>CM053747.1:2497221-2520007 GCA_028658305.1 Pachyuromys duprasi
CAGTTGGATACTGAGCTACCACACATTTGCTGTTCTTGCAGGAGACCCAGGTTTGGTTCCCAGCATCCACCAGGCAGCCTTACCTGTAACTCAAGGCATTTGACGCCTTCCTCTGACCCCCAAGGGCATCGGGCACACAAGTGACACACAGGCAGGCACACGTGTGCTCACACATACATGTACATACAATAAGTACAAAGGAATCTTTAAAAATAAATAGCTAAAAAATAAAACTGAAGATGCTAGCATTCCTGAGCAAAGACAATCTAGAAAATGAGTCTCTTGTCTAGGGCTGAAGACCTGCTTGGCTGTAATTCCACCGCCGGGAGGCAGTGCCCTGGGCTATACAGCAGGATCCTGTGGCCAGGACAGATAAGGCAGAGGGGTGACGCCACCAGTGCACTGGCCTTCGTCCTGGTTGTCAGTTTTCTGTGAAGGTCTGTATTTTGTTGTTGGTTTGGATTGGTTCCTCTGTAACCAGAGGCGACCTTGACCGTCTGACCCTCCTTCCTGCACACCCCACCTCCACCCGACCCGGTGCTGGATCACAGGCCTGTGCTAGAACACCCAGTTCTGTGGGGCTGGAGCTGAGACCCTGAGGCTTCCTGTACATCAAGGCCCCAGCCCTGAGCTTGGCACAGGTGTTGGGGACCTTCCTCCCAAGAGCCCCATTCGTTTACCTCCCAGGAGCAACTGCAGCTCCACTGAACCCTGAACTCCACAAGATCTGCTCTGAGAGGGACAAGGAAGCCAGGGTTGAGCCCTGTGGGCATCTTCTTTGCAGCCCTGCCTGGTTGGCTGGCTGCCTGGCAGGGATGGGTGGGGGTGTAGGCTGCTGTCTTCCCTCTGCCTGCCCCCATGGCCCTATCTCTACCCTAAAAGCCCTGTCCAGATCTCCCAGGAGCCTCACTGAGCATATAAGGAAACAGGGTTCCAGAAAGCACAGAGGTCTGCTCAGGCCGCGCAGGGCGCTCCCTGGCTCTCTGCGTTGGTGGCTCTGTACCCATCTCAGCCTGAGTTCCCCACCCTTCCGTTTCTCTCTGAGCAGCTAGCTACATAATTACTTTTAGAAAGGGCTCCTCGGCAACAAGCTCTGCGGAGTCAATAGCTTTCCCTTACTAGACCTTGACCTCGAAGAACAGAGCTGAAGATCCCGTCATCAGCGGTGAGGTAAGGGGCGGGTCCCTTGGAACTTTCAGTAAAGGCCCTATAGCAGCCCTGCAGGGCTAGGCCCTGGCCTGTGGGCCCTCCTGAATTCAGACTCTGCCAACTCCATCCCAACCCACTATCAGCCAGCCACGACCTCTCCCCACCACCCATTCCAGAGCCCGGCCCTCTCTTGCCTTCAATCCTAAGTCACTTTGTTGGCGGTCCTTTGAAGTCAGAAGGGACACGAGATGACAGGGTGAGTGATGTGTTTTCTTCTTTGTCCCCAGCACTCCCGGGCAGCAAGACTTATCCCTTCTGCTGTCGTGAGATCAGAGGCCACGAGGCTGTGAATTTCTGCCAGGCACAAGAGAGGGCAACGGAGGTCAGGACCACTGCAGGTGACTCATGAAATGTGCAGGGAGCTGCAGAGTGGGAGCTGGGCCGGTGAGCGCAGGGCCAGACAAGACGTGGAACTTGGAACCGCTGTTCCCAGGGTGTGAGGGATGAGGGTTGACAATGGAGTCCTGGGTTTGAGGGAGGAGCCTGGAGTCTCTACATGTGTGTCTGAGGGAGAAAGGCTTGGGCCTGGTTCCCTGGGTCTGAGGGAAAGGGGCTAAAATCTGGAATCTTGGTCTAAAGGAGGGCTTCTGGGACCGGGACTCTGCTGAGAGGAAAGAGGGTCTAGCGCGGGATTCTGAGACGCTGAAGTTCCCGGTCGGAGTGTCTGCCCTGCTGTGAGTCTTCCCTGGCAGTGTGGCCTGTTGCCGTCAGAGTCTGAGCAGCGCCTCCTGCTGGCCATCCGAAGAAGCACATGGAGGTGTGAGGAAAGCCCACAGTTTGCCTCCCCTGTCTCTTCCAGGTGACTCCCTGCCCTCTGAAGATCCATCCCCTCCCTAAGAGGCCCTGGAGACAAAGGCCAGCTGACAGTGCTGAGTGAGGTCTGAGGTGGGTGGTTGGGGTCACATTCTGGGATCACAGCACCAGTATTAGGATGCCTTTCCACTTCTTTTGTTGTTCTTTGTTTTTTGAGACAGGGTTTCTCTGTGTAGCCTTGGCTGCCCTGGAACTCACTCTGTAGACCAGGCTCTCCTGGAACTCAGAGATCCACCTGCCTCTTCCTCCCAAGTGCTTAAAGGCCTGCATCACCACTTCCCGGCCTTTTTTTTTTTTTTTTTTTTAATATTTTATGTGAATGAGTGTTTGGCTTTCATGTATTTCTGTGCACCGTGAACGTGTGGTGCCCACAGAGACCAGAGGAGAGTGTGGGTCTCCTGGAACTGGAGTTACAGTCACAGATGGTTGCAAGTTATCATATGGGTGCAGGGAGCTGAATCAGAGCCCTCTGCAAGAGCAGCCAGTGCCCTTAACTGCTGAGCCAGCCTTCCAGCCTTCCAGCCTTCCTTCTCCCCCACCCCCTCTTCTTTCCTTCCTCCCTCCTTCTCCTCCCTCTCTTCTTTCCTCTCCTTTTGGAGGCAGGCCCTTAGTATGACATCCAAGCTGGCTTAAACCCTCCATCCTCCTGCCTCAGCCTCCAGAGTGCAGAGAAGAACAACATGCTCCTAGGCCCAGTTCTCACATGCTCATTCCTTAAGTGAGCTCTGCTTTGCTTTTGTCCCCTCCCGATACCCAGCCCCGAACGCTGTGAGACCCTCCCCAACGGGAGGGCAGCCATGCCAGCCAGCATCCTAGATGGGCACACACTGGCTGAGATCAATACCCAGCTGACTTCAAACAAACAGCTCAGGAAATCCGGGAACATTATTCTACCAGAGCAAGCTGGAGAGAGTCAGCAGGAAGGGGGGCCTGAGCGCCCGGGGAGGGAAGCTAAAAACAGATCTGGACCCATGGCCAAAGGCAAATGGAAACATTAGGAGGCACTCAGCTGGCTCCCTTGGGGACAAGGAGGGGCCACAGCCAGGGACGGCAGCGCGGTCATCTCCAGTCAGGTGGGTGCACCTTGGCCCGGGCCATGCCCTCTGCCTGCTGCGAATCTCCCCTGCTCTCCACGCATTCCTGTCCACTCCCAAACACACCAGGAAGAGAACGCCTTCTGCGCTCCTCTTACCAGCAAAGCGGCTGCAGTTCTGAGAACAATTCAAATGCACCTAGCTTCTGTTATGTCCTTCACCCCACCCCCTCATTATTATTTTAGATCTATTTCCTTTTCGTCCAGACGTGGTAGCACAGGACTCTAATCCCAGCACTCAGTAGGTAAATCTCCGTGAGGCCAGCCTGGTCTACTTAGCAAGTTCCGGGGCAGTCAGGACTACGAAGAGAGACCCTGTCTCAAACAAACAAGTATTTATTTACTTATTTTACTATATGATGGTTTTGCCTGTATGTATGTGTGTACATGTCTGGTGCCAGGGAGGTCAGGAGAGGGTTTTGGATCCCCGAGGACTGGGGTTACAGACAGTGGTCAAGCCATCTTATGGTGCCGGAACCGAACCCTGGTCCTCTGCAAGGGCAGCCAGAGCTCTTAACCACTGGGCCATCTCTCCAGTCCCATTATTTTGTTTTCTTTTGTGACAGGGTCTCACTATGTATCCCTGCCTGGAACTGGACCTGTAGACCAGGCTAGAACTCACAGGCATCTTCCTGCCTCCTGAGTGCTGGGTAAAGGTGTGCGGCATCACCACCCAGCAGTCCGGGGTTTTGGTTCTGTGTTATAGGATTTCTAACTCTGGGCCAGGGAGATGCCCAGGGGGAAAAGACACGTGTCATAAAAGCCGCCGTGTTCAGATCCCCGACCCCACAGGGAAGCACCCGGGACACTGCATTGTGTCATCCACAACAGAAACACAACTTAGTATTTTCACAGGGATAAAAAATGTGTAAGTCTGCTCTCCTCTGAGGCCAGTATAGGGAGTTGGGGTGTGTGCATGCGAGTGTGTGTGTACACACACGTGAGTGTGTTGTTATGCCCAAGTCTCAGGGACACCAAAGACCACCAAGGAGATAATCCCAGTGTAAGCACAGTAGGGTCTTCTATTACAAGCTTGAGCTCGGGCCCACACCATCACTGACACAGGGGTTCTTGAATGTGGAGCCCCAAGCTCAGGGAGAGAGGGGTTTTTATTTAGGGTTACATCAAGGTTCAGAAAATTCCAGCTTGGCAGATCTATGAGAAACAACCATACATATGGGGCGGGGCCTGTTGTGGATAGAGGCTACTCACCTCACCTTGCTCTTCCAGCACAGCAGCAAGCCCTGCCCACCTCAGCTCCTCTTCCTCTGGCTCCTGTCCACTCTGGCTCCTGGTGTTATTCCAGTCTCCCAAGGGGCTTTTCAGCCGCCCTCCTTTCTCTGGCCAACTCTCCTTTACTTGAAAGGAACTTGGAACAACCATTTCCTTGCTTGGGAGCTGCCGGTCGGTCCCTCCCCCATGCACCTCACCCCACCACTGCGAGATTTCCCCGTGTATATCAGTTCTGCAGGGAGAGAGATGTTTTTCTCATTTGTGGCTGTGTCCTGGAGGCCTAGAACAATGCTCCAGAGATGTTTGTGGCATGAGTGGATGAGTATGTTTGAGACAGGGCCTCCTGTAGTTCAGTCTTGCCTCAAACTGGCTATGTAGCCAAAGATGACTTCCCACTTTGTTGTTGTTGTTTTTGATTTTTGTTTTTTCGAGGCAGGGTTTCTCTGTGTAGACCTGGCTGTCCTGGACTCACTCTCTAGACCAGGCTGGCTTCAAATTCACAGAGATCCACCTGCCTCTGCCTCCTGAGTGCTGGATTAAAGGTGTGCACCATCACTGCTAGGCTTGGTTTGGTTTTGTTTTTATTTTATTTTTTTTTCCCTAAGTGTGTGTGTGTGTGCGCGCGAGCGCGAGTGCACACGCTTCTGTGTCAGTGCAGTCGCAGAGGTTACAAGGCAACCTACGGGAGTCAGTTTTCTCCTTCTACCTTGTGGGCCCTGGGGATGGAACTCACGTCGTGAGGTCTGACAGCAAGCCCCTTTACACACGGAACTGTCTCACTGGCCCAATGAAACATTTCCGAATCTCTCCCTTCCGGGCACCACTCACCCTGCCCAGACTCCGAGCTCCATTTCTTTTGCCAAAAATGGCGTCAGTCCTGCGGGAAGTGTCCTCCAGGCTCCAGGCCAGGGAGGGACCACAGAGTAAGTAGAGAAGCTCTTCATGTTGCTAGGAGACCTCAGGGGCTTGGGGGGGGAGGGGGCGAGAGTCATGATGACTCTCTTCAAGTCAGAAGCTGCCGAAAGGAACCGCACCGCTCCAGCTAGCTCCCGTTGTGGTACAACCCAGAGGTCAGATGAGTCCAGCTTACCTTCCCCGGCTCCTTTCTGTCTCTGACGTGACTGGATCCGATGCAGCTATCGGCAGAGCATATAAGATCCTGTCTCAAAATGCCGATGGAGAGGGAGCTGAGCGTGTGGACCTGGGTTGAGTGCTTGCCTGTCTTGAAGTCCCAGGTTCAAGCCTCAGCACTTTGAAAACTGGGTGGTGACAAATGTCTGCAGTCACAGCACGCAGGAAGTGGAAGCAGGAGGATCAGGCATTTAAGGTCACCCTCAGGGACATACCGAGTTCCAGGTCAGCCTGGCTGCCTGAGACTTGACTGTATTTACTTTGTGACGGGTGCACAGCATGTGCAGGTAGACAAGGACACTGTCCGGGAGTATATGCTCTCCCTCCACCACGTGGGTCCTGGGAATGGAACTCACATCAGCAGGTCTGCAGGCGATCCCTGCTGAACTGTCTTGCTGATCCAAGCGCAGTTTGGGAGAGATAGCTCAACAGCTAAGAGTGGGCTCTGCTCTTGCGGAGAACTGAGTCTCAGTTCTCAGCACCTCTGTCAGGGAGTTCACAACTGCCTGCATCTCCAGCTCCAGGGAAAGCCATCGCCCACACAGAGATATATCATTAAAATAAATTGCGTTTTTAAAACGCGCAAATAAGCAGGGTGGCGGCGCACACCTTTAATCCAGCACTCCGGAGGCAGAGGCGGGCAGAGATCTGAGAGCCAGAGGCCAGCCTGGGCTACAGAGTGAGTTCCAGGACAGCCAGGGCTACACAGAGAAACTGTCTTGACAAGTCAGATAAATAAATAAGTAAATAAACAAACAAAAGTCTAACACGGTTTTCTTCATGGCTGGGCAGCTGGAAGAGGGGATGAAACAGAAATAAGATTGAATCTCTTTCCTTCAATCCTCCAGCATGTGAGTGCCACCAGGGGGCAGCTTGTCCCTGACACCTGCCCTCCCCCACCCCCCTTAGCTCAGGAACCCGGGCCCCTCAGATCACTGCACCCAGGAGACTCCATCAGACATGGAGTCCGCATCCAGTCCTGTCAACACCCCTTTGTTTGTTTCTGCTTTGGCAGTTAGGGACTTGGCTTGCCGCAGCCTGCTGTACCCCTGTACAGCCCAGCAGCAATCCCCCTGCCCCTACCCGAGCGTGGGGGTGTGGGCACAGATGAACAGTGCCACAGCCAGCTCACCCCTCCTTTCCTCTCAACCCTTCTCAAAAAACAATGTAATCCCTGGTCCCGGCCAAGCTGCAGACCTCCCCTAGTGTCGTTGACTCTGGAGGGACCCACACTCCATCTGCCTCAGGTTCAACCGGCCCACAGCTTCCACTCTCCCTCTCTTACCCATTCTCCACTGGCCACTTAGTTCATGCACCTACGGTACAATGAAGGAGACAAGCCTCAGCTGGCCTAAGGTGGGCAGAGTGGCTTTGGAAGGGGACACAAAGGGACTGCAGGGAGCCAGAGGAGGCACCCCGCCTGAGCCAGGTAATCAGAGAAGGCTTCCGGGAAGAGGGGGCATGGAACTGAGATTGTAGGGATGGGGAATCAGTGTCCCAAGGGAAGGGTGCTGGAAAGCTTGACTCACGAATAAGCAACAAATAATAACAAGAACAAAAACCACCTCATGAACACAGCGGATTTATTGACAGGTTTTTTTTGGGGGGGGGTCAGTCACAGACTCCCAGGAATAGTTTGGAGAGCTGGGATTGGAAAGCAGTGAGACTAGTGGCCGCTAGCCAGCAACAGTCACTAACTGAAACCACTGGACAGAACCGGTTTGCTGAGGACACCTCAGGTTCTCCAAGTCACTACAGCGGGTGACCCTGCCCTTTTGCTCAGCAGTTGCTCATCAAAAATCCCCCCGGGAGAGTAGCAGATGCTGTTGATCATTCGACTGCTTGGGATTGCTGCAGGAGGAAAAATGAGGATGGGGGGTGGGTGTCTCACCTGAGTGATTCTGGCTCAGGAGTTCACCAGAAGATGCGATAAATAGCTTTCTGGACCTGGAGGTATCACTTACCAGAAAGCCTAGAATTCCCCAGTGAGGGGCTGGGGTGTGGCTCAGTGGTAGAGCCCCTGCCTAGAATCCCGAGTGTGCTGGCTAGTTTTACATCAATTTAACAAAGGCTAGAATTATTTGAGAGGAGAGATCTTCAACTGAGAAATTGTCTCCATAAGATCAGGCCTGTAGGGCATTTTCTATTCTTCCTTTATTCATTCTTTCTTTGTTGTTGTTGTTTTTGTTTTTCAAGACATGGTTTCTCTGTATAGCCAGGCTCATAGAGATCTGCCTGCTTCTGCCCCCCAAGTGCTGAGATTAAAGGTGTGCACCATTACCAACCGGACTTTATTTCTTTCTTGTTTGTCTGTTTGTTTGTTTTTGAGACAAGTTTCTCTGTGTAGCCCTGGCTGTCCTGGAACTCACTCTGTAGACCAGGCTCACGTTGAACTCGGACATCTGCCATTGTACTGCCACCACCCAGCTAGGAATTCTCTTAGTGGTTGACAGGGGAGGGCCCAGCCCATTGTTTGTGAAGCCATCTCTGGGCAGGTGGTCCTGGGAACCAGGGGATGATGGCACACTCCTGTTTTCCCAGCACTCAGAAGGCAGAGGTAGGCGGATCTCTGTGAGTTCGAGGCTAGCCTGGTCTACAGCGTGAGTTCCAAGATAGTCAGGGCTACCCAGAGAGACCCTGTCTCAAAAACAAAAACAAAAGCAAGCTGAGAAGCCAGTAAGTAGCACCCCTCCCTGGCTGCTACATTAGCTTCTGCCTCCAGATTCCTGCCTTGTGTAAACTTCTGTCCTGACTTCTTCCAATGATGAACAGTGATACGGAAATGTCAGCCAAATAAACCCTTTCTTCCCCAAGTTGATTTTGGTCATGGTGTTTCATCACAGCAATAGTAACCCTAACTAAGGGGCCCAGTGACGGGCTGGGGCATGGCTAGGTTGTAGAACACTCTGCCGGCATGCATAAGGCCCTGAGCTCTATCCCAGACCCCCACTCCAAAAAAGTTCAAGACCAGCCTAGGCTACATAGCAAGATTATCAACAACAACAAATTAAGAACCAAATACTCAGATATAGAGTGACTTTTGCAATGATCCCTGCAGAAGTTGTATTTTCCCTTCATGGTGGTGGGTGGTACAGCTTCAAACACCTTCTGTGAGTTATGTACCCTAAACTTCACAGATCTGAGGGGAAGACACAGAGACCCCTACTTTTCCTTTCATGTTTCCATTCTTGCTTCCTTCCTTGTTTTCTTGTGTGCTAGGATAGAACCTAAAGTCTCTGGCCTGCTGAGCAATCACTCTGTCATTGAGTCACCTGCCTCAGCCCCTCACTGGGGGATTCTAGGGAAACACTCTACTGAGCCAAGGCTTCAATACCCACTTTCTCATGCAGTTAATGTCAAAATGTGATTATAGATGGTCAAGTGGGGGTGAGAAATTGTTTCTGCCATCTTTAGAAAATAGGATCTGCCCCAGCTGCCATGGCTGGAAAGCCTAGCCAAGGCTGGCTTCATCTGCAGTATTCACTCCTAATTCAAACGTCTGGCACTGTTTTCCAAGCTTAGATCACCTTGGCTCCCATGGCAGGACACACACCTGCCGCTGTCATTTTCCACAGAGGGCGCAGAGCTTCCAGACAGGAAGGACTGCCCAAAGGCAGGAATGAGGCAGATGGCAAGCAACCAATGCCTGACAGCGTCCAGTAAGCGCTGGTGAGATGGCTCAGTGGGTAGAAGTGCTTGGCACCAAGTCTGACCACCTGGATTGGATCCCTGGGGCGCACAGGGGAAGGACACAACAGACCCCAAAAGTTGCCTCTGGCCACCAGTGTGGCATGCCCCCATATTAATGTTAATAATGTATTTAAAAGTACATTACTGGCTGGGTGTGGTGGTACACGCCTTTAATCTCACAGCACTCAGAAGGCAGAGGCAGGCGGATCTCTGTGAGTTCGAGGGCAGCCTGGTCTACAAAGTGAGTCCAGGACAGCCAGGGCTACACAGAGAAACTCTGCCCCCAACAAAAAAACAAAAAACATTATTGAGCACATCTTTAAATACCTTATAAATATATACCCTTGGTATTTGCTTATTTCTTTTGCAGCTTTTTTTGTTTTGTTTTTTCTTTTAGCATGTTCTTGTGTAGCTCAGGCTGACCTTGAGTCTACTATGCAGCCAAAACTGGCTGAAGTCCTGATCACCTTCCTCCACCTCCCAAGTGCTAAAGTTACAGCTGTGTACTATCATGCATGGCTCTCATCCTTTGGAGTGTGTGCACGCGCACGCGCTCGCGCATATGATATAATGGTGTATGTGCACACATATGTGGAGGCCAAAAACTGGGGGTGGTATCTTCTTTAGCCACACTCCAGGCTCGCTGCCCAGCAAGCCCTAGCCTTCCACCTGCCTCTGCCTGTTGTGTGGCCATTTCCTGCCAGTTAAAGCATTGCATGCTAGAGGAAAGCTTGTTAAGACTAATGAAGTTAGCAATTTGCAAGTCTCAGGAAGTTCCTGAAACTGACAAACTGCACAAGACACCCCGCCCCCGCCTTGATTTCCAAGAATTATGTAATCAGTAAGAAGTGCTGAGGAGAAGAGAGGCCTCCCAAACCTGTTGAGCTGCCTGTAGGCTGTGCAGTGACCTCCAGGGTCTCATATTTTGTCAGCCATCACCAATGCCAGGGTGGGCTTTTGGTGATGGGTTGTCTTTGAGTCATCCGTGCTCCTGTAAGTGACCCCAATAAACTCAATTGTTCACTTTGATCTGTTATTGGTTCTCTGTGTGGGGTGGGTAGACATTTTTACAAGACCCCCCAGGAACAGTGTCACACAATACACGTGGCGGCAGAACTGGAGGATCACCATAAGCCAAAAAAGCCAGCGACGTCTAAACAGTTAGCTGTAGAGGAGCAAAGGCTACATCGCAGAACTGTCTCACACAATAACAAGCAACATCATGAAGAACACAAGTTCCAGGCCGGCCTGAGTTCCAGTTAAACCCTGTCTCAAAGAGCTGAATAAGGTGGACCAGGGAGAAGGCTCAGCTGGTAAAGTGCTTTCTGAACAAACCTAAGGACCTGAGTTTGTGTCCCCTGTGCTGGGGCTGGTAGTGTTGTGTGACACTGTTCCTGGGGGGGAGGGTCTTGTAAAAATGTCCTGGACTCACTTTGCAGACCAGGCTGGCCTGGTACTCACAGAGATCTGCCTGCCTCTGCCTCCCGAAGTGCTGGGATTACAGGTGTGGGCCACCATGCTTGGCTCCCCAGGACCCTCTTAAAGCCGGACAGGTGGGGTGTGTCTGTAACCCCAGTGCAAGATGGGAAGAGGAGATAGGAGTCTCCAGAAACGTGCAGGCCGGACCACCTAGCACGCACAGTAATAAAGTATGTCTCAAACATGGTGGAAGGAGAGACTCAGCAGTCAAGGCTGTCTTCAGACCGCCTGACCACCACAGCTGATGTGCGTGCACACACACACTAATAACACAACAGCAACAACAATAATAATAGCAGCCAGTTGTGGCAGCCTGCACCTTCAGTCCCAGCACTCAGAAAGGCAGGCAGATCTCTGTAAATTCAGTCCAGCCTTGTCTACAAAGTGAGTTCCTGGCCAGCGAAGGCTGCAGAGTAGTAAGAGCATGCCAAAATAATGATGATGACAGTGATGGTGATGATGATGATGATGAGTAATATATTAATTAAGCTGGGTGATGGTGGCACACTCCTTTAATCCCAGTGCTCGGGAAGCAGAGTCAGGTGGATCTCAGAGTCTAAGGGCAGCCTGGGCTACAGACAGCCAGGGTTACACAGAGAAACCCTGTCTCCAAAGTCCCTCCCTCCCCCAAAAAATTTTAAACTAAAATATAGCTAGGCCAAGACCCAGGGGCATGCACCCGTAACCCCATCATTTGGGAGGAAAATGGAAGGAAAATCAGATGTTTCTGGTCACCCTCAGCGACACAGCGTTCTAACCCAGCATGGGCTACACAAGGCCTTACCTCAGAACAAACACACTCTGGTAAAGAGGAGACTTAAAATAATAGAAGTATGGGGCTGGAGAGGTGGCTGTGCGAGTTTGAATAGTAATAGCCCTAAGGGCTCGTCTACTTGACTGCAGCAGTCACCAGGTAGTGGAGCTGTTTGAGAAGGATTGGGAGGTGTGGTCTGCTTGGAGGAAGTACATCACTGGAGAAGGGCTTCGAGGTGTCAAAAGCCCACTCTGCGCCCGTCAACAATAAAGTGGTGTGATGACAGTGTCGCTCGGGGCTGGGGAAACGGCTCAGAGGTTAAGAGCACTGGCTGTTCTTCCAAAGGTGCTGAGTTCAATTCCCAGCAACCACGTAGTGCCTCATAATCATCTCTAATAAGATCTGGTGCCCTCTTCTGGCCTGCAATCACACGTGTAGGCAGAATACTGTATAAATAATAAATAAGTCTTAAAATAAAAACAAACAAACAAACAAACAAAAAACCACAGTTGCTTTTCCAGAGGAGCAGAGTTCAGGCTCCTAGCACCCTCATAGAGGGGCTCTCAGCTCTTTATAACTCAGCCCCGGGAGCTGCAGCGCCCCCCGCTGGCCTGTGCAGACACACATGCACACACGTGTACACATAAATAAACTACAACCGCTATACCGTCATGAGGAGATGCACACAGCTGATTAACAGTTCTTTGAGGGATAGGGTGATAGAGTCACATGTCACACAACACAATGAGACCCCGTGTGTGACAGTGGCCCATAAAATCATATCATCCAATGAGGTCCTAGCTGGTTTTGCTTGTAGAGCTGATTTGGGATGCTCACACGAGGACACATTGCCTAGCCACGCCTCTATCTGAATGGATGCGCATTGTGAAGTGACAATCGACTACCAGTCTGCACATGCAAGATAATAGGGCAGAGTGAGAACATGACTTACTCCAGTACATAAATATTTATTTGTCCCAAGTCAGGCACTGTCCCAGGCTCTAGAGATACAGTGTGACCCTTATGGAGTTCCTGTTCCCTTAGGGCATAGACTCTGTGCCAGACAATACAAGACAAACAGAATTTAGCCCACCATGAGGAGGTGACAGAGTTAGGAAACATGGGGCAGCCTGGAGAATGAGAGCTGGTATCTGAAGCTCCCTAATGAGGCGAGTCACAGGAGAGATTAGAAGCAAGCAGGAAGGAAGCCGGTCCACGGAAGGGTGCCCCGGCAGAGGGGCTGGGCAGTGTAAAGGTCTCAGGGTTGAAGGAAAGGCGCGGCAGCAGAGAGACCAGTGTGACTAAAACAGTGCTTTAGAGGGAGCAGCAGGTGGGGTCAGGGAAGGGAAGGACCTGGGATCTAGGCCTAACAAACCGCAGAGAGAACACTGGCTTTACTTTCAGCGAGATGGAGCCGTGGGCGCGTTCTGAAGAGAACGGTGGCCTGAGCTGCCTCACGCCTCCACAGGATTCTTCTGTTACGTTGTAGCGGACACTAGTGTCTGCACGTCCAGAGCTGACACCTTCCTCCTTCACCCGCACCACAGCCTGCCAAATTCTCCTTTGTTTGTTTGTTTGTTTTCCAAGGCCTCCCTCTCTGGCCCCCTAATGCTGCGATTAAAGGCATGCCCCACCATTCCTCAGCACCTGCTGACTTTTTAAAGGTGCAAAGGAGGTGGCTAGTCGGGTGTTCTCCTGACTGATAAGGGTCCATACCCAGAAATCAGGTGCACAGGCCAGGGACTGAAGAGTGGGAGAGAGGTGACTGAGCTCCCGGTGTGAACGAAGTTCCCAAGGAGCACTTAGGAACTTTTTGAGAAAGCCATGGGGATGGGGAGGGTCTGTAGAGGGTTAATCTGGTTTCAGTTGTCTTTTAAAGTTTCATCTTTATTTTATTTTTAATACTTTTTATTTATATATTTATTTTGGTTTTTCAAGACAGGGTTTCTCTGTATCCCCTGGCTTTTCTAGAACTTGCTCTATACACAAGGCTGACCTCGAACTCCCAGAGATCCGCCTGCCTCTGCCTCCCGGAGTGCTGGGATCAAAGGCATGTGCTAGCACCTCCCAGCAGTAATTATTTATTTTTAAAGGTCTGATTTATTTTACATGTACTAGTCTTTGCCTGTATGTACATATAATCACCATGTGTCTGCCTGGTGGTCATAGAAGCCGGAGAAGGCAGATCCCCAGGAGATCCCCAGGTTGGACATGGGTACCAGGATCTGAACTTCAATCCCCTGCCTCTACCTCCTGAGTGCTGGGATTAAAGGCGTGCACCACCATGCCCAGGTGTCCTAGAATTTACCATAGCCAAGGATGGTTGAATTCTGATCCTCCTGTCTCCACTTCTTGAGCGGGAGGATCACTGGCCCAGTTGGCTGGGATGGCATTTTCAGGGGAGCCTCTGGTCTTGTGAATATGCACCTTGCAGCCCTTTCTTGCCTGCTGCGGGGCGGGAAGGGATGGGGGCAGCCTGGACAGTAGGAGGGACTCAGGTGGAGGACATAGCTGCAGCCCAGGGTGTGCAGGGCTGACACGCAGGTCCAGAGATTTGCAGGGACCTGTGAGGCAGGACAGAGTGCCTCCTGAGGGGGCTTCCTGAAGGCTCCACAGCAGCTCCCCTGGGACACTCTGGGGCCAGAGGTAGGTGCTTGGGAACCCAGGCTCCTGGCACAAGTGTGGTGTAAAGTGGTAGCCCAGGATAAGCCTGAAGAGGAGCTGAAGGAGCCCCACGCAAAGGTCGCTTTGCTGGTTTCACAATTACTGTCCTCTGTAACAGGAATGCTAAAACAGCTCTTGAGAGCTAGGCCAATAGGTAGAACATAAGCCTTTCCTCTGGCTGATGGGTAAAACCTTGGCTCCAGGGGTCCCTAAGCTCACTGCTGGTCACCCTCAGACTGGCGAGAGACTGGAGGAGGAGGACCCTCTCTCAGCATGACCAGTCCCCCCCCCCCCCCATCCCTACCAGCATCCCAGGCTAGCTTCCACCCGCTGAACAGTGGCGGAACCCTCCTTCCCCAGCCCCCATCCAGCATTCTTGAGATTTTGTTCCAGACTGACTAGTGAGGACCCTGGAGTAGAGTGATCTGTGACCCCTTACGTTGACCCCTGACCTTCTCTTCCGCCCAGCGGCCCCAGTGGCTTGGTCTTCTCTTCCCTCCCCCACTCACCTGCCCAGCCAACCCACTTCTCCCCTCCTCCCTCCAAGGTGGGGAGGGAATGTCGGGGAGAGAAGGAAGGAGGAAGGGGGGGAACATTCCTCGGATTCCCAGGATGGGGGGAAGTGAGGGAGGCAGGGAGAGCGGAGCAAAGGGAGGGGCGCCCCGAACCCCCCCCCCATCACCGAAGAGGCCTACGGAGGACGGGGAATTGAAAAGCCATTAGAGAAAAGATTGACCTGCCCAGTTCCAGGCCACTGCTCAGTCAGAGGAGGGACACTTTCCAGCAAGGTGGCTCTAAAGGGAAGGCATCCTAGGGCACCCTGGGAAGAGCCAGTCATGCAGGAGAGACGTCAGAGACAGGCAATTAATTGTACCGGGGACTGCTGGTAAAAACCCCACAATTCACAATCCAAGGGCGACGTCTCAACCTTAGAATCCCAGTACTTGGGAAACTGAGGCAGGATCGCCACCAGTTCCCGGCCAGCCTGAGCTACAGTGCGACACCTGCCTCCAAAAAAGATCCACCTGCAGCGGGTTGAGGGCGGGGGCAGGAGGGGAGAAGGGAGGAGACTGGCCATCTTGGGAATGAGTGTCCAGGCCCCGCAGGTGGCCAGGAAGGAAGGGAAAGAGGGTCTCGGCGGTGTCCCTAGGATCGAGCTCCGGCTACTGGCTAGACTGGTCGGTCAGGACCCCTGACCGCGGAGGACAGCCGCGAGCGTGGGTCGGATGGAGCAGCGCGTGGCGCGGCGCGGCGCTCGCTGGACCCCGCGCGCGAGGGTGGGAGGTCCTCCCAGGGCAGTGGGAGGTCTTGGACCTGCGCCCAGCCTGGGGATGGGGTGGGCGTGGCCCGGGGCGTGGCCTCCGCTGCCAGCTTCAGAGCGGCGGAGCCTCACCCCGGCTCAGTCACCGCCGCCGCAGTGAACATGGAGCCCCCTGACGCCCGCGCAGGGCTGCTATGGCTCGCCCTCCTGCTGGCGGGCCATTCAGGTATGACTTGGGGCTGAGGGCAGAGCTGCGACTTGGAGTTAGGGCTTGTGGGGATGGCCTCTGGGATCCCCGGGAAGACAAGAGAAACAAGCTTCCATCTCTCCAGGAGGCACAATCAAGGGGTTTCCCACCAGGGACAGGGGCGGGGAGGCCTCGGGATGTACCCGATCTGAGAGCTGATGATACCCCAGCTCTGGAGCAAACACAATCTGAGACAACTGTGCCTTTCCGCCTCTCTGGGAACCCTGGGATCTAAGCCCTGCGACCCGTAATAACCCTGGGTACCTGGAATCGGGGCTCTGTGGCCCCCTAGTCCCTTAGATTGGAGTCCAGCCCTCCCCGTAGTCAAAGTACTTTCTGCTAGGACACTGAAGATCAACAGCCCGGAGCTGTTTCCTAAGTAATTAAGTTTCAGAGTTTCCTCAGAGCAGCTAGGGACCCTCCGGCTAAAGCACTTTCTATAATGTTGGGGATTCCCCTAAATTAAGAGTTTAGATCATCTCTCTCAGAAAAGGCCTGGAGTAGCCTGGCAGGGAACGTGGAACAGTGTTTGTGACTGATAGGGCCCCTTTTCTGGGCCTCTGATAAATCCACACACCTGCACGTGGTGAGGAGAGGAGGGACAGAGGGGTTGGCAGGACACTGGGGCAGGGCGGAATCGGATCCGGGAAGACACGGGTATTTCTCTGCTTTGCCTTGGCTGTTGGCTGCTCACACCCAGTCTACAGCACCAGCCCGGCCCCACAGCAGCCCCCCTGGGACACTCTGGGGCCAGAGGTAGGTGCTTGGGAACCCAGGCTCCTGGCACAAGTGTGGTGTAAAGTGGGAGCCCAGGATAAGCCTGGGCCAGGCTGGGCGGGAAGGAATGATGCCAGGATGCCAGCCCAGAGGGTAGTTTCCCAGCAAGAACCATGCTACCCAACAGAGCCTGACAGGAATCCAAGACCCACGTTCCCTGGTCCCTAGGACCCAGAGGTGCATGTTTTCATCCAGCCTGCTGTGCCTCAGGCAGCTGGAATGGCCTCCCAGCCCTCTCTCCTTCTGGACCAGCCTCACCCCCTGCCCAGGTGACTCACCCAACCCTTTTCAAGCTTCTCTTGTAAAAAGATGGAGGGCCGGGCAGGGGGCTCTGGCGCCAAGCCGGGCAGGTCTCAGCCAGCCTGGCCCTCCCACATTCCTGAAACCTGCCCAGCCCTGCCCCCCCCTGCCACTCCCACACACCCATCCAGCTCCTGGCCCAGCTGCAGCCCACACCCCAGCCCCCCCACACACACACAGGAGAGTGCGGAGGGCCCCCAGGAGCTACCGGGGAAGATAGGATGGGAACAACCAAGAAATGAAAACAGATGTAGAAGCTGTCATTCAACCCCAGGCCAGATCCTGCCCTGGGTGCTGGAGGCCAAGGAGAGAGCCAGGCCTGGCCCTTCCTTGAGGGGATGTTTGCTGTAGTGGATGAAAGAAGCCAGGCCTCAGTGTGGAGTGCTGGAGAAGGCTTTACCTTAAACCTTACAAGTGTGTGTTTTGGGGGGGGGGGCGGGAGCTGGGCCAGTGGCACTCAGGAGGCAGAGACAGCTGTAGATCTCTGTGAGTTCGAGGCCAGCCTGGTTTGCATAGCTGGCAAGTTCCAGGGAACCAAGGCTACACAGCAAGACTCTATCTCCAAACAGAAGAATTGGAGAGACACTGATGGGACCCAGGCTCAGAGGGGACCGAGAAGGGAGACAGGAGCTGCATCTGACAGAAGAGCCTGGACTCCTGTCTGAGGGAGGCAAGAGTCCCGACCTCTGTGGAGAAGGGAGGAGAACTGTGTATAGGGGGAGATAGATCTTTCAGTCTGAGCGAAGAGGCTGGGCCGGGAGGCCACTTCCCGTTGGTGGCAGTGGGTGGCATCTGATGCTTGCGCCATCCTGCAGGTGCCCAGGCTGAGATGCACGTGTCCGTCGCCCCCCTGGTGGAGGTGATGCGGGGAGAGCTGATCACCCTGGACTGCACTCCACGGGAACACCCTGCGCATTATGTGCTGGAATGGTTTCTTGTGAGTTCTCTGTGCTGGGGGGTGGGAGGGGAGGAGGGAGAGGAGGAGGGTGGATTCAGCCGCCTGGTCACAGTAACACCTGTTAGCTCTGCCTACGCCGATCCTCTACTCAGAAGAGCCCACTTGAACCATCAAAGGCTGCACTTCCACTTTACAGATGAGGACTTGAGACCTGGGAAGGTGTGGGACTCTGCAGGGGGCCAGGCAGCTGGGCAAGGCAGGCCTGAGGAAGTGATCCCCCTTTAGAACATGGGTCTGGAGAGAGGGGTCGCAGAGTCAGAGACCACCAGAGACAAGAGGGAAGGAGAGGAAATAAGAGACAGAGTAGGAAACAGTGAGACAGAGGAGACGTGGGGGCAGAAGATGGACAAGGGACGATGAGGGACACAGGGGAATGCGTTGGGACTTGGGAGAGGCCAAGGATGGGGACAGAGGAATGAGAGAGGTGACAGGGACCCCAGCTGGTCAGGAGGGTGGGAAGTTCAAGGTCTGTCTATGAAGCTAGACCCCACTGCGAGATAAGAATTAAAGAGAAAGCTGAGGGTCTACAGATATGGGTAAGCCCTTAATAGCGCTTGGTTCTCTTCCTGAGGACCTGAGGTCAGTTCTCAGCACTCACTGGCTCACACCTGCCTCGAATCTCGGGGATTCGATGGCCTCCATGGATATCTGTATTCATGTGCATACAGAGAGAGAGAGAGACATATACACACATATAAATGACAAATACTTTTTAAAAAACAGTTTCAAAGCCTGGTGGTGGTGCACGCCTTTAATCCCAGCACTAGGGAGGTAAAGACAGGTGGATTTCTGTGAGTTCAAGGCAAGCCTGGTCTACAAAGCAAGTTCCAGGACAACTGGATATACACAGAGAAACCCTGTCTTGAAAAAATAAATACAAAATAATAAAAAGAGGGATGAGAGTATAACTCACCGGTCGCTGGTAGAACGCTAACTAGAATCCTCCCAGTAAAGGGCTGGGGCCGTGGCTCAGTGGTAGAGTGGATGTGCGTGGAAGCCACTAGATTTCTTTCCCAGACCCTGAGGGGAGACAGGGAGGGCTCATGGCCGAGCTAAGACTGTCGCCTGTATGTATCCACAGGTTGATGGTTCCGGAGCGAGACACCACCTGGCTTCTGTGGAGCCACAGGGCTCAGAGCTCCGGGGCACAGTCCACAACTCTCGGGGCCGCAGACCCCCTTACGAGGTGGACTCCAGTGGGCGCCTGGTGATAGCAGATGCCCAGGTGGGGGATGAACGGGACTACGTGTGTGTGGTAAAGGCTGGGGCAGCAGGCACCTCAGAGGCTACCTCGAGTGTCCGTGTGTTTGGTAAGTGTCCCCCAAAGTCAGCCCGAGGAACCAGGGGACCAGAGAAGGGCCTCCTGACGAGAACATCTTTCCAACAGCGACACCAGAGGCTACGGAGGTGTCTCCCAACAAAGGGACGCTGTCTGTGATGGACCAGTTTGCCCAGGAGGTAATGTGGGCTGGAGTTACGGTCGGTAGGTGAAGAGACCCAGATAGAGCCATCTTTGATATTGGGGATTTTGTTTGCTTGCTTGTTTTTTGGGTCGTGTGTTTGTGTGTGTGTGGTATTGGAGACTGAACTCAGGGCGTCTAGCATGGCTGGGCAGGTACTCTACCAATGACCTATAAGCTCTAAACCTCGGCCTCCCTACTGTTGGGGTTTTTCCTTGTTTTGCTTTTGTTTTTGAGGGGGAACGTTATGGTCCACAGGCTATCCTGAAACTTTCTATGTAGCCATGTGTGTCTGTGATACCTTCCAAGTCCTGAGGCCCCAGGCCTGTGCCATGGTAGCAACTGTTTTTTTCTTGGTTTGGTTTTGTGTGCAACAGTGTCTTACAAGCCAGCATGACTTCAAGCATGCTGTGTAGCTAGGGGTGACTTTGACCTTTGATCCTCCTGCCTCTGAGTCATTTAAGTGCGAGGAGTACACGTCGAGCCTCGGTTTGGGGTTGTGTGAGAACGTGGTCTCATGATGCCCAGCCTGGCCCAGAGCTCACTGTGTAGCCCAGGCTAGCGTCAAACTGACGCTGTGTGCTGCCATGCTTGATCCAGGTTTTTCATTATTATTAATTAATAATGAATGTATTACTATTAATTTAATTAAGTATTGAGGGGTCGGGAAGACCAGACACATGCCACAGCGTGAATGTATAAGTCGGAAGACAACTTTTGAGAGCCTTCCTCTACCTTCCTAACCCTATACACAGTTCCAGGGACAGACCTCAGGTCTTCCATTCCCCCATAAGCACACTTGCGAGCTGAGAGGTCTCACAGGCCCAGGCTCCGGGCTTTTTAATGGGAGGGGAGTCAGGATTTCTGCTTCCTCTCCTGGAGAGAAAGAGGCCAGTGGACCCATCTAAAGGGCTGGTCTGGGGGAACGAGAATCAGACTTCAGAGTCTTGGCACCAAGCTAGGCTTCGCCTGTGTCTCTCCCAGATTGCCACCTGCAGCAGCCACAACGGGAACCCGGTGCCTAGGATCACGTGGTACCGGAACGGGCATCGTCTTGATGTACCCATGGAGGTGACCCAAAGTGAGCAATCAGGGGGCCGTGAGAGCGCGGGATGGGGGAGGGATGTAGGCGGCGGGTGCGGGGGTGGAGGAGCACGGTGCTGGGAACTCAGGCCTCCCCGCGCCCCGCCTCTCTCAGAGGGCTACATGACAAGCCGCACCGTCCGGGAGGCCTCGGGCTTGTACTCCCTGACCAGCACTCTCTACCTGAGGCTCCACAAGGATGATCAGGATGCCAGCTTCCACTGCGCCGCTCACTACAACTTGCCCTCAGGCCAACATGGCCGCCTGGACAGCCATGCCTTCCATCTCACTCTGCACTGTGAGTCCCCACGACCCAGCCCCTAATGTGAGATCCCATCCCATCCAAGCCCAACTCCCAGACTGTGTCCTCACCCTACCTTTTCACCTCATGTTGAAATGATCCCGGGATAGGCTGCTGACCTCTGGCCTCTGACCTCATACAGTACCCCCAAACGTACTGACTCTGACTTCAGCATAGGGCTCTGTGCCACATGGGATCCTCCACCCTCTCCCACTGAATTGGGTCCCCATCTGACATCTGGTCTTAAATATCAAATCGTACACTGACCTCTGACCCTTGAGCCATTCTGTTAACTTACCTCAGACCTTTAGTGTTTCTGAGAGTAAGGCTGGAACTATTAATGAAGTGACAGATGCCTGTCATCTCAGCACTGAGGAGGCTGAGACAGGAAGACGGAGACCTCAAAGCCTAGCTGAACCGCAGAGATTTTGAGGTATCTCAAAACCTAACAAAAGGAATAAGACCGACACACAGATAAAACATAATTTTTTTTTTTTTTTTGAGACAGGGTTTCTAGGTGTGTAACAGCCATGGCTGTCCTAGAATTCTCTCTGTAGACCAGGCTGGCTTCAAACTCACAGAGATCTACCCGCCTTTAATCCAGAGTGCTGCTGCTTCACTACTGCCAGCTTACAAATCTTAAAAAGCTAAAATAATAATAATAATAACACTTCTAAGCTTTAGATACTCTCTTCCTTTAAAAGTAGGACTCTCCCCTCCCCCCCAGTCCAGCTTTGACGCATGTGCTGATCTTCCTTTCTCGATTCCCACAGATCCAACGGAGCATGTGGAATTCTGGGTGGGGAGCCCATCCACCACAGAGGGCTGGGTCCGAGAGGGTGACGCTGTGCAGCTGCTCTGCCAGGGTGATGGCAGTCCCAGCCCAGAGTATTCATTCTTCCGACAGCAGGTAACTCACTCCCTGGTCCCTTTGGACGACAGCTGATTCTGTGTCATACTAACCTCATCAACCCCTTGTTTATCTTTAGTGGTATGGGAGATAGAACCCAGGACCTGTCACATACTTCAAAAGTGCTCTCCCACTGAGCCACGCCCCCAGCCCCTCACTGGGGGATATTAGGCAGGGGCTCTACCACTGAGCCACACCCCCAGTCCCTCACTGGGGGATGCTAGGCAGGGGCTCTACTACTGAGCCACACCCCAGCCCCTCACTGGGGGATTCTAAGCAGGGGTTCTACCACTGAGCCATATGCCCAGCCCCAACTGGTAATTTTGCCCCAGGGATGTTTGGCAAGTACCCTTGATATGAAGGACCTGTAACCCTGACTTGAGATGGTTTGGAGGATACACCCAACTTGTGTGAGCCCTGACCCTTGGCTTGAACAGGCTGTAAGCAAGTGTGACACCAGCTTCGTGACCCTTGCCTCCATCCCCAGCTCCCCCAGAAGAGCTTAAATCTAGTGTACCTTACTCAGGATACCCAGGAGGAACAGCTAAATGTCAACCTCAAGGGGAACTTAAGCCTGGAGCGGGTGAGCCGGGACCAGAGCGGAATCTACGGCTGCAGAGTGGAGGACTACGATGCTGACGAGACTGTGCAGCTCGTCAAGACCCTGGAGCTGCGAGTGGCCTGTGAGAGCTTACGGGGAGCGGGGATAGGCTGGGGGGTAGGATCCCGCCCCCCCCCGGGGGCTCCTTATCCTGGCTCCTCCCAACTGCCTGGCAGGCTCCAGAGCGCTGGTTCCAGAACACACACTTGCCCCTCCCCTGCTTGAACCTGCTGTGGCTCCCCAGTGTTTCATATAGAAAGATCGGGTCCCTCTTGGACCGTCTCTGTTCCCCTGAGCAGCTTCACCCCGTCAACCGACTTTCCCCTTCCCCCCTCCACCCTCATCAAAGCTGCAGCTCCAGGGCATCTCGAACTCCTCTCCTTCTAACTCCTCAATCTTCTATCCACTGAATTTAACCTGACTAGATTCTAGATCCTGGGTTCCAAACAGCTTTTGCAGTTCACTTTGCTAGGAAGAAGGCTGTGTTCGTGTGTGTGTGTGTGTGTGTGTGTGTACATGCTCATGTGCACACACACTTCCTGTGCATGTGTTTGTCAAGGCTAGAGGTCAACCTTAGCTGTTGTTACTTGAGATTGATGCTTTGTTTTTTGAGAAGGATCTTTTCATTGGCCTGGAGCTGATTAAGCAAGATTGGCTGGCCCAGCATGGCCCAGAGCTCTATCTGCCTCTGCCTCATTAATGCTAAGATTATAAGCATGCACAGCTATGCCCAGCCTTTGTGTGTGTGTGGAATATGGGGCTTCTAGGCAGGTTACGTACTACTGAGTCACACTCCCAACCCCTTACTGGGGGATTCTAGGC
>CM053747.1:2520507-2685076 GCA_028658305.1 Pachyuromys duprasi
TACCTCCCCCAAAGTTTGATGGGGCCATTATTTGCAGCAGGCTTATATGAGTGCTTGATGGATAGAGAGAGCTAAAATTATTAATAGTGTTGCTTTATGAATAGTATTGCTAAAAAGATATGGCAGCAGCTCAGGCTAAAGAGTGCTAGCTCAGTTTGCAGCTCAATCCAGAACACTCCACATAGCCAGGAATGGCAGCCTACGCCTGTAATCCCAGCACTGTCTTCCTCAACTACGAAAACAGGAGGACTACATGGGACTCCGTCTCAGAAAACAGAAGCAAGGTGGGTAGAATGGCTTCGCAGGTAAAGGCACTTGCCATCAAATGTGACAACGGGAAATAACACAAGTTGTCCTCTGACTTTCAGGAGCAGGCATGGCCTGCACGCATGCAAAACAATAAGCAAGCGAACAAGTAGTTTCATTAACAAGGGTGGGAAGTAAGTAGGTTGGGGCCAGCCTCCACTCCTTCCGCCTTGCCACCTGGGATAGGGAATCGAGGCTGAGAAGGGGTCTGGTCCCGGTAGCCCTCTTGCAAGAAACCTCCAAGTGTCAGGCACGCCCTCGGCTTAATCCCTCCCAATGCCTCCTTTTCTCCTCCCTCGCCCTGCCAAGCAGACCTCACTAGCTCCCCTCAGTGGCTCCGGGAATGTGAAAAGGCAAGTGGGGGTGCGGAGGAGCGTCTAGGAAGAGACAAAAGGGTTAAGTCAAAACGAGCCACAAAGACCAGAGGAGGCTGGTGAGATAGAGAAAGTGGGACAAGGACACCGGGAGGGACTGGGGGGGCAGAGGCCCGGCTGGCCCAGCCCCACCCAGCGGGGCTCTGGCTTGCCGGGCTTGCCTGTGCTGCCCCCTAGCGGAAGGCCGCGACATTGACGAAAGGATGCTGGGTGGGAGGGACGCAGAGGCCAGGCGCAGGGAAACACTCAGAGGGACACAGAGAAAGCTACGAGGCAGGGAACAGAAGGCGACAGGGACGCAAAGAGATGTACAGACAGCCAAAGGAAGGCGGGGAGACACGGGGTCCGAGCGACGAAGGCACGTGGATAGACAAAGAGACAGCAGAAGCAGAGCGGCCGAGAAGCGTAGGGACGCAGAGGGAGCGAGGAGAGGAGACGCGGCCCGCTGGGAAGTGAGCTGGACCCACGGCAGCAGCCCCAGGGCCGGGGAGAGGCGTGGCCTCCCCGAGGCGCGGCACCTCGGGCGCGGAGGCCCCGAGAGCGCCCACACGCTCGGGCGAACCCGAGGGCAGTGGGGCGTGGCCTGGGCGAGGAGGCTCGGCTTCGGCTGGAGGGAGCCGACCGGAAGTTTGGAAGGGGGTGTGACCGAACCTCAGCAAAATGACCAGTAGGGGGCGCGGCGGGGCCTCCCGGAGGTGTGGGGGCGTGGCTCCGCAGCCGGTGGGCGTGGCCGGTTGGCTGAAGGGGCGGTGCTTAATCCCAAGAGAGGGCGGAGATAGAATCGTGGGACCGGACAGGTGTAGAACTCGGGAAGGGCGGGGTCATGGCTGGGGAAGGGGGCGGGGCCTGAGCCTCAGGATTAGCTCGGCGGAGAGGGGCGGGGCCGTGACGTCATGTGCACGGCCCGCTGGAGCTAAGCAAGGGGCCGGGGGGCGCGGATCCTGAGAGCCAGGCGGGCCAAGCTGGGCCAGGAGAACTGATCCTGAGAGCCGCGAGCGGCGAAAGCCGGCCTGGAGCCGGACACTTCAGGCCCCTGACTGCCCACCCAGCCGATCGGTGCACGAAGAGTGGTCCCTAGGCACCCCCTGCCCGGGCCCTGTCCCTCCCCGGGCCCCCCATGGCCCGGGCCGCAGTCCTCCCGCCGCCCAGATTGTCACCGACGCTGCCGTTGTTGCCGCTGCTACTGCTCCTGCTTCAGGAAACAGGTGAAAACGCGCTGTGCCTTCCTCTGTCCTCAGGAGGGAGAGAGCCTGGGCAGCGTCCGCACCTCACTCCCCGCTCCCCGAGGCCCCTTCCCCCGTGCCCCCTTCTCGGCAGGCCCTGCCGATCCAGAGATGCCTCAACACACCGACTCCCTCTCCGCACCCGCCTCGATCACAAGTGCCCATTCTAACCCGGGTTTCTCTGTCCCCTCCACCTCCCTCGGGCGGAAAGGGTTAAATCCTGCCCATCCTGCGCCGCCGACCGCTTATCCGGAATCTGGATTTCCGTCTCTGCTACCCCCCCTCAGGAATGTGGAGAATGCCCCCCCCCTCACACTGGCTGGAGGGTCGTGATGGTGAGGAGGGACGACACCCGCCCCCTCCCCTTTTTTCTTCTCCTCGGTGCTGGGTTGGGCGTCTGAGGCCCGGGGAGAATTGAGCGCGAGGGAACCCACGGCCGAGGTTCCCTAGACGAGGGGTGGGGAGCTCGGATGGCCCTTGGCAAGCCAATGAGAAGAGTTGGGGGCAAACCTAGGGGGAAGGGTGCGAGTCTGGAGTGCACGCTTCAGGCCTCGGGGAGTTTACAGGCACTGGCCACTCGGTTTTTGAAAAATTGTGAGCCGACGGGTTCTGCCTCCAGGATCTCAGAAGGCGATCTTAACCGGGTGTCTGGGTAGAATTGGGTAAAGGGGGTTCCAACTTGTGGGTCTTGGATTTAACTGTGGGCAAAGTGCTGTGTTCACTGGGGTCCGAGTATCTCGGCGGCTTCGGATTTAACTATGGGCAATGGAATTTAATGACCAGGGGACTCTGACCTTTGGCCCCTAAATATAAGCAGAGGCTAAAGGCTCTGCCTGAAATTAGGGACTCAGTAAGCTGTGTGCCCGGTGGAGTCCTTAGCCCGTAGGTTTGGAGCTCTCCTTCCCCAACCCCTTCCTCCTTTCCCTCTGAGCGCCGAGTGGCGGCGTCCCTAGGGAAGTTTTCCGGTATCGCTTTCACCTAGTTTGGGAGGGGCGGGGCGGGGCTGGGGTGTTCAGAAGTCCAGACTCCCGGTTTCGGGACCTTATCTTTCCTTTGGTCACGCCTTTGTCCTCGAAGCACTTAGAGAGGTAAACGGGGGAAGACTCCTCTCAAAGGCTCACTCCCCTTTCCACCCCCTACTCCTGGAAGGAAGAGGCCGTGAGAGAAGGCTGGGGGCGGGCCGGGCAGGGAAGGAACAGGTGTGCTGACCTCATCCCGCCCCAAGCAGGTCACCGGGCTGTTTCTGCCCAACTGAAAACTGGGAGTATCGGGAGAGTTTGCTCAGAAAGGGGATCAGAGAGATCCTGGGAGAATGCTTATCACTCCTTGGCCTCGTTTTCCCTTCCGTGCCTACTTCCGAAATTATCAGCCTTGACCTCCCAGCTCCGCTGCCTCTGTCTCTGCCTCAGAGACAGATGAGATCAGAACCTGCCACTCTGGGTCAGTTCTCAGAATCCATTGTACCCTCCAAGCCCAGCAAGCGTCGATTTGTGTGTACACCTCACAAGATTTCACAGAACCCCAAAGGAAACCTTGCTCCTTTTCCCGGCCTGCACCACTCTGTCCCTTGGAGGCCTTTGAAAGCCAGCAGTCCTTCCCCCTTGCTGGGCAGCTCCCCAAAGTGCTTCCTGTTTCCTAGACCTACAGTGACTCCCTTCTTGGCTGGATCCCTGGCGGGGGTGATTCCTGGGTGCTGGGTGTACCAGGAGAAAGTTGGAAAAGGAACCTTGGCCCTTCCTAACCCACCCTGCTCCTACCTCCACTTCCTCATTCTCTCTCTCCCTCTCGTTTTTCTTCTTTCCCTCTTCCATTCACTCGCTTCTTTTTTCATCTCTCCCCTTTTCCCACTTTCTCTTCCCATCTTCATCTCCCTTCCCCTGGCTCTCCTTTCTGTTCTGTTTGTTCCTCTTCCTTTTCTCCATCTCTTCCATGCTTTCCCTCCATCTCTGTCCCCTGACTCCAGCTGCTCAACCTCCCACTTTTTGGCCTCCTCAGGGAATGGGGCTGCACCACCTGGGTCTCCTGCCTGAGCCTCCCTCCCTCCCTCCGCACTCCTCCCCAGCTCTCTGCTCCTCCATGTCATCTAGGCAGCCCCACACAGCCCTGCGCAGCAGCGGGGGAGGGGAGAAGAAGGGACTGAAGGCCTGGCTGTCTCTTCTTGTTAGGGAAGGGGAGTGAGCAGAGGAGAAATGGGGGGACAGGATAGCGAGCAGGGATAGGGACAGGAGCCAAGAGAGGGAGGGGACTGGGCATCAGGACCGAAGGATGGAGTCATGCGCAAAGAACGAAGGAAGATTGCAAGGGAGGGCATAAAGATACTGGGGAGGGGCAGCAGTGTGGGCAGGGGCACTGGAAGGGCAAAGCGGTTTGGTGACAGGAGAGAAGACCAAAAGATTACCTAGTCGAGGGGCTGTGGAGATCCTGTGACCCAAAGAGGTCAGAGCACAGGCCAGGCCCAAGGCCAGCCAGCATGTAGGGGCCACAGGGAGTTAAAGACACGGGAGGGACAGGGAGTCGTGACAAGGGCCAGCTCCTCTGCCCCCGCCTGGGATGCTGTTACATTTTTAATGCCCCAGCGACGCTGAGAAGCGGAGCAGCAGGAGGGGGCGGGGAGGAGAAGGACCCAGAGAGATGGCCCAGGCAGCGAGAAAGTGTGTCAAGAACTGTGGGTGCTGGACACACCGAGACACGGAGACCAGCTGAGGCAGGAGGATTGCAGGAAGTCCAAGGCCAGGCTGAGGGCTACATAGAAAGACCGTGTCTCAGGAAAAACAAGAGTGGCCGAGGCAGGCCTGGAATCTCAGTGCCGGCCTGCGGGAGGCTGAGGCAGCAGAATCTCCAGCCCCAGGGCAAGCCTTGGCTATAGGGCTGAGGAAGAAGAAGAAAGATGAGCTGGATAGGGACTTTATTGGCAAAGTGCTCATCCAGCATGTGTGAAGCCCAGGGTTCTGTCCACGGCACCTCCTGAAGCAGGCACGGTGCCTGTGACTGGAATCCGAGCCTGAGTTCAAGATTACACAGCTACATAGTGAGAGGTTGGGTTACCTGAGGCCTCTCTCAGAAAAGGGGAGGGAGCAGTTGGGAGAGTGTTTGCCTGGCATGCGTGAATGCTGGTGTTCGGTCCCCAACACCCTGTAAATCACCAGCGATAGTGTGCGCCTGGAATCCTGCAAACGGAAAGAAGGTGGAGACCAGAGGTTCAAGGTCATATTTGGCTCCATAATTACGTTTAGGCCAGCCTGGACTACATAAGACCCTGTCTCAAAAAAATAATTATGTTATTGCAGGTTATACGCCTTTAATCCCAACTCAGGAGGCAGAGGCAGGCAAGTCTCTTGAGTTCAAAGTCAGCCTGATCTAATAAGAGAGTTCTAGGACAGCCGGGGCTATATATTAAGACCCTGTCTCAAAAATATTATATATTATATTAATACATATTATTATTATAGAGAGAATTAGGCTGGAGCGTCAGGGAGAGAAGAAGCAGACCTTAGCAGTAGGACCTGTATGCAGGCAGGGGCCAGAGTCTCCTGGAGCTGGGCTGCACACTGAGGCATCTACTCTTGGCAGGGTGTGTGAGCGGCCTGCCCCAGGAAGAGCCTTCGGGAGCTTCACACTGATGAGTTTGTACTTCCATAGTGAAGTCCTGTAGGAGCTGAGCCCCTGCAGCAAAGGAGGGCTGTACACCCACGGGGCCAGAGTCGCCCGGCAGAGCCAAGGCCCACACAGAACTCCAGGCACAGGCCTGGCCATGTCTCCTGGGCATTGACACCCCTCGGACAGGCTCCGGATGTCCGCTGTGGGGGTGGGAACTACGGTTAATGTAATTAATTAATTAAGCAGGTGGCTGAGGCAGCAGCTGACACCAGCGCTCAAGGCACCCTGGCCTTGAAAGGCCTGCTTCAACCCTGCCCCACCCTAGCGCGGTGGAGGGTAGAACGTGGCCTGTTTTACAGATGGGCAAGCTGAGGCTGGAGGAGCCAGCCAGGCAGGAAATCTAAGAAGCCAGGGGTCCAGACTCAAGCTTTCTTCCCCAAGACCCAGGGTTCCAGACCCCGGCCCCCAACTTTCTTCCTTCTGATCTGGTGTAGAGGACTCAGCCCTCCTTCTTCAGACTATTAGACCCCCAGGTCCAACCCTCTCCTGTGTTTTTGCTTGCCCCAGGCTTTCCGTATGCCAGAGGCAGTCCCCACTCTGGCTTGCAGGAAGCCCGCTCCTCGAGTCCTCAGGGAGAGGAAGTGTGTTTGCAGACAGAACTGACGTGTCTATAGAACTGTCAGCAGTCAGCCCTGCTGAGGGAGGCAGAGAGAAGCTAGTGTTCCCACGGGCTGTCCTCTGGCCACTGTCTATGGGGCATGGTGTTGGCTGTGTCCCTGCAAGGTCACAGACTTCCAAGTTTCCAGTCTTTCTTCCCTCCCAAACCCAGTCTAAAGCTCCCATCCAGAGCAGGGGTCTTCGGAGCCTCCGACCATGAGATTATTTTCATTGCTACTTCTTAACTGTAATTTTGCTACTACTGAGCTGTGTCTCCATTCCTAAGACCATTGGCTGAAGACCCACAGTTGAGAACCACTGATCTCTATCAATACAGCCTCTGGCGTGATCTAGAGCCGCAAGTTGGAGGACTTGGTTTTTCCAGACAAGGTCTCTTTGTGTAGCTCTGGCTATCCTGGAACTCACTCTGTGGACAAGCTGGCCTTGAACTCACAGAGACCCACCTGCCTCTGCTTCCTGAGTGCTGGGACTACAGGCGTACACCAAGCTCCGCCCAGCACCAGGAAGCCTTTTCTTAACTCTCATGATCTTTCTAAACTTTGTCCTGTCCCTTCGCCCTGCTTAGTTTCCTATGGCTCCCAGTACCCTCAAAGAAAAGCCCACACACTCTAATTCAACTGCCCCTTGTGTGACCTAGCAGTTTACTGTTTGCAAGACAGATGTTCACTGCGTGTGCCAGGCTCTCCCTGAATCAGCCTCCCAGGCACGCACATCCTCTGTACCTGGCAGCCCGGCACTTTGATATCCCACCATTCATTCATTCATTCATTCATTCATTCATTCATTCATTCAGCACATTTACAGAACACCTTGAGAATACAAGACACTGTTCTAGGCTCTGGGATTCAGGGATGAATGGCTACCTGCTGGGAGGTAGGTGTTTGGTTCTGTGTTGGAGGAAACCAGTTAAGACTCCTTATTATCAGTGTGGGGATCAGATCCCCTGTTGCCAAAGCAAGATCAGGAGGAAGCCAGGGTGACCGGTCAGGAGAGAAAAGCGGCCAGTGCAAAGGTCCTGAGGCCAGAAGCTGAGAGAGAAAATTGAGAGGGGCAGGGAGAGGGGATGGGCATGAGCACGCAGGTAGAAACTGCCGCAGGCCCCAGAGAGGAGAGATACCAGCTACCACAGTTCCTCTCTGGCTGTGTGTGGGGACAAAGCTGACAGGTCACCTCGGAGGTGATGCCAGCAGGAAATGCTGGTGAGGTCAGCCAGAGTCGGGAGCCTGAGGGACTGGCCTGAGGTAGGTTTTAAAGAGGGAGACTACAAAAGATGGGCTTCCTGATGGCTTTTACTGGGGAAGTTGGGAGAGAATGAGTCAGGTTTCCATCCTGGCCTACGGAGGTTTCAAAAGCCCTTAAAAATGTACTCAGCCAAGCGGTGGTGGCGCATACCTTTAATCCCAGCATAGGCGGGTAGATTTCTGAGTTCAAGGCCAGCTGGGTCTGTAAATTGAGTTCCAGGACAGCCAGGTCTACAGAGAAAAACCCTGTCTTGAAAAACAAAGGGCTACACATGTTGGTTTTGGCGTAGGGGTGCTGGTACAAGCATGTGACCCTTGGATGTTGAGTTCCAGACCATCCGAGACTCCGTAGCCAGGCTCCATTTCAAGAAACCAAACAACAGGGGCCGGCACAGTGGCCTGGCAGGTGAAGGTGCATGCCGCCAAGAGAGGGCCTGAGCTTTGTCTGCAGTCCGCCCTCTCAGCAGAAGGAAGAGCCAAACTCCTGTGCATTGGCACATCCGCCCTGCTTACAATTAAATAAGTGTAGTAATAACTAAAATAAAAACCTTTTGTCCCACAGGGGCCTGGACATCTCGTTCTTTTATTTAAAATTAGGAACTTAGTCTGGAAGTCTTAGGTGGTGAGATTTTTATCATCTGTATGTTTTTCATCTGTTGGTTTGAGACAGGCCTCCCTGGGTAACACACGTTATCCCGAGGCTCCCTGGTCAGATTCATGACCCTCAAGCTTCCTCCTCCTCCTCAGTGCTAGAATTACAACTGAAGGCCACTGAGCCTTGTTCACTGCCGCCTCTTCTTATCTTAGCATCTGTGTGTGTGTGACAACATGAGTGGACATCAGAGGACACCTCTCAGGAGCCTGTTCTCTTCATCCAGTGTGTAGATCTCAGGGTTGAACTCAGGTTATTGGTCTTGGCAGCAATCACTTTACCCATTGAGCCATCCGACGTTTTCAAACCCATTTTCCTGTCTTTAATGTATTTCCTGCCTACCTCCATGACCCCTCTAATTCACATTTTCAAGGATGTGTAATCCCAGCCCTCAGGGTGGTGAGGCAGGAGGATTGATATGAATTCAAGGCCAACTGGAGCTAAACAATGAGACCATGTCTAAATAAACAAAATAAAACCTGCTTGAGCAGAATTGAATGCAAGCCCTGCCACATGTGGCCCGTGGGGACAGGCACTGACCCTGTGACCTGGCCTGCAGAGAGTGTCAGATCTTTTACTGGAATTATCCCAGGGGACCCTGCAGGGTGGCTTAAATGTCTCCATTTTACACATGGAAGAACTTGGGCTTGAAAAGGTCACCCAGCCCGGAAGGAGCAGCCAGCAGGAAGCTCACATCTATCTGTGTTGCAATCCTTTTAAAAAGTACTCCTGCTGCCCTCTGTGGTGGGACTGAAACCCAGAGCTTTCCATATGATAGGCAGGGGCTCTACCACTGAGCCACACCTCAGCCCCTCACTGGGGGGTTCTAGGCAGGGGCTCTACCACTGAGCCACACCCCAGCCCCTCACTGGGGGGTTCTAGGCAGGGGCTCTACCACTGAGCCACACCCCAGCCCCTCACTGGGGGATTCCAGGCAGAGTCTCTAACCACAGAACCACACATTCAGCATTTCACTGGGGGTCAGGGTCTCTAATGCTGAGCTGTCCTCTTCCCAGCCCCATGGATCTGCTCTGTAGCAAAGGATGAAGCCATTTTGGTTTAAGCAGTTGCTGGGTTTGAGTGATGAGGGGTCTTTGGAGATGGTGTGGTTCACTAGTGGCCACTTATCCATCCTCTCTGGCACTGTCTATCTGCAGTACTGTCTTCTGTCAGGGTCCCTCATCAGGGCCACCCAGGTTCTTCTTTAAAGATTTGCTCAAGTGAATTGGTGTTTTGCCTTCATACATGTCTGTGCACCACATGTGTGCAGTATCTGAGGGAGAGCTGGAGTCCAGGATGGTTGTGAGCCATTTGGGTTCTGGGTCCCCAACCCAGTCCTTTGCAGGAGAAGCATGTGCTCTTAACCTCTAAGCTCTCTCTCCAGCCCTTAACCTTTTCATGTCTTACTTTTTTGAGTCAGGCTCTAGCTATGTCTCCCTGGCTTGCCTGGAATTCACTAGGTAGCCCAGAATTTGCTCACACTCAACGACATCCAGGTGCCCCTGTCTCCTGTGTGCTGGGTTAAAAGCTCTCGCTGCCACCCTGCTTCCCTGGGTTCCTGTATGTGAGGAGGCCCGGTCGGCACACGCTCGCCTCTGTACACCACGAGGGCAGCTCTGCCTCGCTGTCTCTACAGGTAGTTATGAGCAGTTGCTCATAGAGACAGGTCATGTGCTGTGTAGCTGAGTCTCTCACCTCGGGGCTCATGGGACTCACTGTCAATGGACACTTATAATTATCTGGACTCTTTGTTTACCCAGTTCAAGTTTTCTGTGTACCTATGCTAAGTGCTCTTCAAGCATTCCTTGGTCCTTGAAACAGCCCTGGAAGGTGCAACACTGTCATTACCCAGCTGGGAAACTGAGGCACAGAGATGTGAAGCCCTGGATTTAAACCACATATTATCGTGCCCTGGGTCAACATCAAGTACTTCCTCCCAAAGCTGCAGAGGCAGGCTACTTGGTTTCCCTGTTGTTCAGAGTAGACAGGGTCTGGCGAGGTGGCTCAACAGTTAAGAGCACTTACTGATCTTGTGGAGAACGTGTTTCCAGCTCAACTGCCTGCAGCTCTGATTCTAAGGCTCTGACGCCATCTTCTGGCCTCTGCAGGTAACTGCACACACACACACATATACACACACACACACCATGCATAGATGCACACACACACATACACATAAAAAAATAAATGAATTGGGGGGTGGCTGAAGAGTTTGCTTGGTAGTTAAGAGCTTTGGCTGGTCTTCCAGAGGACCTGGATTCAATTCTCAGCACACACATGATGGCACACAATTGTCTGTAACTCCAGCTCCAAGGGATCTGATGCCCTCTTCTGGCCTCTGTAGGCACCAGGCACACATGCGGTGCACAGGTATACATGTAGGCAAAATGCCCATACACATAAAAAAGAATTTTTTAAAAGTTTTTAAATGAGAATACAGCCAGGCACGATGGTGCCTTAATCGAGCATTTCCAGGGCAGAGGTAGGAGGATCTCTGGGAATTCAAAGCCAGCTTGGTCTATGTAGTGTGTTCTAGAAGAGCCAGGACTGAGTAAAGAGAGCCTATCTCCAAAAGAACAAAAATAAGAAAAGTGGGAAATTAGGAGAAGGGGCTGGGCAGAACCACCCTCCTCAGGGAGATGCTGGCAGTTAATGGCTGCTGACGGAGGGGGCCACTTTCTTGAGTGGTATAGCCTCAGGCTTGTTTTCCGTGTTCCAGCAGGTAACCCCACACCGTATTCATGCAAAGCACCAGGAATTAGACTCAATGCCTCACAAAAACGAGACATCGAAGTCAGACTTGTTAGAAGAAATGGGTGTAACATGGGAGCATGAGAAGTAATGGGGTGTGATCCCTAGGATTTATGGCCAGCCTAGTTAAACCAGGGAGGTCAGCAAGCAACTGCCTCTCAAATAAAGATCGAAATTTGATTCCCAGCTTCCGCAAAGAGGCTTCGAACCACCTGTAACTCCTGTTTCAAGGACTCTGACACCCCCTTCTGGCCTCCATTGGCATTGCATACACATGGTACACAAACACACAAGAAAGCAAAACGCCCATCACAGACAATGAAAATAAATGAATCTAAAAAAAAACCCAAAAAACTAAAAAGACAAGGTGAGTCAGGTGTAATGGTGCACAATTTGAATTCAGCACTGGGAGGGGAAGCAGGCAGATCTCTGTGAGCTCAAGGCAGCGTTGGCCACACAGGTCGCTGCAGGCTCCCTAAAATAAGTAAAGTCAAGTGGGTAGGAATCTCATCTCTGCCTTGGTCCTGCCTGTCCTGGAGACTTCTTGTTCCCTCCCCGACAAGACTCACGTCTTTGCTGTCTCCCCAGGAGCCCAAGATGTGCGGGTGCGAGTGCTCCCCGAGGTCCGGGGCCGCCTGGGAGGCGCCGTGGAGCTGCCGTGCCGCCTGCTCCCGCCCACGTCAGAGCGCGTCTCTCAGGTGACCTGGCAGCGCCTGGACGGCATGGTGGTGGCCGCCTTCCACCCATCCTTCGGCGTGGATTTCCCCAACGCTCAGTTTAACAAGGAGCGCCTGTCGTTCGTGAGAGCGAGGCAGGACACAAACGCAGACCTGCGGGATGCCACGCTGGCCTTCCGGGGACTGAGGGTGGAGGACGAGGGCAACTATACCTGCGAGTTTGCCACCTTTCCCAACGGCACTCGAAGGGGCGTGACCTGGCTCAGAGTCACAGGTGAGTGGGGGGCGGGGAGAACCGCTTCCCGGCCTATTTCTGTCTCTGCTCTCAGGTTGAGCATCCTTGATGTGTTGGCAAATATGTTTTGTTTTCGTAGAAGTTTGTATATATTTTTGTTTTATTGAGATGGAGAGTCATGTAAATTATGAGAGTCCATCCCCTGCAGTGTTTGGGGACCAGAGGACAACTTGTGGGAGTCAGTTCTCTCCTCAGACCACGGGGAGTCCTGCGGATCAAACTCAGGTTGCCAAGCATTAGGCTTTACTGCTGAGCCGCTTTGCCATCCAGCCTCAACTGTGTGTGACTGGGGACAAGCTGGGAATTTTGATCATTTCAACCATTTCTCCACCTCAGAGTGCTGGGACTAAGGACATGAGCCATCACACTGGGTTTATTTGGTCCTGGGGACAGTCAGCAGTGTGTGGTAGGCACACCACCTCCCACCTACAGGTGACCTCCCACTTCCCAGCAGGCAGCCCGCCAAAGGGCCTACATCCTCAGCTCCAGTTTTCTTGATTTTCCTTCCTTCTTTTTAGATAGGCTCTCATGTAGCCCAGGCTGGCCTTGAACTCACTCTGTATGGAAGGCTGACCTTGAACTCCAAATCCTCCTGCCTCCGTCTCCCAAGTGCTAAGATTACAGGAATGTGCCAGTGCGCCTAGTTTTGATGAATGCTTACCAAGCACATACTGAGAGCTAGAGCTAGTTGCTGACTCTGTCCTCCAAGGGTATGGTGGACAACAAGCCATTCTTTTTATCTTTTTTATATTTTTTCCCCAAGTCAGGGTCTCAACATGTGGCCCAGGCTGGCCTCAAATTCAAAACAACCAAGCTGCCTAGGGCTGAGACTATAGGTGTACGGGCCATTCCACTCTATTCTGATTTTTCCCTGAGAACAAGAGCCATGGATGCTGTGGGAAAGCACGGGGCTGCGGCGTGTGAGAGTCCTGCTGGGTGTCACAGAGAGCCCCAGCCGGCTTGTGGGAGAAACAGGAAGTGCTCAAGGAAACAGAGAATCAGCCATAGGTCTAAGGTTGCCTTGCCATGATGTGGGGTGAGGCAGTACAAAACAGAGGAAGTTTTAGGCAGCTTTGTACTGTTGTCCCTGGGTTGGAGGAAAAGGAAAACCAGAAGAGATACCCATAGGGCTGAAGAGTTCTGGAGCCAGGTGGAGGCAGAGGCAGGTGGATCTCTGTGAGTTCAAGGCCACCCTGGTCTACAAAGTGAGTCCAGGACAGCCCAGGCTACACAGAGAAACCCTGTTTCATAGACCCTGACACACATATGGCAGCTCACAACCATCTATAAATCTACTTCCTGGCTATCCATCACCCTCTTCTCTCCTCTGTGGACACTGAAGACTTGTACTCCACAGACACATGCAGGCACAACACACACACACAGAAAATAACAAGTGAAGGACCTGCAGCTTGCTGGCTTCAGTGGGAATGGGCTGACACAGCCAGTTGGCATGGTGACAGAGATTTCACATGAAAGCTGGAAAGTCCCCTGCAAGGCACACCCTCCAGCTCTCTGGACACCGTCATCCCAGGATCCCTGTCCCTCTCTGACTCTAGAGAGTTAGGAAGGTATCTCAGTTTGGCTTTTATTGCTGTGAAGAGACACTATGACCACGGCAGCTCTTCAAAAGGAAAACATTTAATTGGAGCTGGCTTACAGGTTCTGAGGTTTAGTCCATTATCGTCATGGTGGGAAGCAAAGCAGTTTGCAGGCAGACATGTGGTGGAGGAGCCAGCAGGCAGCAATAGGGGACTGGACTTCTACACTGGGTGAAGTTTGATTTTGTGTGTGTGTGGTGTGTGTATAGGACCTCAAAGCCTGCCTTTGCAGTAATACACTTCCTCCAACAAGGCTACAGCCTCCTCATAGTGCCACTCTCCATGGGCCAAGCATTGAAACACATGAAACTGTTGTGGGCCGAATCCACTCAAACATCCACAAAAGCCTCCTTGTACATTGGGGAACAGGGATACCATAGCTCAAGAGCATAGATATTGCCATATTGTCAGTTCTTGGGGAGCAGGTCTTTCATCCCGGCAACTCAAGAGACTGAGGCAAGCTACAGAGTGAGTTGAAGGCCAACCTGGACTACTTAAGACCCTGTCTCAAAGTCAAATTTTTAAAAATGGCTGGCTCAGGATGAAGCTCTATCAGGTGTTTGGCTAGAATTCCCCCAATGAGGGGCTGGGGTATGGCTCAGTAGTAGAGCCCCTGCCTAGAATCCCCCAATGAGGGGCTGGGGTGTGGCTCAGTGGTAGAGCCCCTGCCCAGAATACCCCAGGGAGTGGCTGCGGTGTGGCTCGGTGGTAGAGCCCTTGGCTAGACTCCCCCAGTGAGGGGCTGGGGCTCAGCAACAGCATGTCCCCAGCATTCACAGTGCTCTAGGGTTCAATCTCCTATGGGGGAGAGGAAAATTAGGGCCGGAAATGTGGCTTGGTTGGTAGAATGCTTTCCTGTGATTCACAAAGCCCTGGGTTCAATTCCCAGCACCACATGAAACTAGGGATGATGGCACGTGCCTGCAATCCCAACACTTGAAAGGTGTAAATAAGATAATCAGAGGTTGAAGGTCATCTTCAAGTGTATAAAGTGAACTGAGGCCAGCCTAGGTTATGTTAGATCCTGTCTCAGAATCAACACACATACATATATGCACGCACACACACGCAATGTAAAGCCCTTCTCCCAAACCTTGTAAAGCCTTCTGCTCCTGTGCAGTAGCTTGGACAAGAGTATAGTCAAGTAATACTTCAAGCCAGGCATGGGGCACACGCCTTTAATCCCAGGGCAGAGGCAGGTGGATCTCTTGAGTTCAAGGCCAGCCCGGTCAGCATAGCTAGTTCCAGGACAGTCAGGGCTACACAAAGAAACTGTCTCAAAAGGAGAGAGAGAGACTTCAAGCCAGGCATGGAGGCATGTGCCTCTTCTGGCATGAGAGGCTGAAGCACGATCATGAGTTTGAGACCAGCCTGGGCTATACAGCCAGACCCTACTTCAATAAAAAAAATAAAGGAAAGTTGGGGCTGTTGCTCAGTACCACGTGCTTTTGTGCTGCACAGTGAGACCGAAATGAAAGGGAGGAATAGAGAGGAGAGACGGGACAGGGAAGGAGGGAGAAAGCGGGCGCTGGGGAGTGGCTCGGTGCCAGAGCTCTGCCCACCATTCACAGCGTGCTGAAAGGGAGGACATGGAGTGGAGGGAGGGAGGGCAGGCAAACTTTTAGAGCATCAGTTAGGCCACGGGCACTGTGGCTAGAGCAACCTCTGCTGTGTGGAGAGGCTGGTGATGTGAGGCCACAGAGGCCGGAAGAGCCCCTTTCAGGAGGTTAGCCTGGCACTGGGATGAGGTCTGGGGTACAAACCCCAACCCAGGGCTGAGCACCCTAGCCAGTCTCCGCAGGCAAGAGGAGCTTCCCAGGAAGCTTTTTTTTCCAAGGAAGTTTACTGGGAGGATAAGATGAAAGAGCAAAAGTGGTGGCCAGCTGGAGAATCCCTGTTTTTTTTGTGTGTGGAAGCACAGGACAATAGTGATTACAGGAAAAGAAATAGGACACTCTGTTTTTCCCTTTTCAAGCTGGGGGATGGAACCCAGGGCCTCAGTGTCCGAGATAAGAGCTCTAGCAGTGAACCCACACACAGACCTTTACTCGGACATCCTAGGCAAGAATGTGTTCCCTCAAATCTCTAATCGTCTTCCTCCTCCTCCTCCTTTTTCTTTCTTTGTTTCCAGACAGGGTTTCTTTGTGTGTGTGTGTTTTGTTCTGTTTGTTTGGTTTTTTTATTTGGTTTTGCTTGGTTTGTTTTTGTTTTTTAAAGACAGGGTTTCTCTGTGTAGCCTTAGCTGTCCTGGACTCACTTTATAGACCAGGCTGGCAGCGAACTCACAGAGATCCGCCTGCCCCTGACTCCCAGAGTGCTGGGATTACAGGCCTGTGCCACCACACCCACTTGGTTTTTTGTGTGGGTGTGTGTGACAGGGTTTCTTGGTGTAGCCTTGGCTGCCCAAGAACTTGCTCTGTAGGCCAGGCTGTCCTCAAGCTCAGAGATTCACCTGCCTCTGCCTCCCAAGCGCTGGGCTCAAAGATGTGTGTAGCCACTCTCAGCTCAAGCTAGACTTTCAAACCATGTGACTCAGCTATAGAATTTTCAGTTTCTTTCAGGCTGCGGCTCTCTCTTTCCGATTTTGGTTTTATTTATAAATTGTAGCAACTTTCTTGTTGTTATTTTTCTGTTTTGTTTTTTGAGACAAAAGTCTCATGTATTCCAGGAAGTTGTGTGGCTGAGACTGACCTTGAACTGCTGATACTCTTACCTCCACCTCTTCAGCGCTGGCGTGCGCCCCCTGTAGCTTCCTTGTGCATGTGCAGTGGCGTTTTGCCTGCATGTGTGCCTGAGGGTGCCAGGTCCTCTGGAACCTGAGTTACAGTGTGGGCTGCCATGTGGGTGCTGGGAATTGAACCCAGTCCTCTGGAAGAGCAGAGTGTGCTTAACTGCTAAGCCATAATTCCCAGTTATTTTTTATTATTAAGTCTGACTATGTAGATCAAGCCAGCCTCCATCTCACCATCCTCCTGCCTCACCCTGCCCAATGGTAGGGTCACGTGCTTGTGCTACCAGCCTTGGCCTATGCACCTTTCTGAAAGGGCAGAATGGGTTCTGTAACATGTCCTGCACAGGCCAGGCTTGGTGGTGCTCACCTTTCACCTCAACACTCAGGAACCTCTGTGAGTTCAAGGTCAGCCAAGGCCATATTGTGAGACCCGGTCTCACAAGCCGGGATAATGTATGCCAGACAGATCCTAAGCACTGGGTATGGCCTCATGGGCTGGGGACTTGTGTCACTCTGACATTAGAGGAAGGGGTTAAAGTGGCCTGCCCACAGCTAGGCTGCGCTGGGCCCTGGATCCAGGAAGCAGATCCTGACCGTGGGGCTCCATCAGCCCCCACAGGTGTTTGTTGAGTGGCTGTAACTCATGAGTCACAGGCCTCCTTTGGTCCCCTCCCTAGCCCAGCCTGAGAACCACGCTGAAGCTCAAGAGGTCACGATTGGCCCCCAGTCCGTGCCTGTTGCCCGCTGTGTCTCCACGGGGGGACGCCCACCTGCCCGAATCTCCTGGATCTCATCCCTGGGTGGAGAGGCCAAAGACATTCAGGAGCCAGGCCCACAGCCTGGCACGGTCACTGTCATCAGCCGATACTCCTTGGTGCCCGTGGGCCGAGCAGATGGTGTCAAGGTCACGTGCAAAGTGGAACACGAGAGCTTTGAAGAGCCGATCCTGTTGCCAGTGTCCCTCTCCATACGCTGTGAGTGAGCCGGGAGGTGGCTTTCCCTCACGCCTGCTGTCCTGGCTGGCCCCAGTCTGCATCTGTTTCCATCAGCCAAATCTTGCCTGTTGTCTGTACCAGTTTCTGAAGGCCCTGGTGGGTGTGCGCCTCCGCAGTCTCCACTGGCTTCTCTGTAAGCCAGAGTGGCCTGCAGCTCAGAGACCTACCTGCCCCGAGGCCTCCCAGGCGGGCACACCAGGTTTCTGCTGGCTTCTGTGGGTTCCTGCCTTCCTGCACCGGGACCAGAGCTAAGCTGAGAGGTTTGAGAGCCTGGGGATTCACTTACTTCTAATTTCCAAGTGTGAGATCAAATAAGAAAATAGAAAATATGCCGGGCAGCGGTGGCACACCCCTTTTATCCCAGCACTCGGGAGGCAGAGGCAGCAGATCTTTGTGAGATCGAGGCCAGCCTGGTCAATAAAGCAAGTCCAGGACTGACTATCTGGTCAATCTGGGCTGCCTGGTCTAACTTCCAGGTGACACAGTCTTCACCAACTATCCTGACCTGCTGGTCCTGGCGCTTTGCCACACTTTATGCATTCATTGATTCATTTTTGAAGACAGGGTTTCATGTAGCATGGTTTAGCCTCAAACTCCCCAGATAGCTGAGGACGACCCGCTCCTATGCAGCCCACGACCCAAGCCCTCCTCTCCACACAGGGCTGCTCCTCTGCCTGAATCGACTCGATTTCATCCCTGACCTCAGCCTCAGAGTGTTTGTGGTTTTGAGGCACCGTCTGATACAGTCCAGGCTGCCCTCATGTAGTTGAGCATGACCACTAGGAGACTCTTAATCCACCAGACACCACTTTCCAGAATGCTGGGATTACAGGTGTGGGCGACTACACTGGTCCTGTGAGGCACTGAGAGTGGGCCAAGGGGCCTCCCGCATGCTGGGCATGGACTCCAGCCCAGCCAGCCTTGGACCTACTGCTTACATGGCCACCCTGGGGCTCCCACTGACCCCAGCTCTCTGTCTCCTTTGGCTGTTAGGGGTCTTGAAGTCCCCCCAGCTGTCCCAAAGTGTCCAGGGCTTCCCCAGAACTGCGTATAGTGGCAGCCCTCAGTTTTGTCTAGGGACGCCTCCAAACACTCAGCACAAAGGCTGGAATCCCCCACCCCTGGTTCACTTTTGTTTTATTTTGTTTTGAGTTGGGACCTCACTGTGTAGCCCTGGCTGGCCCTGAGCTTTCTACCTAGACCCGGCTACCCTCCAACTTGAAGGGACAGATGAACCTGCCTCTGCCTCCAGGAGCTGGGATTAAAGCCATGCACCGTGGATGGCAGTTTTGTTTTGTTCCTTAAAGACTTATTTTATTATCTATAATTATTTCTATGTATCTGTGTCTGTGCCAGAGGGTAAGCCAGAGGTAGCAGATGCCCCTAGAGAACTGGAGACACAGGTGGGTCACCTGATGTGGGTGCTGGAACTGAACCCACTAAGAGCAGGGCATACTCTTAACCATCTCTCCAGCCTTTGTTTGCTTTTTTGAGACAGGATCTCTTGTGCCTGAGGTTAACCTTGAGCTCTGTGTAGCTAAAGGTGTGCCTGGGTGACAAGCATGAATCATGCTTACATGCTTGCCGAGTACCACCCTGTCAGTGGCAATCCACCCAGGATCCCAGTGGGGTGGTTTTGCCCTAGACTGGGTGCTGAGTCCCCTACCTCGTCTGCAGTGTCTCCTTCCAGCCATATTCATCCTGAGACCTTCAATGTGAGCCTGGCTTCCTATCTGTCTGCACTAGCTGTCCCAAACTGTCTGGATATACTCTCCTGTTTGCACTACTGTAGGCATGTTATATCACACATGAACACACACATACATACACAACAGGATACCTGTAGTTGCTTTCTTGTCCCTGCCTGAGCTGACCAAGTGGCGTCCTGGGTGGGGTCTACTCTGTTTAGAGCATGCACGGTGTGGCCTGCTAACCCTGGTTCGTAGTGGCTGATGGCCTCTCTGGATTCCACTTGTCTCTGAGCCTGTCACCCCTCTCTCTCAGACCCTCCTGAGGTTTCCATCTCTGGCTATGATGACAACTGGTACCTTGGCCGCAGTGAGGCCATGCTGACCTGTGACGTTCGAAGCAACCCAGAGCCCACAGGCTTCGACTGGAGCACGTGAGTGACAGGAACCCCGAACTGAGCGTGAGGGAGGAGGGCGGGGTCTGAGGGGGGAGGGGCCGGCCTTCCGGGTCTGCGGAAGGAAAGCTGGCAGGGAATGTCTGGGTGAGCCTGCTGTCCCTGGATGCCCGCTATGCTGCTCACTCACCCCACACCCTTAGGACCTCGGGCGTCTTCCCAGCCTCCGCAGTAGTCCAGGGTTCCCAGCTGCTCGTCCATTCTGTGGACCGAATGGTCAACACTACCTTCATCTGTACCGCCACCAACGCTGTGGGGACAGGCCGTGCTGAGCAGGTCATCCTGGTGCGAGGTAAGGAGGTCTTGGTATTTGAGTATAAAGCCCAGTGGTTTCTCCCTTCGGGGTTCGGGTCCACTTTGGGGTATCACTGATGCTGCTGTAGCATGAGAGGGAGTCAGACTTGCCTCGCTCTGCACAGATGAGCAGGTTGTCCAGCGTGGCCTGCAGGTACAGGCTCTGACCACAGGCTGTGACCAGGAAGGAGTGTTGGCAAAGGACTTAAGAGGTGGGGGCCTGTGCTGGGGTGTCGTAAAAGCCAAGGCCTAAGCTGGGCATGGTGGACATCTGTAGTCCCAGCACTTACTCAGGAAACTGAGGCAGGAGGATTGCTGTGAGGCTAGCCTGTACTACATAGCAAGACCCTGTTTCAAAGAAAGAAAGAGAAACCCCAAAGTTCAGCGAGAGAAGGGAATCAGAAAGCCGGCTTGGGGCTATGGTGGAAGCAAGGTCCAAAGACAGCTGTGAAGCTTGGTCCCTGGGAGGAGGACTGTCTTAGCGTGCTTGGTTTTTGTAGCTGCCGACATACAGACATACAGACCTACACAGAACAAGAAATAGTTTGCTCAGTCATGAGAACCACAGCCAAGGCCCACAGCCGGAGATGAACCAAGGCTGGGAATTCTCTTGAAACCTGGAAATCCAGTCCCAAATGAAGCCGTATATAATCAGAATCACCCCCAAGAAAGAGGGACACTGGCCAGGGCCTATGACATGCCGCAGGAATCAGGAAAAAGTCATTCTTAGAAACACCATTAGCCAGACCTGTTGAAGAGTGAGGCAAAAGAAAAACAAGTTTAGAGGCTACAGGGACTACAGGGTGAGTTCTGATCTAATGTGGGCTACAGAACAAAACCATAATCTCACAAAATAAAACATAAGAAGAGGCTTAGGGAAATGGCTCAGTGGTAGAGCCCCTGCCTAGAATGCCCCAGTGAGGGGCTGGGGTGTGGCTCGGTGATAGAGTCCCTGACTAACATGTTGAAAACCTTAAGTTCAAACCTTGGTTCTGGCTGGGTGGTGGCAGCATTCAGGAGGCAGAGGCAGGCACAGCTCTGTGAATTCGAAGCCAACCTGGTCTAAGGGGGAGTTACAGGACAGCTGGGGCTACACAGAGAAACCCCGTGTGGACAACAAACAAAACAAAAACCCCTCAGTTCTGAAACAAAAAAGAATTAGAAATACTGTTGTAGGTACCACACAGTTTGCCTTTGCACATACATAAATCTGAAATAGTGACCCTGCCATCAGGGCCTGAACCCCTCCGAAACACCAGAAATGGCTTAGAGGGAAAGTGAAAGCCATAGCCTGGCCCTGTGGTACAGCTAGACACGCCCTTCTTGAGAACATACCCTTGCTGAGACTCATACACACAACTTTTGCCCAGACACCCAAAGGCAAGCTGACGTGCCTGTGGGAACACAGACTCAGCTTGCTCACCAGCTCTACACCCTTGGGACATGTACTTAGAGGAAAACACTGTCAAACAGGGCCACAGTTCCCATAAAGAGTCGTCCTTCCTCACACACCTGAAGAATATGTCAGAAGGTATCTCTGTATCCAGAAACTCCACTGCAGAGATTTGGGGTCACTGTTATCTGCTAAGCAATGCATATTAAGGTTCCCTCTCTAAAGAGAGGTTTCCCTCAGCTCAGGGACCCAGAGGGTACAGATCCTACGGGCTCATCCAGCCACAGCTCCTTGCTGCTACACGCAGCCCTGGGCATCACACGGCAGAGATGGAGAACAAGTGTATATGTAGGAGACAGGGTCTGGGTACATAGCCTAACTATCCCTGCCGCTGAGTGCCCCAGCCTTCACCTCCAAAGCGCTGAGGAGACATTGTGCACTGCTGTCCCGGTCTTGCTAAATGAACAGTCCACTCTTCAGTCAGGTACTCCTGTACCCTAAGTGCGGGGAGGACCCTTAGAGGCCTGGAGTGATGGCTCAGTGGTTAAGTGTGTATCTTGCTCTTACAGAGACCCCCAACACGCACACTTAGGTTCTCATGGCTAACAACTGCCTGTTAACTCCAGCCACAGGAGCATGTGCGTGTACCTACACACATACATAGAGTTAAAAATAAACCTCTAGGAGAGAGAAAGAAATCTTAGGGTGGCCCAACACAAAGAAAAAATGCAGTATAATAGAAGACACCCCGGACTCCCATCAAGGTAGCCACAGACCCACTATTCCTGGGGAGATAAGAACAAACATCTAAGTCCTGTATGGTGGTGCACACCTGTGATCCCAGCACTCAGGGAGGCATAGGCAGGTGGATCACTGTGCAGTCAAGGCCAGCCTAGTCTACAAAGTGAGTCCAGGACAGCCAGGGTTACACAGAGAAACCCTGTCTTGAGAAATCTTAAAAAAAAAAAGAAAGATGCCTACCTATCCCAAAGTAGGGAGTCAGCCACAGTTGAGTGTAGAGAGCGCCACAATCCAGCCTGGGGAACCCATGAATTGTCCTGAGGTTACTTACAGGAGGACAGCTGCATCAGCAAAGCCCGCCCCGGCATGGTGACAGCGCACAAAGCTGGGAGCCTGGAGCACACAGCACACCTGCAGGCTGCTCCGTGGGTGGAGGGTGTCCGTTCCGGCCGCTCAGCTGGTCTCTGTCTCATCCAGGAGGCTCCGCAGTCTGAGAGTCTCCAGCCCTCCTCACCTCTTATGTATGCTTAGAGAGGGGGAGGAGCAGCTCGTGTCCCATCACTTTCTGGGACTTCCTGTAACCTCTGAGCCATTTGTGTTCTAAGCTTAAGGCTATTCCCTGGGGGTAGAGCATTTTACCTCACTTTTAACACCCTCTGCCTTGAGGTTTCCTCCAGAATGGAGGTTTTGACTTCAGAGGAAACTGCCACATGCCACCACTGAGGACCAGCCCCAAATGTCACAGCAGCAGAAACAGACATCCTGAGCCCCCAGAAGCCTAGCAGCAGGGTCGGGCATGTGGCACACACCTAAAACACTAGCTTTCAGGAACACAGGTGGAGGCAGGAGGATCAGAGAAATGTTCAAGGCCAGCACTGGCTACTTTGTGAGTCCAGAGCTAAGGCTCTATCTCAGAAAAACCAAACAAGCTGGGCGTGGTAGTGCAGCCCTTTAATCACAGCACCAGGAGACAGAGGCAGGAGGATTTCCTTGAGTTGGTGGGCAGCCTAGTTTACATAGCAGGTTTCAAGTCACCATATTTTGGGGGCTGGGGGGATGGAGGAAGGAAGGAAATGAACAGCTGGCAGTAGTTGGAGAGATCCAGGCACTCTCCCCCCTGAGGCCCTGAGCTGAAGTCCCTCGCCCAGCCTCGCTCTCGTAGTTCCCACACAGTCAGTCTCACATGGCTGTGGTTTTAAGTTCGTGGGGCTGGAGAGATGGCTCAGAGGTTAGAAACACTGCTCTTCCAGAGGTCCTGAGTCCAATTCCCAGCAACCACATGGTGGCTCACAACCATCTATACTGAGATCTGGTGCCCTCTGCTGGTGCACAGGCACGCAAGCAGGCAGAACACTGTGTACATGATAAGTAAATCTTTTAAAATAGATGCTCGACACTGGAAACACATGGACACACGGTGCCATGTGGCAGACCTCTGCAGAGAACTCCCAGTCCTTACCACAGACACAGAAACAGGCTGCCCAAGCACCAAAGCCCCTCCCTCACTTCATGGGTGCCCCACACTTACACTGAAGACTGCAGGGCCGGGGCGCTCGGAGTAGCACGCAGAGAGCCCTCCTTCCTGCCTCTGTGAGGACACTGTCAGCGTGTGCTTTTTATTATCGTCTTTATTTGATCTTGTATTTTGTGTGCTGTTTGAGGCAGGGTTTCACTGTGTAGATCCGCGTGGTAGGGGACTCATTATGTACACGGTATGTACAGGCTGGCCTTGAACTCAGAGCTCTGCCTGCCTCTGCCTCCTACATGCTGGGATCAAAAGCATGCAATAACTGTACCCAGCATGACACTATTTGAAAACATTACTCAGAACCTGGGTGGGGAAACCCAGCCCTGCAATTTCAGCATTTGAGAGGTGGAGAAAAAGAGATTAGGAAGGTGAGGCCAACTTGAGATACGTGAGAGCCTCTCAAGATTCCAAAAATCCTCTCAGCAAATCTCAAAAATACAACACTGTGGCTAGAAGACTAGCTGAGAGATCAGCCCTGCCTAGAAGCCCCCAGTGTGGAGCAGGGGCGTGGCGAGAACATCTCAGCATGGCCAAGAGTCTGGACTCCATTCCCAGTGCTTCGTCCCACTGGTGAGCAGCTGTAACAGAATGCTGAGAACATGGGGCTGAGCAACACCTACGCCTAGTCACCCACTGACTCACTGGTTAGAACCTCAGGCACCTATTTGTGTCTCCCTTAGTGGGCTGAGGGCTATCGTAACAGCCCATGGGACTCTTGTATTGAGGGAAAAAAAAAGGGACCCAGGTGGGTGAGGCTTCAAATCCCCTGTGCTGTTGATTTCCTTTGTATTCCCACCACTGTTGAGCAGGTGGGGAGGAAGCATGAGCCAGGCAGGGAGCAAGGAGCACTAGGAAGAACATGGTCAGATAGGGAAGATGACCTGAGATCTCCCCAACAAGGAGATCCACAGGTATGATCAGCACCTCCCGCTACCTGCTCCCATGGCCACCTTCTGGGTCCTAGTGGGAGAGAGCAGAAGGGTTCTACTTACATCTGCTTCTCATCCTGCACCTCTGTGCAAGGGGCTGGGACCCCACCCCTAACTCTATCTGTTAGTGGCTTCATCATCTTTTATTGTTTTTGAGGGAGGGGTGGAGACAGCCTCAAACATGGGATCTTACCTGAGCTTTCCCAGTAGGTGTGACTTACAGGCCACACACACCAAAAAAAAAAAAAAATTCTGAGTGTTTGGTAGGGTTGAAATACAGGACCTTTAAGCAAACAACTAAACCACACCCCAGGCCCTCACTGGGGGATTCTAGGCAGGGGCTCTACTACTGAGCCACACCCCCAGCCCCTCACTGGGCGATTCTAGGCAGGGGCTCTACTTCTGACCATCCTCAGCCCAGCAACACTTTCCCCCCTTCTTACAGTTTTTGAGATAACGTCTCTATGTGGCCCAGGCTAATCTGATGGCATGATCCTTTGCTTTATTCTCCAAGCCCTAGGATGACAGTCTTGTGCCACCACACATTGATGCAATCTTTATTTTTGAGGACGTGTGGAAACAGATAGCTATCTAGGCAGCAGCAGCTGACAGCCTCTCCTTGTTCTGTGCCCGTCCAGCAGTGAAGGTCATGGATACCCCTTCCTCTTCCTCCTCCCTTCTCCTAAGTTCTGGTCACTCACCTGTGTCCTGGGTCTCCCCCATACCCTCACCCCCAGATGAGTCCTCTTGACTCCCTCTCCTTTTTCTCTCTCCTTCCTTTCTCCTCAGACACCCCCCAGGCCTCCCGAGATGTGGGTCCGCTGGTGTGGGGGGCCGTGGGGGGAACATTGCTGGTGCTACTCCTGGTTGGGGGTTTCCTGGCCTTCCTCCTGCTGAGGGGGAGGAGGAGGCGGAAGAGCCCTGGAGGAGGAGGAAATGATGACCACAGAGGATCCTACGATCCAAAGACTCAGGTGTTTGGGAACGGGGGTCCTGTCTTCTGGAGGTCTTCATCCCCCGAGCCCATGAGGCCGGATGGCAGGGAGGAGGAAGATGAGGAGGAGGAAGAAGCGAAGGCAGAGGAAGGCCTCATGTTACCTGTACACGAGTCACCTAAGGATGACATGGAATCTCATCTGGATGGCTCCCTCATCTCTCGGCGGGCAGTTTACGTGTGACCCCGAGACATAGACACTGGACACATAGGAACGCCAATTCCCACCCCCACCTCCAACCACACCAAGGCCAGCCAGCAAAAGGATGGCTAGGGACCGGTTGGACTGGTTCTTCTGGGGCACACTGGAGTTGGAAGGCCACCTCCCCCCTTTTCTGGATGGAGGACAAGAGGAACCACACAGCAGACTCCTGTCTCCGGGGCCTCATGGAAAAGGGGACCCATGGTGCACACTCAGGACTCCCCAGAGCTCGCTTTCGGCCCCAGACTGGCCCCACAACACTCAGGAGCTAATAAACGCCTTGTCAGAAACCCTGGGGGTGTTTTGTAGTGCATCAGATCCCTTCCTGTGTCCTGGGGAAAGTGGGTGGGGCGGGACCACTCAGTACCGAGGCCCCGGACTGGGAGACCGCAGGCCACCTGTGACCCAGCCTCCCTGAAGCTGCCGGGATTTAAATCGTGTCCCTGACTTTGGGGCTGAGAGGCGTGTGGGGAAAGCTTAAACTCTTAGATGCCAGCACAGAGGTGAGTGGCCAGCATGCTCTCAGAGCTGAGCTCGCCCAGGGAGAGAACCTAGTGACCTTAATCGTGAGTCCTGATGATCTGGTGGGGGAGTGGGGGGGATGGGTCTTTCTGGGTTGTAGAGGGTCCTAGGAATGGAGGGTGGCTTCTCTGTATTTGAAGACCTCAAGGCTATAGAGGCAGGGGCCAGGGGTTGGTAATACCCAGGTGGCCCCACCCAGGTTGTCGGTGTGTGCCTCTCCTACCCTCCTGTGGGTCTGGTCCTGTGGGAGTTATCAGCAATTCTGATGTGTCTCCCTGCCCCACCCTAGACACACTAACACACATAAACGTGTGTGTGTGTGTATATTCACACAGACACAAATAGATAAACCACATACATGTAGGCACATACACACAGATACTCAGACATACAACACACATACTTACCACACATACTCACGTACACACACATACACTCTCACGTACACACACATAGATATATATGTACAACATACAGACATAACACACCATCACACACCCAGACACACACGTTCCTTTTCCTTTTGACTCTGAGGGGCCTAGAGCATTAGCTCCTGAGCGAAGGAGGTGGCCTCCTGGGACACTAGCTAGGATCAGATGACACCTCGTGCATGGGTGGAGTAGCCAGGAGGCCTGGATACAGGTTCCTATTCAACCAGTAGTCACAGATCTCAGAATGCAGAGCCTATGTCCGCCATGGTGGGGGACATAAAAGTGACCCAGATCACAGAGCTCTGTCCTTGCCAGACAGCAACAATGGCAGGAAGCGCTCAGTGTTTGGGATGGCCCCATACGCACACTCTCGCTCGCACAGGAGGACACCCAGCTGGAGAGCGGATGCTGCCTGTGCCCCCTGGGCAGCTTCCGTTCCATGTGTGGGCAACACATGAACATCACCAGTGACACCTCTAAGGCTCTGCATCCTGTCCAATCTGGGTGTTCTTGGTGAGCCCGCCCTGTTCTTGGCCATGGAGGGCAGGGTGGTTTCTGTCTGTGCGGAAATGGATCTAGTCAGTCAGGAGAGGCCCACAGAACACCTGAGACTGGGAAGCCTGTGCTGTTAGCCCCACCCCCAGATGGGCCAGAAAACATCACACTCCCGTAATAATGAGGCCCGGCACCGCCCAGCGCCCTCACGCTTTCTTCAGCCCAGCGCCACGCCACGGCCTCCCTGCTGGTCCTGGTTCTCGTGTTTTGTGTTGGTCCTCAGCGACAGCTGACGGTCAACTTGAAGCTCTTCCTGCAGCTTCCGCTGTGTTCGGGAGGTCCTTTTTTGTTTTTTGAGGCAGTCTGGCTGTGTCGCTGAGTGGCCGGGAACTCACGATGTAGCCCAGGCTGGTGTCACGCTCTGCAAGCCTCCTGCTTCGGTCTCTTGAGTGCTGGAATTATAGGTGCCTCTAAACAGTCACAGCTGACTCTCCTTGTTCCTTAAAATACCCTAAGGTTGTCCCAGGACCTTTGCACTGGCTAGTTCCTTGTCTAAAACACACCCAGAGGACTCAAGTGCCCCCTTCACAGATAGCCTGACTTAGTTAGGTCTAAGCATTCTATCACTTCCTTGTTCCCTTCCCCACTTGGTCAATTCTGTCTTCACATTAGGTAGCATTGAATCTGCTTGTTTGCTGTTGGTTAAGACCAGCCTGAGCTATAGTGAACTTTTATGCCTTGAGGGTGGAAACTTTTTGCATTTCGGGAGTTTCTTTTCCTCTACACAGGTCAGTGTTCCCAAATCAGGCACACAGGACAGTTGGATGAAGCAAAGGCCCTGGCTGCGCTTGGGTGGACAGGCAGAGGATATGCTCAGGCACAGAGCACTTGCCTAGCATGCTTGAAGCCCGGGGTTTAGTTCCCAATGTAGCCAAAGGCCGCTATGATGGCTAAAACAATCATTTTGAAAAGTCGGCCGTATGTGGCATCTGAGGAACAGGGCTGGAAGCAGCAGCCACGAGTTCCTCATAATGACGCCATGCTGTCTTTGTCCTCACAGAATCACCCGGCACAGCAGGAGCAGGGGCCACAGGCGGCATCATCGGCGGCATCATCGCTGCCATCGTTGCCACGGCAGTGGCTGCCACGGGCATCCTCATCTGCCGGCAGCAGCAGAAGGAACAGAGGCTCCAGGGGGCGGACGAGGAAGAAGAGTGAGTGACGGTCCTGAGGAGCGGTTGGGAGGAAGAGTGCCGAGAGCTGGGGGGCACTCAGGGCACCGAAGGGGAACGTCATCAAGGCGGCGTGAGACAGTTACCTATGGCGGCCACAGATGACTGGCATCTTGAGTGGAGTGATGAGGAAAGGTTCTTCTCTTCTTCATGAAGTATGGGTATTAGAGACTGTCTTTGAGGCCTCATCAGAGCCCAGGCTCCCACGGTCTTGTTGCTCTAGCTCCTCTAGAGCTTCAGATCTTAAGGGATGCTAAGTGTGGGTTCCCTTAGCATCCCTCAGGAGGCAGAAGCAAGAGCATGAGAAGTTTAAGGTCATGCTCTCTCTGTTATATAAGACTGTCAAAAAAAAAAAAACAAACAGCAATGAAAAATTTAAAAGTTGTATAGTAGCCAGGGAAATTACTCAGTTTGTAAGAACTAAAGCCCCTGTTGGTGTGGAGGCCGGGGGTGGGGGGAAATTACCTCTGTGAGTTCCTGGTCTACAGGATAGTCAGGAGAAATCCCTGTGTGTGTTTGCTTGCATGTACGTGTGCATACTATATGTGTTCCTGGTACCCAACGAGGTCATACGTTGCCATGTGGGTTCTAGGAATGGAACCAGGGTCCTTTAGAAGAGCAGCAAGTATTCTTCAAGAGCCATCTCTCTAGCCCTTTATTTATCTTTGAGATAGGATCCCAATGCTGAACAGGCTGGCCTCAAAATCACAGTCATTCACCTGTCTCTGCCTCCCAAGTGCTGGGATTCAAAGGCGTGCACCACCACAGTCTGGCTTGTATACGTTCTGTAAAATGAGTCTTATTATGTGTTTGTGCATGTGTACATACATGCCTTGGTGTGGGTGTGGGGGCCAGCGGACTTGGGAAGTCACTGGGTGTCTCCTTCCACTTTTCCAAATGCTCCAGGGATTAAACTCATGTCCTCAGGTTTTTAAGGCCTTTAACTGCTGAGCCAACTTGCTTGCCCTTTTTGTTGTTGTTTTTAAACGTTTATTTTCTTAGCCAAGCATGGTTGCACTTGAGGAGGCAGAGGCAGGCGGACCTCTGGGAGTTCGAGGTCAGCCTGGTCTACACAGTGAAACCCTGTCTCAAAACAAACAAACAAGATTTTTTTTCTTGCCTGGCAATGGTGGCACACAACTTTAATCCTAGCACTTGGGAGGTCTCTGAGTTCGAGGCCAGCCTATTTTACAGAGTAAGTTCCAGGACAGTCAGGGTTACACAAAGAAACCCTGTCTTGAAGAAAAATAAAAAGGAAACAAAAAGAGAGAGAGAAATGAAAAGAAAGAAAAAAGGACAGAAAGACAAAGAAAATATTTTTCTTTTTATTTCTGTGTGTGTTTGTCCCCATCTGTCTGTCTCTGTGCATGTATGTGTCTGGATGACTGTCTGTGATTCAGAAACTGTTGTAAACCCCCTCATGTAGGTGCTGGGAACTGAACATGGGTCCTTTGGAAGGACAGTCATGCTCTTAACCACTGGGCCATCACTCCAGCCTCCTTTTAAAGGTTTAGCCCAAGCTGACCTTGACTTTGTTATTTGATCTTGCTCCCTTCTACATTACTATTGTGTGTGTGTGTGTGTGTGTGTGTGTGTGTAATAAAGCTATCTTGTTGGAGGTCAGAGGTTTTCTATTTCCGCCATTTGAGTTTCTGGTTATCAGGTTGGTGGCAAGCCCCTCACCCATTAAGGTGTATTGTTTGTGTCAATACAAGCTTAGTCAAGGGTTACTTAGTCAAGGGTGTGAGCATGTACTCACACACAGAGAAGGACAGCCTTGGGTGATGTCACTCTGGCACCATCCACCTGGGCTCGTTGTTTAGAAACAGAGACAGGCCCGCCATGTAGCGCTGGTTGGCCTGGGCTCATCATGCAGCGGAGGCCTTTAATTCAGAGCTCCTTCTTAGTGCTGGGGTTACCGAAGCGTGCCACACACCTGGCTGAGAGAATTCTCTGGCTTCTTCCCAGAGGGCTCTGGTGTACCACACTGGTTAATTGTTCAGTTTGCTACCCTCACAGCACTTGGGTGGGAGCAGAAATGGTGTTGAAAACCACAGTGAAAAACAGCATTTCCTACAGCATGTCAGTTTGTCATGGCCAAACTGACAGCAAGGGCCAATGTAACCAGTCCTTTATTCCTCTGGAGAACCAGAGGCATTTCCTGTAAGAGGAGAAACTACTGTGATCCCAGCACTCAGGGAGGCAGAGGCAGGTGGATCACTGTGAATTCCAGGCCAGCCTGGTCTACAAAGCAAGTCCAGGACAGCCAAAGCTACACAGAGCAACCCTGCCTCAAAACACTAAATAAATAAATAAATAAATAAATAATAAAAGAGGGGAAGCTGGGGGGTGGAGTGTTAACCTCCCCTCGATCTGCCTTCTGCCCCTGCAGACTGGAAGGACCTCCCTCCTATAAGCCACCGACCCCCAAGGCCAAGCTGGAGGAACCAGAGATGGTGAGATGTTTCCCCGGAGCTCAAGACACCCTTTCTCCATACCGACTTTTCCTCCCTGGGGTCAAGCCTGGAGGGGCTATTGGGCTGGCTGGGCTGGGGCTGGGAGAGGTCACTAAGAGGGATCTTGGCTTACCCTCATGTCCTGCAACAGCCCTCCCAGCTTTTCACTCTGGGGGCCTCGGAACACAGCCCAGTGAAGACGCCATACTTCGACGCTGGCGTCTCTTGTGCAGATCAGGTGGGAGTTTGCGGGTAAACTGGGGTGGTTTAGGGGATGGGTTAAAGGCCCAGGGTTAAGCCTGGGCAGAGTGGAGTGACTTAGAGCATATGAGTTGTCCAGGGACTGTGCCTGTAGCAGAGAAACCACCATGGAGCCATTCCCTGGGGTCCCTTCTATGATGGAGCCATTCCCTTGGAGTCCTCTGTGATGGAGACATACCCCTAGGTCCCCTCTGAGATGGAGACAACCCCTGGGGTTCCCTCTACGATGGACACATCCCCCCTGGATCCCCTTAATGGTCAGGAGTCAGATAAGGAGGCCCAAACAGAGTTTTCAAGACCTAATTGGCACTCAAGGTTAGAGATTGAGGTCAGAGCTGAGCATGGCAGCTCCACCCTGTAATCCCCACTTGGGAAACTGAGACAGAGGATCACCATAAATTCAAATCACAGTGGGTTCAACCAGCCTGGGCTACAGGGCTAGCATGAGCTGACCAGTGAGATTTTGTTTCAGAATAGCCAAGGAAGGAAGCAGGATTACTGACTCAGCAGTTTGAAGCTTGCTGTGTCATTATGACGACCAGAGTTGTGTCTGAGTCACATACGAAGCATCCCCCAGCTTTGAGGGACCAGATAACCCTTTCTGGCCTCTGCACAAACACTAATACACACACACACACGAGTATTTTCAAAAATCGAGAAAAAGCAGGTTGAAACAAGCCAGATTTGGTGATGTATACCCGTAATCTCAGTACTTGAGAGTTGGAGGCAGAATTACCATGGTTTAGGACCAACCTGTGCTACACAATGAGACTTTGTGTAAAACAAGACAAAGCAAATAAACAAACAAAGAAGTGTTCAGTGATCGCATACCCACTTGTCATCCTAACACTAAGAAGCTGGAGGCAGAAGAATCGGGAGTTCAAGGTCATCTTGGCTACAGAGTAAACTTAAGAACAGCCTGAGCTACATGAAACCCTGTCTCCAAACTAACAAAGTGATGGAGGGCAGTTCGGGGTTGTAACTCGGTCGGTCGGTGCTGTCTTATCCAGCATTATAAAGCCCTGGGTTCAATCTGCAGCATTCTGAAATTGTGCTGGTCCAGACCTGGGATTCTAACACTCCCAGAGGTAGAAGCAGATCTCTTCCACCAGAACAGCCAGGGTTAAACAAAGAGACCTGGTCTCATAAGGGGGATGGGGGAAAAGGCAGGAAAATAGGAAGTTCAGGTTAGCCTTGGCTACATAGTATATTCAAGACCAGTCTTACAAGTCTTCCATACAAGAGACCTTGTGTCCCCACCCTACCCCCACAAAAAAGGCTGGAGAGACAACTTATTGGTTATTTGCTGTTCTTCCAGAGACCCAAGTTCATTTCCCAGCATCCATGATAGACAGCTTACAGGCTCTTTTCACTCTAGCTTTAGGGGATCCAAGGCCTTCCTCCAGCCTCCTTGGACACACATTTGGTAGTGATGTACACCTTTGATCCCAGCACTCTAGAGGCAGAGGAATTCAGAGCTCTCTGAGTTCAATACCAGCCTGGTCTATAGAGTGAGTTCCAGGAGAGCCAAGGCTACATAATGAGACCTGTCTTTAAAAAAAAAAAAAAAAAAAGGAAAGGTCAAATGTACAGACCAGGACCAGTTCAATCCAGGAAGCAAGGATGACAGTGGAGTAGTTGGGTGATTGGCATGGGGTAAGGATGGTCAGAAATCTTGGGTCAAGGGGCAAATTTGGGATACCATCCTAAGACTGAAGTGACTTTGACTTCCTGCTTGCTCCCAACTTCTAGGACATGCCTCGGTATCACGAGCTGCCCACGCTGGAAGAGCGGTCAGGGCCCCTCTTGCTGGGGGCCACAGGCCTGGGACCTTCTCTTCTAGTGCCTACAGGACCTCCTGTTGTGGAGGCAGTTTCCCTGGGTCTCGAAGATGAGGAGGAAGATGATGATGAGGAAGACTTTCTGGATAAAATCAACCCTATTTACGATGCCCTGTCCTACCCTAGCCCCTCTGACTCCTATCAGAGCAAAGACTTTTTTGTGTCACGGGCCATGTATGTGTGAGGCATAGGGGCTCTGACCACTCACCTTTCACCCTTGACCCCTCAGCTTTCCACCAGTGATCTAGAACACTCTGACTTCCAGCCAAGCCAGGGTCAGCTATCACCCATGCAATCCACCTGTGACTTCTTAGCGGCTCCACCATGACCTCCAGCCTCTGAATTCTGAGACAGATGAACCTGCATGACTGGAAACCTGGGAAGTTTACCTCCTGAGGCAGGGAGCTCAGAGGATCCTTCTGCACCACCTGTGAGCCCTCAAGGAGTCCTAAGACTGTGACCCTCTGACCATGCCACTTACCCAACCACCTATATGTCAACTACCCTTAAAGTCCCAAAGACGACTCTGGACCACAGACTTGTCCTCAGGCAATAGAGTCCACACAGGTCTGCAAGAATGGGATCAGGGGCTTCCCTGCTGCTCAGACCTGAGCCCTCCAGGCAGCAGGAGCTCCTGACCTCTACCCACCCTACTCCCCAAAGGTGAAAAGGAGCTGACTCCCCAGTGTAAGGTAGGACCTCCCCATCTCCACCCACTCCTGCAGGCAGGATCTCAGGGTTCGCACCCTCTCCTCAAAACCCAACACCCCAGTTCCCATTTTCAGAGTAGAAAGCGCAGGCCCAATGCCAGAGGGAAGAGCCTAATGCAAGTGTGCCTTGCCACCCCAGGTGTGGGGGAATCTGCTCTTGTCTTGAAGACTACTGAATCCTTTTAACGCCTACCCAGTGGTATGAGAACTACACATGCTGTGTGTGTGAGATGGGTTATCTGGGCATCTGGGTTGGGAGTTAGGGCGATGTTATTTTGTAAGCATTTCCTACAAAATATGAGTTTATACTTTGATAAAGTCTTGTGTTTTCCGTGAGAAGTGGAGGGAGTTGGGTAGGACATGAGTGAAATGAATGAGGGCTGGAACTTGGAGAGGTCCGTGAGCTGTAAGTCAATACAGAATAGACTCCCACCAAAAACGCCAAAGATACCCCAGAAACTGAGGAGTAATAAGCAAAACTGCATCAACTAAAACAGACGATAGAGATGCACACTGCTTGGAAAGGAATAGCTCGAACAGCTGCCTGATGATAGTAATAGAAACAGATAAACAGACCAGTAACCAGCAAGAAGGGCTTGGGTTCAGCAAGTCAATAGCAGCTAACAGACCAAGGGCACTTAGGATGCTGAGGCAGAAGGATGGCCCACGATTCGTGGTCAACGTGGTGTTACATAGTGGGGGGAGGGAGACAAAAAAATAGGCCATGGGGGAAATATTCTCAAAGAAGCCACCAAGGCGTGATGCAGCTAAACAAACAGGCCAGAGCCAAAGAGATAGTAGGAAACAAGAGCCGTCGGCACAACGGGCAATGGCCAGGAGGTTAAAAGACTGGAAAACAAGACGGCTAATTAAAGGCCGGAAGGATGGTGAAAGAGAAGAGGCAGAAACGGGCTGAGCCGAGACCAGGAAAAGAAGCACCGTGAATGGATGAATGGATGCTGGGTAACCGGAAAGGAATGAATGGGCCAAAGATAGAAGCCGCAGTGACGCCAGCGCAGGCGGCGTGATGGTGAGAGGGGGGTGTCCAAGGCAGCTGCGGCGTTAGGGCTGAGAGCGGGCCGTACGGGCCCGCAGGCGCAGGCCGGTCTCCCGAGGCACTGTGGGAAGGGGCAGCGCTTCCGGCTTCCCAGTGGGCGACCCTGCCCCGCCACCGCGGTGCCTGTTGGGACGCGGGACCTGACCTTGCTGCCTAGCAGCGTCTGCAGCGCAACGCACCTTTGCCCGTGTTCTTTAACCCCTGGCGCCTCAGCCAATGGCAGAGCGAACATCATACGTCACCGCGGTCGCCCTGGCCAATCAAGGATGCGAGACGAGCCGACCCGCCAATGGTCATGGCGTTTGCTACGGCGAGGCTCCGCCCCTCCAGGAGGAGGGCGGGGCACTCAGCAAGCGAGCGTTTCAATGCGTGCGGTACCGACAAATAGCGAGCCGGCGCCCAGACCCGCGGCGCCGCAGACCAATGGGCACGGAAGACACGAGCCAATAGGGACGCGGAGGAAGCTGCGCTGACGGATGGCGACAAAGAACCAATAGAAATGGCGACTCCAGCGAGGTCGGTGGGACTTCCGGCCGAACCTCCAATAGGATTTCCAGTTTCTACGACTGTGGGCGGGCCCCGGAGGACACTGACCCAATGGGCTCCGTGGGGCGGGGAGACAGCCGCGGCGGCGGCAGCGAGTTCGGTTGCGCGTAGCGCACGGGGTAGGAGCGGAGCCCGGGCCGGGAACAGGCGCCGCCGCCGCCAGTGAGAACCGAGTCCGAGCTGGGTGGGAAGTGACTCAGGTCGCATGCGGGGCGTGCGTGTGTGTGTGTTTGGCCCCTGACCTCTGCCCTCTGACCTTTCCCCTCGCAGATACCATGGGGAACGTGTTGGCCGCCAGCTCTCCGCCCGCAGGGCCGCCGCCGCCTCCTACGCCGTCCCTCGTGGGGCTGCCGCCGCCGCCGCCTTCGCCGCCGGGCTTCACGCTGCCGCCGCTCGGAGGCGGCCTGGGCACGGGGCCGAGCGCGGGCCGCGGTTCGGAACGGACTCCCGGGGCTGCGGCCAGCGGCGGCGCGGCGGCCTCGGACGATGGTTGCTGCGGCTGCCTGCCCAACCCGGGCACGTTCGAGGAGTGCCACCGGAAGTGCAAGGGTGAGGGACGTCGGGCCGGGATCGCCCGGGGGAGAGGGGAGAGACCCCCGCAGGATTGGCGCGCTTGCAGTCACTGCACAGAACGTTAGGAGCTGAGGGTGAAATGGGACTCTGGGACCTTGAACTTGGGGCTCAGAACTGCGATCAGATGATGGAAGAAAGCCACTGCAGGAGAGAGAGAAGTCTTGGAGCCCTGAGAGCGTGGAGGCCAACCCCACCAGAGTCCGTAGTGTGATCAAGAAAGGAATGATGATAGCCCAAGGTCATGGTGTCAAGTGGTGTCCCCCAGAGTTCCCGTGAGAGCTGCAACCCAAGGGATCTGGATCCTGGCCTAGGATCATTTGATTATAAGAGGGGTACATTCTTACTTTTGATACTCGGATATGTGTTAACTTATTAAGTGCTGGGCACAGTTCTGTGTAGTGAGGGCCCACCCACTAGAGGGATGAGGTTTCCTGAGTCCAGGTGACAAAGGGTCTAGACCCAACCATTAGGTGGAATTTGCTCTAGTGGGATTTTTTTTCTGAGATGTCTCTGGAGAGAGCTTGGAATGGAGGAAACTGCAGAGAATTTGGGGTGTGACAGCATCTTTCTTCTGCAGAGCTGTTTCCGGTTCAGATGGAGGGTGTCAAGCTTACAGTCAACAAAGGGTTGAGCAACCGTTTCCAGGTGGGTCTTTCTGGTGCCTTGACCCTCCAGGGGTCATAACAGCCATACCCCAGCGTGCATACAGATCTTATGCGGCCACTTTCAGAGGAGTGCAGTGGGTAGTGTGTAGCCCACCCGGCCATGCTTTCTCCCCAGTAACCTTTAACCTCATCAGGTCAGGCTTGGTGCTTTGTTTCACCCCCTGGGGTGGAACCCTGGACATCGGTGCCAAAGTATGGCCTGCCCAGCCCCACAGCCAAAAACTCTGTTTGCATCCTCAAATGGACACACCAGCCTTGCCAAAGCTTCCACAACCCACTCTCTTCCAGGTGACCCACACAGTAGCTCTTGGCACAATTGGGGAATCCAACTACCACTTCGGGGTCACATATGTGGGGACGAAGCAACTGAGTCCCACAGAGGTAAGGTTCCTGTGGTGGGTCTAACAGAAAATCTTCCATTAAGGAAACTGGTAGCTAGTGACAGGCTCGGGGCTCCAGGGTGAGGAGGGGAACAGCCAGTGCGGTAGGTGGAGATGTTGGGACACAGGTCATTCCTTCCTGCAGCAGTATCCCTAACATACTATTCTTTATCTTCTCCGTGGCTGGGTGATGCTGGTGGCTAGGGTCTGGGAGACCAGCCATTGGTGACCTGGATGCTCAGAGCCAGGTATAGAACCTGGAATGTCAAGCTCTGTGCTTGAATGTTCTCCAGGGGGCGCTAGAGAGCTCTGACAAGGGAAAAACAGGATCGGGTGAGTGCTTCAGGTCTTCCTGGTGCTGCTCTAGCAGGGGGATAGATAATGGGGCAGGGAGTTTGAGTTCTGAGGGGGTACTGTTTTGGAGACAGGATCTCATGTGGCCCTGGGCTGGGCCTGAGCAGTGGCTGCAGATAACCTTAAACTGTCAATCTTCCTGTCTTTGCCTCCCCAAGTACTGGGCTTTCAGGCATAGGTTATCATGCTCAGTTTCATCTGGTGCTGGGAACTGAACCTGGACATGCTAGACAAGCACTCTCACTGACTAAACTACATCCTTAGCACTTGACCTGTGTGCAGATGCTTTGCAAAGGCCAGAACAGAACATTTGATCTGGAAACTCACTGTTTAGGCTAGACAGTCTGGCCGGCCACAGGACCCACCATCTCTACAGTGTTGGAGTGGCAGACATATGCTTATACAAGTGCTGGGGATTTGGACTTGGGTTTTCGTGCTTGTGTAGGAGTGCTCGGACCTAATCTACCTCTCTAAGCTCTGGCTGGACTGGAACACCCTCTGTAAACCAGGCTGGAGTCCAACTCCGAGAGCTTCTTGCCCTCCTGCCTGTCTCCTCAGTGCCAGGGTTAAAGATGTGTGACACCATCCCTGGTACTTTTTTGAAATCTCGTCACGAGTCTTACACCCCACCTGCAGATCAGCAAGGAGTGAAGACCTCCCCTGGAATTGCATTAGAGTAGCAAGGATCCCTGCTTGGCACAGCCCATTTGTCATAGTGCCCTAGTGTTGCAAGTCAGAAAAGGCCTGAGCTGCACTTCAAATTGCATTTGTTTGTTTGGGGGCATGCTGTGGAGGGCAGAAGACAACTTGCAACAGTCATTTCTTTCCTTCCACTTTGTGTACGCTGGGAATTGAACTTATGTCCTCAGGCTTGGTGACAAGTGCCTATGCCTTCCTGCTGACCCGTCTCATTGCTCCTCAAGTGAAGCTGGTAGTTATCTAAGAGTCGAAGCTGCAGGGTGACATAGCTTGTCAAGTTGTGGACTGGCTTATAATAGTTGGAGAGGAGGAAGTATGGAAAGACCGCCATAGAGGTCATGTGTTACCAATCAGGAGGCAGAGTCAGCCCAACCCCAGCTGAGTGTCCTGGCACATGCTTGTCATCCTAGCACCTGGGAAAGCTGTGGCAGAAGGATGAGGCGTTCCAGGCTGCGGAGCAAGACCTCCTTCCGTAAATACACAGACTTGCAAACCAGGGCCCAGGCTGATGGCCCAGGCCTGTAACCCAGCATTCGGCAGGTCCTGGGCAGCTTGAGTGACAATAGTGAGTGCAGTGAGTCAGGGCAGCAGAAGCTGCAGGCACCTGGGAGAGGAGCTGAGAAAATGCAGCCACCAGATTGAGCTGTGGAGCATTTCCGTGACTGGCGGTGTGACGGAGGGCCAGCCTACTGTGGCAGTGCTGCCCCTGAGCTGGTCCTGGGTGCTCGGAGAAAGGCCTAAGAAGGCCAGTGAGTCACATCCTTGCTTCTGTGACCTTAGCTCTGGCCTCCACAATCCTGCCCTGACTTCCCTTGGTAATGTACTGTGGTGTGGAACTGTTAAGCTGAAGGAAATCTTTGTGTCCCCAGTTAGCTTTTGGTCCTGGTGTTTGTTCCAGCAATAGAAACCTTAGTTAAGATAGTTTGAGGCCACTCTGAGCTACAGGAAACCCTATTTCTCAAAAACAGAAGCGACTCCTCTATACGCAGACTGTCTGCCTGGCTGAAGTGGTGCCCCCAGTGGGCGCCGTCTAAGCACTGAGGCCCCATGCTGGAGGGGCTGCCAACGTGATGCTGAGAATCTAAGCCTCTTGCTTAGACTGACTGCTCGCCTTGTGCACACAAAGCCTCCGACCTCTAGGCCGCCCTTTGTCTTGCAGGCGTTCCCCGTGCTGGTGGGCGACATGGACAACAGTGGCAGCCTCAATGCACAGGTCATCCACCAGCTAAGCCCAGGCCTCAGGTCCAAGATGGCCATCCAGGTGAGTCACGCGTGGGCACGGCCTGCCACCCCACAGGTGCCCCTCGTCGCGGCCCTCACATGGCTCTTCGCCCACAGACCCAGCAGTCGAAGTTCGTGAACTGGCAGGTGGATGGGGAGTACCGGGGCTCCGACTTCACGGCTGCCGTCACGCTAGGCAACCCAGATGTCTTGGTGGGTTCAGGTAAGAGGTGGGGCCTCACAGGTGGTCATGTAACCTTGGTCCAGCTCCCCTTTGCCCACAAGGCTCATGGCTTTGCCTCTTGGGACCTCCCGTGGTTCCCTCTGAGAGGTGGCAGGGTAGGAGTGACTTGAGATGAGGTTCCCCAAGGGACACAAGCTTGTCCCAGCACTCACAAGGCTGCGGCAGGGCAGCATGAGCTGTGAAGCCCTCTCAAAAAGGAAAAATGAAAAGCCAGGTATTACCAGAGCTCTAATTCCAGTACTACTGGGGAGAGCCAGAGATCGAGGCTACAGTCCTGTGGGGGAAGGCGTGTGCTTTTTGTTGTGCGTGGTACTTGCTACATGTGTGTCAGCACTTGAAGTGTGCCCACTGCCCTCAGGCCAGGAGAGCGAGTCCAGTCCCTTGGGGCTAGAGTTACAGACTGCTATGAGTCACCTTGTGGGTGCTGGTGGAGTCTGGATCTTCTGAGAGCTGCCAGTGCTCTGAGCCACTGAGCCATTGTTCTGGCCTGGTGGAACATAGCCTGAAGCCCAGCATTGGGAGGCCACAGCAGGGGATCCCTTGAGTTTAAGTTCAGCCTGGGCTGCACAGTAAAATAAAGCAACAAGAAATGGGTGTGGTGGCAGACGCTCAGGACGCTGGTCAGACGCTCAGGACGACCGGTGCGCGGAAGGCCAGCCCGCCATGCTCATTCTCTGTTGCTGTGGCGAGACTCCGTGACTAATACAGCTTGCAGAGGAAGGATGGGGTTCTTTGGACTCCAGATCCAGGGGTGTAAGAGTCTGTCACGGCAGGGAGAGAGGACACAAGTGGCCCGGCAGCAGGAGCGGGAAACCGACCACTGGAAAAGGCCAGAGTCTTTGGGACATCACAGTCCCCACCCAGACTTGCTTTCCTCAAGCAGGCTGAGCCTGGGCCTCTCCAAACTGCACCACCAACTGGGGTGCAAATGGTAGGGTACCTGAGACCATGGGACACTTCTCACTCAAACTGCCACACCTGCTGTGTGCAGTGACAGCCGGGTCCCCATAGAAAGCGCTAAAAGGATGGTGTTGGGCAAACTGGGGAGGCATGTGGCGTGCTCGTAAGTCACCTGGGTTCCATGCTCACGGGGCAAAACAGTACAGTACCACTAGGCAGTAACTACCTGGGGGCCTGGGTCAGCCCTGGACTACTGCCTTCGAAGCTCAGCCAGCCAGACCCAGTGACACTGGTGAAGCTTGGTGGGCTCGGTGCCTGTAAGGTTAGTCGTGTGAAGGAGTGATGGTTCTTAGTGTCGGTCCTGTGGGACTTGGACTGAGGGGTGTTTGTTGGTCATGGAACAGGGTATAGGATGGCCATGTGCGAACAGAAAGATAATGCAAAGACCAAGATGAGTATGGATGACTCTTGATGTCTGGCCCTCTGCGCTTCTTTTTGTAGTGGGCAGGAGTTGCTGACGCCTGTCTAACCGCCCATGAAATGCAAGCATACTGAGCCTGCCCATACAGTGTAGTTAAGCATTGCTGATGAGACAGCAAACAGAAGCACTGAGCCCACCTCTGGGGAATGCCCATCCCGGGGGCATGGACCTCCAGATAAAAAGCAGGTAGAGATGTCAGGCGTACCCTGGGGTGGCTTCCACCTGCCCAGATCTGGCAGTGAACTGGAAAGCCCAGGTCAGCGGTGCGGTGCTTGCAAGGACCTGGCTTACAGTCACAGCGCACAAACAAGGGGTGTGTGTTGATTTTCGAGACAGGGTTTCTCTGTGTAGCCTTGGCTGTCCTAGAACTCACTCTGTACACCAGACTGACCTCACACTCAGATCCACCTGCCTTTGTGTCCCAAGTGCTGGGATTAAAGGCGTGCACCACCACTACCCGGCAGCTGACTACATCTTTTATCATTGTTGTGTGTCTGTGCATGCCACGTGTTTGTGAGGTCAGAGGACAACTTTGTGGAGCTGGTTCTTTTCCACTGTAGGCCCCAGGGTTACACAGCACGATCTTCTACCTTCCGGGCCATCTGGCTGGCCTAACTATGATGGCGTCTAACAAGGGGCCTCGTCTTTACTGGGATGACCCAGACAGCTTCTCCAAAAAGCAGGTGCTTAAAGCAAAAACAGAAAGGGTGACCTATTTGTTTTTATTAAAAGAAGGTATTCCTAGCATGTTAGGGGTGAAAGGTCTCTGCTGGAATGCAGAGCCACCTGCCCTGCAGAGTGACTGTCAGCCAAGCAGGCATAGTGGTGCACACCTTTAATCCCAGTATTCAGGAGGCGGGAGCAGGTGGATCTCTGAGGCCAGCCTGGTCTACAGAGTGAATTCCAGGACAGGCAGGGCTACACAGAGAAACTGGCTTGAAAAGCCAGGTAACCTGCGTTAGAAAATAAGCACACAAATAATTAAGGTTTCTAAGAAGCTGTCAGCCTACATCAGGCAGGTGCTCTACCACTGAACTATATGTTTCTGGGCTTTCAGCCTCAGGACATGACCTTGACTGTACTTGGATAGTTAGCCATAGACGGGCCCTGCAAGTTGTACCCATCAGAGGCCCTGGTTTTCCCACCATGCTTGTCTACACTGGTCCCTAATGCAGGACAGGAGTTTTGACTACAGCAGCGGTTCCCAAAACAAGGCCTTTCTGTAATATATGAAGAAATATATGAAGATATTTCTGATGGGCTCGGGAACAGATGGGAAGAACGAGGAGTTCCTGCGGAGAGCCAAGACCACAGAGTCCTGGCCTGTCTCCTTGAACGAACTTTCCAGAGAGGAACCTGGTGGAAGCGTGGGCACAGCTACCATGGACCAGCCTGTGCCACCTGGGCCGAGTTCCCAGCCAGGGCCTAGGTTTGCTGAGGTGTCTGACCAAGTCAGGACAGGGACTCCGTGGGCTCCTGAGCCGGCCCGAATGTTCTCTCAGTGAGCGGGTGACCATTAGCTTCAGGACAGGATCAACTCAATCCCAGCATATCTCTGATCACCAGTATCAACTCATCTGACGGACAGCAAACTGAGAGCTAGAGTCCTCTAAGTGGCCATCTACGGACAGCAGTTTCAAGGCAGAAGCCCCTTCTCCGACCCCAACCCACAGGGACCAAGCCATCTCTAAGCGTGTTGCTACAACCTGTAACTTTGGATCACCATTGTCCCCAAGCCACTCTCCACCCACAGCCTCCTCATCCTCACAGGCGTGGCCTCTACAAAGGCCTCACATTCAGGGAATCTCGCTGGAGCGTAAGCTGAGAACCTGCCACCCTGTGTGCTCCAGGGAGATCCAAGCTCCTCACGTTATTTTGTGGTGCCCTATGGGTTGGCCCAGCATAAAACAGCCATGTCCTCTTGTGTGACACCAACCCCAAAGCTTTCCCTCCACTCTCCTGGCTAAACATCTACAGAGTGCTCACCAGATACTGAAGCCACCACGATGGGGCTCCTGGTTGACGTCTCCCACCCAGCCCTCTCCTAGTGGGCTAAAACTAAGTCTTTGAATCACAGTGGATCCTCTTAGGGAGTCTATGGGGCTTTTCCAGCCAGCATCCATCTTAGGCATGCCTTGAGCACATGGACTCCTGTCCAGCCTAATACATAGCCAGGTTATAGGTACTTACCTCAGCCCAGCTTTGACCTTAAATTCTGTGTGCTTTTTTCTTTTTTTTTTTTTTTTAAGATTTATGTGTAATGGGTATTTTGCCTGCACCTATGTCTCTGTGACATGCCCACTCCTCTGCCAGATTCTCCTCTGGAAAGTTTGTTCAAGGAGACAGACTATGACTGTGGGAGTCTGCCCACCTGGCCTTGGGCTCTCCCCAGGAACTCCTCAGTCTTCCTGTCTGTCCCAGTCCTTTCTTTTTTACTTTTGTTTTTTTCTCTTCCCTCCCGTTCTAGGGGTGGAATTCAGAGCCTTATTCAGACTAGGCAAGAATTCCGTTGAGCCCCCTCTTCCCAGCTCCCTGCCCCTACCTTTAAACCTGAATGCCTCAGAGCCTTGGCCTGTGAAGCAGAGAGGCCTCTTCGGGGTTCCTGCTGCAGGAGAGGCAGAGCGAGGCCATGAGCTGTGTGAGGGTTGGTGGGAGTAGCCTCTGGGGAGTAAAGGCAGGCCTGGGCTGGGCTGGGCTGGGCAATCTGACGACGCTCTCCTCCTGCAGGAATCCTCGTGGCCCACTACCTCCAGAGCATCACACCGTGTCTGGCCCTTGGGGGGGAGCTCGTCTACCACCGGCGGCCTGGAGAGGAGGGCACAGTCATGTCTCTAGCTGGGAAATACACATGTGAGCCTGGGGTGTACTGACGAGGGAGGGGAGAGGGCTGGGGGCTGTACGGTAAGGATCTGTTTCCAGACGTCCCCAGCCCTCACCCAGCTCTGCTCTCCTAGTGAACAACTGGTTGGCGACAGTAACACTGGGCCAGGCAGGCATGCATGCAACATACTACCACAAAGCCAGTGACCAGGTGAGCCGGAGGGAGCTCCTAGTTGTGAGTCCCAGGCTGGGTTTACCAGTGCTGTTGGTATGCCCAGGAGCCCTAATGGGCAGCCCATGTGTGCGGGCCCTCCTTCCCCCAGCTGCAGGTGGGTGTGGAGTTTGAGGCCAGCACCAGGATGCAGGACACCAGCGCCTCCTTTGGATACCAGCTGGACCTGCCCAAGGCCAACTTCCTTTTCAAAGGTAAGGAAGGCCTCAGTTTCCCTCCTGGGAAACAGACGAGAGATGACCCAGCTGCCTGTGTGGTAGAGGCCATGGGAGATGGAGAGGATGAAAGTGTTCTTTGGGTGTTGGGGCGTGCTTTGCACACCTCCAAATTGCTCAGGGAGGCTTATCAAACAGCGGGACTCCCCCGGCACACTTTATACCCAGCTTCCCATCCCCATCTAGCAAGCTCTCTGCCCTTCTGCACTTGGCCTTCTCCCCATGAATGAAAGGCAACAGGGGGGAGATTCTGGCTCTCCCGCTTCATTCTCTCTTACTTAGGATTTTATTGCTGTGATGCAACACCACAACCATAAACAACTTGGAGCAAAAAAGTTTTATTTTGGCTTAACAACTCTCAGATGATACGCCTGTCCCTGAGAGAAGCTGGAGCAGGAACCCGAAGGCACAAGCTGATGCAGAAGCTCCTCCTTCCTCAGCCTGCTTTTAGCCCCTCTGAGCTCCGCCCACAGCGGGTCCTCCCGCATCAGTCACTAGTAAAGACAGAGCCCTGCAGGCTGGCCTGCAGCCCTGTCTTACTTATGAAGACATTTCTTTTTCTTGACTTTTTAAATATTTCTTTCTCTATGACTTTTACGATCTCCTGTCTGCATGAACACCTGCAAGCCAGAAGAGGGCACCTCATTATAGATGGTTGTGAGCCCCTGTGTGATTGGACCTCTGAAAGAGCAGCCAGTGCTCTGAGCCGTCTCTCCAGCCCTTAGGGAGACGTTTCTATTGAACTTCCCTGGATCTACATGGTTCTAGGGTAGCCGGGGCTGCACAGAGAAACCCTGTCTGGAAAAAAATGACTAGTTTGTACACAACTAGCCCACATAGCAGGGGAGCCTGGGTGGTGGCAGCCGGGTTCAGAAGCTCATTCAGACTTGGATGGTGCTGAGCTTAGGGTGGCCACAGTTCAGCAGGAGCTGTGATGGTCACCTGGGGCTGTCATGGCCGTGACCCCGGCAGCGTCCCCAGCCCTCTGTCCCTTTGCATGATAGCTGAGCCAAGCACCAGACCCAGGTGTGGAAGCAGCCATTCCCAGAGACCAGGGAACTTGAGCAGGACCGAGTAGCTGCTTATTAACCTGCGCCAGGGCATGTGCTTAAAGGTCTGCTGTGACTGCCCTATGGTGACCAGATACATTGACTCACCCAGTCTCTGCCCACCCTTGGCCCACAGGCTCTGTGAACAGTAACTGGATCGTGGGTGCCACGCTGGAGAAGAAGCTGCCGCCCCTGCCCCTGACACTGTCCCTCTGCGCCTTCCTGAACCACCGCAAGAATAAGTTCTTGTGCGGCTTCGGCCTCACCATCGGCTGAGCCCACCTGCCCTTCCTCTGCAGACACCGCTGGGCCCGGCCGCCCTCCCCTCCTCTCCCCCCTCCCTCCTGGGGTTGGGGCAGTAGGAAGGAGGGGACCCCCCCATGCTCGAGGATCCCCAGCGCCAGGGGACAGTGTCCACGGGGCCTGGGGTCCCGGAGGGAGTTCTGGAATCTGAAGGGCACTGTGAGCGCCCAGGCAGAGGCGGCTGGAGGAAAGACAGTGATGTCCCCATCCTCCTAAGGGCCCAGAGGAGTGTACCCTGGCTGCCCGTCACTCCCCTCCACCCCTCCATAGAAATCATGTTTATAAGTTATGGAAGAACTGGGACATTTTACAGAAAAAAAAAACAAACAAAAAAAAAACCTTAAAAAACAAAAAAATACACATGGAAAAAAAGGATCTGGGAGGCCTCGGTTTTCTCCTGTCGCTGAGCGTGGCTTGCCAGTAGGTGGCACTGGACAGCCTAGCAAAAGCTTGGCCAGTCACACCCTTTGCTCTTAGGGACTTAAGGGGCAGACACATCACAGGACTGGCCTCACCAGGAGGGTGGCTCCAGGTCACTTGTCCCTGTGCAGCCTGGCCAGAAGAGGTGGCATTGGACTTTGTCTCTGCAAACAGGGCGGGGGTAAGGAGGGTGGGGCTCAGGAGCCTCCTGCTCCAAAAGCAGCTGAGGTGGTAGCCAGTGGGGTGGTGACTTTCCCCCGGTGGGAAGGTCAGAGGTCTCAGAAACTTCAGGAAGAAGCCAAGTTCCTGGAAGAACTTCAGCACAATATGGGAAGTAGCTCTGGGGGGAGGAAGGGGCTTTTGCAGTGTTGACGGAACATTGGGCCTTGTGTGGCCCACAGGAGCCGGGTCTATTCCACAGGCCTCCATTCCAGGCCCTGCCCTGATGGGTCCTGTGTTGGTGGCTGGGGCCACCAGTGCTTATGCCGCCCCACTGGAAGTGTTTCGCCACGCAAAGATTCAAATGAGCTGGTTGGATGTCCTTGACGGCAAGCTGAAACCCTTTCTACTGCCTGGTCTGGGGGTGCTAGCTGCCCAGTGGAACTGACCCTTAATAACCCATGGAAGCCACGCCTACTCCTTGCCAGTGTTCTCTGAGGCCAAACCTAACAGGCCTGGGCCTGGTCAGGCACCCCGTAGTCTTCTGGGAATCAGGTGTTCCACCTCTTCCCATCCCACAGAACCCTGTATCTGCCCCATCCAGTGCCAAATGTTGCTATGTGGCTTCCCCTCCCACCACTACCCTCTGGGCAACAGCTGGGAACAGGAAAGCTCTTTGTGCCTGCAGTGTATCTAGAAAGCTTGCTGGTGGTGGGTGAGCCCTATGCCCTACCAAGGAGCCCAGGTAGGCCTGCTTTCCCCACTTCTCACTGTGGGCCTTGTTCCATTGCCTACGCTCACTTTGACTACCTCTGAGCTCCGTGGATCCTATCTCAGCTTCCCAAGTGGTTAGGACTACAGGCACATGTCCCCCAAAATAGCTGTTGTGGTTTTATGAGTAAAATCGCTGCTAGGAAAAGCTAAATGCACAGACCTGCAATCCCAGCACACTACAGGAAAGGCAGAAGGATCTTTGTGACTTTGAGGGCAACCTGAATATCCTGTCTCAAAACAACTTTAAAACTATGCTGGAGAGCAGGGCACTGTGGTGCATGCCTGTAATCCCAACACTCAGGGAGACAGGTCAGTGGAGCTCTGTGAGTTCAAGGCCAGCCAAGGCTACAGAGAAACCCTGTCTCAAAAACAATAAAAAGGGCCAGGGTAGTACCCTCCCAAGGTCACAGGTCACCTGGCAGCTGGCAGACAGAAGGAAGGAAGCACCAGCACCCAGATTCCCAGGACTTAGCTTGCTGTCTTCAAACCCATCTGGAGGTGGCCACGGAAAAGCTCCTAAAGGAACTGCAGCCTGTCCAGCCCGGGATGGGAGAGTTCAAGTTCACCTGTGGCCGAGGAGTCAACCAAGAGGGGCCAGGGTTAAAACTCAAGCTTCACTCCAGAAGCTGAGCATCTCAAAAGACACAGCCACAGGACTCCAGCCCCCCTCCCCTTCCATTTAAGCCACCAACCCTTTTTCTTAACAGTGCACCAGACTGCACAGGGAAAGAAAGCACTGATGCCTGGGTTATTTGATGAGGTTTCAGCTCTCTGGGGGGGGGGGGGTCACAAGGCCTCCTAACTCCTCCTCTTTCCTCTGCCCTGCTGTGAAGAGGGAGAGAACAACCCGCCTCGTGACAGGGTCCTGGCCCAGCCCGCCCAAACCCTGAGGAGGGGCGGGGCATAGGGAGCCCTATAATTGGACAAGTCTGGGATCCCTTGCCCTGCTCGGCCCCCGGAGGCTAAGGTCTTGTTTCCGAAGGTGAAGGCGGTGGTAAGACAAGCTGGGCTGGAGACTCCTTTAGGGTCCTTGGGAAGGTGTGGGGTGGGGATTGTGGAATCTGGTATCCAGGAAACAGGGACAAGAATTGGAAAAGCAGGAAGCATAATAGAGGCACTTGGGGACAAACTAAGGACATGAGGTAACTAGCCTTTGCCAGAGTCAGGACAGATGGAGGAGCTGGAAGGGCCATCTCTGGGAGTGCTGGGCTATCCGTGCATGGCATGCTACCACAGCTAAAAGGCGGGGCCATCCTATAGGGAAACAACCCAGGATGGTTTCCATCAAGTCCCCAATTGACAACCCTCATGCCCCATCGTCCTGAGTTCTGGAGTTGTGGAAGGGCACCACCTCAGAGGGCTGGAGGACTATTGAAAAGCACGTTAAATTAGCACCATAATAAAAAAAAGCAGGGCTCAGCTCTAAAGGTAAAAAGAGGAATGTAAATTGGACTACCTGCTGTTGCTTGGTGAAGTGGAATTTGAACCCTAGGAGAGGGAGCTGGAATTTTTGGCAGCTGATCCACCCCAGGGATGCAGAGATAGTGAACATCAGAGGGGGAGTAAATAGACCTTTGGGAAGAGCCGGTGTTCTACTTGGGAAATGTTTGTGATTGGCTAAAGTGTCACAGATCTGAGTAGGGAGATAAGGTGAGGCTCTCTGGGTGGATGGAGTGCCCCACCCCCAGCTGTTGAAAGACAATTGCTTCCCCCCTCCCCCAGACTGGCTCATCACGGTGTGAAGATGAAGGCTCTGTGGGCTGTGCTGGTGGTCGCGTTGTTGGCAGGTATGGGGGCAAGGGTGTGTTACCGTGGCTCTTCCTCAGCCTCCCTTTGGATCCCATTCTAGCCCTAGTCTTTTCTGCTGGCTGGCAGGTTGGGGCTGGAGCATTTCTGAGACCTCTCTGGGGTTCAGTAGCCGAGCAGCTCTTTTAGTTACTCTTTAGGTCTCGATTTCCCTATCTGTAATATCAGGATTGATGGCTCAGTGGATAAGGGTGCTGGCCACCGAGCCTGAGACACATCTCCGAGACCCACATAGTGGAAGGGAAGAGCCGATTTCTCTAGTTGTCCTCTGGTCTACAAGGGGACACACACACACAGGCACAAATCAAAAGTTAAGATATGTAATTTATATAGTTGTGTTTAAAAGGGAGGTCTATATTTTCTAATTCCACACCAACCTGCTCTCAGCCATAAAGGGTACCAAGACAATACATGCTTGTAGTAACTAAACAGAACCCACTGCTGCTTCAAAGAGACCCAAGGGCACTGTGGGTCCTGAGCCAGCTTTGAATTTATTCTACGCAGGATGCCTGGCTGAGGGAGAGCCGGAGCTCGAGCCAGAGGTGACAGAGCGGCTTGGATGGCAAAGCAACCAACCCTGGGAGCTGGCCCTGAGCCGCTTCTGGGATTACCTGCGCTGGGTGCAGACACTGTCTGACCAGGTCCAGGAAGATCTGCAGAGCTCACAAGTCACACAGGAACTGACGTGAGTGCCCAGCGCCTGTCCCTTCGGCCTCGGCACCCACTGAACATCCAGGCCCTCATTGTGGTGCTGTCCGGGCATCGATGCCCGTCTTGCTTCCTTTCTCCATACTGTGCAGCCCAGGTTGGCCTTGAACTCTCCACCGTCCTGCCTTATTTAGCCGTAGGGTGCTGGGATTAACAAGCAGCTATTTATTAGTTATTACTTTGGTTTACCGGCTTTTGGCTTTTTGAGACAGGATCCCAATCTGTAACTCATGCTGGCTTTGAAGGCTCTACACTTGGCCTGCCTCTCTTCTCAACTTCTGGGAAGACAAACGAGCACATCACACCTTGGTTCTGTCTTAGTTTTTCACCCACCGTAGTTTCTGGGCCCTTCTGTCTGGTCCTCATCTCCCTGTTTGTTTCCTCTGGGCCTGCAGGGTTCTCATAGAGGATACCATGACCGAAGTGAAGGCTTACACGAAGGAGCTGGAGAAACAGCTGGGCCCGGTGGCAGAGGACACACGGGCCAGGCTGGCCAAAGAGGTGCAGGCAGCACAGGCCAGGCTCGCGGGGGACATGGAAGACCTACGCAGCAGACTGGGGCAGTACCGCAGTGAGGTCCAGACCATGCTGGGCCAGAGCACAGAGGAGCTGCGGGCGCGCCTCACCACGCACCTGCGGAAGATGCGCAAGCGCCTGATGCGGGATGCCGAGGATCTGCAGAAGCGCCTGGCTGTGTACAAGGCCGGGGCACGTGAGGGCGCCGAACGCGGAGTGAGCGCCATCCGTGAGCGCCTGGGGCCACTGGTGGAGGAAGGTCGCCAGCGCACGGCCAACCTGGGCGCCGGGGCTGCACAGCCCCTGCGCGAGCGCGCCCAAGCTTTGGGTGCCCGCATCCGGGGTCGGCTGGAGTTGATGGGCAACCAGGCCCGTGACCGCCTGGAGGAGGTGCGCGAGCAGATGGAGGAGGTGCGCTCCAAGATGGAGGAGCAGACACAGCAGATCCGCCTGCAGGCCGAGATCTTCCAAGCCCGCCTCAAGAGCTGGTTCGAGCCGCTGGTGGATGACATGCAGCGCCAGTGGGCAAACCTGGTAGAGAAGATACAGGCCTCCGTGGCTACCAACCCCATCCTCCCTACCCCAGTGCCCAAGGAAAGTCAATGAAGATCCCTCTCCTCTCCCCTGAGGCGCCAGCCACGACCAGCAGGTGGCCCTGTCCCCAGCACCACTCTGGCCCTCTGGTGGCCCTTGCTTAATAAAGATTCTCCAAGCAACTGCTGAGTCCCTGTGAGTGATTCCACACAGCTCCAGCCTCAGTTTATCTTTTCTGCCTCACATATCATACATTCCATGACACTGTCACTGCCTGTAGAGAGAGGCTATGTTCTTTGTTTCAGCTCTAGTTTAGTTTCTTCTGTTTTGTTTTTGAAGCGATAGAAATTATGTCTAGGACCCAGCAATATGCAAGGACAGGTACTTTCCCACTGATCCACACCCCATCCCCTCACTGGGGGATTCTAGGCAGGAGTTCTCCCACTGATCCACACCCCAGCCCCTCACTTGGGGATGCTAGGCAGGGGCTCTACCACTGAGCCACACCCCAGCCCCTCACTGGGAGATTCTAGGCAGGGGCTCTGTCACTGAACCACACCCCAGCCCCTCACTGGGGGATTCTAGGCAGGGGCTCTGTCACTGAACCACACCCCAGCCTCTCACTGAGGGATTCTAGGCAGGGGCTCTGTCACTGAACCACACCCCAGCCTCTCACTGGGGGATTCTAGGCAGGGGCTCTGTCACTGAACCACACCCCAGCCCCTCACTGGGGGATTCTAGGCAGGGGCTCTCCACTGAGCCATACAAACTGCAGCCTGCCAGGCTGTGTTTACTTCTCTCCTGCCTTCTCCATCCTCTCTTGTAGCTTATCTGACCTCCTCTCCTTGCTTTGTCTCCTCTCTGCCCCCTTCTAGGCTTCCTTTTCTGGCTTCCTGTTTCCTTGAGTTACCTCGCCCTTTTGCAGTTTCTTTTGCGCTGGGCCTTTGGTCACTCCTTCCCTTCCCAAACCGCGCCTCTCCAGCCTCAGCCTTCCTCATTTACTTTGAGGTTGACTGGGTCTTTGCACCCTTTGGGTCAGGCTTTGGCAGAGCCAGCCCATCCTTTTTCCCCTATAGCTGTACTGTTCCCAACAAGCCTATGGGAAGTGAGTTCAGCCTGGGGTGGAAGTTCTCTCCATGTCTCTGGGAGCTGGCACTCAGAAGGGTTCTGACAGAAGCTGGACAACCCCTGGCTGGCTTCCCCTCCCAACCCCTCAGTTCTCAGGAAGCCAGCAGGGCTCCCACCAGCAGAGGCAAGGCCAGGCCTTGAGAAGCTGGCTCTTGGGTCAGGCCAGGGCTTTAGGCCCCAATGGCCTCAGGCGTATCCTGAGCTAGGAGCTTTCCCTGGCACCAAGGTCAGCATTATCTGGAGGCAGGCACCATGCCTACAGATGATTCACCCGACCCAGTGAGAGGAAGGGTCAGCGCACCACGCAGGGCTGGCAGTAGCTGCATTCCATGCCCAGGGGCTAGGATCAGGGCCTCAGAATCTCAACTATCAAAATGAGGGAGACCGGAGCAAGCATATCTCCCACTGAAGTTCTGAGTTCTTCTGATGTTATTTGAGCTAGGCTGGCCTTGAACGCTGTATCTTCCTGCCTCAGCCCCAAATGCTGGAATTACAGGTTTGTGTCACCAGGCCTAGCTGAGAGCTTAAATTTGAGTTCTACAGAGAGATTTTGGTTTTGTTTGTTTGAAGCAAAGGCTCGTGTACCCAGAACTATTCTTTAGCTAGTTCATTGTATAGCCAAGGATGACCTTGAACACCTGATCTTCCTGCCTTGGTGCTGGGTAGGCATGCACATGCATAATTCCCAGTTTGGGGGTTTTGTTTGCGTTGCTTTTAGAGACAGGATTTCTCTGTGTAGCCTTTGCTATCCTGGACTCACTTTGTAACCAGGCTGGCCTCGAACTCACAGAGATCTGTCTCTGCCTCCCTCAGAGTACCACTGAGCCCAGCTATAATTCCCAGTTTTGTGTGATGCTACCGACGGCATCCAGGCCTTCCTGCATGGTAAGCAAGTGCTCAACCAACTGAACCACATCCTCCTTAGCGCTTTTTGTTCTTGCTGATTTTTGAGTCAGGATCTCAGGGCACTCAGGCTGGTCTCCACCTCACTGTATAACCAAGGCTATCCTTGAACTCCTAGCCTTTCCACCTCTGCCTCCCAAGTGATGGGATTACAGGCAGGGATGTACTGCCGAGACACTGCCGAGACGTGGGGACTGCTGAGCAAAGGAGGAGCCGCTCTCCCCGAAGCCTCAGTCAGACCCAGAGGTAGACAGGGACCATAAAAAGACATCAGAGAACAAGAATTGTGAGGGGAACCATAGAATGTTGGGCTGACCGTACTGAAAATCAAAGTCAGCTTGGAGTGTAAGGATCGGAGTTGGAAGCCAGGCAGTCGTGGGCATGCACCTTTGATCCCAGCATTCAAGAGGCAGAGGCAGGTGGATCTCTTTGAGTTTGGGGCCAGCCTAGTCTACAGAGTGAATCCAGGACAGCCAGGACTCCACAGAGAAACCCCGTCTTTAAGAAACAAACAAACAAATGGGAGCCGGGCGACTGGTAGCTGGATGCCCTTAGCTTCCATTACCCTACCTGTGGCAAGGCGGTCTCTGCTACTAGGAGGAAGAGGAAACTGGAAGCAACAGTGGGGGGGGGGGAGTCTGTTATATGCAGATGGGTGCTTGAGGACTGAACAGGACTCCGGTCAGGAAGCAGGAGGGTCAGACCTGGCGCCCACAGGGACTGGAAGCTGTGAGTTGGTCCCAGAGATGCTGCCATGCAGCCAGGGTCGCGTCTCTTCCACCCTTTCACAACCATCCCCTGTTGTGTCCCCCTCCCTAGAGCTGACACGTGGGCTGCAGGGGCACCAGGCCAGGCAACCTAGAGTCTAGGGCCCATAGCCACCAGCTGCCAGGGGGTCACTGCCGGTCAATGACAGCTCTGGGGGAGGGAAAGGCCTTGGACTCCAGCCTCAGGGAAAGGATGTGGTGGAGGGAGGGGGTAGGGAGGCAGGCTTGGGGCCAGGAGGGGCCTGGGAGGCCCAACAAGAGCTAGTAGTGTTTTCAGGAGCCAGGAATGGGGTTGTGCCGGTTGGGGGGCACTGTGGAGTTTTCAAACTGAGAGGCTCTGCACTTTTGACTAACTGAAGAGGCAACTCCTAAAGAAAAGAGATGAGGGGGTATCAAGTTAAGACCCCAGAGGGCATCCAAGGAGGTCTGGGGTGCCCAGATGCAAAAGCACTGGAGTTGAAGAAAGAATGCAGCCAGACGCCAGCACCCTGCAGAGACAGCTGAGACTTGTGGACAAGGAAAGGGCAAAGAGTTAAACTGAGGATGGAAGCCAGGGGCGAGGTTTGGAGGTTGGGGAGTTGTTTCTAAGTCCTCTAAGGTAGGACAGCTTTAGAAAGAGGGTGAGGCCCTGAACTCCCTGAGTGGGGAGGGGCCAAGGCTGGAGGAAGAGCAATGCTGTTTGGGAGGGAGGGAGGATGCTGACTAGTGACAAGCCCTAGGCCTAAATGATGGGTCTGGGCCTCAGGACCTGGCACCCAGTACCCACTGGCATGGCAAAGGATGGGCCACTTGTGGTGCACGCCTGTAATCCCAGTGCTCACTACAGAGGCAGAGGCAGGAGGGTCACGTGTTCAGTTCCAGGTCAACCGAAGAGCCTAAGTCCAAAAAAAGTAGGTAGGCACAGAGGCAAAGGGGAGGCTCGGGGGAAGGGCGAACGCCCTGCTCCGCCCCCTCCCCAACCTGTTAAACCACTGTGCAGGAACCTCCCAGCCCTATCGTCCTGCTGACCGGTCCTTAGATCCAGGTTAGTGCGGGAAAAGTGACCACCCGGTTCCTCACGTCCTCCTAAGAGACAGGGGTGGTGGGGTCACGGTGGTGGTGGGTGCTAGTGACGTGCCTCACCCGCGTCTCCCTCCAGGGTCCCTCCCAGTCACCATGAGGCTCCTCATCTCACTGCCTGTCCTGATTGTGGTTGTGGCCATGGCTTTGGAAGGTAAGAAAGAGGCTTGGAAGTGGGAAGTTGGCCGTGGGCCTGCGGTCCAGACTTAGAGGACCCTCGAGGGAGAGCTCTGAGGTCCCTGTCTGCACCACCTCCCTCCGAGCGTCCCCAACCCTACCCGGCAGGGGGGTGGCTTACTTCTCTGTTAAGGTGGGTACTGGGGGAGGCAAGTCTACTGAAAGGAGCCCCAGCTACGCGTGATGTAGCAGACCCCTCTGTGACTGGCTGATCTTCTTAGGAGGGGCGGGGCATAGATGGTGGAGGTGGGCAGCGCAGTGAAAAACAAGCGTCCAATACCCTCCCCCATGCTAACGTGTTTGCTTGCACACTTCTCGCTGCAGGTCCACCCCCCGCCCATGCGGCCCCCGACTTGTCCAGCACATTGAAGGAGTTTGGGAATGCTTTGGAAGACAAGGCTCGGGCAGCCATTGAACATATCAAAGAGAAAGAAATTTTGACCAAGACCCGGTTAGGACCTTTTCAGGGCACGGGCGGGGGGTGGGGGGGTGGAAGGGGGGGGAGAAGGGTCTGTGTAAAAACCCTAAGGGACAATCCAGTGGGGAAACAGCACAAGAAGAGTAATTGGCACTGTCCCTCAACAGATCTCATGGCCAATCGTAGATCTCAAGGTGCTTGGAGTGTGGGTACAGGCCGTGGGACTTGTAGACACCTGTTATGGGGTGTTTCCAGGCAGTGAAGGACCCAAGCTTGGTGGCTGACAAGATAAGAAAGAGCCTGAACAGGCGTTTCCTGTGTGCTCTTGAGACAGAACATGCATGAATTTGAGTTTCTAGGACCCAGAAAAAATATAGGAAAGTTGGGACAGGGTCACAGTGGGAGCCTGGCCTAGGCTCTGCAGTCCAGATTAGCCACACAGAGGTCAGGGGATGCCAGGCGAAGAGCATGCCTTTAATCCCAGCACGCAGAGGCAGAGGCAGGGGGATCTCTGTGAGTTCTAAACTAGCCTGGTCTATAGAGTGAGTTCCAGAACAGCAGGGCTACCCAGAGAAAAGCTGTCTCAAACAACAACAGAAAGGACTCCAGCAACTTGGAAGGGTGAAGGAGTTTGAATCCTGTAGCCTTGGCTACAGGGCAGGAATCTGCCTCAAAAGAAAAACAAAAAGGAGAGGGTGGCTTTGAGGGGCAAGTGCAGGCATCCTCAGAGGCACCTGGCGTGTAGGAAACAGGTTGGTTAGCCAATTTCTGCTCCTTTTGGCAAGTAGACAAATCATTTAAAGTGAGGTCTGGGTGTGTTTACAGATTATCCAGCCAGGCCTAAACTTGGCAAGTAAGAAAGTTTCATGTGAAGGGAAAGCGCAATGGCCCTGAGGCAGAAAGATCTGCAGACAAGAGAGAATGGCCTTCCATACAAGGAAAGTAACTTGGGCCAAGGAGAGAGGCCAAGAAAGAGTGATGACAGCTTGGGCAAGCATAGGCTAGAGAAGACAGGAGCAAGAGCTGGCAAGCCTTGTGGGGTGTGGTGGCACACGCTTTTATTCCCAGTAAAACAAACAAACAAACAAACAAGATTAAAAAAAAAACAAACTAAAAACAAGAAGGAGGGAGGAGATCATTCGGTGTGTAAAACGCCTGTGAGGACCTGAATTGGATAGCTTGGATCCATGTTTAAAAAGTCAGGCCTGGGGTTCAGCAGTTAAGAGCAGGTGCGCTCACGTCAGGCGGCTCGCACAGCCTGTCTCTGCTGCTCCAGGGCTCTGACGTCCTCTCCCGGCCTCCGAGGGCACCCAAGCATGAACAAAATGTCCATTTTAAAAATACCTATTAAATAATGCGTAAGGGCAGTGTGGCAGGGCATACCTTTAATCTTGGCTCTCAGGAGGCAGAGGCAGGAGGATTGCTGTGAGTTCGGGGGGCTACATGAGACCCTGTCCCAACACACACACTCTCTCGAGTCTATGTGAGGAAACTGAGGCAGAGACACTGACACTCAAACCAGGATTTTCATCGCACAGACAGTGTGGGTGGAGATGAAAGAAAGAAAGGGAACAGGAAGCTCTGGACCCCTGGGAGGGGTCAGTAAACACTGACCCTGTCCCCTCTCTCTCTGAAGGGCCTGGTTGTCAGAGACATTCAGCAAAGTGAAGGAGAAATTTAAAACCACCTTTGCCTAGGCGCCCCGAAGGCTGCTTTCTCGCCGTGAGGATATCCACGATGTGCAAGGTCCCTCCTCACCCCACAACAATTAAAGCCTATGGAGAACGAGTGCTCCCGGAAGTGCTTTGGGCTGGGACCGAATCAGTGTGTTTGTTATTTATTTTATGCGTCTGAGTGTTTTGCCGGCCTGCGTGCATGTGCACCACGTGTGTGCAGTACCACAGAAGAGGTCTTGAGCTGCTGTGGGTGCTGGAGATTGACCGTGGGCCCTCTGGAACTGCAGCAGATGCTCTGACTGCTGAGTCCTCTCTCCAGCTCTCCATCCCCGCCTGCTTAGTCTTCACTTTAGATCCCCACAGAATCTTCTCGAGATCCCTATCCAGCCAGGCTCAGAGGGGTAAAGTTACAGGTGCGAGGTCACATGGCCAGACAGCAGGGAACTGAACCAAATGCAAAGTTTGTCAGTTTGTCGTGATGGCTGGTTTACGCTCTGGTCTTTTGATGTGACCCAGAGGCTGGGTTTGATTTTTCAATGCAGAGTAGGCACTCATTGAGCTGTATGTGGATAATAAAAAGGAATAGGAAATAGAGTGGCAGGGACGGGGGAAGGCATAGGAGGGAACCAGAAAGACAGGCATGGTGCTCACATCACACACCAAGTCTAGGTGCCCATGTCCCCTTCTCCAGACCCCAGGCTGGCAGGCGTTTTTTCATTGCAGCTTTGCAAACTCTAGCTGGCTACCTTCTGGAAACTATTACCATGAGTCCCCAAGACTGTGGTCACCAATGGGTCTGCAGCCACTGCCTAGCCACAGGGGACCACAGTGCCAGAGTTGAATAATGTAGCTCAAAGCAATGGTTGCTTAATTTACATCTTTTGGGAGGAGCTTTGGGTTTTTTGTTTGTTTTTTTGTTTGCTTTTTTGGTTTCTTGTGAAGGGGTTTCAATAACTGGTGCAGGATGGCTTTAGATACCAGGCAGGCCTCACTCGACACCATCCTGCCTCAGCCTTCTCAGGCTCAGGAGTGTTGGGGTTGTAGGTATGTACCATCATGCTAAGCCTGTTTTCCCCTCCTCCTCCTCCTCCTCCTCTTCTTCTTGGAGATGGGTTCGGTGAGTAGCCCTGGCTGACCTAGAACTTGATCTATAGACCAGGCTGGCCTCAAACTCAGAGATCCACCTGCCTCTGCTTCCCAAATCCTGATAGTAAAGGCTTGTGGCACCATCGCTTGGCCCCTAAGCCTGCCTTAACACACTGTGTCATCAGGGCCTGACACATGCTAGGCAGGGGCTCTACCACTGAGCCACACCCCCAGCCCCTCACTGGGGAATTCTAGGCAGGGGCTCTACCACTGAGCTACACCCCCAGCCCCTCACTGGGGAATTCTAGGCAGGTGTCTACAACTCAACCGTGCTCCTACCAAACATTCTGTTTTCACATATGAGGCAGTAGTTGGTGGTCATGTCTGAACCTTTCACCATTTCACCAGGCTGGGACAGCCTATAACTTTCTCCATGCAAACCCTACAGCCCATGACGGAAGCTAAGGTATGGGGGCTGGGCTTGAGGAAGATCTCTGTCCTCTGCCCTTAAGCCAAAGTCAGCACACAAGGTGGCTGTGGGCTGTTTGCTGTTTGCTGCCTGCAATGTTTGCTAGGCCTGGGGACAGGGACAGGCTGAAGGACTGGGAGGACACCTGGGGCAACTGAAAAGCAAACGTGCCAGGGAGGGGGATGGGAGGAGAAAGGGGATCAGTGAAGAGAATGGGACTGGCTAGTGACCCTGATACCCTACTCTGTCTGGACTGGAGAGCACCCTTCAAGCGTGCCAGCAAGCAAACAGTAACTCTACTCTTAGCTCCCTTTTTTCTTTTTGAGACAGTCACACTGTAGCCAAGCTGCTCTCAAGCTCATGATGATCCTCCTGCCTCAGTCGTCTCCAAGGTACCTCTGCTCCTGTCTCGGTTGTGACTGAGAATCCTGCCTCTTACTGCTGACTTTTCATACCTCACTGTTTCACTCATCTTCCAAGGGCCTCCAGCTGCTTGCCTCTCAAGCTGGACGCTCGGGGCTCCGAAAGGGAAACCTGGAGTACAGAGTGGGGACTGAGGGTGCCTCGCGGTTGGTAGAGCACACGTGAAGTCCCCAATTCCACCTCTAGCATCTCATAAAGCCAGGCATGGTGGCAGAAGTCTGTAATCCCAGGACTTGGGAGGCAGAGGCAGAAAAACTCACAGTTCACCATCATCCCAGTCTGAGGCTAGCCTAAGCTACATGAGGCTGTTGCAAATAAAAAATTAAATATTAAAAAAATTTAAAAACTAATTACGTAGCTGAGTGGTGATGGCAAGAGCCTCTGATCCCAACACTTGGGAGGCAAGCAGCAGGCAGATCTCTGGGTTCCAGGCTAGCCTGGTTTACAGAGTGAGTTCCAGGACAGCCAAGGCTACACGGATAAACCCTGTCTCGAAAAAACTAATAAATAAATAAAATTTTAACTGACAAATTAATAAAATTAATTACATATATGCTGTGGACATGCTGTACCTGTGCATCCCTCTGGGAGGTATAGACAGCTGGGAAGGGCCCACTGTGGATGCTGGAACTAAACCCTGGTCCTCTGCAACAGCAGTGTGTGCCCCTAGCCACTGAACCATTTCTCCATCCCATCTGATAAAGGTGCTTGAGTTTGTGTTTGACCCCCAGGACCTAGAGCACCAACTCAGGCAAGTTGCCCTCTGACCTCCCCACATTCATGGAACATGCACACTCACTCACACACAAAATAAGTTACTGCAATAAAAAATTTTTTTAATTATCTCTGTACAAGCTAGAAGTGATGGCACATACCTTTAATCACAGCACTTGGAAGGAAAAGGCAGGTGGATCTCTGGTCTATGTAGGAAGTATATAGCCAGACCCAGTCTCAAAAAGGAGAAAAGAAGGAAGAAAGGAATCCCCCAGTGAGGGGCTGGGGTGTGGCTCAGTGGTAGAGCCCCTGCCTAGAATCCCCCAGTGAGGGGCTGGGGGTGTGGCTCAGTGGTTTGTGCTCAAACACAGACCCTGGGTTCAATTCCCAACAGTGGGGAAAACGTCTCGAGTTTGTGGAGAATGTCAAAGCCACTCCCTCTGGCTTTGAGCACAGTGTGTGTGTGGTGTGTAAGGAAGCACGTGCCAAATAAAGATCATCATCCTTGGACTCAGTTGGTAGAGTACTTGCTAACATGCATGAAATTTGATGTGGTGGCTAAGACCAATGATCCCAGGCACTTGGAAGGCAGACACAAAGTGATCACAGTTCCAGGCACTCAGGGCTACAAGAAGAGAGCCCTTATTTAGGCCTAGCTACACGGAGATACCCTGCCTCAAAAATAAAAAAAAAATAATAAAAACTAAAATAAATAAAGACTGGTATGGTGATTTACAGCTATCTTCCTGCCTCTGCATGCATGCTTTTTTTTTTTTTTTTTTTTTTTTTGGTCCAGGACTCGATTTATAGACCAGGCTAACCTTGAACTCACAAGAGATCTGCCTGCCTCTGCCTCCCTAAGTACTAGGATTACAGGCAAGTGACACTATGCCCAGCCTGCCTCTGCTTTCTGTGCTCTGTGACTAAAAGCCGGTAGCACCATGCCTAGCTATACAATCTTGTTTTTGTTGTGCTTTTATGTTTTTCTGTTTTTTGAGATAGAGTTTCTCTGTGTAGCCCCGGCTGTCCTGGAACTCACTCTGTAGACCAGGCTGGCCTCAAACTCACAGAGGCCTCTGCCTGTGCCTCCCGAGGGCTGGGATTAAAGGCATATGTTCCTACACTTGCCTTAAAATTTCTGTTTCAAAACTGAGTAAATAGATAGCAACTTAGAGCTAGTTAACTATGGTAGCCCTGTTCTGGTGCTCTGTGCTGTCTCACGTTGGGTAATGGTAATCAACCAATCACATTTTAGTACAACGTAATCAGCCCACAAAGGTTAAGGAAACTGTACCAGGTCTCAATGCTGAAAAGAGGTGGAGTTTGCCTCTGAACTCCGCATCCTGCCCGCAGTTGTGGAGAGCAGGGTCTTGCTGTGATGCCCATGCTCAAACTCAGTCCTCCTGCTTCAGCTTCTCAACCATGTCCAGCAAGAGGTTGTTTTCATGACATGACGCAGGGAGTCTATGTATGGCTTGCCATTTTGTGCTAAGCAAACCACACAACATAAAATTTACCATTTCAGCCACTTTCGAGTGCCTGCGTCAGCAGTGTTGGGTACATTTACATGATTGTGCAACTGAGCCCAGAGTCTATTCCTAAAATGTCTGGATGGTGACAAACAGCGGCTCTGGTTTTTTTTTTTTTTTTCTAACTGTCAGCAAGAAATAGACAGATGATCATCCCATGATGGTGGGTCAGCCTTCCTCAGGCGTCTGGGGCAGGGTTGCTCTGTCTGCAGGTAAGATTCCATCAGGGGATTTGCTGTGTAAAAACAAAGTGTCCTGGGCATGTGGGCATCGCATATGATCCCAGCACTTGGCAGGTAGAGGCAGGAACATCAGAAATTCAAGGCCTGTCAAGGTTTCCCTGAGAAAAAGTTTCAGTAAACAATAAACAAAAGAAACAGGAAGCCATGGCGTACACAGCTACACTTCAACTTCAGATGAGTAGGTAATATTTAAATATTTATTTGGTAAAATTCCCAAATCTTGCATGGAACATAGTTAAATTAATGTTTTTCCCATTACTGTGGTTTACTCTTCAAACTGTAGAACCTGAACCTATAATACCAGCACTCAGAAAGGCAGAAGCAGGCAGATCTCTGTGAGTTCAAGGCAAGCCTGCTCCACAAAAGCAAGTCCTGGGTAGCCAAGGAAAACACAGAAAGAAAAGAAAAGAAAAAACAAAACAAACAACAACTCACAACTCAAGCCACACATGGTGTGGGAAGATGCCTGCAATCACAGTTATTCCAGAGGCAGAGGCGAAAAGGAGCACCATTTCAGGGTCCTACTTGGCCTACTTAGTGAGGCCTTGCTACCAAATAAACAGTAGAAGGAAGACCGGGCATGGTGGCATAGGGGAGGATAGAGATTCTAGGCCATTCCTGGCCATAATGAGTTCCGGGCCAGCCTAGGCTACATGAGACCCTGTCTCAAAATAAAACAGAATGAACCCCTCACACACACCAATTTTTCAAGTATAGACTATGGTCTTAATTCCCAAAGGAAGAAACCGAGTCCAGGAAAATTCTGGTGGAGTGTGGCGTGAGTGTTGGCACTTCTGTGAGGACAGAGCATCATCCTGGGAGGGTACGAAAGAGGGAGGCAGACAAGGGCGGGCATGGCCTTTGACTGTCCATGTCACCAGATCCATCCATCTCTTTGAAGTCCTGCCAAGGAGAGTGGGGAGGTGACGGGGGAGGACACTTTCCAGTGTTGCCTGCCCCTTCCCTAAGGTGGAGAGTAGAGCACAGAGAGACAAAGGGACAGAGAGACCCAGAAATGTCCCCGCTGAGAATCGGACTGTGGGTCCTGCCCTCACTCTGCCTTTCCTTGCTGCTCCTGGCCTGCTTTGTAGGTGAGGAGTTGGGGGCTGCTGGAGGTGGGGTTCTCTGGGTGGGGGTGACTGTGGCTTCAGTCAAATGGGTCAGTAGCCACGTAAGGTGAGTGCAGCACACACACACTCCCCCAGACACACACCCACACTCACACACACCCACACACACACACTCCCCCAGACACACACACATACACACACACACACACACACATTCCCACAGACACCCCCACAGACACCCCCCCCACACACCCTCAGTGGGCTGGAACACAGGGCCTCCAGATGCCATAGGCTTGTTTTGTTTGGAGACACAGTCTCCAAAGATACAGCTAAGAATGCCTTGAATTCTGAATACCCCTGCCTCCCATCCTTGAAGAGATCAGATTAGAGGCATGCCCCATCATGCCTGGCTTGTGTGGTGCTGGGAATCGAACTCAGGGCCTTGTGTATACAAGGCAAGAACTCCTCAAAGCAAAGCCTTGTCAGCCCTTTGGTCCCAGCTGCAATTGTGACAAATAAGGATATATGTGGCACCATGGGCCCGGGTATGCTTTTGTTGCTGTTGTTTGATACTGTTTATTTGTGGATTTGTTGCTGTTGGTAGTTTTTGTTTTGTTTTCTTTTTTGAGACAGGGTCTGAGGTAGCCTAGGCTGGTCTCAAACTTGCTATGTAGCCAAAGCTGGCCTTGAACTCCTAATCTTCTGGGGATTCTACCTCCTAAGCACTAGAATCACAGGTGTGCAATGCTTCCTGGGTGGGCATGTGTGTGTGCTCTCTACAGGGTGTGGGTATGAAAGTCCTAAGTGTGTGGCTACAGAGGAAGCTGTTTTTTTGTGGGTGTGCTCACATATAGATCTGTATTTTGTTTATGCATTTAAAATTTTATCTCATGAGACGAGTATGTTGGTTGGGGGGGGGTCTATAATCCTAATTACACAAGTCTGAGGCAGGAGGATTGCAGGTTGGGGGTCCCCCTGAGAGTTTAGTGACACTTGGCTCTAAAAATTACAGAGAACGGGGAGCAGTGAGATGAGTCAGTGGGTACAGCCACATGCCATGAAAGCCTAGGGACCTGAGTTTGGTCCTGGAACCCACATGGTGGAGAGAGCAGACTCCTTAGGTTGTCCTTGACCTCCACATTAGAGCTGTGGAACACATATGAGAACCTCATGCACAGTAACACGTATCACAGACACACATAAATACACAGATTTTCAGACAGAACCACCTGGGGCTATAGCTTAGAGGCATAACACCTGCCAAGCAGGGGGCTAATAGCCATTACCATTAAAATCCATCAATTAAAATACAGTCATCTAAGGGGCCATGTCTAAGGGCACATGCTAAATTCCAAAACTGGGGACACTGAAGCAAGAGGGTGCAGGCAGGATGAGGTACATAAGAAGACTCCTTAACTAAAGAAAAAAGTCTGGAAGGCAGGCAATGGCGGCACACACCTTTAACCCAGCACTCAGAGACAGAGGCAGAGGCAGGTGGATCTCTGTGAGTTCCAGGCCAGCCTGGTCTACAGAGAGAGAGGTCCAGGACAGCCAGGGCTACACAGAGAACCCCTGTCTTGAAAAAAAAAAAAAAAGAAGAAAGAAAGAAAGAAAGAAAGAAAGAAAGAAAGAAAGAAAGAAAGAAAGAAAGAAAGAAAGAAAAGCCGGCAGGCAGGATTCCTCGGTGGTTAAGAGCACTGGCTCTTCTTGTTGATGCCCCCAAATGGTGGCTCTTGACCACCCATAGTTCCAGGGGGTTCCACGTCCCCTTCTGACCTCTCTGGGCACCAGGTACACACATGGTACACGACATACATACAAGCAAAGCCCTCATCCTCATGAAGTAATCCCAGCACTCAGGAGGCAGAGGCAGGTGGACCTTGGTGTGTTTGAGGCCAGCCTGGTCTCCACAGTGAGTTGAGGTGAGCCAGGGTTATACAGGGAGACCCTGTCTTCAAATAGACACACTTCTCCCATAGACAGTGCTGGTGGCGTGGCAGCGCCCTCACACACTTAGCTTAGCACTCCTCTCACAGAACAGGAAACCAACCGTCTGAGAGATGTGAAGTCATAGGTGAGGCTTATGACAGCCTGTGACGTGGAACTTGCCGAACTAGAGTGCAGGAGCCTGGGTGTGGTGGCACATGCCTGGAACCCAGCGCGTTGGGAGGGGGAGGCGAGAGCATGAGGAGCTCAAGCTGGCCTCAGCCGCCTAGAGCGCTTAGGACAAGCCTGGGACAAGCTCGGCTGGCAGAGCGCTTTAGCCAGCGTGCACAAAGCCCGAGTTCCAGCCCTGCCCGCCACAAACCTGGCGTGAGATAAACACACTCAGCCCTCAGCTTAGGAGGTGGGGTCAAAGGAGAGCAGCAGTTTGAGGTCAGAAGTCATCTGCTCTTTGAGAGGCCAGCCAGGAACACAGGAACCATGTCTCATTACACACACACAGAGACTCAGTGGATACGGCTGTGCACTGCTCTTGCACAGGGCGGGAGTTTGGTTCCCAGGCTCACAACTGCCTGCCACCCCAGCTTTAGGGAATTCGACCCTTTGACTGTACAGGCAGTGCATTCCTTTACACGCCCACAGACAGGAACATATACACATAATAATAATACACATAATAAAAATAAATATTCAAAAAGGATAAAAGAAACAACACAAGTGTGCACATGTGTACTTGTATGCAGCTAGTATCTGTGCGTGAGTCTCTACCTAGGGTGTGGGTGCTAGAACTAGAGGTGTGTGTGTGTGTGTGTGTCTGTGTGTGTGTGTGTGTGTTCAGGGAAGAGAACTGTGACAGAAAGGGACTGAAAACAGAGCCAGAGCCATTGTCCACGGGAGAGGGTGAATTATAGCTTTTGCTGTTCTGTGTACAGAGGCAGCAGCTGGTTCTGTGTGAAGAACTAGGAGGCAGCATCGGTTCTGGGTGAGGGGCCATCCTTGGGCTGGAGGGTTAAGTGGTTAGAGAGAGGCACCAGGTGGGAAGGGGAGATCCAGACTGAGCAAGAAAATCTCAGGAGACAGAGAGACAAGGGAGGGACTGTCAGTGGGGAAGAGGAGAAGATCAGATGGTGGAATGAAGGCAACGGTGTAGGGGACTGGTAAGCCAGGGCTGGGCAAGGTTGTGCAATGTACATACAATGCACTTTTCTGGTCACCTGCTCCCCGATGGCACAGTAACCTTCAAAGCAAACAAACCAAACAAAGTCCCTGTGCCTATTTACAGGAGGGGAAACTGAGTCTAGGCCAGGTGAAGCCAGACATGGCCTACGGTGAGGGGTGACATGGGTGTCTAGGTACAAAGGTGGGTACACCTGTCCACAGGAGTAACGTGCGGGGAGAGAGGAATGGGGTCTGACATCCCGGCCCGCTCAAGCTGAGCCTCTGTGTTTCCCCCAGCACCCACATCTTCAGAAACCCTGAACCCCACACCTAGCCCTGAGGACAACCACTGGAGCCTGGTAAAGGCCAGGGTGATGAAGATGGTGGAGCCATTTGTGACCAAAACCAGGGACAAATGGCGGTGGTTCTGGTGAGAGTCCTGGGGCTCAGCTGGGAGGGGACACCAGAATTAGAGGGGAGACAGCCTGTGGCTGGACCCCTGGGTCTGGGTGGAGAGCTGGGCCTGGACCCCTGGGTCTGAGGGAAGACTGAAAAGAGTCTGGAGTCTTGAGTCCGAGGAAGTTCAGAAGTAAATGGGCCATATCCTTGTCATATCTGGGTTGTCAACTAAAATGTCCCCTTTACACAGGGGCCCTGGAGCTGTCCAGGGCTTTGTGCAGACCTACTATGAAGATCACCTGAAAGACCTGGGTACCCGCACTCAAGCCTGGCTGCAGAGCTCCAGAGACCACCTCCTAAACAAGACCCACAGCCTGTGTCCCCGGTTGCTTTGCAGGGACCAGACTAAGGGTTAAAGGGCCCTACACCTCCCTCCCTTGGCACCCATAATAAAGGTGTTTGTTCTTAATCTGTGTCACCGGCCGGCCGCGTAGCCCTTCCTGAGGCCAGAGGTCAACCTTCCGTCCTAGCTAGGAGTTAATAAGTGGAAAGGCTGTCACCTGGCGGGGGAGGGCACCAGGAAAGCTTTAGGGGAAGGGCCAGGGAGATAACCTTCTCCCTCCCACCATGGTTCTGGCTTGACTCGAACTGGAGACTTCCAGGCGCCAGCTTAGATTCAGGAGGCCAGTTTTGGGTCACCTGACCCACATCCTCACAGTGTCCCTCTCTTCCTAGAATACACCCTATTCCAAGTGGGTTCCACAAATCCAAAAACCCCTTCACAATACCCAACCACACCTATGTCTCTCAGGAATTGGGGGGTTGTCTTTCTTTCTTTTGGGGGAGACAGTGGGAGAGGCTCTAGGGATCGAACCCAGGGCCTCACACAAGCCAGCTAAGTACCCTATCTCTGAGCTACATCCCCAGCCCCCTCTTTTTAAAATTACCTTTATTTAGGGGCTGACCAGATAGCTGAGTGGTTAAGGCTAAGGACTGCTAAGTATTACATGTATTTCTTTGCATGTGCGTGATGAGAAGACAACTTTCCCTTCACTTGGGAGCCTGAACCCAGGTCACCAGTCTTAGTAGTAGGCTCCTCTACAGGATGGGTCAGATTCCCGGATCACTTGCTCTCTTTTATTTTCTTCTCGAGACAGGGTTTCTCTGTGTAGCCTAGGCTGTCCTGGAACTCACTCTGTAGGCTAGGCTGGGCATGGAGGTACAAGCCTGTAATCCCAGCAGCTGGGAGACCAGGAGCTCAAGGACAGCCTCGGCTACACAGAGAGTTCTGGGGTAGCCTGAGCTATAATGAGACCCAGTGTGAATAAAACCAAAACAAAGCCTTTTCATTTTCAGGTAAAAATCTTGCTAAGTTAACCAGTGGTTCTTGGACTCACTGAATTTTTGATCCTCCTGCCTCAGCCTCTTGAGAGAGCTTGAGGTTGCAGTTCTGCCTAGTTTATGGGTCATTTTTCAAAGTGGGGCTTCCCTGTGGAAACCTGGCAGTGAACGTCACTGGCCACTGTCCTTCCAGGTTGTCACCCCACCCCCTCTGTGGCTCTGTTGGCCAGGACTTTGGCCTAGGACAGAGGAGCTGCCTGATATGGAAGGAGGGGGCCCCTCCGGAGCTATAAAGCCTGCCAGCCCACTGGGTTCGCGAGCTCAGTCCCATTCTGTCTGTTACATTCAGGTAAGAGGTGGACCAAAGGGTGCGGCGGGGAAGAGCATCAGGGGTAGAGATTCCTAAGTCAGAAACTACAGGAGGATCCGCCTTAGATCCGCCTTAGATGTCTGTCTTGGAATCATGAAATTGAAAGGCTTTTTTTTTGTTTCTTTTTTTTTCTTCCTTCCTTCCATTTTTCGGAGAGGGTCTCACTCTGCAGCCCAGGCTTAGCCCTGAACTTCTGCTTCTCTTATCTCAGCCTGACTAGGCATGCTCTCATGTGCCCGACTAAAACTGTGGAGTTTAGATTTGTGGTCTATTTGTTTAACTTGGCCGTTCTCCCAGGTTTGAGCTCTACCTCTTTTGAAAACATCTTTTATTTATTTATTGTGTGTGTATGGATGTTTTGCCTGCATGGATGCTTATCTACCACGTGCGTGCTTGGCTCCCTGCAGACGCCAGAAGAGGACATTGGATCCCCTGGGACTAGACTTACGGACAGACGGCTGCCGAGCCGCCCTATTGGTACTGGGACTTGACCCAGGTCTTCCAGAAGAGCAGTTAGTGAGCTCAACTACTAAGCCCCCATTTCTCCCACCTGGATTTCAGCCTCTATTTTTGTTTTTGTTTTTTCAAGGTAGAATTTCTCCATGTAGCTTTGGCTGTCCTGGGCTCACTTTGTAGACCAGGCTGGCCTCAAACTCACAGAGATCTGCCTGCCTTTGCCTCCCAGAGCTCTAGTGCTAGGATTACAGGCGTGCACCACCGTGCCTGGCTGGATTTCAGCCTCTTGCTGTTTCAGTTTCTCATCCCCAAAGTATGGTTATTTTGTGTTCTCGCTATACAGCCCTCGGCAAACGGGAGAGGACGGCCGAGCAAAGCAGCGGTGGGCTCAAGAATCTGAGGACGCAGCTGGCTGCGGTGGCGCAGGCCTGCAGTCCCGGCAGCTCAGGGAGGCAGGGCAGCCCAGGCTACAAAGAAACCCTGTTCAAAACAAGGCAAAACAATACAAAATAAAAAGAACCTAGACACTAGAGTCACAAGTGTCTGGTGAAGGCAGGAGGATCAGGAGTTCAAGTCAATTTGAGGCTAGCCTGGGCTATATAAGACTTTGTGTTTAAAACAAAACAAACAAACAAACAAACAAACAAAAAACAAACATAGGGCCTAGAGACATGACTCCGTGGTTAAGAGCATTTGTTGCTCCTGTAGAAGACTTGGGGTTTTAGCTCAGTGTGGTGGTGCACACCTTTAATCCAGCACGTGGGAGGTGGAGGCCAGTGGATCTCTGAGTTCAAGGCCAGCCTGCTCTACAGATAGAGTCCCAGGACAGCCAGGGCTACACAGAGAAACCCTGTAAAAAAAAAAGAAGAGGAAGACTTGGGTTTGGTTCATAGCACTCAGACGGTGACCCACAGACATCTCTCATTCCAGTTTCAGGTGACCCAACCCTTTCTCTGGCCTCTGGTCTCTACAGGCCCTAGGCACACACTCACTGCACTTGTATACATTCAGGTAAAACACCCATATACATTTATTTTATTACTGTATTTTTGTTTCCAGACAGGGTATCACTTGATATAGCTCAGGCTGTCATAGAACTCACTATGTAGACCAGGCTGGCCTTGAACTCATAGAGATTCACTTGCCTCTGCCTCCTGAGTGCTGGGATCAAAATCATACACCACTATGCCTGGCTTCAGACACACACACACACACACACACACACACACACACGCACACAGAGGACCAGGTATAGTCCCCCACATCACAACCCCAGTATTTGAGAGGCCAAGACAGGCAGCTCTCTGAGTTCAAGGCCAGCCTGGTCTACATAGTAAGCTCCAGGACAACTAGGGCTATATAATGAGGCCTTGTGTGATTACCCCGACCCCCACAAAAATAAAAAATAAAAAATAAAGCCTCTGGAATAGAATTTTAGAAGAGACCTCATCTGAATTGTTTCAAATCCTTATTGGGCAGGAATCGGGAGAGAGCAGGGTGCCCGCCCACCCCTGGCCCCTGGAGACCAGGCCGCTAGCCGCACACTGCCTAGGATCCTGCTGCCTACCACAACACCGTCCTCAGTGCTCCCGGTCACAGACAGTATGGGCTCTCGGCTTCTCCTGGCTGTGTTCCTCATCCTCCTGGTGCTGGGATGTGGTGAGTGGGGCCTTGAGGTGGCAGTGGGGGCTCAGGAGGAAGGGTTGGGTGATCCTCAGGCATCGCCCCACCTTCCTCTGCCATCCTGTCTTCTTCCTCACCTGTGTTCACTCACCCAAGGCCCCCTCAGGGCCACTAGTCTAAGCATCATGCTTCCTCAGAGGTCCAGGCAACCCTTGAAGATGATCCGGGCAGCTCAGCTCTGCTGGACAAGGTGCAGAAGTCTCTTTCCAGTTACTGGGACTCTGCCAAGGAGGCTGCCCAAGGCCTGTACTACAGCACGTTCCTGACCACTATGGATGAGAAACTCAGGTGCGTCCTGCCCAGCAACGAGAGCGCCCACCGTGCACCCTCTTCAAGGCCCTTCTCCCTCAGACCTAAGGGTCCAGGCCCAGCTCTCCTCCCTCAGGTCCAGGGGTCCAGGCTCCTCCCTCCTCCCTCAGATACAGGGGTCCAGGCCTAAGCCCTGCTTTCTCAGACCTACAGGGTTAGGTTAGCTCTCTTTTAGTCCCAGCAGTTTGGAATCCAGCCTTCCTCCCTCTCTAGGATCCAGACTCCAGACTTCCTTCCTCAGACCAAGGAAGATTAGGCCACATCTCTCTTCTCTCAAATGCAGAGGTCCAAACTCTAGCCTTTCTCCCTCAGGCCCAGGGCTCCAGCTTCCAGGCTCTTCCTTCCAACCCCACTGTGCTTTTTCTCCAGGGACACGTACAGCAAAAGCTCTGCGGCCATGAGCACTTACGCAGGCATTTTTACGGACCAGCTCCTTATTCTCCTAAAGGGAGAATAGTGCCATGCAAGCCCCAAGTCAGGGGAAGGGAGAACCCGGCCCTCGACTTCTTCGCTCTCGTCACCTGATCAGGATGGTCCTACATCCCCCTGTCCCAGCAGCCCTTGTCCTCCTGCTCCCAACTCTAGACTGAATTCTTCCAGTGAAAGAATAAATTGATCCAGGTTCATTGACTTTGATGTGGTTCCTTTTCTGAGGCTCTCAGAGCCGAGGTGAAGGGTCTACGAAATCTCGTCAACGTTTCATCAGTGTGGTTTTATGACAAGAGAGCTAGCATCCTGCATTCCAAGTGTTTGGTCAGCACCCTTCCATCTGTGGCTTTAGCACAAAGCCTGGTCCATCGGAAAGAAAAGTAAATACTAGAAAGGCAGGTGGGTTCACAGCTGTAAGCCCAGCCCTTGAGACCTGAGGCAGGAGGATCATAGCAATTCTAAGTCTAGCTTAGACTACATAGTGAGTTTTAGTTTTCTTTTAAAATTACACTTATGAGGCTGGAGAGATGTGCATTTAGTGTGAAGCTGTCAGATCCCTTGAATTTGGCATTACAGACAGTTGTGAACTGCCATGTGGGTGGGAATTGAACCTGGAGCCTTTGGAAGAGCAGACAGCACTCTTAACCACTGAGCCATCTCTCCAGCCCCCAATTTTAATTTTTTTTTTTTGAGACAGGGTTTCTCTACGGAGCCCTGACTGTCCTGGAAATCACTATTTAGGCCAGGCTGGCCTCGAACTCACTTAGATTCCTCATGCTTCTGCCTTCTGAGTGCTAGGATGGAAGGCATACACCACTACATCCTGTTACCCTGCTTTTTACTTTCTCTCTCTCTTTCTTTCTTTCTTGAAGCCATCCTGGGTGGCAGAGTAAGATCTGCTCAAAAAACAGTACATAAAATAATTTTTTTTATAGTTTTTAAATATCATGTGCATTGGTGTTTTGCCTGAATGTCTGTCTTCGTGAGGGTGTCAGATCCTCTGAACTGGAGTTGTGGACAGGAGTGAGCTGCCATGTGGGTTCTGGGACTTGAACCCGGCTCCTCTGGAAGAGCAGCCAGTGCTCTTAGTCAACTCTCCAGCCCTTAAAAATAAGTTTTTTGCTGTTATTGTTTTTCAAGACAGGGTTTCTCTGGGTAGCCTTGCTGTCATAGAACTCACTCTGCAGACCAGGCTGGCTTGGAACTCAGAGATCAGTCTGCCTCTGCCTCCTGAGAGCTTGGACTAAAGGCGCCACCACTGCCTGCTCAGTATACACAGTCTAACCCCTCTCAACTACCCAGGTGTAGCAGCTGGAGCCTATAGTACAGCACTCCCAAAGTCCTGGGGCAGAGGCAGGGGAATCAGGAATTCAAGGTGACTCTGAGCAGCATAATGAGTGAAATCAGCCTGGGCTGCAAGAGACCTAGTCCCAAAAACAGACAAACAAAAACAGGGCTGGCTAGGTGGCTCAGTGAGTACAGAATACACAGAAAGGTGGGAAGGGAGCCCCACTCCATGAGTGGTCCTCTGGCTTCCACATGTGTGCTGTGTGTGCTTGTGCGTGCACACATAGTAACAAGAACTCAGGCCTAGGGCTCCTGTTCAGCCTGTGTAAGGGTCCTCAGTTCAAGCCACAGTACAGAAAAACAGAAAGGACATGGGAATGAGTTGTCCAAAAAGGTGCCTGGCACAGAGGAAAGGCCAGTTGGTGCTCACAAAGCCCTGCTGAAGTTAGGAAATTGATGCTAAGGTTGCCTGGGGCCCAGGAGGACAACACACTGAAACCGGGGCTCTTGGACAATTTCAACATAACAAAGTGCTAGCTTTAGGACCAGGACACAGCAGAGAAAAAGCCAGTCATGCTTTCATGTGGCTTCTGACAATAAGCCAATGGTGTCAGGCTTGGTGGCACACATCCGTGATCCCAGTACCTGGGAAGCAGAGGCAGATCTCTTGTTTTGTTGAAACCCAGCTTGGTCTATAGAGCAAATTTCAAGACAGGTGGGGCAAAACAGAAGGACCCCGTGTCAAAAAATTTTTTTAAAAAGGGCAAAAGTTGAAAGCATTTTGATGATTGTAACTTTGCTATGTGTTTCATTTCTTTGTTCCTTTTGTTTATCCAAGGTAGGGTCTTACACGCAGCCTGCCCAGGTCCTCCTATGAGGACGGAGGACAGGTCTGTGCCCCTCACGCCTGTGTCCCATAGGTGGCGCTGTTGGTCCCGCAGAGGACTCGGCCTGGATTTCTCCTAATCTGTTTGGCAATAACTTGCAGCCAGTCTTTCAATACTCCTGGGGCAATTTTCCCAGCTTCGGAGGCTGGGCAGCTGTGAGTCCAGTAGAAAACAGGGACTAGGAAGGAGGGGCGCTGGGAAGGCTCCCAAGTCCAAGGGCCTGGGAAGAACTGAGGCTGCCAAGCTCTAGGGGTGCCTGGGAGGGGGAGACACAGGGAACAATTCTTGCTCTGTCCAGCGTTTCCCACAGACTCAAGCCAAAGGGAACCACTGCCCAGGCTGCTTCTGCTCCCAGCCAATCCTGGTACCACCCCCCAGATTCCTTTCTTCCTCACATCCCCAACCACCTCCGTTTAGGACCACATAGTCCAGGTGCCTGAATTCTGCCTAAGAATGATCTGAACCCCGCGTTTCTTCTCGCTCAGACTTGGGGGTCCTGTCTCCTGAAGACTTAGAAGATGGGTGTGCAAGGCCCCTTCTTCCCCAGAATCTGAAAACACAGTTCCTGATGGTGTTGGGTGCCCCCTAATGGTGGGCAGAGTGAACGCATGAATTGTCATTGAGTGGGGTACAGACAGACCTGTTAATCTAGCTTTCACTACGTAGTGAAAACTTGAATCGACAAAATAGCCTGGTTGTTTTTTGTTTTGATTTTTGTTTGTTGAGATTGTTTTATTTGTTCTTTGGAGTTGTTGTTGTTGGTTTTTCTGTGTAGTCCCGGAACTCACACTGTAGACCTGGCTGGCCTCAAACTCTGCCTCTGCCTCCTTCCCAAGTGGTGGGACTAAAGGCTTTTGAAAAGCCTGATTTTTATGTAAGCTAGAAATTGATCCGCGGTAAAATGCATGATAGAGAAACTCTCTACTGCCTACACCTTTAGTCCTCACCTGTATATTACAGATTTTTAATTTGATTTTACGTGTGTGTGAGTATTTTGTCTGGAGGTATGTGAGTGTCTGGCACCCAAGGAGGACAGAAAAGCACATCGGGTTCCCTAGAACTGGAGTTACAGATGTTTGTGAACTGCCATTCGGGCATTGAGAACTGAGGCAGAAACCTGGATTCTCTGGAACAGCATCTCCTGCTCTTAACCACTGAGCCAACACTCCAACTTTCATCTGTATATACTTTTTTCTTTCTTTCCTTCCTTCCTTTTTTCTTTCTTTTTTCTTTCATCTATGAGTACACCAGAAGAGGACATCAGATCCTTTTATAGATGGTTATGAGCCACCATGTGGTTTCTGGAAATTGAACTCGGGACCTGTGGAAGAGCAGCCATTGTTCTTAACCACTGAGCCGTCTCTCCAACCCTATCCGTATATTTTTCTTGCCATTGTGGTGACCCTCAGGTAAGTCACCCGGAGAGCTTGGTTCTTTGATTGAACAAGGTTCCCTAAGTCAGTGTTAGGGACACATTAGTGACCACAGTAGTCCTCGGTCTGGACTATGTAATGCATGTAGACACACTCAGTATCGGGAATATTGACACTCTGTGTAGCCCTGGGTGGTTTTGAAACTCTCTCTGTAGATGGGGCTGGCCTTGATCAGAGATCTGACTGTCTCTGCCTCTTGAGTGCTGGGATTAAAGTGTGCTCCACCAGCAGACTCAGAGCTACCTTCCTTTATTTTTTCTCCTTTTTTTCTAGACAGGGTATCTTGTAGGCTGACCTAGAATGTGCTATGCAGAAAAATAATATAGACTTTACCTGGAACTCGCTCTGTAGCTCATACTGGCCTCAAACTAAGATCTGCCTGCCTCAGCCTCCTAAGTGCTGGGATTATGGGTGTGCACCACCACCCTGCTAATTTATTTATCTTAATTTTATGTGCACTGGCATTTTGCCAGTCTGTGTGAGGGTGTCGGATTCCTGGTACTAGAGTTATAGATCTAGATGGTGTGAACTGCCATGTGGGTGCTTGGAATGGAACCCGAGTCCTCTGAAAGAAAAGTCAGTGCTCTTTATCATCTCTCCAGGCCCTTAAAGATGTTTTAGTTGGAGCTGTGTAGACGGCGCAGCTGCTCTTCCAGAGCACCTGGGTTTCACTTCCACCCACATGGCCATTCACAAAGTAGCTCCAGTGCCAGGGACCTGGCGCCCTCTTCTGGCTTTCAAGAGCCCTAGGCTTTTGGTGCACATCCATAGGGGAATAGTGGATCTAATAATCAATGTGATTTCTTAAAGAATGGGGCTATAGCTATGTCTCAGCAACTAAGCAAGCCCTACAGGACTACTGTTCAGTTCCCGGCCCTTCCGTTGTGCACCTCACAACTGCTTATTGAAACAGGTAGCTATGACTACGTAGCCCAGACCGGCCTAGAACTCAAGAGATCCACCTGTTTCTGCCTTCCTAGTGGTGGGACTAAAGTTTAGCGCCACACACCCAGTCCTTGATTGTGGTCTAATAAACCTTTGAGAGACTTTGTACTTAATATAAAATCACGGTTTCTAGTTTAATGTGCTGGGACATAAACTGTAACCTCAGTTAGCAGTCGGGAGGATAAGGCTGGACGATGCAGAAGTCCTATGCCTGCCGCAGCCACTGATTCAGTTCCAGACCGTCTCATTTCCCTTTACCCATTAAAACGGACAAACGAAAACAAACAAACAAACATCGGGAGGGTTATTAAGCTCCTATGATTCATGTCTGTATCCCCAGTACTCCGGAGGCTGATGGCAGGGGGGATCACGAGTTGAGGCCAGCCTGGAGATGCTGTCTTTGTGGGTTTTGTTGGTTGGTTTTTCAAGACTGGGTTTCTGGCCTCCAACTCAGAGTGATCCGCCTGCCTCTGTCTCCCCGAAGGCATGCGCCGCTACACCCGCTGCCGAGGTCTGCTGGAAAGCACATTCCCCTACGGAAAACTTGAGTGCTACACTAAGCTGCCTAAGCGGCGAGGGTGCCATTTCCAGCCCTTAAGAACGCTGAGGTACGGCCTCTCTATGCACCGGGAGACTACAACCTCTGGGGAATGATGACGGAAGCTTAAAATAAGGAAAGCTGATCAGAAGCGAAAAGCAAAAGGCAATGAGCACCTCAGTGAGCCTGAGAACGGCGGCCCGAAGAGGGGCCTGCCATTCAAGAGGGGAGTGCCGCCAACGGGACGCTGCGAATCGCTACGATGGCCGGAGGAGCTCAGGCACCATCGACACGGCGGGCCGAAGTGGGGCAGAATTGCTAGGAACGCCCGTACAGTCCGAGGGAATCGGCCAACTTGGATGAGCGTAAAAAAAACAAAACAAAAAAACAGAACCTAGGAAAAGCGCATTTTAGACTACAAAGTCCAGCAACTCGGGGAAGTCACTTCCGGCTAGATGAAAAACAAACAGCCTGCGCAGGAAGAGGGCGGAAGTGGAGTACGGTGGCCCGGTCGCGCCTTCCAGAGGGCGTGGCTTGAGGTGCTCCGTTCGGACGTGGTAGCCTGGCGGGGCGGGCGAAGTGTGAAATCTCGCGCGATCGCGCTGGCGCCGTCGGGGACGGGGCGGGGCTGGCGGCGGGGGCGGGGACCCGGAGCGGGAAGATGGCGGCGGCGCAGGAGGCGGACGGGGCCGGCAGCGCCGTGGTGGCGGCCGGGGGAGGCAGCTCTGGTCAGGTACGGAGGCCGAGAGGTGCCTGAGGGAACTCTTCCCCAGCGGGGGTCACTCCCGGTGGGAGCGTCCTGTCCTTTTTGGAGGAATCGTGTGCACCGGGGCCTCCATGCCCCAGAGGGACCTTGAATGTTGGGCCCAGGCGGCGCCCGGCCGCCCAGGAGGTCGGACGGTGGCGGGAACCCGGCCCTGTTGCGCGCCAGGTCTCCTGCAGGCTCGCGCCGGGCGTCCAGCAGAGTCTTTGCTCGAGCTGAGGAGAGAGTGGCGCGGAGGGGCGCTGACTTGTAATCCCAGGCGCCCTATGTTCCCAACTGTGCGATTCCAGGCTCCAAGCTCTAGTACCATTCCTAGAGAGGTCTGGTGTTCCGGGTCGGCTCCGCAGTGCTTGAGAGATGAGGCATTGATTGGCTGCTTGGGAGTTTTCTAGCTCCGGGGAAATACGGTTATTATGGTGGATAAAGGACATGGGCTGCGGAGGCCGACAGACCCATTTTACAGACAAGAATCCGAGGGACAGCAAGACGAAGGCACTTGTAGAAGGTCACGCAGGTTAACTTCGAAATCCGCTCCGTGAAGAAGCTGGCTGTGGGTGGTCTGGACTGAGACGGACGCTTTTAGCCCAAACTGATCAAATAGGGAAACTGGTCCGGATGCATTTGCCTTGTAACCCATTACCACCCAAACTACACTGAGACTTCAGAGCATACCAGTTCACTTAGGCACCGTGCAGGCTTCTGGGGAAATTGATGGGGTGACAGCAAGGTGCTGTCACCCACCCACTGGGATGTCACTGACATGTAGGAGGCAGCTCAGGGAGTACCGACTGGGAGGGGGTGCATGAAGCTGACTGGATGTGACCTTGGACAAGTTTCTTTCTTTGGGTCTTATTTCCCCCATGGTTAATGGAGGAGTTGGGTGGGAGGGCCAGCCTTTCTGGCCATTAAAGATGGCTCCAACCATTTTTTCTGCAGCAATCAAGGGAGTGGAGAGGAGACTAGTGTAAGCAGCCTAAGATAGTGTCAGAAGTCCTGGTGATGAGCAGCAGGATCTCAAAGGCCGGGTCGATAGACTCACTTGGGGAAAGATACCAGGCTAAAGTGGTGAGGTGTGGAGCCCAGCGTATCTGGACTCCCTCTCGAGTCTTCCTGGCATTTCCAATCAGACCTGGGGTGCAGGCAGCTCAGGAAATTGTTGGTTTGTCCCTGCCGACGTCAACACACTGGCTACATCTGCAGGGACTTCCTGGTCTCCCTGATCTGTGGTCCTTGCTCCTTTAAATGTCTGTTGCTTATTGGGTGTGGGTGTCATGAGAGAGCAAGACTTACAGTGTGTTAAACTTCCAGACACATGTGGAGCCTCTCCGATTCCCATCTCTCCTCCAAATCTTTTGTTTGTGACTTGTGACCCTTTTGCTTCAGTGTCCCAAGTGCTGGATGGCAGGCATATGCCAGTCATCCTAGCTCATGCGTGAAAAGTTTTAATGCTCATCCTTTGGCCTTCAGGGTAAAGTGCACTTTTATTTTTGTTTTGTTTTAGTGCAGATCAGGACCTGCCACAAACTGTTTTATTCAAACTAGACTAGGCTTTCTTTCTTTTTAGTTCATCTTTTCTTTTAATTTTTGAAACAGTCCTACTGTGTAGCCCTGGCTGGTCTGGCACTCATAGAGTTCTGCCTGCCTGTGTCTCCCAAGTGCAGGGAGACAGGCTTAAACTTTTTTGTTTGGTTGGTTTGGTTTTTGTATTGGTTTTCAAGTCAGGGTTTCACTGTGCTGGAACTCATTGTGTAGACCAGGCTGGCCTCCAGCAGAGCTCTGACTGCTTCTGCTAGGCTTCTAACACTCTTGGTGTTAGACGTTTTGAGTTGGCACATTCTTCAGTGTGGGGCTGCCCTGTGCCCCTGAGGGTTCCTAGCTCTGCCACTGGTGTTTGCAGGCTGTGTCAGTACCAGAATGCCCCTTCCTGGTTTGACAACTAGAAATGTCTCTGGAAGTTTCTAAGTGTTTTTGGGATGGGGGCAAGGACGACAGAGGCGGAGTCACCTTTGCTGGAGAGTCAGTGTCATCTGCCATGAGCCTCGCTTCCGAGAGTTTCTCCCTCTCGGGTCTTCATGTCTGTTCTCTCACACAGTCCTCAGGAACATCCACTAACGAACCGGAAAGACAGCTATAATGCAAGGTGTGTGCAAGATCACAGGAGGTTAGGTCATTTTGTTTGTTTGTTTTCTTGACGTCAAGAGTCTTACCATGTAACCCATGCTGGCCTCAATTTCAGTTCCTTCTGCCTCAGCTTGCTGACATGAGCCAGCATACAGCACTACCTGGATGATTTTCCTGGTCCTCCACTCAGATTCCCTTTCCCTAAGAAAGAAGTCCTCTCGGACTTTGTCAGCTGAGCCCCGGCTCCCCGTGGGCTCGGCTGCTCCTGCTGCCCACTCTGTTGTTGTGACTGCCTCCTGCACTGGACTTTCGGCCAGCACTGTCTCACTAGCTCCCTCAGCTCTGGGCTGGACAGAGGAGATGGTAAGTTGGGGAAGTACTTTTTTGTTTGTTTGTTTTTGAGACAGGGTTTCACTGTGAGCCTTGGCTGTCCTGGACTCACTTTGTAAACCAGGCTGGCCGAGAACTCACAGAGATCCTCCTGCTTCTGCCTGCCAGAGCACTAGGATTACAGATGTGCGCCACTGCGCCTGGCTCGGAGCCGGGAAGTGTGTTTTTTGTTTTGTTTTATTAATTGACACCCAGGATTCCTGCATGCCTAGCTTGCCCTTTACACTGAGCTGCACCCCTAGCCATCCCTGGCAGGTGCTCTGAACTGACTCACCTCCACAGCAGTGAACGGGTGTTGAACCAGAAGCTGGGATGCAGTCTGAGGTAGTCCTGGTAGATCTGAGCAGTCCTTGAGGACATGGTGTTGTATTTGGTCATAGCTGCTTGCCAGACTGGTGGATGTTCCTGGAGGGGTCTTCAAGATGAGGCATACAGAGCCACAAGCAGGCAGGAGCTGCGCTTTCCTCCCTGCTGTGTTGGACCTCCTGTGCCCAGTAAGAGATGGGGAAGCACACATAGGGACATGGTAACAAAAATATCCCTTGAGCGTAGATGGCAGAGACTTGGGTAGATATGTAGTTGTCGTGTGTAGGGAGTGAGTGATGGTGGAAGGCGTCTCAGACGGGGTGGCACTTCATCAGAGACCTGGGAGAGGGGGGAAGGGTCAGAGCCTAGTAAAGGAAAGACTATTGAAATAACGGGGCTTGTCTGTTCAGCGCCCCTGAGGTAGGAGATAGCTGGTGTGGAGGGCAGGAGATGGGCTAATTATTATAGCCAAACAGGTAGCTGCGTGGAGAACAGTGAAGGTGTGGTGTGCCGGGCTGTGGTGAGGATTTGGCCTTGACTCTGAGGACAAGGGGAGCCTCGCTGTTGAGGTTTAACGTCGATACGTTCACATTTGTCTGATGTCAGTGTAGAGTGCGATGACTTTTGGTACATTCTGTAATGTAAGTCCACAGTTTGGTATCAGCAAATTTGTCCCTGGGGGTTGGTTTCAGGATTCCCTCAATTTCAAAACCTCAGATGCCCAAGTCCCTCTTACAGACTATTTGCAAGTAACCTACATGCCTCACTTCCCATGCCTAGTGGGGTGCAAGTGCTGTGGAAGTCACTGTTGTGTGAGAAAGATGAGACAGGAAATAGTCTGTACATGTGCAGGAAGAAGCAGTGTTTTTTTGTTTTGTTTCATTTTGTTTTAGATGATTTATGAATGTGAGTATTTTGCATACATGTATGTATGTGTACCACATGTTTGCTTGGTGCCTTGGAATGGGTTATAGATGGTTTTGAGCCATTGTGTGGGTGCTGGGAACCAAACTCTGGTCCTCTGCAAGATTAGCAAGTGCTCATAGTTGCTTAGCATCTGTCCAGCCCTGTTCACTGGTGTTTGTTTAATTGCTTGTTTGTTTTGAGACAGGGTCTCTTATATAGCTCTTGATGCCCTGGAACTCACTCTGTAGAACAGGCTGGCCTTGAACCCACAGAAGTCCAGCTGCTTCTGCCTCCCAAGTGCTGAGATTAAAGGCACGGGCTACCAGCAGCTTTATTGTTGTTTTGTAGAGACAGGATCTCACGTAGCCTAGGCTGTCCTCAAACTGAAGGTGGCCCTCAGCCTTTTCTCCAACCAGCTGCTATCACAGGTGTGCATTGCCACACCAGGCTCAGATGCAGTTGAAGATGGGGAGGCTGTTGAGATGGACCAGTAGATACAACAGTGGCCAGACAAGCCTGACAAGCCGAATTTGATTCCTGAGGGAGAACTATGTGGAGTTGTTCTCAGAACTCCACACACATGGTGGAGCATACACCTTCATACATATGTACCATGTATATTGTCTATTTATTTTTTGAGACAGGGTCTCTTTGTGTAGCCCTGACTGACCCAGAACTGGACATGTGGACCAGGCTTGCCTCAGCTGTGGAGATCTGCAGTGTCTGCCTCCCAGATGTTGGGATTGTAGGAGTGAGCCATCACATCAGCTTCTGAACTTTTCTCTTCAGAGGCTGGAGAGCTGGTTTAGCTCTTCGGAGGCTGTACTGCTCTTGCAGGAGACTATAGTTCAGTCCCTATTACCTCCATCGGGCAGTTCACAGATAGCTACTTCTGAGCTCCAGCTCAGGGCTCTGGCGTCTTTTGGCCTCAAGGGGCACATGCACTCAAATGTATATGGCATATGCCTGTACACAATTAAAACAAAACAAAACAAAAAGGCTGGGTAGCAGTGGCTGGCAGTTTCAATTCCAGCGCTTGACGGGCAGTGCAGGAGGATATCTGTGAGTTTGAGGCTAGTCTGGTCTGCATAGAGTTCCAAGACAGCCAGGGCTACCTGTCTCAAAAAACAAAAACCAAACAAGATGTGTAGTAATAGATAGGTAGATAGATAAAAATCTTTGGATAGCTTAGCAGTTAGGAGCACCAGCTGTTCTTCCAGAGGACCCTGATTTGATTCCAGCACCCACATAGTGGTTCATAACCCTCTGTGAGTCCAGTTTGTGGGGATCCAATGACCTTATCTGGCCTCTCCAGGCACTGGGCACACATATTATGCACAAACATACATGTAGGCAAAAACACCCATATACATTTAAAAAAATATATTTCTAAAAGGGTGCTTGTTATTCTTGACCATCCACACATGAAAACAGTTTAGGGACCAGTGAGATGGAGCAGGGGCAAAGGTGCCCATTGCCAAGGCTGACAACCTGAATTTGATCCCTGGAACCCATGAAGTAAAAGTACAGAACCACCTCCTACAAACTGTCCTGTGACCTCCACACACATGCTGTGGCATGTGCCCCCACCTCCCAATGAAGTAAAAGAAGCACTAAGAAAAAGGCAGACGTTGATGTTTACTTCATTTCTTATAGATGGAGTATTTGCCCAAATGTGTGTATGTGCGTCTCATGCTTTCCTAGTACATGTGGGGGCCAAGAGTGGACAGCAAATCCCTGGAACTACTGGGGTTACAGACAATTGTAAGCTACTATGTGAGTTTTCCTGTCTCTTAGGGCCCAGGGGCTAGTATATCCTGAATTCTGAACATACATGCACCCTCCCCACCCCCACCCATGGTGAATTCTAGGTGGGCAGTTGTTCAGATCCCGCTCATGTTTCCTCACATCTGGGCAGCACTTAAAGGGATTTTCTAACTATGGTCATGCTCCTGGGTATGAGGCAGCTCCTGGGGTTGGTCTGCTTGTCTGAGAGGCTTAGCAGCTGGACCTGGAAGCTGATAGGTGTGACTTCAAAGCCTGGCCTGGCCCTACCTCTGTTCTTGACTCTGAATCTACCCAGACTTGCTAGAAACCTGAGTTCCAACCTCAGACTCCTCAGAGTAAGAACCTTGTAGCTGGACAGGTCTTCTGGCCCTCATCTTTTCCCTACCTTTAAAACACCCTTCCCTGGGTGTTCTCTATCACAGCCTGAGAGACTCCCTGAGGTGCCAGCCCAGGCTGTGTGGGTTCCTACCTTATGTCTAGTGGCTGTCACCTTCTGTTTATTTCTCCAGAGCATATTTCTGTTCATCTTATTTACTTGTTTTAGGAAGAACATTGAGTATACCACAAGAAGGGCTGGGCAGTGACTGGGATACTGCCTGTGTGTTTATCTTAAAAAAAAAAAATACAGATAGAGCAGAGTGTGGTGGCCTATGTTTTTAGTCCCAGCACTTGGGAGGCAGAGGCAAGTGGATCTTTGTGAGTTCAAGGCCAGCCGGGTCTACAGAGCAAGTTCCAGGACAGCCAGGGCTACACAGAGAACCTCCGTCTCCAAAAACCAAAAAGGGGAAAAAAAGAAAATCAGACAGCCAGAGGATAGTTTGATGGTTGGTAGGTAGGCATACCTACCTAGCTGGTAGAGGAGTAGACAGGTAAAGAGCTCATAGGTAGGTATCTAGGTGATAGTTTTGTCTTCATATTCTCTCACCTCTTCTTTCTAAGAGCTGGGGTTTTAGGTGTGTGCCCTGTGTATGCCTTTATTATTTGCTGTTCTGTGGTTGTGTTTCCCTCTTGATGCTGCAGCCTGGGCCACCAAGCTCCTGAGCTTACTGGCTGCCACCTATATCAGGGCCTGGCGCACAGTAGGGATGCAGAGCAGTCCTGGGAACCCACGGAGGAGAGCATTTCTGTTGACCTTGTACCCGAGTTTGCCCAAGCCTGTCCTCAGGGCAGAGGGGCGACACTCCTAATGACATGCCTAAGGTGTCTCAGAGGAGATCCATGGAGGAAGAACTGCAGCTGAACTCCACTGGACCCCATAGTGCCCCTCCTTGGCACCTGAGTGCCGTCTTGTGCACTGAGACATAACAAGAAAGAGCTCTTGCTGGTAATAAAGACCAGAGCTAACGAGTGACATGTGCCCTGCTCCATGGCTGTTCTGTTCCTTGCTGTGGTGGTGAGGAAAGATGTGCAGGACTGGAGTTCAGGGTCCTGGGGGAGAGGACTGAGCAGCGGATCCTGGGTACAGTGGGTGAGGATGGCCCAGACTCAGGGAGGCACTGTGTGAGCTGACTTCACAAGTTTGCATCAGATGCAGATTCTCCATGATGCCCGTGGTAGTGTGAGTCCTCCCTGCTCTTTTAAAAAAGATTGACTTATTTTATGTATATGGGGGCTTTCCCTGCATGTATATATGTGCATTTCCAATGCCTAGTGCCTATGGAGGTCAGAAAAGGGTATTGGATTCCCTGCAACTGGAGTTTGTCAGCCACCGTGTAGGTGCTGGGAACCTGAGTCCTCAGGAAGAGCAGCCTGTGCTCTGAACTTCCGAGCCATCTCTCCAGCCCCTAGGTCCTACCTTCTGAAGGCTGGTGGGATGGGACAGCTAGCAGAGGACTGGGGACCCTACAGAGTCACAAAGAGAGGCTTCCAAAATGGCCCTGCCCTAAACTCTCTCGCCTGGCTGTCAGGGTGTCTCTGCTTCTGAGAGAGAGTTCTTGTTTTGTTTTGAGACAGCCTAGGCTGGCTTTGAACTCTTGAGCGTCCTACTTTCACCTCTCAGGTGCTGAGATTACAGGTATGTGCACTATGGGAGATGCTTCCTTCCCCACCTGATCCCTTCTTGGCATCTTGCTCCTAAGTAACACAGACAAGTGTCTTAACCTCTTAGAGCCCTCGGTTGCCCAGTTGCAGAGCGCAGCTCTTCAGAGTTTGGTGTCAGGAGGAGTGTGCGGGATGGATGTTTGTATACCAGCTCACAGCAGCAAGGTTCTGTGCCAGTCTGTCAGTCTCTCTGCTGGACTGCCGCCGCCAGAGAGCTTGAGATGAGGGACCCTCGGGGCTCTTATGCGCAGGGTGGGACCTTGCGGACCAGCCCAGCTTTCCATGATAGCCACCTCTCTTAAAGCCAGCTGGGACAGCCCTCCAGGGACAATGCTCAGCTCGTGCTATTGGGCTGTCCCTCAGCTGCTGGCTGCACTGCCCGCTCCCTGTTCCAGTGTACTGTGATTTAAGGCATCGGAGGCCAGGTCTAGCCACAGTTTCCCTCTGAGCACCTATTTCAGTGCTGCCCAGTTTGGGTCCCCCACAGACTGGAAGGCAACTCAGGACTGGTCCCAACACAGGAATCCTTGGGAAGCCCATCCTGCCTGGGCACCCCTGGATGTGCCTTTCCTGAAGATTGACAAAGCCTCTTGTGTGCTCAGCCTCTGAAACTTGGGTGCCCAAATCAATCCCCTCACCGTATGCTCTGTTCCCCCCTACAGGTGACCAGCAATGGCAGCATTGGGAGGGACACGCCAGCCGAGACCCAGCCTCAGAACCCCCCACCCCAGCCAGCCCCCAACGCCTGGCAGGTCATCAAAGGCGTGCTGTTCAGGTGAGCAGGTGGGCTTGGGGCCTGGGGAGAGGGACCAGGGATACCACATCACTGTATAGGTGGAGGGGCTGTACCCATAGAGGCCCCAGGACCTGTGTGCCCAGAGAAGGACCTTGTGGATAAGCCACAGCCTCTCATAGTCTTGCATAGTCTCGCTCTAGTAGCTGCTTTCTTTATGGTGATTGCTGAGCCCCTGAGAGACCTCTTAGACAGATGTTTTTGTTTTTGTTTTGTTCTTTGAGACTGGGTTTTTCTATTATGTATCTTTCGTCCTGACACTCACTTTGTAGACCAGGCTGGCCTTGAACTCAGAGATCTTCCTGCCTCTGCCTTCCGAGTGCTGTGATGATAGGGGTTCTTTTTGAGCCGCACCTCAAGCACATTACTTCAAGGCAGGTTCTCACTAACCTGCCAGGCTGGATTGAACTTGCTATGTAAACTCTCTGTCTGTCTATTTATCTAATGTGTATTGGTGTTTTGCCTTCATGTATGTCTGTGTGAGGGTGTCGGATCCCTGGAACTGGAGTTACAGACAGTTGCGAGCCGCCATGTGGGAGCTGGAAATTTGAACCTGGGTCCTCTGGAAGTGCAGCCAGTGCTTTTAACCACAGAGCCATCTCTCCAGCCCTGGCCTTGAGCATTTTTATTACTTTGACTTATTAGTTTTATGGGCTTAGAAAGGTGTGTATGGCTCTCTCCTGCCTCACCCAGTGACTGTCTCTGTGACCCTCCCCTCTCCACTAATAAAACCTCACGAGTGGGGGCGGGAGGAAAGGTGTGCACATGACAAGGTGCACATGTGGGGCCAGAGAACAACTTGGAGAGTCAGCTCCTCTCCCATGCATGTGGTCCTGGGGATCAAACTCAGCTGCATGGCACACACCTTCACCCTGTGCGCTGTCTCACTGGCCCAAGTCCTTGAACCTTCTTCCTCCCACCTCAGCTTCCCAAATGCTCAGATGACAGGCCTGAAGCACAGAGTCTCCCTGAAAGCCCACTTGGTATCCTGGGAAATGGAGTCCTACCAGGCACTGGAAGGGGAGAAGGTTTTATAGAGGTGATTAGAGAATCTGCCTTAGTAGATGTTCCCTTGAACTTGGGAATTCCTGTGCCCTTCTACAACACACTGTATCATGTAACTGTGAGCATATGCACATTGGAATGATATCCCCTTTCATAGGACATGTGCGTGTCCTCTATTGGCAGTGCCCTGTAAATAGGCCTTATACTAACAACAACAAAAATAGGATTGTGTCCTGTTGTTTAGAAACAGTCTTGCTATGTAGCCCCTGCTGGCCTGGAACTTCCTTGCAGTGGTCTTCCTGGCTCACTGAGACCCCCAGCGTATTTAGGAACTAACCACAGTAAAGCTTATACTTAGTGTAAATGCAGGGGTTTGTTGTTTGAAACAGGGTCTCACTTTCTAGTCCAGCTTTCAAACATGGCCACCCTCCTGCCCCAGCCAGGATTGCAGGGGTGAGCTACCAGGTCTAGCAGATGTATTTAATGTTTACAAAAATTAGGAGCAACATTTTGTCTAAAATAGAGGATGGCTAACAATTTTGAGGGGAGCCAGTGAGCGCGGTTAATACACAGGAACATCACCCTTTGCCAACATCTCATTAAAGGCACATACTTCCTCACTTAGCTGTTTTTGTTTTTGTCTTTTTTTGTAGGAGGGTTTGAGGCAGGGTTTCCCTGTGCAGCCCTGGCTGTCCTGGAACACACTCTGTAGACCAGGCTGGGTTCGCCCTCAGTGGTCTGCCTGCCTCTGCCTCTCGCGTTCTGGATTAAAGAGGTGTGCCACCACTGCTCAGCCCATTTTTATTTTTAATTATTAATGTGTCTGTCTGTCTCTAAGTATTTCAGATCCCTTGGGGCTGGAGTTACAGGCAGTTGTTAGCTGTTTCAGGGGGGCTGGGAATTGAGATCGGTTCTCCCGAAAGAGCAGTAGGAACTCTGAAGTGTTGAGCCATCTTTCCAGCCCTCATGAAGTTCTTTTTTTTTTCTTTTTTTTGTTTGTTTCTTTCTTTCATTGTGTGTTGTAATAAAAGAAACAGGCTTTTTAGATGTATTTCATGTTTATTATTGTTTTGCCTGTGTGTTATGTATGGGTACCATACATGTATGTGTGTTATGTATGTGCTTGGTGCCTGCAGGGGTTGGGAAAGGGCAATGGAAACCTTGGGACTACAGTTATGGATGGTTGTGAGACACCTTGTGGATGCTGGGGACCAAACCCAGGTCCTCTGCAAGAGTATCCAGTGCTCTTAACTGTTGAGCTATCTCAAGCCCTATGTTGACTCCCTCTTTTTTTCTTTTTAAGATTTTTTGGGGGGACAACATTTCTCTATGTAGCCCTGGCTGTCCTTGAACTCAGAAATCCACCTGCTTCTGCCTACTGAACACTGGGATTAAAGGAGGGTATCACCACCACCCAACTGTATTTTAAAACTTTATTTCTGTGTGTTTGTTGGGGGTGGGGAGACTGTGTGTGAGTCTGTGAATTCAGAGGTCAGAGGACAACTTTCAGAATTCAGTTTTCTCCAGCTAAGATCTGGGAATCAGACTCAGGTTCAGGCTTGGCTACAAGTGCCTTTATTTACTGAGCCTTCTTGCTGGCCCTTGTTCTTTTTAGACAGGTGTTTACTCAGGCTGGCCTTGAACTTGGGGCAGTCTTCCTGCCCAGGCATCTTGTGTACTGGTGTTCCAGATCCATGATGCCACAACCAGTTTAATAAAGCATTCTTCTCTTTTTCTTTCTTTGAAAGCATGGTCTCTTGTAGTTCAAGCTAGTTCAAATTTAAAGCTGAGGATGACCCCCAGTTTCTATCCTCTTGCCTTGGCTTCTTAAATTTCCTTATATGGCAGTTACAGGCCTGTGCCATCATACCTGTATGCCACATATGGTACTGGGAATGCTGTCTAGACCATCAGGCATGCCAAAGCAAATGTTCTGCCAACTGTGCTACATTCCCAGCCCTATGCTGAGTTCATCCTGGGCATCCCATGGAAATCTTGTCACATGTGGGAGGAGGTGTGTGTGACAGAGAAGGGGCTGGCTGCTGTTTCAGAAGGGTATAAGTCTGCAGTCGGCGCCGCTCAGCAGTAGAGCACCCATCCAGCATGCCTGAGGCTCTGGGTTCTCCCCCCACCACTGCAAAAATAACAAGTCTCCATCAACTCCATTGCAGTCTCTAGTCACACTCTGGTGTGGGACAGGGCTGCCTGCCAGTGGCCTCCAGGTGTGAAGCTGTGAAAGAGGAAAACTCCAAACCTGGGTGTCATTCTGCCGTTTGTGCCCTAGGCCTCCCAGCCATGGAGTCCTGTCTGTTACCCCTCTGAGTTTGAGGTCAGCCTGGTCTACAAAGTGAGTTCTGGGACAGCCGAGGCTTTTTTTTTAATTTTATATATGTATTTATTACAATTTATTCATTTTGTATCCCAGCTGTAGCTCCCTCCCTTGTGTCCTCCCAGACCCACCTACCCTCCCTCTTCTTCCACTGTGCCCTTTCCCTAGTCCCCTGATTGGGGAGGACCTCCTGCCCTTCTGTCTGACCCTAACGTATCAGGTCTCATCAAGGCTGGCTGCATGATCTTCCTCTGTGGCCCGGCAAGGCTGCACCCGTCAGGGGGAGGTGATCAGAGAGCCTGCTCAGCCAGAGATTTTACAAAGAGAGAGAAACCCTGTCTTGAAAACCAAAAAACCAAACTTTATAAAATCACATTTATTGATTGATTGTGTATATGCATCTGTCCTGTGGTATGCATGTGGAAGTTGGAAAAAACATGGAGTCGCCTCTGTCTACTACCAGGTGGGTCCTGAGGAGTTAGCTCAGTAGTTAGGATGGCTAAGCCACCCTCCCAGCTCCCTCTCAGAATTTATTCATTTATTTATTTTGAAGAAAAATTAATACATAATTATTTAATTTTGGAACTCAACTATGTAGAACAGGCTGGCCTCACAGGTCTAGAGATCTCCCTGCTTCTGCTTTTTAAGTGTTAGCGGTAACGTTTGTGTTAGCATATATTAATTATATGTAACAGTGGTTTCCCTATAACGTTTTCATTATTGTGTATAATGTATTTTGACCCTATTCTGGCCCTGCTATGCTCTCTCATCCCCCAAGTGCTGGGGAGCAAACAGGGCTTCATGTGTGCTAGGCAGGCACTCTGTTAGTGAAGTGCCTTGGGTTTTCCTTTTTCCCTATCCCCCCCTCTGTGTTTTAATTTTTCAACTATCTTGGTAGGTAGCTTGGATTGGCCTGTGACTTGGGACAGTCCCCTGCCTCCACTACCTGAGTGCTGGATCACAGCCCTGTGTCACCTCATCTGGCTCACTCCCTGTTTCCATGCTCCAAGCCACGTTACAGGACAGGCAGCTTGCTCAGGTCCTTCCCTTCATTTCCTCACAGCCAGCAGGGCAGCGGGCCCTCCCAGTGCTTTTTATTAACTGCGCATCTGGAAATCTGCACATTGGTGCTGAGCGGCTCTGAGCCAGCCTCTGCAGGCTCATTTCCTTAGTGGCAGCAGACATCAGGTGGGTGTGGGCGGCTGCTCACAGGCCGTCTCATCCTAAGTCTTGTGTGTGTGTGTGTGTGTGTGTGTGTGTGTATTGCTGTGGGTGGAACAGAGGGCCCCAAATATGCTAGGCAGAGAGTTTCTTTTTTAGTTATATTTATTGTTTGTATGTGAGGTCAGGAGTCTGACATCCACTGCCGTGGAGGTCAGGGGACAAGTTTATGCCATTGGTTTTCTTCTATTTTTATATGTTCACCAGGCCTGCATAGTGAGACACTTTACTGAGCCATTGATTGCACAAGCCCTAGCATTGAATTTTTATTTTATTGATTTATTTATTGAGACAGGGCCTCACCATTTAAATGCCTGTCCTGGAACTCACAGAGATTCACCTGCCTCTGCCTCCTGGGTTCTAGAATTGAAGGCATTTGTTTGTTTTTCTGAGGCAATGTCTTGCTGTGTAACCCAGGCAGACCTTGAATTTACCATGATCCTTCCACTTCAGCCTCTTCAGGACTGTGCTTGCAAGAGTGTGCATCTGGGGGCTGGAGAGGTTGCTCAGAGGTTAAGAGCACTGGCTGTACTTCCAAAGGTCTTGAGTTCTATTCCCAGTCAACCACATGATGGCTCACAACCACCTATAATCTATAATTAGATCTGGTTCCCTCTTCTGGCGTGCAGGCACACATGCAGGCAGAATACAGTATACATAATAAATAAATAAATCTTAAAAAAAAGTGTACATCTGGTTGGTTGGAACTCTATTCATTCATTTATCAGAAAAGGACATCCGATCTCCTAGAGTTGTGATGGGTAACTTTGGGCCCCCATGTGGGTGCCAGGAATCAAACCTCAATCTTCAGGGAAAGAAACCAGTGCTGCTAACCATCTCTCCAGCCCCAAGATTGGATGTCTCAAACTCAGGCAGGCCAGAAGTGGTGATACACACCTTTAGTCCCAGCCTTTGCCTTTAGCCCAGAGGCAGAGGCAAGCAGATCTCTGAAGCCAGCCTGGTCTATATGGTAAATCCTGAGACAGTCAGCAGTCAGGGCTATACGCATACAAAAAAGGTTTCATGCAGTTGAGGATACTTTTTTTCCTTGTTTGTTAGGGTATTTATTTCTCATCTTCAGATGAGTTGTTTGTTTTAAAATTTCTTTTAAACATAATCTTTATACTTTCAACTTAAACATATAAATGATGAAAGAGTTTAATGACTAAAATGCTTACAGTTGGAGCTATATGAGTTTGATGCTCAGAACCTTCCATTTCAGCGTGTGTTTTACAGAGTAACAGGAATCGAGGTGCAGCTTAAAAATGAGCGGAGTAAGTCTACAGTCCAAGCTGTATAGCGCCATGGCGCTTCCCCTTGTCACTGTTCTTAATCTGGTATGCAGATTTCCATTTCTATCTCTTGCCTTTCATACTTGAGAATACTCTTAAAAGTTTTGTTTAGCTGAGGATGACCTCCTGCTTTTACCTCTTGAATGCCAGACCTTCCTTCCATCTCTCCTTCCTTCCTTTCTTCCTTCTGTCCCTTCTGTCCTGGAACTTATTCTGTATGTAGATCAGGCTGGCCTCAAACTTACAGAGCCAGCCTCTGCCTCTGTGAGCCACTATGCCCAGCCACTTCTTTCTCTCCCCCTTTAAATTTATGTCTGCATGATATGTCTGATCCCCTGGGATTGCAGGCAGTTATGAGCTGCCCTGTGGGTGCTGGGAATTGAACTCGGGTCCATCTGGAAGAGCAGCCAGTGCTCCTAACCGCTAAGCCAAGCCATCTCTCTGGCTCTGAGTGCCAGATTTACAGATGAGTAGCAAGGTTCTGGGATAATTAAGTGATGCACAAAGCCCCCACACAGATTATGTGACAGTGGCCCTCTCCGGTGGGGTGCCATCCACAGATGTGAATTTAACCTTTCACCTACATTAGTGGTTCCTGGAGTGGAGCTGGAGGAGGAGTGGAGAGAGGGTTCTCTACATGTCTTTCCAAATTACGTGTATGTGTGTGTGCGCGCGTGCCTGTGTTCACCTCTCTGTTTCTGCTCTTGGCTTGAGTTTTGTTTTGATAGTACTGAGGACTAAACATAGGGCCTCAGCTCTGCCAAGTTAGTGCTCTACCCCCTCAACTACAGCCCCGTCCCTTGTTTTGTGTGTGCTTGTTTTGTTGTTGTTTTGATTGTTTTTTGAGTAGAATATATAGCACTTATTTAACCCTGACTGGCACTAAACTCACTGTATTCCAGGCTAGCTTATGCTCTTGGTGATCCATCTGTGTCTGCATGCTGTGTCTGAATGCTGGAATTAACAGTTATGAGCTATCATATGCACATTTGTTTATAAGCTTTCTGGACTTCTGATTGTAAAAATTGCTGAGTAAACTGCCCAGATGGTGATGATGCATGGCTTTAACCTGGAGGCAGAGGTGGGCAGATCTCTTGAGTTCGAGGCCAGCCTGATCTACAGAGCAAGTTCCAACACAACCAGAGCTACACAGAGAAACCCTGTCTTGACCCCCCTCTCCCCTCCAAAAAAGGCTATTTGAAATGGAATAGAGACTTTAATGTATATTTTTCTTTTTTTTTCTTTTTTGAGACAGTCTAGCTCCATAGTCTAGTCTGGCCTGGAACTTGATCGGCCCTCTTGCCTCTTAAATGTTGGAATCACAGGCATGACCACCATCTTTTACTCAAATAATTTGAGAGCCTTGGGATAGCCTCCTGTAGTCCTGGGTGCACAGAGGAAGGGCCTTCTTTCCCATGAGCCCTCTGAGAGGTTCCTGAGGTAATGCACGGAGCCCTCACGTGCACTCCAGATGATTAGGATCGGAACCCTAGAAGGCACTGGTCCAGTGCCTTGTTCCACAGGGTGGACTCTATGGGTCCATCTCTGAGCAGGCGTTGCTGCTCCTACACTCTCCCTTGGAGTATTTACCAAAGTGGGAGCTTTCCATGGAGGTGACAGGGGTCCCCAGAGAGCACTGGTTCCAGACCTTTGTCAGCTGTGTGCATCAGGGAACAGATGGCTCAGCTGGGCTGTAGCCCCTGAGACCCCAGACTCCAGGGCTCCGTGGCTTCAACAGGCAGAGGCAAGTCTCTGTGCCCATTCCTGCCCTAATGGGGCCCAGCTGGGAGGTACCAGCCCACTGAGCCATCACTCTGAGTACTTTTCTTCTTCGTGTTTTTTGTTGTTGTTGTATTTCAAAGCTTGAAATCCAAGGCCTTGCTGTCATTGAGCTCCACCCTGAGAGCTATACATTTCCCCTGCTGAAATAGCTGGGGCAGGCAACACGGGGAATGCGTGCGTGGGGGGGTGCCAGGCTCTTTTCTGGTGATGCCATAACAACCTAGTGAAGGTGAAATGTTCTTCACACCCCACTTCAAAGCTTAAGATTCTTGCCTGAAGCTGGGTGTGCAGTGGCATATGCCTTTAAGCTCAGCACTCTGGGAGGCAGAGGCAGGGGAATGTCTGTGAGCTCAAGGATAGCCTGGACAGCTCCAGAGTTCCAGAACAGTCAGGGCTACACAGAGAAACCTTGTCTCTTTTGAAAACAAACAAACAAATAAACAAAGAGCCTCCCCCGATAGTGAATGCTGGCAGTCCTAGCAGTGGGGAGGCTGAAGCAAACGGTTATAAGTTCCAGGCTAACCTCACCTACAGAATGACACTCTGTTTCAGAAGGCCAGTGAAGGCCTAGGAGATTGCCCATCCGGCCTTAACCCTGGTGGGAGGGGCAGAGACAGGAGGATTGCTGGGGCTTACTGGCCAGTCAGCCCAACCAAAATCCAGGTTCTTTTTCAGATGGTGTGATAGTGTTGCCCAGGCTGGTCTTTACTCTCTGGGCTCAAAGGAGGCTCCTGCTCCAGCCTCCTGAATTACAAGCATGTCACCAAGCCTTAGTAAGCCTATTATTTTTGATCTGTAATTGGTTGGCTCCTCTAATGGAGATGGGGGCAGCCCAGTGTAGCCTTGTCCGTATTGTCGCAGATATAAAATGTATTGATGAGTGTGGGAGAAGGAGGGAGGGAGGAAGGACAGGTGGTGTTTGGTGCTGGAGCGGAGCTTGGAGCCCTGCGTGCGCCAGGCACGTTCCTGACCACTGCGCCTCATGCTGTTCCCATTACTTTTACTATAGTAATTTTGAAAAACAAAACAAAACAAAAAACATTTTACTTACTGATTTTAGTTGTTTGTTTTGTCTTAATTTTTAAAAATTCTGTTAGCCTGGTCTGTATAGTGAGTTCTAGGACAGCCAGGGCTACATAGAGAATCCCTGTCTTAAAAAAACAAAATAAATAAACAAATAAAATACAATGAAAGTTCTGTGTGAGAGAAAGTGTGTGTGTGTGTGCGCGCGCGCGTGTGTGCACATATGTGCAGTCCATGTGGCTATATGTGTGCTGAGGCCAGAAGAGGGTCATCTTCCTGTAGAGCCGGAGTTATAAGGGATGTTAATTTTCTGTTGCTGAGATAAAACACTCTGATAAAAGCAGAAAGGGGTAGAAAGAGGGTTTATTTGGCTTATATTTCTAGGTTACATTGAGGGAGGTCAGGGCATAAACAGTGGAGGAACACTTGTTGGCTCACAGATCTGTGCTTAGATACAACCACCAGCCTAGGATGGTACTGTCCACAGTGGGCCCTCCTGTATTAGTTAATAATGAAGACATAAGACATATGACAGACATAGCCATAGGCTAATCCATAGCAGTTTCTCAACCATCTGTCTGACCCCTGTTTTGTTTTGTTGTTTGTTTGCAGTTTTAATTTTTTTTTGTTTTAGAGACAGGATCTCACATCGCTCTGGCTGGCCCTGAGCTCACTGTGTAGCCAAGGATAACTTTGAACCCCTGTTCCTCTTGTCAACACTTCTCAAGTCTTAGAATCACAGGTGTGTCCCACATAAGATACCTAGCTTTATCAAGCCCTTTGGCTTTTTTGGCTGGGAGAGTGAGTTTGAAAAAGTTGTCCAAGCTAGGTGATTCAAAGTGAAGAAATCTCAAGTTCAAGGCCAGGTTCAACAATTTAATAAAATCCCGGTTCACCTAGTGATGCACGCAGATCTCAGTGAGTTTGAGGCCAGCCTGGTCTACTGAGTCAGTCCCAGGACAGCCAGTGCTACACAGAGAAACCCTGCCTTTGGGGAGCAGGGAGGCTGGGAATACTGTTACGTGCTAAAGTCTAGAACCCACCAGGGAATGACTGAAGCCATGGCTCCTTAGTAGAGCACGTGCCTAGAGTCCCCAGTGAGCAACTTGTGGTTTGGCTCAGTGGTGGAGCATCTACCTGGAGTACCCAGTGAAGGGCTGGAGGTTTGGCTCAGCAGTGGAGCACTTGGCTAGCATGTGAGAAGCCTCAGTTGGATCTCTAGTACCACCGAAAAACAGCAGTACCACCAGAACCTGCCTTTCTATGGCTGAAAAGGTTAACCATTACCTCTAGCTTTTTTACTGCAATTGAAATTGGAAAGTCATTGCACTAAGATTTCCTGCAGTATGGTGGGAAGATTCTAGATCCTTTGCATCTCTGTTAGGCGGGGTGGCTGACTGCCTTAGACAGCTCTGAGCTTGTGTGGCTAAGCCCTGTGACCCTTGAATGACGTGAGGTCCTGGAGGTGTCAAGGCCTTGTGTGGGTGACAGCCCACTTGCATGGGTCTTCTTGAGCCTCTGTCCCACAAGAGTCTTCACTAGCCCCACCAGTGAATTCTCAGCCGCCTCAGACCTCAGAAAGTAGAAGATGGATTTGGAGGCTGATACAGTGGACTCCAGCACAGAGTGTAGGTTTTACCTGCTCTCCTTCCTTCCTCAGGATCTTCATCATCTGGGCCATCAGCAGCTGGTTCCGCCGAGGGCCATCCCCTCAGGACCAGTCAGGCCCTGGAGGGGCCCCACGAGTCGCCAGCCGCAACCTGTTCCCTAAAGACACTCTAATGGTAACGCTGGGTGGGAAGCAACTTGAGGGGCGGAGACAGAGATGTGAGGAAGATAGGCAGGGTGGGACAGGTCCTGGCTGCTGTCAGCTCCGTGGACATGTGGGACCCACAAGCTCTAGCCCATCAGTGCAGGTGACTTGTGCCACCTAAGGGACACGGAGAAAACAGGACCCTGGGGAGCTCATACTGATGTCTTCCCAGTTGCTGTGCACCTATTGCAACAGGGTCCCTGGGTGTCTTCTTTCAGACACATGTTTGGCCTTCCTGGTTGGTGATAGGGTGCCTGGGATCAATCCAGGTTCCTGAGCTAACAGCACAGCCAGCCTTTGCCCTCAGCCTCTCCCAGGTCCATGCTCTGTTGCTGCAGTTCCTAGCTTGTCACCAGGCCACCATCGAATAGTGGATCCCTGGGATGGGGATAGTAGGAGAAGGTGCCCCAAGCTTGCATCCCTTTCTGAGGTACAGGCACTTGACTTCCTTGCCCCAGATCTCTACAGCTTCAAATGGGAGGCTGTCTATGATGGTCCTGCTTTCCCTGTCCTTGAGTTCATTATTGGCAGGCCGGGGCTCCTTAGTGTGATAGTTCAGGGCCAGCCAACGTATGGCATAAACAAAAGTTGAGTTTACCAGTTTTCTGTCACATGCTGACCACAAATGGCCCCAACTTTCCCCTGCTCACCACAGAACCTGCATGTGTACATCTCAGAGCACGAGCACTTCACAGACTTCAACGCCACCTCAGCACTCTTCTGGGAGCAGCCTGACCTGGTGTACGGTGACTGGACCAGTGGAGAGAACTCCGATGGCTGCTATGAGCACTTCGCAGAGCTCGACATACCTCAGGCAGGTCCTCCCCGCCTTCCCAAGATTGCCCCGCCCCGGTCTGGGCCCTCACAGCCGCCTTTAGCCAGTCAGCCATCAGTGACTATCCCTGCAGGGCCTGCTTAGCAAGCAGTGCCAAACAGCTTCGGTTCAAGGTTACACAAACGAACAGCGATGGGGCATGTACTGTGCGGGACCCAAGCTGTACTGATGCGTAGAAACCTCTGTTGCCCGTGGTTTGAGAACTGTGGCAGCTGAGTGTGGTGGCTTCTCCCCTATATTCCCAGCAGTTGACTGCTGAGACAGGGTGGTTGTCATGGGTTCAAGACCAGGCTGTGAGTTATGGGAAGATCTGTCTGGAACAAAAAGCAGCTATTATTACCCATGTCTCTTTAACTGTCGCCATCTGCTGTCTGTGCGATAGATGAAACTGGGGTCACCGTGGCTTGGTGGCTTTCCAGCATCCATAGCTACTGAGAAACTCACTTTGCTTCCTGGCTCTGCCTCCTCCAGGGAGAATTCCTCATCCTGTTTAAATGTGTTCTCCATGTTCACAGCCTATTGGGCTTCTGTAGCCCAGGCTAGGCATGCTGGGTCCTCTGTTTAGGCACAGATCTTTTTTACACGTCCTTGAAAAATAGGAGGGTAAGGCTGGGCTTTGCAATTTCTGTATTCCAGCACTGTCCAGCAGAGGACTGGCCATATACAAACACTCAGCAATTTTTTTTTCATTGTTGGTAATTGAACTTAGAGCATCTGTCTTATATGCCAAATCAACTCTGCCTTGGATTTTAGTTTTTGAATCTGTTCTGTTTTATTTTGTTTGGAGACATGTTCTTGTGGTGTATCACTGGCGGTCCTGGAACTTGCTCTGTAGACCAGGCTGGCCTCAAACTCACAGGTATCCACCTGTCTCTACCTCCCGAGTGGTGAGATTAAAGGTGTGAGCCATTACTGCCTGGCCAAGCTGGTTTTGAACCCTTCAACTGTTTGGATCATAGAGTGTGCTACACCTGACCTCAGCCTTTTTTACTTTACATGTAGATAGGGTTCACTGACTGTGAGCTCCTCTGTAAGTCTTATTCTCCTGAGTGACTGAACCTACAGGCCTGTGCCCAGTGTGCATGTGTTAGTTCATGGTGTGACAGAGCTCCTGTCCTTCATACCCAGCAGGCTTTGGGGATGGGGAAGGAGAGAGACCCACCACTGAGTGGCTGGAAGTGAGCAAACACAGCCTGTGATTCTGCTGATGCTTTGGCCATACTGTCAAGCTCAGGTCCTTTTTTTGAGGTTGAGAAAAGGATGGGGGACCAGTGAGCTAGTCTTGGAGGCTTAGGTCACAACTCCAAGAAACACCTGATGGGCTTGGAGGGCAGGACTCAGTGTGGGCCAAGTTCTGCTTGACAGTCAGTCAGCAGACTCAGCTCAGACCTTCCTTTCCTTCCCCTTTCACAGCCTTGCCTCCCTTCCCTAAAGCCCCCGTTCCTGGGAAGTTGGGAGTGAGGAGGGCTTTGGTCAGAGGAGCACGTGGAGTGGGAGAGAGGGCTGTGGGCTCACAGGCTGCTTGCTTTCTGTTCTGTTCTGTCATGATAAGGTCTTCCTTTGCGGCCAGGCTGCCTCAGCTCTCAGCCCTCCCGCCACCGCTGGCTTTCAGAAAACTGTGTGCTGACTTCCTTGCAGCCTGTCTCTAACCATCACGTGTGGGCCCAGAGGCTCATCAGCACAGCAGGGTCATACTGTGACCCTGCCATGGTGCTGGGCTGAAGTGCTGTTACTGTTAACCCGTTAATGTAGAGGGGTGCTTCCTGACAGGTTAGAGCAGGGCTGGCCAGCGGGCAGGCTCCTCTGCTGGCTGCCCTGCAGTCCTTGCTGCAGTGCTGGGGTGGCCTGCGTCCCACATTTGCGGCACAGAGTCCATACCCGAAGCCAGGGCAGGCTCTCAGTGTCTGGTCCACCTGGGACCCAGTCTTCAGTCTGTCTTCCTCCAGCATTTGGGCAGAACCAGTCAGCTGCCCTCTGCCCCCTGAGTCCTTGGTAAATAGAGAGTCGGAAGTGGCGGCTGCTGTAGGCAGGTGTGCAGCCTTGGCATTTTTTACTTTCCAGTCACTAGCTGCCTTCTCTTGCAGAGTGTGCAGCAGAATGGCTCCATCTATATCCATGTCTACTTCACCAAGAGTGGTTTCCACCCAGACCCCCGGCAGAAGGCCCTATACCGCCGACTTGCCACCGTCCACATGTCCCGAAGTAAGTTCCTTCCCTTCTGATCCCACTGGACCCTGACTAGAATGTGGCACACAAAGTCTCAGGTCCTGTAGAACAAGCAGGAGCCCTGAGGTCTGGGACTAGCGATTGAGGAGACGGGCACTGGTCCCATTCTCCTGGACACCCAGGAACCTGCTGGGAAGAGCAGTAGAATCTGGGTTGATGCAAGCCAGGAATTTTAGCTAGGGAGCTGAGGGGCTAAGGCTGAAGCAGGGCTGTGAGTGTGAAGTCATACTGGGTTTCTCAGGGAGATGCCTTAGTAAAAGCAAACAGATCAGAAAGAGCAGGTGATAATCAGAGTGGCCAAGCTAAAGGCCGTCGCAGAGCCTGGCTGGAGTGGAGGGAAGGAGCAGTGGCTTGAAAGAGAAGCTGGGGCTCAGTTGGCAGAGTGCTTGCTCAGCACACAGGATGCCCTGCTTTGGATTCTTTATACAGCAAAACAGGTGTGGTGGCATATGCCTGTGATTCCATCATTGGAAGGTGGAGGAGGACTAGACAGTCAGTAAAGGGCTGTGATTAAGGTTGGGGGCAGTACTGTCCATGGGGATGGGTGCCTACAGCTGCCTGCTGCAGAAGCTCTGGTAGGGAAGTAAACAAACCACCTGATTAATAATAGTAACTGTCAGAAAAGTACTGAGCCGCCCCTGGTAGTAAGTACCTTAATCCCAGCACTTTTCAGGCGGGGGATGTTGATGGTGCTCACACTCAGGGCCATCCAGGGATAAATAGTAAGTTCCAGGCTGTGTAGCCAGACCACATCTCAAAAACAAAAACAGTAGCGAGGTAGATGGCTCAGTGGTCTTAAGTGCTGGGATTAAAGTGAGGACCAGAGTCTGTGTCCCCAGCATCCATGTCAACTGCGAAGGCAGCCCAGCAAGCCCTAGATCAAGGAAGAGGCCCTGCCTCGGTGAATACAAAAAGATAACTGATATCTTTCTTAGGCCCCCACATGCCCCGCACCTACACACACTCCCCACACAGGCACATACATCACACCAAGAAAAAAGCAAAGCAACGTAATAGTACTGAATTCAACATGGGACTGGTGGAAAAGAGCAAATACGGTACTTTCCCTTGTTTGGGGTGACACAGGAAGTGTCGGAGTTTCTGTGTCACACTCAAGCTTATGCCCAGTGGCACCAGCACCTGTGACCCTGTGCTGAGTGGAGCGGCTTCAGCAGCTTGGCCTTAGCGGGGAGCAGTGGCTTACACCTTCCATCCCAGCACTCGGGGAGGCTAAGGCAGGTAGATCGCTGTTCAAGGTCAGCCTGGTCTACAAAGCAATCCCAGGACAGCCAAGGCTACACAGAGAAACCCTGTCTTAAAAAAACCAAAAAAAGTAAAGCTTGGCCTTCCAGAACAGGGCTTCTCTGCTCCTATGGGACTGGGGATGTTTCTTATTATAATCTGTCTTAAGATTTCGAATTTTTACGTGCATAAGTGTTATGCATGCATGCATGTGTATACACCATATATGTTCCTGGAACCTACAGGGGTCAGAGGCCATCAAACCCTCTGAAACTGGCATTACAAATAGTTGTAAGTATTTGTGGGGTGCTGTGTATGTGTGTCCATGTCCCCATCTCTGTCCTGTTTTTATTAGCGCTGCCTGTCCCTTGTACTCCTAAGGGTTGACAGTCTCCTCCCTCCCTGGATCATGTCCCTAGAGTTTGTTCTCTGAGCTACCCACTTGGGGTGCTTACTGCCAGCTGAACATCTAGCTTACTTTCCAAATAGTTGACAGAGAAACGACGGGGCGATGTTGGCATTACAGGAGCAGCCAGCCTGAGCCAGGAAGTGTGGGTTCTGTCCTTATTCTCTGTGTAGTCGCTGAGGTCTGTAACTAACCAGCAGCCTTTACCTGCAGGGGACAAGAGCTGGGATCTTAGCCCGTAGCACCTCGTTGGCCAGTTCTCTCTTCCTTAGTAGGGATGGGGCGGGGCAGCTCAGCAGGGCAGGTCTTCTTGTTTGTGTTTGCCACTGCAGGGTGGAACCCAGGGCTTCTCACACACTAGACAAGTGCTGTGCTTTTATCTCCACCCGAGCCCCTCACTGGGGGATTCTAGGCTGGGGCTCTACCACTGACAGTCTGAAGCCCATTTCATCATTGTTTTAAAATTTTGTTGTTGTTTTTTGAGAAAGGGTCTCTGGGTTTTCTTGGCTGTCCTGTAAGTCACCACGCTGGCCTCAAGCTCACAGAGATCTTCCTGCCTCTGCCTCTTCGTGCTGGGATTTAAGGTTTTTCTTGTATTTATATACTTGCACCCTAGTGGTCTCACCCGCAAGCCGTCTCTTCCAGCTGCTGCTGTTTTTATTTTGAGAGGGTCTAACTGAGTTGTATGGCCTGGCTGTGAATTTACTCTCATCTGTTTGCCTCAGCCATTAACTACCTGGGATTACTGGCTTGCACCACCAGGTCCAGCAAAGCAGGCAGTTTTGCTTCTCAACATGAATAAGAGCTAGTGGCATACAAATTGAGAGGGTGTGGTCAGCCCTTTGCTCTAGTGTCAGGCAGGGTGGTGGGAAACCTGGCTAGCCTGACCTTAGCAAGGGGAAGTGAGTCCACCTGTGGCTGGGGATTCACAGCATCAGAGTTCTCGTATTGGCTTCTCACGTTGCTGGCCCCAGACCTTCTCTGGAACCATCCTCTGAGCTGCCCTGTGTGAGCATATATTTAATGGGGTGTCCCTGAGCACGCGGGTGGACAGGAGACAGGTGGGCCTATGTAGTGATGGAATTAAATGGTACAGGAGAGGGACTGCATTGCCTCCTAAGAGAGGGTGGAGCCAGTGAAGTGACTCATGCCTGCAGTCCCAGCTACGGCAGGGGGATTGCCTCACGCTTGGGTCCAGCCTAGGTTACACAGAGAAACAAAGTGGTCACAGCTGTTCAGGAGAAGGTCCTGAGGAGGGGAGCAATGGTCTGGTGTGGGGTCCAGGCAGATGGGTGTCCCCTGCTGGCCTAGGGAGTGGCCGAGCAGGTTTTAGAGACGGAAGGCTCTGCTTTCTGCCAGGGCATCTCTGTAAAGGTGGGATAATGGATGGTCCCTGAAATTTAGGGAGTGGTTGAGGCTTTCCAGTTGATATCATCATGAGCAGAAAGTCAGGACACAACTGCCATGGAACAGCATTCTGGATCCAGGCTTTGAAGGATTCACAGGCCTCACTTAACGCCCTCTGCCCATAGTGATCAACAAGTACAAGCGCAGACGATTTCAGAAAACCAAGAACCTGCTGACAGGAGAGACAGAAGCAGACCCTGAAATGATCAAGGTAAACACAAGTAGGGCTGTTGAGGCTCATGCTGTCACCTAGTTACGAACAAACTTTGGTCAGGCCGAGTGGCTGCCACCTTTGTGCCATTCCCTAGGAGGGATTCAGGGATGCGGCCACTGCAGCGGGAAGGCTGCAGGCAAGGTCAGCCCCAGCAGCCCTGGGAGTAGGTCTGGCCATGAGTCCAATTCAGATGGGACCCTTGCTCCAAGCTATAGAGGCAGCAGGTAAAAGGCTGGATCGCTACCGCTACCATGCCCCTGCACAGAGCAGGCCCTGGAGACTAGCCGGGCAGTCGTGGGCTTAATGAGCTTTGTGGCTCCTGGTGGGCTAAGCAAGCTGAGGCGTATCTCTGAAGGCACATAGCTTTCCTTTCTCCGTGGTTCTGGGCTGGAGGCATGGTCCCAGGGTGAAATAGGTCACCCTATGACAGGGGTGGCGAAGGTGCTTTCTCTGGGCTGGGCTTTTTGTCCTGCTGGTGACCAGCCTGCTTCTGCCTCCACAAGCCTCTCTCCTGCTTTCAGGTGAGGAGGAGGAGGATGGTCCAATCCAAGTCTGGTGTCAGACTTCGTAGGCAGTGGACACTAGCGTGCGCTTACTTGCCATGGCTGTGGTGGCTGCTGTACTGCCCCAGTTGTCACGGGAAGGCGTGGACAGTGGTATTTGTGGGGCCGTTGCCTGTCAGAGGCCTATTGCTCATTCCCGTTTCCCCACAGAGGGCTGAAGACTATGGCCCTGTGGAAGTGATCTCGCACTGGCACCCCAACATCACCATCAACATCGTGGATGACCACACACCATGGGTGAAGGGCAGCGTGCCTCCGCCACTGGACCAGTGTAAGCCCAGCCCCATCTGTGAGAGACCCCTCTAATTCCACATCTCCTAACCACTCCACACCTCTGTCCCCTCCTTCCGATACCCCTCATGAGCCAAGGACTGGCCACTGGGTGGGAATGAGGCTGCAGACCTGCCTGAGTGTCATTCACACCTGCTTTCTCACTGTGTCCTCTGGAGCTGGGAGTACATGACCACCAGGGTTAGCTGTTCTGGACAGAGGCCCAGTGGCCTTCCTTCAGGGCCGCTCCCTTTGCCCCTGCATCTTTTCCATTGAGGTCCAGGGCCTCTTTTCCTCGTGGCACAGTCAAGAAGTGCTATGTGTTGTCTTGGCCAGGCTGAGCAGTGCCCACCCCATGTGCCCACAGATGTGAAGTTTGACGCCGTGAGTGGTGACTACTACCCCATCATCTACTTCAACGACTACTGGAACCTGCAGAAGGATTACTACCCCATTAATGAGAGCTTGGCCAGCCTTCCTCTGCGCGTCTCTTTCTGCCCGCTGTCGCTATGGCGCTGGCAGCTCTATGCTGCACAGAGTACCAAGTCACCGTGGAACTTCTTAGGTGATGAGCTGTATGAGCAATCGGATGAGGAGCAGGATTCAGTGAAGGTGTGCAGGGTGGCCATGGGCCAAGGGGAAGTGGGGAATCCCACTCAATGCTCCCCCAGACTGGGATTCACAACTACCTAGGCCCCCCTTCCAAGCAGTGGGCAGGAAGTGAGTCCCCAACCCCAGCTAATCCTAGGGACCTGGCTCCCAGCTTTCTATCGGTTATCTGTACCAGCCCTGGCTCCCTGCCTTGAGTCTCCTACTTTCTCCCCACGTCTTTAAGCCCCTTCCTGCCTTCTCTCTATCATCTGTGTGCTCTGAAGCTGGGCTGGCGTGTCTGGGTTGGGTCACAGTTGGGCTTCATCCCTTACTGCTCTTCCCTGTCTCTCTGTCTCCTGTGTTAGCTCCCTCTCCCGTGCCCTCCTCTGGCCTGTTTTCTCTTGCCCTTACCTCTCACACTCTCTGATGGTCCCTAGAGCCTAAAGCAGGTCTGTAGAGGTCACACCAGGTCCTCCCTGGGATCCCAAGGGACATGTGGGGAAGGCTCTTGGAAGTGGGGTGCCACAGCAGGGACAGGGCAGTACTCACAGGCTCCTCTCCCCAGGTGGCCCTGCTGGAGACCAGCCCATATCTGCTGGCGCTCACCATCATCGTCTCCATCGTCCACAGTGTCTTTGAGTTCCTAGCTTTCAAAAACGGTAGGCATGGGGACCTGAGACATTGAGGCAACTGGCCGAGCAAGTATCTGCTCCCTGTTTCCTCTCACCCCTGGGGTCTCTCACTGCATTCTAGAGACCTCATGGGCTGGGGAACAACAGTGACCCCGCCAGGCACATTGCTGAGGGAGGGGCTGGTCTTCTGTCTGGGCCAAGGCCAGGGTGACACCACCAGGAAGCAGGGTGGGGATCTCCAAAGCCAAGAGAAAGGGAAGCCCCGGGGCTGCTCCCAGCACCCTGCCCGGCAGGGTGGCCCCAACATGCAGCTACTCAGTTCTGGAACAGCCCATCGCTATGTGCAGCTTGAGGTGAGGAGGCAGAGGCCTAGGGAATGAAGCTGCTGGACTGCATGGCTCTGCTGTGGCAGTCGTTCCGACTGCTGTCAGCTTCTAGGACTACGGCACAGAGATGGGGGTTTGGGGAGTGGCCTGAAGCTCCTGGAATGGCAGGAGTATGGCCCTTCTGTCACAACGACAGTGCACCTGCACCTCACAATGAACCCTAACCAAAACTGCAGCAGAGCTGGAGATTAGTGAGGAATAGGTGTTGCTGCACATGCGCAGCAGCAGACATGAGCTCGGCTTTACCCCCTGTGTCAGGTGCCCCCTGATCCAAGAAGGGATTCTGTCCACTTGGCCTCTAGAATCCTGTCTCCAGACCCTTCCCCCACCATTTTAGGGCATGGATGAACTTGCCAGTGGGGTGTGCTAAGCCCAAGGTTTGGGCGTGTGGGCCAGGGTCCATGCTCCTGGGTCACGAGTGCCAGGAGCCAGGGAAACCAAGAAATAGAGGGATGTAGTTAACTCAGTTATTTACATGGAGACCAGAAACCAGGCCTCGTGTGTGCCCTAAGGATAGCTTAGTTTAGGAGTCCAGAAGAGAAGAATCTTCCTGGATCTGCCTGTCCAGGGGAATTAGGGTGGCATTATGTGATACTGACCTGGTGTTCCCCCAGGTTCTGCCGTGCAAGGCTGTATGGCCCTAGGGTCACAGCTAACCTGGTGTCCTTAGCACCTGACTACCCTCACAAGCACTTAAGGGGTGAACCCAAGGAACTGGTTTTCCTGTCCCATGTGACCATGGAAAGAGCCCTTCTTTTCTTGGTGCCTTCATTTATTGGGAGAAAGTGTGCCCTGGGAAGGCCACTTGATCGCCTGTGCCCACACCCTCTGCAGACATTCAATTCTGGAACAGTCGTCAGTCCCTGGAGGGGCTGTCGGTGCGCTCCGTCTTCTTTGGCGTTTTCCAGTCCTTTGTGGTTCTCCTTTATATCCTGGACAATGAGACCAACTTCGTGGTACAAGTCAGCGTCTTCATTGGGGTCCTCATTGACCTCTGGAAGATTACGAAGGTCATGGATGTCCGGGTGAGTTGGGTGCCATCTTACTGTGGAACTTGCAGGGTAGGAAGAGGGTCGCCTGCTCAGCCAGGCCCTGCTTTGGTCTCTGGGGCTTTCCCAACGCCTGCTTGGCTCCCAGGACCTAGGGGATTTTCACAGCAGGGGATTTTTGGGGTCATATTAGGGCAGGGGAACTGGGAAGAGTGAGGAAGGGCAGGGCCAGTTTCTGGCTGGGGAGTGGCAAGAGCCAGGTCCCAGCTGACCTTGACCTCCTTCCCGGTTACAGCTGGACCAGGAGCACAGAGTGGCAGGAATCTTCCCCTGCCCAACCTTCAAAGACAAGTCTACGTACATTGAGTCTTCCACCAAAGTGTATGATGATGTGAGTGACCCCCATTGCCTTGGGGTGGTGACAGCACCCACATTCATGATGCAGATTGGGTCATTGGTCCTGAGTGCTGCTATCACTGCCAGGCCCATATCACACCCTGTGTTCCCCGCCTGCCGCATCTACTTCCTGGCCGAGTCCAGAATTCCCAGAGCCACCTGGAAATTCCCCTGGCCCAGCCTGTTGGACCAGGTGTGGGTGGATGAAGACAAAGAGTAGGGCCACTGAACAGGGCCTGCAGAGCCAGCCCCAGCCCGTTCTGTGCCCCTCCCCCCACACAGATGGCGTTCCGGTACCTGTCATGGATCCTCTTCCCGCTGCTGGGCTGCTATGCTGTGTACAGCCTTCTGTACCTGGAGCACAAGGGCTGGTACTCGTGGGTGCTCAGCATGCTCTACGGCTTCCTGCTGACCTTTGGTGAGCAGCCCAGCTCTACCCTGCCGGGAGGGCCTGCCCCAACTGTTCCAGGCCAATCATTCTTGTAGGCCTTGAGGCTGGCTGCCAGGCCTAGCTTTGCCCCCACCCCAAGGGCCGGTGATAGCAGCGCGTCTCAGGTCTATGTTCTCATGATTCAGGGAACATGGCTGCCAGTCCCTGTCCTGGCTCTCATCGGCCAGGTGTGGAGGCAGATCAGTCCAGATCGTGCCCACCCAGTGTGGGGAGGCATGGGAATAGGGAGCCCTAAGAAGGCTTCTGGCAAGGTCTACAGTGAGGAATTCATGTGTTATGGGGACCCCAAAGTACAAAGAGAAGCCAGGCACTCACTGTAAGTAGTAAGCACAGACGAGGGCAGGATAATAAGGGTGAACTTGGGTGGGGTTTAGGAACCACTCTTAGGAAAGGGTGCCTAAAGATTCCCCTGAGGAGACCAGGAGAGACAACACAATAGGAGAACTCTAGAGATTGGGAAGGTGAGGTAGGGTCTCTGAGGTCAAGGCCATCCTGAGCTATAGCCTAATACCCTGTCTTGAGAAACAAAAAACAGAATTGCTGGAGAGGCCTGGGGTAGGTTGTGCCAGAGGATTGGAGTGACTCAGGGTGGCTGGTCATGGTGTCCTTTGCCCCCCCCCCAACAGGCTTCATCACCATGACACCCCAGCTCTTCATCAACTACAAGCTCAAGTCTGTGGCCCACTTGCCATGGCGAATGCTCACCTACAAGGCCCTCAACACCTTCATTGATGACTTGTTTGCCTTTGTCATCAAGATGCCTGTCATGTATCGGATTGGCTGCCTGCGGGACGGTGAGGCCCAAGGGACACACAGGGTACAGGGATGTGGTGGGCTGGGAGGAGCCTCATTCTCGGGTGGGGCGGGGTGGGCCGTCTTTCTCACACGGTGCCTTCTCCAGACGTGGTTTTCTTCATATACCTCTACCAACGGTGGATCTACCGCGTCGACCCCACCCGTGTGAATGAGTTCGGCATGAGTGGAGAGGACGTCTCGGCAGCGGCGTCCAGAGCCCAGTCGTCCACTGCAGCAGGGGAACTCACACCTGCACCCAGCACGGCTGTCACCAGAGAGGATGCCTCCACAGTCCCAAAGGCTACTCCTGGGGCCTGCACTGCCAGCCAACCCCAGGAAGCCCCTCCAAAGCCAGCAGAGGACAAGAAAAAGGATTAGCCACTTGGGTCCTCCTTATCTGCTCCTGGTGACCACCACCCACCTCCCTGGCTCCTCCCTGCCCCTCCCCTCCCTGTCGCCCTCTTCCTGGACAGATCAGGCCAGGGCAGCAGGAGGCCCCCCTAGGGCCAGGGCCAGTATGTGAGGTGGGGCCAGGCAGGCCAGGGCTGGCTGTGTGTATGTGGAGGCACCGTCTGTCGTCTTGTCTGTCTGTCTGTTGTGTGTTTGCAGACATCTCGCCCTGCCAGCCCAGCACCATCGGGAATCATGGTGAAGCCAATATGGCGCCGAGGGTGGGCCAGGCGGGGAAGGGGCCAGGGCTCCTCTGTGGGACGCCTGTGGTCTTCCATCATCTTGTCCGTCATCCCCTGACCACCCTGCTCCCCAACCGCCACCCTTTAACACAGTCTGGATTTAATAAATTCATATGGGTGTTTAACTTAAGCTCAACCACCGCACCTCCTCAGCCTTCCTTGCCTGAAACGTGCAGCTGGCTCAGTCTTCGAGAGGCCCGGCGGTGGATGAGAGCAAATGGGGTCCGGGGTTGTCCATCATTTAATAGCTTGAGCAGTGCCCTGGGTTAACCCTGTGCCGCCTACACCAGTGCCTGTCAGTCAGAGCTAACTTCTGTCTCAGAGAGATGGTAGAGGCTTACATGGCAGCTCAGTGGGTGGAGGCATCCGCTGAGCGACCCTGACAGCCTGGGCTTGCGCTGCCCTGTGTCACAAGGCCACACAACCTGATCAACATAACATACACAAGGGTAGGAGGGAGCAACTAGTGTTGTCTGACCTCTGCACACATCCCCAAATACATGGTACTGCCCTGCAAGAGTACTCCCCAAACCATTTCATCGTCTACTCTCGTGAGGCTGCTGGCCAAGAGCACCTGGTGTCCCTGTGTCCAGCTGCATGCCACCAGGCAAGACCTGGAACCCTAGACACTACCAAACCTGTGTATGGGTGAAGCCGCCATCCTCAGCGGAGAAACAGGAATAGGGCCTGGGCCGCAGAGGCCAGAATGAATCCTTGGCTAGCACTGCAGTGTTAGCCTCAAGGATCCATCTGAGCCAGTACCAGGTACTTACCCACTGGACTCAGGACCATCCGAGGTTCCTTTGTGCTCCACCTGCTTCCCAACCTGCTGGGTCAAACAGGGAAGGGCTAGGTATCCTACGCACTCTCCTTGCTGAGCTGCAGCTCCCCCTTCCCAGGACGTAAGCACAGGCTACAGTTGGTGTTTCTTCCAGGACACCTCCCATCCTCAAGGCCTGAGGCATGGCAAGGACTGTTCTTCACTGGATCAAGACTTAGAAAGCCTGGCTGGTGTCTCACTGCTGTGTCCCATCCCTTCTGTTGCCATTTGCTTTTATAGACATCAGGACATATCCAGAGCCCTTATTAGGGTATTGGGTGGATCCACATTTGGTCAATAGGTGTTCCCCAGATCCCTCCTCTGGGCAGACACAGCACAAGACACTTGAGCACACAGTAGGGACCAACATCATTCCATGGCAGCCCTGTGGAGCTCACAGCCTGGCAGGAACCTTAGGCACTGTTGGGTACGGTGGCCATATCCAAGGCAGGAGGATTTGAAGTTTTTAGCCAGCCTGGGCTACGAAATGAGACTTGCCGTGATGGCAACCACCTGTAATCCTGGCAATGGGAGGTGGAGGCAGTAGGATCAGGAGTTCAAGGTCATCCTCACTGGCTATAAATTGAGTCTGAGACCAGTCTGGGTTACCTGACACCTTGTTTGGAAGAAAAAAAAATAGCACCATGAATGCACTTCGTATTATCCCCAGTTTTGAGAACAATGTCCAGCACTGGTAACACTTTTTACATATAACATATATACAATATATATATATGTACACACACACACACACACACACACTATGTTCACAACAGCCCTTTCAAGTTTATGATCTTCATCTGTACCTCCATATGAGAAACTCAGAATTTTTCCAGCTGAGCATGGGGTTACACACCCTTTAATCAGAGCACTCAGGAGGAGGCAGAGGTTAGCCTGGTCTGTGGCCTGACAAGTATTTAGTAGTTTGAATGGTGCAGGCACATGGAAGAACTGTGGCAAGAATCCTTACTGAGTCCTCACAGTCATCTTGTTTTGGGATTCTTGTTAGGGGAAATACAAGTCCAGAGGGGGAACTCAGTTACCTGGGGTCATAGAATTGTCTGGAAAACCTAGGACTTGAACACAGGAAATCTGATTCAGGACCTTCAAATGACAACTTCTCTCCAGATTGCTTGTCTTCTGAGGCAGGGTCTTGCTAAAAGTAGTCCAGACTAGCCTAGAACTCATGGCAATCTTCTGCCTCAGCCTTTCAAGTGTTGAAGTTACTGGTGTGAGTCATGTCTGGCTCTCAGATTTGCTCTTGAATTCACAGTCCTCCTGTCTCAGACCCAGGACTAGTGTAAACCATCATGTCCAGGTTGGCACTTATTTTCCTGCTGCTGGGTAATCAACCCAGGTCTTCTGGCACACTAGGCAGGGGCTTACCACTGAGCCACGCCCCCAGTCCCTCACTGGGGGATTCTAGGCAGGGGCTCTACCACTGAGCCACTTCCCAGCCACTCACTGGGAGATTCTAGGCAGGGCCTCTAACAATCCTCCAGCCCTCTTTATTTTTTCTCCTTTCCCCCTCTTTTTGTTTAATTTGTATTGAGACAAGGTCCTGCTATATAATGGCATTCACTACCTGTCAATGAATCTCCTGTCTCTGCCTCTCCAGTGCAGGCATACCATGGCTACAATATTTTTGTGTGCTGCTGAGGGTACAACCCAGGGTCTCAAACATCTTAGACAAGCATTCTATCACAACCACAACCTCAGCCCTACAGCTGGAAAATCTGAAGAAAAGTCTAAAGGGTTGGTGTGGCTAGTAAGCCTGATGATGGCTTACACTATGGGCAATGTCCACCCCTGTACTTACCATCTGGTGCAAAAAGAAAAACATGTTTAATATAAAAGCTACATGATATTCCCACTTCCATATTCATCAAAATATGCTTTCTTAGAACATAGCCACACTCCTAATTATTTCTAGTTCTTGGCTGTTTACGTACAACGGCGTAGGTGAAAATTAACACCATTTGGTTCTCAAAGCCTGAGAACTTTTTCACTGCAAGAAAAAGTTTGCTCTTAGCTAAGCATGATGGTAGGCGCCTGTGATGCCAACACCTGGAAGACAGTGAAGCAGGAGCGGCTGGAGCCACATGTAGGAAACCAAACCAATGCTCTTTGCTCTGTAGTGCCAGTGTCGCTCCGTTCACTGCTGCACTTTTCCGCCTCCTTGGGAGCAAGGAGCGGACCTGGTTTTAGGAACACTGCGCCCTACTTGTCATTACAGGCTGCAGTATACAGCAGGTGCTCAATTATGCGTTATGTTGCATGAATCATTGCTCACACACACTGAGAGAAGTGGAATAGAACATGCAGACTTTTACAGGTGTCACAGGGAGAGATCATCAATGGTTTGGTGCTTGTAGCTCAGTTGCTAGAGTGCTTGCCTAACATGCATGAAGCCCTGGGTTCGATACTCAGGACTGCATAAACCAGGGGCTGGTGAAGGCCTGTCGCCTGAGCGCTTGGGAGGGGGAGGCAGAAGGATCTGAAGTTCAAGGTCATCAACCCGGGCTAGATGAGACCCTATCTCAAGTGTGTTAAAATTATCATCGACGGCTAACTTCCCGCTCCTGACATCCTTTCCCAGTCTGAAAAACAAGTTCGAGTCCTAGTGGGGGAGCAAGGGGTGCCCGTTCTTCAGCCTGTTCTGGGCAGAGCACAGGCGGACCCCGGCAGCCCTCAGTGGGCTCGGCCAGGGCAACGGGCAGCGACCGCGTATCCGGCCCCTGCGCAGTGCCAAGCCTTCTCTTCTCGGCCGGCCCCGCCCCCGCGTCACGTGACCAGCGGGGTTTTCCCATTCCCTTTGGCGTGACGTCACGGAGAGGGGCGAGCCAATGGGCGCGCGGGCCGGCGAAGCCGGGGAATTCCGCCGCCCCGCCCCCGCCCGCCGCCTGCCCGGCCCGGCGCCCCCCGCAGCCCCGGGCGCCGTGCGTCCAGCCCGGCCTTCGGCCCTAGCCCTGCGCCGCTCGCCTGGCCGGTGATCGCGCCAGCAGACCGGGCCTTCCGTCTGCCCGGCTTGCCCTCGTGCGCGCTTCGCCCTGAGCCGGCCTTCGGGCTGTCGGTCTCTACGTGCCGGGCCATGCCGAGTCGCCGCGCTGCCAGAGCGTCCGCGCCGGAGCTGGGAGCCTTGGGTAAGCGGAGTGGAACGTCTCGGGCAGGGCGCGGGCTGGGGGAGCTCGGGGCGCTCAGAGTCCTCTGGGGGTCCCCGCAGGACTTGCGCTTCGGTACGGACAGTACAAGGGTGGCGGGGACCCTGTGTGAGAGCGGAGGCAAGGGACAGGAAGGGTCCTGCGGGAGGTACAGGCTGGGCGTCCCGCTATGGAGTGAGGAGGGGGCGGGGCCTGAGCCTGAGGTAAAGAAGGGGGCGGGGTCAGGCGACGAGCGAGGGCGGGGGCGGAGCCTGACGCTGAGAGGGAGGAGCCTTCGACGCTGAGAGGCATCGGGGCGGGGCAAGCCCGGAGAGGCGACTGCTGGTTTACGGAGTGGGTGAGAAGGAGTAAGGGGCGGAGCCCACTTCAAGGAAGTGGCCCTGTACTACACTCCAGACAAGGACCGCCCCCGCAAGGCCAAAAGGCGAAGAAAGAGGCGGGGCCCAGCTGTACGACGAGGGAAGGGGCGGGGCCTGAGGGGAGGGGCGGGGCCTGAAGGGAGAGGCGGGTCAGGTTCCGAGAGCGTGAAGGTGTGTGGCTCGGCGAGTGGGCGGGACTAACCTGAGGAGAATGGGCGGGGCTTGGTGACGCGCCTATAGAGAAGGGGCGGGACCTATTCTGAGAAGGTCTTCAGTCTCTGAGGCTGGAATTGACCCGGGACCGGGCCTGCAGCGAGAGGGGCGGGGAGGAGCGTGCCGCCAGCCTCCGGTTGCTGATCGCGCTCTTCCTCTCACAGATTCCAGTGACCTCTCTCCGCTCTCCCTGACGGTCTCCAGGACCACAGGTGAGCCTGCCCTCCACAGTCCCCGCCTACCTGCTTGGAGGAAATGGGGTTCCAGGCGGCCCTGTGGAGGGGGAATGCGCGCGCCCGCTTTGCAGGCTTTGTTCCCCCCGGATGGTTTAAATGACTCCTTACGTGTGCATACTTCCAAGACTGTTAGAAACTTGTACAGTAACCCCTAAGTAGATCCCTTGTAGATGTTCCCCACCATCCAGTATCTTGGGCCTTGGAACTGAAGTTCAGACATGATGTGACCACTCCCTCACTGGGTGAATTCACTGGGTGAATCCACAAGTGACTTCCTTATACCGGTCTCACTTTTCTTCACCTGTATGATGGATGTCATACCAATTTTCTCCTTTGTGGGTTTGGGAAAAGCTGGGTGAGTTGATAGTCACAAACACACAGGGAACATTCTAATTAGTGGCACAGTCATGATAACAAGAGTAATATTAACTGTTATTAGACGGTCATAAGTTCTCAGACCATGTAAATTCATATTACCTAGAAGCCTTGTTTGGTTTTTTTTTTAATGGAGGGGGCCAGGCTTTGGTGACTCACATCTTTAATCCCAGCACTTGGCTGATGGAGGCAGGTGGATCTCCTGAGTTTGAGGCCAACCTGGTCTACATAGTGAGTTCCAGGACAGCCAGGCCTCTGCCAGGATGGCAGTACATGCCTGTAATGTACTTCATTGTAATGTGCCCAGCACAGGGGAAGCTGGAGCAGGGGGATGAACACATTTGAGGCCATTGAGGACTACAATGGCATTGAAATGAAGGCCAGCCTGGGCGATTGTGAGACCCTATGTCAAAACACAAAACAGAGATAAACACGCAACAGACAAACAACCCACACATGTAATTCTAGTAGCTGGGAGGTGGGAACAGGAAGATCAGTACTCAAGCTCATCCTCGCCGACATATCAAGTCCAAGGCCTATCGGAGGGACTTAGTTGGTTTTCTGTTGCTGTGACAAAACACCATGGCCAAAGGCGACTTTCAGAAGAAAGGGTTTATTGGAGCTTAAAGGTTCAGAAGGTGAGTCCATGACCATCACAGCAGGGAGAACGGCAACAGACCAGCAGGCAGGGCCTGGAGCAGTAGCTGAGAGCTCACGTTCTTTTTTCTTTCTTTTCCTCCCTTCTTATTTATTTGTGTATTTATTTCTTATATAGTGTTCTGCCTGTATGTATTACCTGCATGCCAGAAGAGGGCACCAGATCTCATTATAGGTGGTTGTAAGCCACCATGTGGTTTCTGAGATTTGAACTCAGGACTTTGGAAGGGCAACCAGAGCTCTTAACCTCTGAGCCATTTCTCCAGCCCGAGAATTCACATTCTTATCCCCAAGCATGAGACTGAGAGAGACATAGAGAGAGGAAGGGGGAGGAGACTGAGAATGGCGTGAGTTTTTGAAATCTCAAAGTCCATGCCTGGTGACACACCTCCTCCAACAAGGCTACACTTATTAACCCTTCTCAAATAGTTCCACCAACTGGGGACCAAGTACATGAGTCTGTGGGAGCTATTTTCATTCAAAATATCATACTGGGAAACATAAGAGATTGTTTTAAAGTGAATTAAACAAACAAACACACAAACAAAACCCTCAAGGTCTGATGGTGTAGCACAGTGGTAAAATATTTGTTTAGCATGTACAAGGCTGTTAGTTAAAGGTTTTTTTTTTTTTTAAAGACTTTTTTATTATTTATACACTACTCTGCCTGCATGTATGCGTGCACACCAGCAGAGGGCACCAGATCTCATTATAGATGGTTGTGAGCCACCATGTGGTTGCTGGGAATTGAACTCAGGACGTCTGGAAGCACAAACAGTGCTCTTAACCTCAGAGCCATCTCTCCAGCGCTAGTAACAGTTTTTTATTTGTGTGAAGAGACACCATGATTTCGGCAGTTCTTATAAAGGAAAACATTTAATTGAGGCTGGCTTTCTGAGGTTTAGTCCATTATCATCAGGCAGGAAGCATGGCAGTGTGTAGGCAGGCATGGTGCTGGAGAGGCTCAGAGTTCTACATCTTACTCTGAAGCAGCACAAGGAGACTGTGTACCACTCGGGGCATAGCTTGAACATAAGAGATCTCAAAGCCCACTCCCACAGTGATACACTTCCTCCAGGAAGGCCACACCTCCTCCAGGAAGGCCACACCTCCTAATAGTGCCACTCCTTCTTGGCCTGTGGGGGCCAGTTACATTTAAACTATCACATCTTGGCTGTTCTGGCATTCACTCTGTAGGCCAGGCTGGCCTCAAACTCAGAAATCTGCCTGCCTCTGCCTGGGGAGTGCCAGGATTAAAGGTGTGCACAGCCACCACCACCCAGCTTACCACAGCAACTCTTAGAGGAATATTTAATTGGAGCTGGCTTACAGTTTGGAAATGTAGCTCATCATCATCATGGCAGGAATCATGGCAGCATGCAGGTCGACACGATGCTGGAGAAGTTGCTGAGATTTCTATATCTAGATAGGCAGCAGGAAGAGAGAGTGATGCTGGTTCTGGCGTGAGCATCCGAACCCTCAAAGCCTACCCCCAGTGACGTACTTCCTCCAAGGCCACCCCTGTGCCAACAAGGCCGTGTGTCTTTATAGTAACTTTCTGTAACCCATGGGGGACATTTTTGTTCAGACCACCATACGCCTTGAATACAGCAAAATATGTAGAAAGTACAAACATTGTTAGGTACAACTTTCAGAATATCTGAGTCAATATGTTTCTAACAAGTTCTGAGAGTTTCATAGTTAGGAACCCTCCAGGATGTGCTGTCCTCAGAAATAACTCTTCTAACAGGCCCCTCAAGCCAGGCATGGCTCTGGATGCCTGAAGTCCCCATACTTGGTAGGATGATCTCAAGTTTGAAGTCACCTTTTGCATAGTGAGACTCTACCTCAAACAAAGAAATAAACAAACCAGACCCCTCTAAAAAAAAAAAAATCAAAGACATAATTTACTTCCTGAGATTTGGAAGACAGAGTTGGAGCTTATCGGGGTTAGCACTCAGTAGCCTCAGTGTTTGGCTAAGCCTGGACTTCTGTCAACGTGGACACCAGAAGTCCTGGTGTGGGCAGGGAGGTGCTGAGAGTTTTAGAGGTGTAGAAAGGTAGGGGATGGTCTTGGAGACGGGCATGACCCAAATGCTGGTTCAGGGCAGGAACGATGAGCTGAGACTTGTGTGGCCTGAGACACAGTTCTGAGATTCTCAATGATGTTCTTGATGTTATCTGTTCAGTGGCTATGTCAGACTTAGCACTGGGCATTTCTCAGGACACAGCAGTGACCAAGATAGTCCCAGCCCTGTCCTCACAGGACTCCCTACCCAGATGAGGAAGGAGGTAGGATCATAAAAGGTGATGAAGGCTATGAAGAGACTGTGGGGTCAATGATATTCAATAGTAGGGAGGGACAAGGTGATGAAGTTGGACAAGTTGAAGGGCAAATTCCTTCATTCTGATGGGCCAGACACAGGCAGAGCTCTGGGCCCAGTGAAGATGTGGCAGGCATGATCCCCACACTTCAGTACTCACAGTTGATAGTGTTAGAGTAAGTGAGCCTCATATAGGCCAGGTAAGCTTGGCATTTTTGAACCCATCCCCACTCCCAGCCTGGAATGGATTTTGTTTGTTTGTCGAAGATAAGTATTTTTCTAAGTTACCCAGCCTAGCAGTACTTCTGCAGCACCCTGAGGGCAAGGATGACAGTGGTATGCCTCCGTGCCCAGCTCCCAGGAGTCTGTTGAGGACCTCCAAGCAGAATTTCTTGAGCTTGGGTTTGGTTTGGTTGAGACAAGCTCTCACTCTGTAGCCTAGGCTGGCATCAAGCTAGCTGCAGTCCTTTTGCCTCAGCCTTTCAGCGTTGGGATTACAGTCACATGTCACAACACCTGGAAGTTCAAATTTGTCTTTGCTTCTCCAGGTTCATCCAGCACAGATATCTAAGAAGGGCTTCCCAAAACAAAGTGATTTGAGGTTGGTCCTGTCAGGTCCCCTCTACTCTCCAGGCCTCATTATCTTCCATCTATACCAGAAGGGACCTTGGCATCTCACGATCTTACAGATCAAGTGAGATAAAGGGTTCATGAAAACTGCCTCTTCTAAGGGGCAAAGTTCTGGCTACCAGGAGCCACTCCTGTGGAGAGAGGAAGGGCTGAAGGGCGGGGAAGAGAGGGAGAAGGAGGGATCTGGCTAGGACTGGGCTACTGCGTGATCAGTCCCCAGCCAGTAGCCTTCATAGTGACTCCAGGTGGAACAGTCAGTTGGAGGAGAGTCCCCACTTCCCTGCTATGTGACTTCTGAGCCTGTTTGTTTCCTCTGGCTTCCCCTTGTCCTGTCTGGGAAATGAAGGGAGGTTGGTTTCGATTACATCATCATTTATTTTTCACTGGGGAAGTGAGGGGCCCTCACTGGGTATCTAGCATGGCTTCTACCCTCTTCTCCTCACCCCTTCTGTGAGTTTGGGAACTGGGTTAGGGTGCAGAGCAGGCAGTTTGATCAGTTTTTTCGGGCCTAGGGTGGACTTCCAGGATGGAACCTGTACACAGTTTATTTAGAACTGCTCACGTCCATCAGTTCCACCCTCCCCCAAGTTTCCCCCTCCACACAGCTCACCCTTTCTCCATGTTGCTTTCCTACAAGTTCCTGACAACACTCTCACATCCTGGTTGTGAGAGCTTTAGGGTGGGTAAAGAGGCTTTTGAGTTCCTTTGGGGATACCTTGGTGCTGGGCCCTCAACGTTAAGAGCTGAAGGGATAGTCCAGAAGGGGTAAAGGAGAATGGGTTGGAAGCCCCCGAAAGTCCACCTTGGGGACAAGGTTGAGGAGTCTGTGTTAGATGTCAAGTCTGATGGTGTCTGACCTTCACCTTTCTTTTCTCTTCCTTCCACAGATGAACTGGGTGAGTATCAGAAGGCAGGTGAGCGGGAGGCTGAAGGTCGGGGTGTTGGTAGAACTGGGACAGGCCTTCCTTGTGTGGTGGGAGCAGGTCCTGGTGTGATTCCAGGACTACTGAGGATCTGAGCAAGGTCGTTCTCCCATGGTCCAGAGCACTCAGCAGGTGTCTGTGTTTCCATTATCTGTAACCAGTGCTCACTCATGGATGACATTGATCCTCCTTGTACTGGGCCCAATGCCAGGCGCACTGGGAATCCAGCTTTAAACAAACCTAACTCAATACCCAGCAGGAGCTACCAGTGTGGACTGGAGAATCAGATGACAAGAGAACAGAGAATGAGTGAGAGAATGTGAGGTTAGGATGAAACTTGGAGAGAGAGATGCCTGGGAAGGCGCAGTCAGGCACACCTGGGTCTCAGCACGCGCCCTCCTCAGCAGAGGATCAACGAGAATTTAGGCCAGGTAGCGGTGGGTGGGAGCAGTAACGCAAGTCTTCTCAGAACTCAGGAGGCACAGGCAGGCAGAACTCTGAGTCTGAGGCCAGCCTGGTCTACAGAATGAGTTCCAGGACAGCCAGGGCTAAACAGAGAAACCATGTCTTGAAAAAGCAAAGAAAAACAGGAAAAAAAAAAACAACACACAACAAAACACCAAAACCAAAAAACTAGAGAGAGAGAATTTGAGTCCAGTCTGAGCTACATAGAGAGTTTTAGGCTAGCCTGAGCTACAGAGTAAATTCCTGTCTCAGAAAAAAGAGAGGAATAGAGAAGGAAGACAGAGAAAGGTGAAAAGATACGGCTTTCACAGAAGGCGGCAGCAGAAAGTGCTGTATGGGTTGAATGGAGTGAAATCTGGGAACAAGGAAAGAGGAGGAATAAGTTCATGGTCCTGAGGGTGACCAAGCTAGGTGGGTACAAGAAACAGAAGGGTGCAGCTGTTGTTGTTGGTGGTGGTGGTTGGTTTTTGTTGTTTAGTTTTTCTGAGCAAATGGACTTCAAGAAGGGTTTTGTTTATTTTTGAGACAGGGTTTAAAGTGGCCCAGGTGCAAATTGGGCAGTGGTGGCTCACGCCTTTAATCCCAGCCCTTGGGAGGCAGAGGCAGGTGGATCTCTGTGTTTGAGGCCAGCCTGGTCTACAGAGTGAGTTCCAGACAGCTAGGGCTACACTGATAAGCCCTGACTTGAAAAAAAAAAAAAACAAACAAACAAGAAAATAAAAAGTAGCCGAGGCTTGCCTTAAAATAAGTGTGTAGCTTAGGATGTTCCTCCTCCTGCCTCCCTGGGGCTGGGATTGGAGGCAGTGCTGAGGTAGGACCCAGGGCTTCATGCCTGTGCGTGCTGGGCCAGCACTCTGCTAACTGAGCTACAGATCTCTTTATTTGAGGCAAATATTGCCCTGTAGGTCAGGGAGGTCTCAAATTCATCCTCCCATTTAGACAACGTTCTACCACTGAGCCACACCCCAGCCCCTCACTGGGGGATTGTAAGGCAGATTCTATTGATGAATTGCATTCACATTTGAAGCAAGTTTTATGTGGGGACACTGTTGGCCTTTACTAGCAGAGAATTGGGAGCCACGGGTGGCTTCCAGGCAAAAGAGGGATGGGTTGGTACTAACAAAACCCCATTGGCTATGTGAAATGAACAAATACAAGGGACAAAAGGCAAGACCAGAAGAGAACCGGCAACTGCCTTTGTTGCCTGGGAGATGGTAGGTGGAGTGGCTGGGGGTCCAACAGTGGGAGAAGGAACCTATAGGGAAATAGAGGCACAGAGGAGGAAGTGCTGCGTGGAGTTCCTCCTGCTGGCACATGTCTGTAATCCTCGCTCTAGAGAGGCGGAGGCAAGAGGATCTTGTATGGGAGAGTGGCCTTGGCTACTCTCTGTGAGAATCTGTCTCAAAAACCCAAGGGGAAGGGCCTGGAGAGCCAGCACTCATGTTGAGAGAATCGCAAACACATGTAACTCCAGCTCCAGGAATCTTACGCCCTGCAGGCCTCTGCAGGTGAGCACTCATTGGCACACACCCCTATATAGACACATGCATATGGAGACTTTTATAAAACTCTAGAGGACTGGAAAGCCAGCTCAGCAGTTAGGAGCACGCTGCTCTTCCAGAGGACTCTCCTTCAATTTCCAGCACCCACATGGCAGCTCACAACCAACTGTTCTGAGCTCTGATGCCTTCCAGCTTCTGAGGGCACTGGAACTTCCTAGTGGTACACAGATATATGCAGGCAACACACACATGCAATAAGATTGAGAGAGAGAGAAGAAAATCAAGGATGAGCCTGGGTTGGTGGTGCGTACCGTTAATCCAGCACTCCAGAGGCAGAGACAGGCTGATTTCTGTGTATTCCAGGCCAGCCTGGTCTACGGATTGAGTTCCAGGACAGCCAGGGCTACACAGAGAAACACTGTCTCGAAACACACAACAACAACCATAAAACCACAAAACAAATCAAACAAGCAAGGAATAAAGGTGAAGTGCCAGCAAAGGGTGGATGTCTGTGTGTTCAAGACCTGCCTAGTCTACATAGCAAGTTCCAGGCTAGCCCCAGCTACTAGTGAGATCCTGTCTCCCCAAACCAACCAACCAACAACCACAAAAACACCCACAGAAACAAAATGGAGGGGGAAAGTGTGAGAAGGCAGGAAGGGGAACCTAGCCCTGCCCTTCGCGGCCTCACTCGTGTGTTTGTCCCGCAGAAATCATCGACGAATACATTAAGGAGAAAGGCTTCGGCCTGGACGGGGTGCAGCTGGGCGAGGTGCCCCGCCTGGTGCCCCGCGGGCCGGCCTCACTAAACAGCGTCACCCTGGGGCCAGCTGCTCCGCCGCCTCCTGCCACACCGCCCTGGAGCTGCACGCTGGGCAGGCTGGTGTCACCCGGCCCAGGCCCACGGCCGCACCTGGTCATCACAGAGCAGCCAAAGCAACGTGGCATGCGCTTCCGCTACGAGTGCGAGGGCCGCTCGGCCGGCAGCATTCTCGGGGAGAGCAGCACGGAAGCCAGCAAGACGCTGCCCGCCATCGAGGTGCGTGCACTACTGCTGCTCCCTTTGCTGTCGTGCCTGGAGCCGGCATCGCGGGCCGCAACGCCCAACCTCAAAAGGGCCTTCTGAACTCCAGCATCTGGGGAGCAGGAGGGCAGTGTAGCCAGCCTGGATTGCAGAGCGTGGCCTTTTCTTTAGAACCACAGCGGCTTATATGACACTGGGTGGTTGTGTGAGGCTGTTCCAGTGACAAACTGATCCCAAACACGTGCGGCCCAAAGCTACACTCAACATCCCATATCGCCGCTAGAGGGAAGCACTCGCTCAAACGCCTCCGGGCTAGGCTTTTGCAACTCAGGGCGGCTTTGAGACCCTGAGACCAGCAGGACCCACACACGGATCCAGAGCTAAAGGAAGAGTTGCATCAGGGCGATCTACTGGGGCTGGTTACTGTCTGCTCCATCACCTATGGCTGTTATATAAGAAATCAGTTCTGTTGGATTTTTTTTTCAGTAATGGGCATTGAACCCAGGTTTTTTGTTAGGCAGGTGCTCTATGACTGAGCCACACCCCCAGCCCCTCACTGGGGGATTCTAGGCAGGGGCTCTACCACGGAGCCATGTCCCCAGGTTTCTGATTTAATTTTTTATTTTGAGTCACACACTTGTAGCCCAGGTTGGCGCTTAACTTTTTATTCTTCCTCAGCTCTAGCTAGAATTACAGGCTTATACAGGACTGTTTTTCGTTGTGGTTGCTTGTTTTTTGAACTGGAGGCTTAAAATGTTTCCCAGGCTGACCCCAAACTCCAAGACTCAAGAAGAGATCATTCTGCTTCAGCTTTCAAAGTTAGGTAGAACTACAGGTATATGCCATCCTGTCCAGCCAGCTCGTCTCCCTGTCTCGGTCTGTCTGTCTGTCTTTCTGTCTGTTTCAGTCTCTCTCTAAGTGAACTGTGTTTGCTCAGCTCTGAGGGCCACATCTGCAGTGCATGGTGGCATAAGTTTTTCATCCAAGTACTTGGGAAGTAGAAGTGGGCAGATATCTATGAGTTTGAGGTCAGTCTGGTCTACATAGTGAGATTCCATCTCAAAAAAAAAAAAAGTACATCTTTATGTGCTGGATGCAGTCATGCAGGCCTTCCAGTGTTCTACCTGGAGGTAGAGGCAGGAGGATCAAGGGTTCAAGTTCAACTACACAATGAGTTCAAGGCTATCCTGGACTATATGAGGCTTATCTCAAAAATCCTTGGAAGAGCAAGATATAATGCCTCATACCTGTAATGTAGCACGTGGGAGGCTGAGGCAGAAGAATCAGGTGTTGACGGACAGCCTGGCCTACAAGAGTCTGTCTCAAAGAGTACATGTCAAAAAATCCAACAAAGAAAGAGGTCGGTAGGGAAGGAAGGCACAGAGGGAGGGAGATGGGATAGACCGCACATTGCAAGACTCCCTGGCCATTTTTGACATGTTTCCAGCATTGCATAGGAGAGTGATCTTTTAAAAAATTTTTTTTATTTTATTTTGTTTTATGTGCATTGGTGTGAGGGAGTCAGATCACCTGGAACTAGAGTTACAGACAGTTGTGAGCTGCCATATGGGTGCTGGGAGTTGAACCCAGGTCCTTTGGAAGAGCAGACAGCGCTCTTAATCACTGAGCCAGCTCTCCAGACCCAGAGGGGTCTTAAGTGAACATTTCCCTGGTTTGTCTAGGGAGAAGGGGGCGGTAGCAACAAGGGAGCCTGGATATGGACAGGGGTCCACCAAATTCCCAACAAGCCCATGTCTTCCTGCAGCTTCGAGACTGTGGCGGGCTGCGGGAGGTGGAGGTGACGGCGTGCCTGGTGTGGAAGGACTGGCCGCACCGGGTGCACCCACACAGCCTCGTGGGGAAAGACTGCACCGATGGCGTCTGCAGGGTGCGGCTTCGCCCTCATGTCAGCCCCCGGCACAGGTACCAGCCCCTGACTGCGCCCTGACCTCTGACCCCAGCTTGTCACCTCTGCTCAGAGAGCTGTGTGGACATCACCACCTGGGAGAGCCTAGGACACAGGCATCTTAGCTAGACCCTCTCTCACCTTGGATGGATGGGTAAAGTGACGTGTGGATGCAGTAGTGGGCCTTGAGTATGAAAACCTGCCATGCACATTCACATCTGTTCCATTTTGGGTTTTATGTTTTGTCTTTTGAGGCAGGGTCTTGCCTTATGGTCAAAACTAACTCATTAACTTGTAATAAAAACTAACTCGAAGCCGGGCATGGTAGCGCACGCCTGTGATCCCAGCAGCACTCAGGAAGGCAGAGGCAGGGGGATCTCTGTGAGTTCAAGGCCAACGTGGTCTACAAAGCAAGTCCAGAACAGCCAGGGCTACACAGAGAAATCCTGTCTAGGAAAACAAAAACAAACCACCACCAACAACAAAAAGGAGCAACTCAAGTCTCCGTGGGCGGGTATCACCAGATCCTACTCATTCTTTTTATTTCTGTTCTGTAGAAGAGGAGACAGAGGGTCAGAGAGGGAACGGAGCATGGACAGTTTATATCAGAGCTGATTTAACCATGGCGCTCACGTCAGAAGACAACGTGTGGGACTCAGCTATCTCCTCTCACTGTGTGGCTTCTGAGGTTGACCTCAGGCAGACAAAGACCTTTACCTGCTGAGCCATCTAATCAACCCCAGTTTCCTGTTGTTGTTTTGTTTTTTTCTTTTGAGACAAGGACTAATATAGGCCAGGCTAGCTCAAATTCACTATTGTAGCTGAGAGTGACCGTCATTTATTTTTTCTTTTGACAGTCTCACTATGTAGCCATGGCTGGCCTGAAACTTGTTTCCTGAAGCAGAGATCTTCTTGCCTCTGCCTCCCCAGTACGGGGATTAAAGGGTGCACCACTGACCTAAAACTTTTGATCTTCCTGCCTCTGCCTTCTGAGAGCTAAGACGACTACTGAAACCATTTATTGAGCTTTTTAATGAGTTGTTTTTGGAGCGGTCTTTCTGTGTACCTCAGGCTAGCCTCAAATTCAGGATCACCCGGCACATACACAGTCCCAGGTCTTTCCCATGCTCCTCTGAGTGCTGTACCAACAGCCTCAGTGCAGCTGACTGCAGTGCCCAGTGGATGCCACCCTCACAGCCTCTCCTGTCTCTTGCCCAGCTTTAACAACCTGGGCATCCAGTGTGTTCGAAAGAAAGAGATCGAAGCAGCCATTGAGCGGAAGATCCAGCTGGGAATCGACCCCTATAATGGTGAGTGCTGGCTTCCCCAGCCCCTCTCCCGTTAGGTGGTCTCCTTTCCTTTCCTTTTCCTTTCTCCCTCTCTCTCCCTCCTCCTTCCCTTTGTTCTCCCCTCTCTTTTTTTCCTTTTCTCTGTCTCTTTCTTTTGTTGTGCTTTTTAGAGACAGGGTTTCTCCATGTAGCCTTGGCTGTCTTTTAATTCACTCTGTAGACCAGGCTGGCCTTGAACCCACAGTCCACCTGCTTCTTGGATTAAAGGTGTACACCACCACCACCGCCTCTGGCTTATTTTCTTTTGATAAAAATTAAAAGGTATCACTTGTATTTATTTTCTGTGTATGCATGTGGGTTTGTGTGGTGTGGACTGCTGGTCGAGGTCAAGGGATACCCTGTAGGAGTCAGTTTTCTTCCTCCATCATGTGGGCTCCAGTGAATGTAATCTGGTTCTCAAGCTTTGCAGCAAGCCATTGCACTGCTGAGTCATCTCGCTGGCCCATTTCTTTAGTTTCCCTTTTGGTTTTTGGTCCTTGAACTTGCTCTGTAGCTGAGGATAGCCTTGAATGCCGGATCTTCTTGCATCCAGCTCTCCAGTGCTGGGACGACAGGCAGGCACCGCCCTGTCTCGGGCCCCTTTGCCTTCATCCCCCTGCCTCCAGCAGCTCAACTCAACTGCAGCCTCCCTTTGTCCTCTCCCAGCTGGCTCCCTGAAGAACCACCAGGAGGTAGACATGAACGTGGTTAGGATCTGCTTCCAGGCCTCCTACCGTGACCAGCATGGACAGTTACGCCGTTTGGACCCTGTTCTCTCTGAGCCTGTCTACGACAAGAGTGAGTCAAGGGCGCTGTGCTTCTTGGGATTAATTTACCTCAGATATCAGAAAACTCTCCAAACAGTGGCGTGGAGAAGCAAGGAGGCGAGGGGATTGAGGGGTTTATGTCTCTTTAGCTACGTTTACACGTGCTCTGGTGCCCACAGTGTTAGAAGAGCTGGGTCTGCCCTTCTTCAGTTCTCTCTTTTTCGATCCTGGGCACACAAGGCATGCCCTAGCTGCAGACATCCCGCGGACATTCAGAGCCTGGGTGGGCAGTGTCACCCTGTACGCCCCCCTAGTCTGCACCTGTTTCTCTCTTCGTTTTGTACTTTTTGTTCTGTTTCTTTTTTTCTGTGTAGCCTTAGCTTTCCTCCACTCACTTAGTAGACCAGGCTGACCTCTGACTCCAGAGATGCCTCTGCCTCTGCCTCTGCCTCCCAGAGTGTTGGGATTACAGGCGTACATCACCAATGCCCTTTTGTGTTGTTGTTGTTTGGTTTTTTGAGATGGGGTTTCTCTGTGTGGCCTTGGCTGTCCTAGACCCTCTTTGTAGATCAGGCTGCCTCACAGAGATCCGCTTGCCTCTTCCTTCCCGAGTGCTGGGATTACAAGCATGTGCCACCGCGCCAGGCTATCACCGATTCTTTTTTTTTTTTTTTAAGATTTATTTATTTTTATTTTAATGCACATTGGTGTTTTAACTGTATGTATGTTTGTGTGAGGATGTCAGATGCCCTGGAAAAGGGGTTACAGACAGTTGTGATCTGCCATGTGGGTGCTGGGAATTGAACCTGCGTCCTCTGCAAGAGCAGATGGTGCTCTTAACCACAGAGCCATCTCTCCAGTACTTTTTATTGATTAAATATTCTCCTTGACAATTTTGTACATATACATAATGCATTATGCTTTTGCTTTCTCCCTGTTCCCTACCTCTGTCTTATTTTCTTCCTTCAAGTCCCTTTCACATTAATGTTTTTGTGTGTGTTTTATTTTGTAGCCCATTGATTTTAATTGAGACGCCTGTTTGACCACGGCTTGGGAACTACCCACTTGAGCCTGGTCAGGTACACAAATGACAACAGTGATGATTCCTCTCCCAGAATCCATCAGTAACCAATAGTTCATTTTGAGACAGGGTTTCATGTACCTCATACCTGTCCTTAATTGTCTGTGTAGCTAGAGATGACCTTGAACTCCGTATCTTCTGCCTCTTCCTCCTGAGAGCTGAGATGACCATCCTGAACTATCATAACCCAATTATAGGGATTAGGGATCGAATCCAGGGTTTTGTGCATGATAGAGAAACACTTGAGCTCTACCCCCAGCCCTGCATTTGTTTATTTGTTTGCTTATTTATTTATTTATTTATTTATTTATTTATTTATTTATTTATTTATTTATTTATTTGCTTTTCTAGGCAGAGTTTCTCTGTGTAGCCCTGGCTGTCCTAGATTCACTTTGTAGACCAGGCTGGCCTTGAACTCACAGTGATACACATGCCTCTGCCCTCCTGAGTGCTGGGATCGCAGGCGTCCACCACCATGCCTGGCTCTGTTTATTTACTGTTTTAAGATAACACCCCACTCCAGAGCTGAACAGATCATCAATCCTGTCTCCACCTCCTCAGTGCGGAATTGCAAGCATACACTGACATTACTCAGCTTTCACTCACAGCCTCTGCATACCCTCTCTTCAGTGGGAGGTTAGTTATTTGCTCCCATAACCCATCAGCAGTGGTCAAAGGGAGGGATGCTCTGATTGACCAGGGCTAGGCCATGACCTCAACACTCCTCATATCTCACAGCTGAGATGGGGTGGTTCCTGATTTTAAAAGCTGTTAACTAAAAAAGGGCATGGACTGCTGATAAGGAATCAGGACAGGTGGCAGATAGACATGGTGACAGGTGCTGTGCTTATAATCCCACCCACGTGAGAGGCTCAGGCAGGAAGATGGTAAATTCAAGGCCATCTTGGGCAGCTGATCAAGATTAATCCAGGTAATAAAATGAGGGCTAAGGTGTGGCTTAGTGGTACATTCTCCCCCTCCCCCTGAGACAGGCTTTTTCTGTGTAGCCCTGGCTGTCCTGGACTCACTCTGTAGACCTGGCTGGCCTCAAACTTGCAGAGATCCTACCTGCCTCTGCTTCCCCGAGTGCTGGGAGTAAAGGCGTGTGCCACCATGCCTGGCTCAGTGGTACAATTCTTACCTAGCTATTGCAAGATTCTGGGTTCCATTGCTTCCCCTGTGGAAACAAACAAACACAGTATTTGAGGTTATAAACCCTCATTTGGGTCACCCTGGACATGCCAAGTTCCCTGAGTCTGAGGGTCCCCATTTTGATAGACACTAAGCATACTTGGAAGTGGAGTTCTGGCCATTGTACATTGTACCCTCCTGCCCGAGTGTCCTGTGTTCCACATGCATGGGGTGTCTTCATTTTTCTGTCTCTCTTACCTATCAGCAAGCACAATGGTGTGGCGACTGAATGGTCGATTTTCCTTCTGCACTTCTTCTCAGAGTCAACCAACACCTCAGAGCTTCGGATTTGCCGAATCAACAAGGAGAGTGGGCCATGCACAGGTGGTGAGGAGCTGTATTTGCTGTGTGACAAAGTGCAAAAAGGTGAGGTGCCCAGAGGCCTTCTACAGTAGAGAGGCAGAGGTGGGGTGCTGGTTAGCCAGGGCAGCACTCCGGAGGGAGTCAGCCCTAGCTACAGAAGGAGGCAGATGTAAGCAATGGGTTCATGAGCTAGCTCTTGTTTGCCAGGCATGGAAGCCCATGAGCTGACCAGGGCCATGCAGCGCTCTTCCAGGGTGCTGCCACACTGGAAACTGTACAGATGCTTTAAGAGGAGCTGGGGATGTCCATGGTGGCGCACTTGGGAATCAGAGGCAGGCAGATCTCTGTGAGTTTGAGGCCAGCCTGGTCTATAATGTAAGTTCCAGGATAGCCAGGACTACACACCAAGAAATCCAGTCTTAAAAACAAACAAACAAACAAACAAACAAAAAAAGAGAAGCTGTGGTGTGGCTCAGCAGGAGAGCCCCTGCCTAGAATCCCCCAGTGAGGCCTGGGGGTGGTAGAGCCCCTGCCTAGACACTCCCAGTGAGGGCCTGGGGTGTGGCTGGGTGGTAGAGCCCCTGCTTAGAATCCCACAGTGTGAGGTTCAGGATGTGGCTCAGTGGTGGAACACCACATTCTATGATTCCAAACACTCCCAATAAAAACAAAAACAAGGGGGTTGGAGAGAAATCTCAGCAGTTAAGAGCACTGGCTATTTTTTTTTTTTTTTTAGAAGACTAGGGTTTGGTTCCCAGCACCCACAAAGCAGCTCACCACTCCAACACCCTCAAGCACTGAACACATCTGATACACAAACAGACATGCAAACAAACTACCCACCCACACACAAAAGAAATAATAATAATAAAAAGAAAAATGTAAAACAAAACCTAGGAACCCTCTTGCTTTATGATTGTCATCATAACAGGTGGAGAGAAAGCAAATAATATGGGAGATATGTCCTCCCTGTGTCATTTGCTTGTTTTGTCTTCCCTTCCTCAAATAGGCTTGAAAACAAAAACTGAAAAACCAACAACCAAAAATGAAAAACCACCCTCCACTCAGGACCATTCTGCTAGGCACAAAGCAGGAGTCCCTCCCTTTCTCCTTCTGTGTTGTTTCACATTTTTCTTGTCAGTGTGTTTGATTTTTGAGACAAAGTTTCACTGTAACATCAGGCTGGCTTGATATCCTTTTGTTTCAACCTTCCAGAGTGCTGGGATTACAGATGTGTGCCATAGACTGGCTTGATTATATGTTCTTACAGTCCTGGGAATGAAATTCAGGGCCTAATCCATGCTAGACAAGCACTTACCCAATGACTGAGCCCCTCACTGGGGGATTCTAGACAGGGGCTCTACCACTGAGCCACACCCCAGCCCCTCACTGGGGGATTCTAGGCAGGGGCTCTACCACTGAGCCACACCCCAGCCCCTCACTGGGGGATTCTAGGCAGGGGCTCTACCACTGAGCCATGCCCCCAACTCTCTCTAGTGGATGAAATTAATAGTTAATTAATTAATTGGTCTTTTGGAACAGAGTTTCTCTGTGTAGCTCTGGCTGTCCTGGATTCTTTGTAGAACAGGCTGGCCTCAACTTCACAGAGATCCACCAGCCTCTGCCTCCCAAGTGCTGGATTAAAGGCCTGTACCACCCACTGCCTGGCTCCTGATGGACTTTAGACAAACTCTGTACAGCTGAACTATATCCCCAGCTCTTTCACACCAAAATTTGAAATACTGTCTCTCTCATTTAGTCATCCAGATTTACTTTGAATTCACAATTCTCCTGCCTTGTCTGCCAACTGTTGAGGTTATATGTCCTTGTCACTATACTTGTGTTACTTGCTTTTGTGTAGAGCCCCTGGGTAACTGGGCTTTTTAGCTTTTATGTTTGTTTTAGACAGGGCCTCACTGTGTATCCCTGGCTGGCCTGAAACGCACTTGGTAGACAGGCTGCCTTCAGTCTACCAAGATTCTGCTGCCTCTGCCTCCTAAGTGCTGGCACTAAAGGGGTGCACCACTTTGTTCAACCGCCCTGGGTGGTTTTATTATTTGAAATACTGGTTTGACTGGGGGAGACTGAGTGAGTAGAGGCTCAGTGGACCATTCTATTCCCTTGGCTTAGTAGCTGTATCCTTACCCCAACCTACCCCTACCAGAGGACATATCCGTGGTGTTCAGCACAGCTTCCTGGGAAGGCCGAGCCGACTTCTCTCAAGCTGATGTGCACCGGCAGATTGCCATTGTGTTCAAGACACCACCCTACGAGGACCTGGAGATCTCCGAGCCTGTGACTGTCAATGTCTTCTTGCAGCGGCTCACAGACGGGGTGTGCAGCGAGCCGCTGCCCTTCACCTACCTGCCTCGGGATCACGGTAAGCGCTCCAACCACAGCTACCCCACCCTGGAGACCAGGTCTCTGGCCTTGCTGCAGGAAGTAGGTGTGAGGAAGAAAGAGAAGAGAAAGCAGGCCTGGGGGCAGTAGCTCAGTGAGTGAAGTCCTTGCCCTGCAAGCATGAGGTTCTGAATTCAGTTCTTTTCCTGAGACTCTCTGGTTAGCCAGGCTGGCTGGCAAACCACAGGCCACTGAGAAACTGTTTCTCAAAACAAACGAACATAACAAAGAAAAAGGTTAGATGATAAATGAAGACTGACAACCGAGATTGGCATTTGGTCTCCACACACATGCACACAGACACAGAGGGAGAAGACGGGGAAACCAGGTGGACCAGCTCGTGCAGAGGTCCTGAGGTAGGATCAGAGAGATCCTACCTGCACTGAGCTTTTTTTAGGAGGAGGTTCTTTTGGCTTTTTCAGACAGGGTTTTTCTGGCTGTCTTGGACTCACTGTCTAAGCCAGACTGGCCTAGAATGCACAGAGGACTGCCTGCCTCTGCCACCCGAGTACTGGCATTACAGGCGTGTGCCACCATGTCCGGCCTATATTGAGCTTATATCCTAATTAAGATACAGAAACCTACTTGCATAAGTTGGTGAAGACCAACCCCTTCCTCGCTATAATGACCTCTGTGACAGACTGTCATAGCAACCTCTGTGATTGCAGGTCATAGCCATTTCTGTGACAGACTGCCATAGCGACCTTTGTAATGACCCCTGTAACGACCCCTGTGACCCACTGCCATAGCGACCTCTTGACCAACTGTCATAGCAGTCTCTGCGACTGACTGTCACAGTGACCTCCGTGGTTTACTGACATGTGACTTTTTGATGCCTCTTCTCTCCTGAACAGACAGCTACGGTGTGGACAAGAAGAGGAAGCGGGGACTGCCTGACGTCCTTGGGGAGCTGAGCAGCTCTGGTGTGTCCCTCCATCGCTGCCCACACCCATTCCCAGGCCCCTGGGAGGAGACGGGTGACCTGCTTGGGATGGGTGGGTTGTTGGGGTAAGAAACCCTCATTTCACCTTCCTCCAGACCCACACGGAATTGAAAGCAAACGACGAAAAAAGAAGCCAGTGTTCTTGGACCACTTCCTACCTGGCCACAGCTCAGGTGAGTATGGGGTCTTCAGCCTCCTCCTCCCTGCATAAGTCAACAGGAAGGCCCTGCCCTGTTTTTCCAGTTTTTTTCTTTTTTCATAATTTTAAAAAAGAATATTTTATCTTCTCTGTACGGGTATTTTGCTTGTCCATAAGCATGCCTGGTGCTGACAGAGGCCACAAGAGGCTGCTAGCTCCTCTGCGAGTGTGACCCTGAGCTGCATCAGTGTCCCTGCTGAGCTCTTCCTCCAGCCCTTTTCTGTTTTCTTCACATCCTCTGAATGCTTCCCAAGGTCAGCAGGTGACAGCACTCCTAGCAATATGGACTGAAAGGAATAAGGTGTCTAGGAACCTGGCGTCTATGATCCAAGCACTCAGGAGGCCGAGGCAGCGAAGTTACCAAGAGCTGTAGGCCAACATAGTCTACATAAAGTTCCAAGACAGACTGGTCTACACTGAGAGACCCTGTGTCAAACCTAATTTCTCACAGAAGTACAATAAGAAGGCCTTGCAGAGCAGAGGCTATGATCTCTGCACAGAATACATTTGTCAAGTTACTGCACATCTCTGAGGCTCAGGGTTCCTTAGAAAGTAATTTATTTGATTATAAAGATTTTTGAAGCGGGGCAGTGGCGCACGCCTGTAATCCCAGCACTCAGGGAGGCAGAGGCAGGCGGATCTTTGGGAGTTTGAGGCCAGCCTGGTCTACAAAAGTGAGTCCAGGATAGCCAAGGCTACACAGAGAAACCCTGTCTTAAAAAACCAAACCGAACAAACCCTTTAAATTTATTTTATTATTTTCATACTGTGATGATGCGTGTGTAATAGGTGTATGTGCGTCACAGCACATGTATGAAGGCCAAAAACCAACTTTGGAAGGCAAAGTCACTGAAGCCTAAAGTGTGATGATGAGAAGCCAGCCTAGGGGAACCAGCCTAGGAATTCCAAGTACGTGTGTGTGTATGTGTGTGTGTGTATGTGTGTGCCCGTGCGTGCGTGCGTGTTTGAGATAGAGTCTCATGCAGCACAGGATGATGTTAAACTCACAAAGATCCAACTGCTGCTGCTGGGACCAAAGGCCAGGGTCCCAGACCAGTCCTTGCTAAGCTCATTTCATTTTTATTTGCATTCATACCAAACTCCAAAATAACAGACTGGAACATTGTTTCTCCCCTCACAAAAGCAGATAGGTAACTGCTCCAGGAGGAGTCTGGTGGCTACATAAGTATCAGAGCCCATGCCTGGTTCAATGAGGTTCAGTCTCTGGGTCAAAGGTAACCTCCATGGGACCCTGTGCACCAGTTAACATTAGTGACTTTCTAGTTTTATTCTGCTGCTGTGATTAACACTAAGATCACATGGTAGGGCCTTAGGGGAGGAGGGTAGCGTTGGTTTCAACTTCAGGTCCCAGTCCATCACTGAGGGAAGCAGGCAGCAACCGGAAGCAGAGATCGCTGGAGGCTGCTTGCTGCCAGACCCATGCTTAGCTAGCCCAGGATCACCTGCTTGGAGAATGTTGTCCCTCCCAGTGGGCTGGGCCTTCCTGTATCAATTAACAATCAAGACACCTCCCTACAGTCACACTCTTAGGCTAATCTGATCTGGGCAGGCCCTCAGTCCCTTTTCAGATGACTCTCGGTTGTGTCAGGTTGACAGTGGATGCTAGCTAGGACTTGATGACATTAAACTACAAGAGGCACGGTAGCTTATACCTCTAAACCTAAACCTAGCAATCGGGAGGCTAAGGAGAATTGTGGTGATTCCACAGTGGCTGCAAGGGAGTGTCCCTCTGGCCCCCTGTCCCCCAGACCTCCTCTAGCACAGCCCTACCCCAGCCCTGCTCCCTCTCTGCTGGAGACTGGCTCCCGCTCTGGTTCTGGACAGACAGCTACAACTGGCTGTTACTTCACTCCTGGCTTCGGCTTATAAAGGAAAATGATGGAGCTGGGGGCTATAGCTCTGATGGGAGAGGCAGCCTACTGTGCAAAGCTTGGGTTTGATCCACAGCACCATGTAAATAAATCAGATGTGCTATTCCTTGGAAGGTGGAGGCAAGTGAACCTGGAGTTCAAAGTCACCATAGGCTATTTTAGCACATTTGAGGTTAGCCTGGGCTACAAGAAACTGTGTCTTGTTTTTCAAGGGTTTCTTCTCTCTCTCTCATATTATTTATTTTGCATGTGTGTGGGTGCATACATGCTACACACAGGTTGCATGTGGAGATCAGAGAACAACTTACAGGAGTCAGTTTTCTTCTTTTTTTTGTTTTTGTTTTTTGAGATAGTTTCTCTGTGTAGCCTTGGCAGTCCTGGGCTCACTTTGTAGACAGGCTGACCTTGAACTCACAGAGCTCCCCTGCCTCTGCCTCCTGAGTGCTGGGATTGCATGGTGCATCAGTATGCCCAGCTTCAGCTTTCTTCTTTGGCCATGTGGGTTCAAGGTCTGAACTGTCCTCAGGGATGTCAGTGAGCACCTTTAACCAACGAGTGGTCTGGATGGCCTGAGAACCTGCCTTTATTTTCACTTCCTTACAAGGTCGTGTGAGTATATGCCACAGGTATGCAGTTGCCTGTAGAGGCCATCAGATCCCCAGGAGCTGAAGTTATAAGGCAGATTTGAGTTGCTAGAAGTGGGAACTGGGAACCCAACCTTGGTCCTTTGCAAGAGCAGCAAGAGTTCTTAACCACTGACCCATCCCATCAGCCCCCTACCCTTAAAGACAGGGTCTTGTTAAACTCACATGTGTGTATATACCCATTATACACAAAAGCAAATACTCATATACATTTAAAAAATATGGTCTAGTGTGATGGCTGAGTGGACACAGGCACTTGCCATGCAAGCTTGGACCTGGCTAGCTCCATATAAAGGAAGCAGGAGCGAGAAATGATTCCACAAAGTTAAACTCTGACCTCCTCCCATGCACTATGGTAGGAGGTATGCCCACTCACACACATCATGTACACACACACACACTAAGGAGAGTGTGGTGCTTCCTTCCCACTCAAGTTAGGGTTAAAGGCCTGAGGTAGAATACACTGGAGTCCAGGTCAGTTACTGCCTAGCCCGAGGTGGCCTAACCCCAGCTGTTCTTTTTCTCCTCACCAGGCCTGTTCCTCCCACCATCAGCTCTGCAGCCGGCAGACACTGATTTCTTCCCTGGTACCATCTCCCTTCCTGGGTTGGAGCCTCCTGGCGGCCCTGACCTCCTGGAGGATGGCTTTGCATACGATCCTTCTGCCCCCACACTCTTCACCATGTTGGATCTGCTGCCTCCAGCGCCACCACTTGCAAGCGCTGTGGTGGGTAGTGGGGGTGCAGGGTCCACAGCTGTAGAGTCTTCTGTCTCGGAACCCCTGACGATGGACTCCTTCGCAGCCCCGGGCACTGGGGATGTTGGCACTGCCAGCCTTGTGGGCAGCAACATGTTCCCCAACCAGTACCGAGAGACAGCCTTTGGGGGTGGCCTCCTGTCCCCAGGGCCTGAAGCCACGTAGCCTCTGAGGTGGCAGAGGAAGCACTGGATCATCCCCAAGGCCAACCTTGACCAGTCTCCAGCTCCCTCATCCTGAGTCAGACACCTGTAGTGCCTGTGAGAAGCTGAGGAGAGTGAGCCCATTTCACAGATGAACGCTGTGTCCGGAGCGGAGAGGGGGCTCCTGCAGGTGGCCCCTTCTCAGGACAGGTTCTGAGAGATTGTACATAGGGGAGAAAGGAGCAGACCCCTGGCCCTCTTCTCTAATGCTGAAGGTGGGCCAGGTTGTTTGTGCAGTTTTCCCAATAAAAATTAGTTTTTTGAGCCTTGGGGAGCTCCTCTATTCTTTGCCTGGAAATGCTAGGTCTGTTTGGAAGTAAATAATTGTGGTTGAGGGGCTCAGCAGTTAAGAGCTGCTCTTGCAGAGGAGCCAGGTTCAGTCCCAGCACCCACATGGCAGGTCACAATGTGTGCTGACCTTGGTTGTCAATTTGACTATGTCTGGAACTAAAACCCCAAAATGGAGGGCATACACGTAAGGGATTTTTGCATAATTTGAAGTAGGAAAACCCACTTCTAATCTGGCTTTTGAGGGGGGAAGACACACCTTTAATCCAGAGCTAATCTGGGCCAAGACTTCTCCTGGAAACCTATATAAGCACATGAAAGAAGGAAGCTTTTGGTTTTTTTCCTGCTTGCCCTCACCTTGCTAACTAGCACATTCCTTTACTGGCATCAGAGTAATCTTCTATATTGTGGTGTACACTGAAGAGCAGCTGAGACACCCAGCCTCCTAGGCTGAGCAACTACTGGGTTCTCAGACTTTCTCTTCATAGCACGCCATTGTTTTATTAGCTACACCACAGCTTGTAAATCATTTTAACTAATCTCCTTTACACTTACACACACACACACACACACACTTATTCTAAACGTGTTGTTCTAGAGAACCCTGACTAATACACAAAGTATCCGATGCCCTCTTCTGGCTTCCAAGGGCATCTACATACACCCAGGCATAGATATAAATAAATCCTTTAAAAAGACTTATATTTTGGTGTTTTATGCATTGGGGTGTTTTCTCTGCATGTATGCACACCAGAAGAGGGCACTGGATCCCATGAGACACACTCTGGTCGTGAGCCGCTGGCAATTAAACTCAGGACCCTGGCAAGAGCAGCTCGTGTTCTTAGCCGCTGAGCCATCTCTCCAGCCCCTAAAATAAATACATCTTTACAAACAGTAACAACAAAATGTGTCCGGAAATCTGGGTTTCTCGGCTTGCGCTTCCAGGCCACCAAGCCACTGGCACCCCAGAGAGTGCCCTCCTGCGGCCCCGCCCACAAATCGAACCAACCACGAGACCCCCCACGACCACGCCCACTTCCCAGAGCCCTCCCTCGCGACTGCGGAAGTGCCTTCTGCGCAGCGCGGCCTCTCCTTCGCTCAACCTCTGACTTCCGCTTCCGGTGCGGGTTGCGAGCGCGCGCGAGCGCAGCAGTAGGAGGCGGCGACCAGCCGGTGAGTGCAGGCGTCCGACCCCGACGTCCCGACTTCCGAGCGGTGAAGGTCGGGCCTCCTCATTGCCTGAGGCGCTCCCAGGATAGCCGGGGGCGTCGGCCCAGCCCCGAGGGCGGCCCCGCCTGCTTCCGTCCTGACAGGCCTCAGGCTGCGCCCCTCACCCCTCCTCGGGCCCGAGTCCGTGCTTCGGGGCTCGGCCCGGACTCTACTCTCCAGACGCAGCTCTGCCCCTGCCCCACACCCACCGGGCCCACCCTTCTCGGTTTCGCCTGCATGCCTGGCCTGCTTCACAGCCCTCCTTTAGACCTCATCCTCCTGACCATCTCCATCCCCTGTCCACGCCCTCCCCCCCCCTCACTCCCCAGCAGCATGTCTGTGCTGTGTTGATGCCCTCTCCACTAGCCTTATATTATTACCACTTTGCTGCAGCCTCCCCCCTCCCCCCCGCCTTCCCCATGCATGGCAACTGCAGAGGGATCTTTGGGGTTCTTGTGAGCCCAGCCCTGGCAGCTCAGGATCGGTTTCAGGTACTCCTTTCATTCCAAAAAAAAAAAAATTTTTTTTTTCCAGACAGCATCTCACTATATAGCCTTGGCTTTTCTGGAACTCATTATATAGACCAGGCTGGCCCTAAAATCAGACATCCACCTGCCTCTGCCTTCCCGGGTGCTGAGATTAAAGGCATGCACCACCACCACAAGCCAAGTTGTTATTTCTTGTTTTTGTTTTTTTTGTTTTTGTTCTGTACTGTTTTGTATTAAATTAAAGCAGGATCTCCACATGTAGGCTACCCTGGACAATGTAGCCAAGGCTGGCCTTGAACTCAAGACAGTTCACCCTTCCAAGGGCTCCCCACTCCATAGGCTTTCATATGGACTTTCTCGGGGAGGGCCTCACTGGGTCCCCTACGGCCCCTCACAGCGCCTGAGCCACAGCACCAGCACTGTGAGGGAGTCCTTTTGTGCACTTCTCCTCCAGCGCCGCAGCATAGCCAGGGGACTTGGGACTTAGCATCAGATACGCCACCACCTTGGTGGAGGACTGTAGCAATGCCCTGCATTATTTTACAGTCCATTTGACACGGGTGGTGTCCTCAACCCTCAGGTGGAGGCCTCACCACGATGTGGCACGAGGCTCGGAAACATGAGCGAAAACTTCGAGGCATGATGGTGGACTACAAGAAGAGGGCGGAGCGGCGTCGGGAGTACTATGAGAAGATCGTGAGTGACCAGTTTTCATCATGGGGTGGAGGCCTCCAGAGGGGAGGGCCCCGGGCTTGGAAGTCTGTCAAGCCCAGAGCTCTAGTTCCTCAGAATCCTCCCTCCCTCTCTTCCCCCTCCCCTTGTGACCACTTTCTGTGGTGTTGGAGATAGAAGACTGTGCTTTGTGCAAGCCTTCTACCACCTGAGCTGCACCTTACCCTGTTTCTTTTTGAGACAATCTTGTTATGTAAATTAGGCTGGCCTTAGACTCCTAATCTAAGTGCCTGGGCCTCCATACTCAGCTAATAGTCATTTCTTCAGCCTGGTGGTTGGGGAGAGTTTGAGGGCTTCTGTTCGTATCTGCCTGCTGTGTCTGGTATGCAAAACTGGTGTCAGAGATGGAAGACTGCCGCAGCATCGTGAACATTCCAGAAGTGAGACTTTACCTCTGGAGCATTCTCGGGGCTCCTCATCATTGTGTGCTGAGTGCCCAGAACAGTTCAGCCATTCATGAGGCTGAGCTTGGCATCTAGTAGTAGTACCCTCAGGATTCTGACGCTTCCATTGCTTTTGGAGAAAAACAAACGTAAAAACCAAACGCTGTGCTTTGACTAAAAAGGCCTTGTGGCCTTTGCTGCCTTCTCAGTAGCTTTCTTTGCTGTCTTTGCTGGCCTTTTCCATATCTGCCACCACTGATAGGGCATTGGTCTATTATGCCTTACATTGTCTAACTTGCTTGTATTTGGGGACCCACAATGTGAAATGACAGTTGCTTACCTGGCTCAGTTTTTTTTAAGTGACATTCTATCAACTGTAGTGTTGCTGTTCCCAACCTCTCTGTTCCCCTTGCCTTCAGTCTTGTTCCCTGAAACCATTCAGCAGACTAGAGAAGTCCTTCTGAATCACAGAATTGGCCCTGTTTTTCCCTTGCTTTGAATGCTATGGCTCCCGAGTGCCTCTGGGAGAAGGCAGGCTTTTCAGCATAGCTTTCAAGGCCCTGCATGGCCTGGATTTTCTTTCGGAGGTGCTGAGAATGAAAGCCAAGGAAGGGCTTATGCCAGGGAGATGCCCTAGCACACCCCAGCCCCTCAGTGGGGAATTCTAGGCAGGGGCTCTACCACTGAGCCACACCCATAGGCCTCCACTGGTCTGGTAGATTGCCACTGAGCCACTTGGTTTGATTTTTTGCCTGTCCTCTAGATTGATGCCATTCTACTCTGCCTGGCTCCCTTGTTCAAGTTGTCCTCCTGGCTATCCTGCTGCCTAGTGTTTCCTTCTGCGTGCAGAGTGACGTGAGGAGTGGAATTGATTTGGCTGTAGCAGAGGAATGAAATATGAGCAAGAAGCTTTAACATGACTGAAGTTTGCCTTGAGGTCTGAGAGAGCTCTAGAGAAAGCTCCAGCTCCTGTGTCTCCACTCCACCTTGCAGAGAGGAAATAAGAGCGCAGGGCAGGGGTTCTCATGCTCCTTGATGAGAAAATGTTGAGGTGTTTTCCCGTGACCGCCGACATGGAAGTCCCACAGGCCCGCTCAGCATCAAGGAAGCAGACGTGGAGACTCTGTACTAGGTGGGCGTGGCCAGATGTGTGAGCTGAGCACTGAGGTGGGACAGTGCAGATGGGTGGCCCACCAGTGGTTGCAGCTCTCAGGCTGTTTGGAGGATTGGCTGTGTGGGCCAGTGTGTACTCCCTTCCCTTTTGGATGTTTTTTGGGTTTTCCTGGAGTGACGTCACTGTCGGTAGGGCACGGCAACATACCAGAGAGAATTTCTTGAAAGTCAAGCCTAGTGACTTTTGAGTGTATTTGATGCTACGTACAGAGCATGGACTCGTGCATCAGCAGAAAGCCTACCCCAGCATGGGTGAAGGCTCATAAAAGCCACTTCCCGTGAGCTCCCTGCCACAGCTGTCTGGCCCTTCTTAGCAACTGTGTCATTGTGGCAGCAGGTTTGTGAACCTTGTCCAGTTAGTAGTAAGCCTCAGAGCCAAAAGGCATCAGCTTCCTGAAGCAGCAAGGAGTTTTCCAAGCGGGGAGGAGACGGCTATACAGCCTATGTGCCTCAGTTTGTGTAACTGCTGCTCAGGAAGGGTTGGTTAACTTGGAGTGCAGGGTTGGGGCTCAGTGGTGAGTGCTTGCTAGTCAGCACCACCCCTGTACATACAAACAAAAGGAAAATAACAGACTCACAACCCCTGTTATTGCTGGGTAGAGTGGAATTTGGATTCAGACTAATGGATGGATGACACAGAGGGAACCTGGAGAGGGATGTTCAGGCCTTGCCTCCTGGTTGGCAGGGAGCCTTCTGAGCAATTGTCCAGAGCAGTGATGAGGAACAGGCCCTTACTGGGTGACAGGAAAAGCTTGACAACGAGTGTCTGTGGGGTTCTTTGTGGTGTGGATCATACAAGCAACCAGTGTCTGGGACAGGCATGTGATCTGCATCCAGATGTGTGGAGCCTAGCTTTGAGAGGTGGCCAGGCCAGTGGTGGGAGCTGCTGGGGTAGGCTCGCGGGACAGGGGGAGGAACCTAGGGTGTGCTGAGGCCGCTTGATGGCTGATCATTCTTGATGACTGCTTTTTTTCAAGTTTTATGACTTTTCTGTCATTGTTCTCATTCTCTTTTCTTCTTTCCTTTTTTTTTTTTTTTTTTTTGAGATTGGATCTTGCTAAATTGTACAGGCTGACCTAGAATTCACTGTGTCGCCCAGGCAACCCTGTAGTTCACATTCCTGCTGCCTAAGCCTCCTGGGTGCTGGGATTACAAGTGTGTGCCTGTTCTCTCATCAGTCCAGTCTCTGGATAAAGAAATGCAATCTATAGGACACGGTGATGCAGGCTTTTAATCCTTGCATTAAAGGAAGGCAGAGGCAGGTACATCTCTGTGAGTTTGAGGCCCGCCTGATCTTCATAGTAAGTTCAGGGCAGCCAGGGCTACACACTTAAGACTATCTCAGAGGGGGAAATACAGTTCCTTGTTGATCCACAAATGGGAATAAGTCCCCATATACGTGAACTTCTCCCCCATCTGAGCCCAGAGGGAGCACAGCCTGGTGGGTGAAAGTGGACCACGTTGATTTGTTTGTCTCCGATGCTGGGGTGGAGCCTACAGATCTGTGCCAGGTACATGTGCCAGGTACATGCTCTACTCTCAGCCTGGATCTTGCATCTCAGGAAGATACTTGCACAGCCTAGTTCTTTGCAGTGTTGCTCACAAGAGTTAGAGGAAACTAACCATATGGATGAATGAATAAAGAAATTTTGGGCTGGGTGATGGCTGTGGTTAATGCTCTGCAAGCATTGTGACCAGAGCTCAGATTCCCAGAACCTATGAAATGCTGGGTGGGTCTGGTGACGGGAAGGCAGAGACGGGATCTCTGGAGCAATCTGGCTAACCAGATCCACCATATCAGGCAGCTTTATGTCTGAGATAGGACAAACTTGAGTGAAGAGGATAGAAGAGTGACATGTACCTTAAGCCTCCATGTGCATGTGCACCCACACATGTGTGCACATTCATGCAAACATACACAAACGTGAAAATGAGAACAGGAAAAAAATGTGACTCTATATGTGCACTGAAAGGCTGTTTATCCTCATCCACTGTGGAACACAAAGCCAGTGACAAGAAAACAGCATCACACTCCAGAGGCAGTGCAGGTGGAGCTCTGAGTTCCAGGTCACAGTAAGCTACGGCGCGACCCTGTCCCAACAAGAAAATGAAACCCAAAGGAACAGCATGGTGTGATACAGCTTGACTCTGTATGCCGGGAGATGAAGTCAAATACTTATATAGAATAGTGGTTGTTAGGGACAGGGCACGGGGCTAGAGGGGGTTCTTTAGAGGGTACAGTTTGCACTTTGCAAGATGAGGCCACTGGAGAGATGGGCAGCAGAGTTCCCACAGAGAGGTGTGTACTTCTACACTGCTCTTCAGCTGTTAGGGCTGTCCAGTAACGTCAGTCAGCAGGCAAGCACTTGCCTAGTCTGGATAAGGCCCTAGGTTTAATCCCCAGAGCAGCAAAACAGTTAAAGTGAAAATAGTTGAGTGTAGGTTCTATGTTAGGTGCTTTTTACCACAGTAATAATTACCTTAAAATTGGAAAAAATAAGTGAAAGCTAGAAAAGAGTTGGGCCCATCTGGGGTCAGACTAGTTCTGCTTGATGTTGGTGTGATTTCAAATGTGGGCCTTGTGGCTTTGCCTCAGTTTCCTCATGTGGGAAATGGGCAGAGTTTGAGTGAGGGATGTTCTTACAGACAGTGCTTGCTTAGCTCAGAGCCCCAGGCATGCCCTATCCTGGGGCCACTTGCTTGGGCTCTGTGCCTGTCACTTCTGGGATGTAGATCCCTCCGGGGGCTTTTACACGCTTGCCAGACTTCATGCTGCACATGGTGTCCCTCCAGTCTTGTGTGGCCTGTGGGACTGAAAGAGACAAGCAAGCGTAGGGCAGCCACCCAGCTGCACCCTGGGATCTCGGACAGGCTTCTGTCCCTTTCTTTTCTGTGACTCAGGGTCTTGATGGCCCAGTGCTCAGCAATCAGATGAGCAGGGTGCCAGCTGTGGCCAGTGTGGGCCTCTGCACTGGTCTTGCACCCACTCCCTGCTGGGAGCCATGGGGGACAGACAATGACTCAGAGGTGGGGTGACAAGGGTGTGAGCACCATTGAGCACAGGAGGCTGTGGCTTCTCTTACGAGCTGAGTCTTCTGTCAGAGAGGATTCTTTACTTCTCCTGCCTGACTTACAGGCCCTGAGAGTCTGTTTGGGGACCCAAGCCCTGGGGACAGAAACAGCAGTGAGCAAAACAGATTTCTACCCCTTGGGAAGGGCATCCTGTTCTTGTGAAAGGCTGGTGGTGAAGAAGCTAGCTGTGCTAGAATAGCAGGTGCTGGTCAGCACCCTGAGGAAAACACTTGGGCCCAAGTAAGGTGTTCACATGGGCTTGGTTGAGGACACTCTAGGAGATGTGAAGTAAGAGAGAGAACAGCCCTGCTCAGAGGGAATAGTATTGAGCCTGGAACTTTCTGGGAGTGATAACATAGAGGCCTGTAAGCCTGGACAGGGAGAGCAGAGGAAAGACAGGGAGACATCCAGAGCATGCTAAGGCTCTGGGAAGAGGAGGGTCATGGCTTGGTGGAACAAAGAAAGCATTTCAAAGAGCGTAGGCGCCACATGTCCCAGGGAAGAGTGACCCATGGGCAGCAGGACCCAGTCAAGGGATGCACTGAGACTCTGGCAGAACTGTGGGAGCCAGCTCAGGATGTATGGAGAGAGCAGCACACAGTCCCTCCTGCAGCTTTCTGGTTGTGACCCCAGGAACTACCAGGCTAACGCACTAGCAGGTTTATATTTCCCATGATGCTTTTGTGGTGACGTGGATTTGCAATCCCTTCCCCCAGTCTCAGGACTCAGGCTTGAGGATGATGGAATGGGGAGTCTCCCATTTAAGTGGCCCTTTTTTTTGGGGGGGGGGTCAAAAATCCCTTTTGACTTCTAATTTTTAAAATTATTTGTGTCAAAGCCAGGCAGTGGTGCTGCATGCCTTTAATCCTGGCACTCAAGAGGCAGAGGCAGATGGATCTTTGAGTTTGAGAACAGCCTGTTCTATAGAGCTAATTCCAGGACAGCCAAGGACAAACAAACAAAAGCGAACGAAACAAAAAAGAAAAATTAATTTGTGTATGTGCAGATGTGTCTTCATATATAGTAGCATATGTAGAGGTTACAGCCTGATGTTGAGTATTTTCTATAGGTTATGTTTCTTCATCTAGCTTTTTTCTTTCTTTCTTTCTTTTTTTTTTTTTTTTTTTGAGGCAGGGTTTCTCTGTGTGGCGTTGGCTGTCCTGGACCTCACTCTGTAGACCAGGGTGGCCTTGAACTCACCTGCCTCTGCCTTTTTTGACCCAGGATTTCTCCCTGACCCTGGCTAGCAAACAGCCAGGATCTACCTGCCTCTGCTTGCCCAGTGGTGGGATTACAAGCACGCTGTGCGTGGCTTCTTACGTGGGTGCTGTCTATGCTAATGGTACTATTGAGCTGCAATTGCCATACCACACAGTTGACCCATTCAAAAGCTTAGTGGCAGGGTGCTTGCCAAGCATGCTCAAGGCTTCAGTCCCTGGCACTGCACCTAGTTGCGAGTCCCTCTCAGTCCTGTCCATCTCCACATTGGAGGTGTTCATTAGCCTAGAAAGCAGGCACATGCCCGTGAGTCCTCTCTCCCGCCCCATTGCCCCTTACCCTCAGTAGCTCTGTTCAGGGGAGCTACTCAGTGACTCTGCTTGCCTGTTCTGCTCATGTTTTGTGAATGGAATTACTTGACCAAGTTTTTACAGTGGGCTTCTTTGATCTATCGTATGTGTTCAAGGCTTGTGCACACTATAGTAGATAGCACATTGTTTCATCACTGAGAGATGCCCTACTTCGTATAAGTAGTCTGTTGGCGTGTTGACATGTTTCAGTTCCTGTGAGCAGTCCTAGTGAGAACATTAGCACATGTAAGATCTGTACCTAGAAGTGGAATTTCTGGATCATCCCATAGTTCTTGGTTGAACTTTTTATTTGCTGTTTTCTCTTTTCAGTGCTGACGGAGGAGCTAGGCCTCCTGCATGGCAGCAGCACTGTCCTGAGGTTACAGCCTCAGCCTGGGCTGCTGTGTGTGACTGAGTCTCTTTGTGCCTTGCTGCCTGTTGTCAGTTCCACCATCCTGATGCATTTGGTGTGGGACCTTTTCTGCCTGGTGTTCCCTCGCGGCCTGCAGATGAGCCACTGCCCTTGCTGGTGTGATCTTGCTGCTTCAGGCCCAGGGCTCACACTAGGCTCCAAAGGGATGACCAGGGCTGGGGCTGAAGAGAGTTAGGGTAATAATTTAGACACAGTATGTCTGTAGCTCTGGTAGGCCTTTAATTTGTAATCTCCCTGCCTTAGCGTCCACGTAGCTGGGATATAGTCCAGGCTGACAGAACGCCTCGGCTAGAGCAGAGTTCAGCAGTCCTGGCCACGCCCTGAGGGTAGCGAAACTGCTGATTCTGTGTGTCAGCTCCCCTGTGAAGTATGGCCCGGGGACTTGACCCAGAGATCAGCTGACCATTAGGCTTATTTGTGGAGCGTGGTGGGCCTTGCCTTGGCTCCTTGGTGACCTCTGACCTGTCCATCCCTGCAGAAGAAAGACCCTGCCCAGTTCCTGCAGGTGCATGGCCGTGCCTGCAAGGTTCACCTGGATTCTGCTGTTGCCCTGGCTGCTGAGAGCCCTGTGAACATGTAAGACTGTTGGGGACAGCGTAGTGTCAGAAGGGACTTGGGGTACTCTAGAGTCTCCAGGAGAGGCTCGGTAAGGACAGAGTTTTGTGCAATCAGGCCGGGAAGCCTGTGCATGTGCAGGTGCCTGTCAGAGAGGTTTGTAGAGTGTCACAGTTGGGGAGGGCTTAGGCTGCCTGAAGCCCACAGGTGATAGGTTGCCAGAGAGGCCTGTTTCAGGGTGACTGTGGCTCCTTTGGTGGCCTCCTCAGCCTGGTTTAAGTTCCTTGCTATTTGCCTGGCTCTGAGAAGTGGAGTCCTAGTTTGTACGCCGGCAGATGGATGACTTATTGGGGCCTGGACCCGGGTGTAAATTTGGGGGTAGAGCATAGGGACCTGAGCACTGGAGGTGAGAGTGAAGTGACAGTGGTTATCAGAGGGGCTTGAAATGGTGAGGATGGGGTGCTTGGACTCTCTGAGACCTGCCTGCCTCTGTCCTCCCACCTCAGGATGCCCTGGCAGGGGGACACTAACAACATGATTGACCGCTTTGATGTTCGTGCACATTTAGACCACATCCCCGACTACACCCCCCCACTGCTCACCACCATGTAAGTGTCCTCCAAGGCCGGGCTGCCCCAGCATACCCTTCACCTTTCTTGGGAGTGAGGAACCTTGCCCATTCCCTCTCCTAGCCAGAAGGCCCCTCCCCCTTTTTTTCATGGCTGGGGCTTCAGTTCACCTTCCTTTTAACCCTTCTTCCCAAAGCTCCCCGGAGCAGGAGTCAGATGAGCGGAAGTGTAACTATGAGCGGTACCGAGGCCTGGTGCAGAACGACTTCGCTGGCAGTGAGTATTGGGCTGCGGTGTGGGCGAGGGGGCCTGAGGCTGGATGACCTAGACAAGGCTCACCCAAGTCCTTGCTGCTGGTCGCCCTTGGTTCTGTCCCAGTCTGTGTACCCTCTCCCATTTCTGGGCCTTGGTCCATGAAACTGGCATGGGGCTCTCTGTGGAGTTAAGAGTCTTGGAGGCCTCCGTCCAGGCCACCTCCCATCCCTTCCCTCTGATTCTGTAGAGTCCTTTCCCTGAAAAAAGGAAGGAGGGTGCATGTGTCAGGCACTCACTACATGGGTGAGGGTCACGGAAAGCTCTTCCTTGTGTGCACAGAGCCCGACAGTCTTGAGCTCCCCGGACATGCCAAGTCTGATCTTCCCTGTTCCCTTCTGTGAATGAAGGGTCCAGAGGCTTCAGGAGACTAGGGCTTTCCCACCCGGCTTCCCCAAGAGGCCAGATCCGCGTGGGCAGGCTTCTCTGTCAAGGAACCTTCCCATGTCTGGGGAACTGTCCTGAAAGCCTGACTCCTGAATTGTCCCCCGACAGCCACACGCATGCCATGTTACTTGTGCACATGCCGTACACGCACAGACAGACTGCTTCCGCCCCTAGTGCTGCAGACAGAGCCAGTGGAGCCCTGCCTCCTCCACCCCCTCCCCCGCGTGGCTTTTAGCAGGGCAGACCACTCAGTGGTTCCCTTTCCAGTCTGTTTTGTGGTGCTGGGGATGATCCAGGGCCACACACAGGTGCTAGGGTGGCGCTCGCCTACCGAGCTGCACTGGTAGAGACCTTGGGTTATTTTTCCCTTTTCATGTTTGAGACATAATCTTACTCTGTAGGCTAAGCTGGTCTGAAACTCGTGATCCCTCTGCCCCACCCTCCCCAGTGCTGAGACTATAGCCAGGAACCACTGCCAGCTTGATGCCTCAGTTTACAGACAGGACTCAGAGGTGTCTGTGCAAATGAAGTTTTCCCTGTGGCCATGTCTGCCTCTGCCCAAGCATGAAGCGCGTCCTGGTGGGAGTCCTATGTCAGGGTCATCCACATATAAAGCCCCTGTCCTGGCAGGTCTCATTTTCCTCCCTGTGAAGTGGCAGGTGGGGCCAGGGATCATGTTGGCAAGCCTTGCTTGCAGACACAGGTGGCCCTGTATGTGGGCTCACTAGTGCTGTGCTCCTCTGGTTCTAAGATGCTTTTGTGTGCTTCCAATTAGAGGTTCCCACATTCTAGGAGCCAGTACAGCCTTAGGGTCCAAAAGTTTGTCATTTGTCACCATTGGTGCTGCTTTTCTTGCTGTCTGTCCAGGCACATGGTTTCTTGGAGCTGGAGCCATAGCTTCCCCTAGTTCTCCATTTATTTCTGCAAGCATTGTGTCCTGTGCTGTTCTGGGGCCGGGGGCTCAGTGGTGAGCAGAGGGCTGCCACATGGTTACACAAGCAGTTTAACAACAAACCTAGAGATGTCAGAGATGGTTTGCCAAGTGTTCCTGAAGGGAAGTAAGGCAGAGCGGGATAGACACGTGCTTTCTGCTGGGCCAGGGTGAGGTGCTGATTCCAGTCCCTGAATAGGGCACACAGAGGTCCTGGGGTGCCAGCACTGAAGGTAGGACAGGGAGCTGTGCAAGAGGGCAGCAGTGCCCTCTTCTAGGATGTGGAAACTAGGCAGGAGTCAGGTGTCTGTCACAGCCAAGGAAGGGTGATGATGTGTTACCTAGTGCAGACTCCTGATGCCACAGACAGAAGCATTGAAGCACTTAGGCTGGTATGGTGGCCCAGCACCAGAGCTACTCCACAGGCTGAGGCAGGGGGATCTCAAGGTAAAGGCTTGTCTGGGGCAACCTGAACAACTCTCTGAGATCCTGTCTCGAAAAGAGGACTGGGCATGTAGTTCCATGGGGGAGCGTGTGTGTGTGTGTGTGTGTGTGTGTGATGCATGAGGTCTTTAATCTTCCTGTCCTCTCCACCTGTACCTTTTAAAAAGAAAGGAGAGGAAAGGACTCACCTGAGCCCCCAAAGTGGGCTGAAGGGAGGCCAGGGCTGGCCCAGTACCCTGGGGAGCTCTTGAAGAGGGTGCTGCGGGTGTAGGAGAGCATAATCATCAGGTAGCCCATTAATATAAACCAACCCACAGGACCACATGGCATGACGACCAGTGGAGTCCAGATGATATCCAACACTTAGGGTTCTGAGGCGAGAGGCCCAGTGACAGCAGTAGCGGCCATGATCCCAAGTACCCACTCTATCAGGGATATGTTTTATAGAAGAGGGAACTGAGGCATAGGGGGTAAAGGGTCAGCATCACTTGAGCAAGATCACAGGGTGAGTGGATTGTCCGGCTGATAATTGTGGCACTTGGGTCCAAGACAGAAGAGTGATTAGAAATGGATGTCCTTCTCCCATCCCCTCCTGCATCTTTGTGCCCCATTCCTTTGCATGTGCCTGGTGGTGTTGACCTATGGCTTCTCTCCTTGCCAGTCTCAGAGGAACAGTGCTTGTATCAGATCTACATTGATGAACTGTATGGAGGCCTGCAGAGACCCAGCGAGGATGAGAAGAAGAAGTGAGTCAGGGGCTGGCCTGATGGGGTGGGGACTGGCCCCTCCCACTCCAGCACATCAGTCTTCTGGAGCAGGACTGTGTGTAGCTAGCACTCGATGGGTGCTGCCTCCATTTATATGGCAAGGAAGAGGCAGTACCAGTGGACCAGCGGTGCCCAGGCTTGTCACTCCCACCTTGCAGAGTTGGAGGCATGAGCCCTGTGGGGAATCCACCTGAGTGTGAGTCGTTGAGGGGAGGGGGAGGGAAGGCAGCCCCTTGGAATCAGCCTTAAGGCAGGAGCTGTGAGGTGCAAAGGTGATGGGGTGTTGTGCACTTGTCCTGGTGCTTGCTTGCAGTGAGCTTGCTACCCCATACACTGATGTCACTCTGTAGGGACTTGGTGGCCCCAGCCCAGGGTTGCCAGCCATCTTTAAGGCCAGCCTGGCTGGGCACTGGCTGTAGTTGGAGTCCCACTTAGGTTTGGGACCACCTAGTTACAGGATCTGCTTCCTGACACTCAAGCCTTGGCTTCAGGATAAGGGTGCTGGGATGAGGCGGGGTATATTGACAGCTGAAGTCAACAGTAGCCTCTCAGTATGGCCTCTGGAAGCAGAGTGTGGGCACATTTTACCCAAGATGACTCTGGGGTCTGCATCATGGGACTCATCACCTGTGCAGGCGGCTGGTCTCCTGACATGAGTAAGCCAATGTGGCAAGGCTGAGCAGCCCAGGACAGTACCTGAGCCAGGAGGGAGTGAGCAAGGAGGATGGATGTCTTGGAAGAGGAGGGAATGGGAAGGACCAGGCCTTAGGCAGATGGACTAGAGTGGAGCAGCTTAGATAGACGCATAACCAAGTACTCATGGTCCACTGTGGGGCTTGCCTGTGGCCCTGTGGCTGCTGGGTACCCCTGGCTCATTTTGTGGCTCTTTCCCCAGGCTGGCAGAGAAGAAGGCTTCCATTGGCTACACCTATGAAGATAGCACTGTGGCTGAGGTAGAGAAGGCGGCTGAGAAGCCAGAGGAGGAGGACTCACCAGCAGAGGAGGAGAGCAACTCGGATGAAGATGAGGTCATCCCCGACATCGGTGGGGTCCCCTCTCTGCCCTCCCCACCTGCAGTCCCCGGGCATCGGTTCTGTCTCTCGTCCCTCACCCTCTGTGGGGTACCCGTGCTCACAGGCCTTCCCCCTGCCTCAGCTCCAGAGCCTCAGCCTCCTGTTCTTTCCTTGTTGAACGCTCAGCCTTTCCTGTCCCCTCCCCCACTCATTTCTGGGTACCGTTTTTACAAGCTGGTTCCCACCTAGGAGCAGCCCTTCCTCTCCTACCTGGGGTCAGCCTTCCTTTGCCCTGGGAGACCAACCCTCTCCTTTCCTAGAGCTGCCCCTCATCCTCCGGCCTCTGTCACTCATCCCCCATGTTCACACCTTCCCTCCCACAGACATCCTCAGTGAGAAGGCTGCTGCTGTCTGTCCCTTTTCCATCCTACTCTTTCTGGTGCACATGCGGGCTTAGCCCCAGGCAGAGCCAATGTTCATGTCCGTCCTTCCCGCCCTCCCTCCATAAGCTGTTCTGATGCCCACCCCACCCCACCTCCGTCTCTTTCTATCGCCCGTCCTCTTCTCTTTCCTGCACTCCTGCACAGACTCATTAACCCATCCCCACTGGTCCCTGCTGTGCAAGGTGCTGGCCAGGCCCCAGCTTGGGCCTCACAGCTGAGCCAGCACAGCCAGATCCTCCCTAAAGGTGCTCCACCTGGCAGACCTGCCACGACTTGGGGTGCTCCCCACCTCCGTCGTCTTCTCACGAGCTTGGGTCCCTGACAGCCCCTTTGTCTTGGTGTAGACGTGGAGGTGGACGTGGATGAGCTGAATCAGGAACAGGTGGCCGATCTCAATAAGCAGGCCACCACCTACGGCATGGCCGACGGGGACTTTGTCAGGTAAGGCTGCTGGCTGACATGCCAAACTCTGGTCTTGCCCTGGCCTGTGTCATACCCCTCACACCAAAAGCTGACCTCAACCTGTGAACTGTGAATTTGTGGCCCCAGACCTGGAAGCTGCTAGTTCTTTGGGGACAGCGCCCTCTAGTGGTCAGCTTTCTGCATTGGTTCCTTCATGTGACCATGCTGAGCCAGGCTCTGCCGCTGCCTGTGCCTGGTGGCGCCGACCCAGTGCTTCCTATACCTCAGTGACACCAGGGACTAGGGGTCGGTTCCAGGTCCTCGCCATCTGAACCCAGAACCCTTTAGCCCGGTGGTTCCTTTTAATGCTGCGCCCTTCCGCACGTTGTGGTGACCACCAACCTTAAAGTTTTTGTTGTTACTTCCTAACTGTAATTTTGCTCCTGCTATGAACTCTGATGTAAATATTTACATCAGAGGAGGACGTCAGGCGTACTGCTCTGCAACCTCATTCCCCTGAGACACCTCCACATGGGGTCTATCACTGAACCTGGAGCTAGGCTGATGGCTGGCAAGCCCCAGTCTCAGCTTTCCAGTTAGAGGCACAGAGTAGCCACACTCAGCTTGTTTTCTTTTTAATTTTGTGTGTTTGAGTATTTTGCTTATGTGTAGTTAGTTCTGTGCATCATGCGCAAGCCAGCCCAGGTATCTGTGGAGGCCGGAAGAGGGGGTTGGAGCCATCAGCTGTGGGTGCTGGGAACTGGGCTCAAGTCCTCTGGAAGAGCGGTCGACATTCTTGCCCTGAGCCATCTCTCCAGCCCTGAGTGCCAAACTATTGACTCCTAAACCAGCACAGAGGCAGCCTGTGTCTGAGTTCCTGGGGGCCAGCACCAGTTCAGGAGCACCAGGCACACACAATGCACAGACATACTCGAAGGCAAAACACTCATAAAACAGATCTAAAACCAGTTTTTTTAGATGCTCAATAAAATCTGCTGAATATATCAAAGAAATTTGGTGTAGTGGCACACGCCTACGATTCTGTAGTAGTCTAGAGGCAGAGGCAAGAAGATCATGAGTTGAAAGCCAGCCTGGGTAGTAAGTTCCAGGCCAGCCTGAGCCACAGAACAAGACCACATCAAAGGGCAGGGCAGGGCAGGGCAATGCATGGCAATGCATGCCTGCACATCCCTTAGCTAAGAGGATCCCCTAGTGAGTTCAGGAGCAGCCCGCCTGTAACAGCAGTGTCCTGACACAGGGAGAAAGGTAGACAGAGTTATCAAGAATCATGGAGCAGCAACAGATCCTGCCGTCTTTGCTGCCTTTACCAGGGTTCGGCTCACTCTGTGACCTGTGCCCTTCATACCGATTTCCCACTTCCTCTGCAGGATGCTACGGAAAGACAAGGAGGAGGCAGAAGCCATCAAACATGCCAAGGCCCTGGAGGAGGAGAAAGCCATGTACTCGGTGAGGTCTGGGTAGGGTGCAGGGGACCAAGGTGAATCTACAGTGAGAGCACAGTCCTCACCATATTGGTCCTCCCCATCCAGGGTCGTCGGTCCCGGCGACAGCGAAGAGAGTTCCGGGAGAAGCGCCTGAGGGGCCGAAAGATCAGTCCTCCCAGGTAGGATTTCTCCTCTGGGCAACCATACTCACCAGCCAGGGGCTCAAGAGTGGAGCTTAGCCTTGGCAGAGACTTGTTCTAATGATGCACTTGGAGTTAACAGAACTAAGAGTAGGCCTGGAGGCACGTGGATTTTTTCCTCCGCCACCTGTGCCTGTCACATCACGCTGCTGCATTGGGGAGTGGACAGAACACTGCTAGAGATGGTTGGAATGATTGTGGCCAGGACTCAGGGCCCCAATCACAGTCTGCTTGTGCTGCTCAGTATCTAGATAAATGGCTCCTTTCTTCTAGCTACCGTCTCCTCCTTTGCAAAGTGTGGCACTCTCAGGCACGAGGAGAGGGGCCTGGAACAATTCCCACATGGAAATCTTGAGAGTTGAGTAGAGCAGTTGTATATGAGAATCTGGGCCTGGTAACCCTGGGCAGGTCTCTGTTAAAGGAGAGAGATTGCAAGTTGGTCTAAGGTTTAAATTGCTCAGGGATAGGTAGTCCTGGTTCTCATGGTCATTGCTTTTAGTTTAGTGGCCCTGTCAGTGTATTGACCAAAAAATGCTAAGTGGAGGTCACGAACCTGAGCTGGGATCTTGGCTCCTTCCCTCACGAACAGTGGAACCCCAGGTCGGTCACTTGCCCGCCCTGGGCCTGTTCCTCCCCTCTGAGTGAGTAATGAGACGGGTCACTAAGCCAGGCACGCTGCGTTCCTGCCAGCTTTGCTCCAGTTGTGGGTGTTTAAAGCCCTGTGCTGTGCTGCGGGACAGTCGGGTTGTACAGCCTGTAGCACTGAGGTTTTGATAGACCAGCCTCACACCAGCCCAGTCTCAGCTCCCTGTCCTTCCTGTTGTCTCCATAGCTATGCCCGCCGGGACAGCCCCACCTATGACCCCTATAAGCGGTAAGTGTCAGTGTCCAGGAAGAAGTCGTCACCGTGGGTCACTCCTGTCGCAGATGGCATCCTGTGGTCTGTGGGTGGAGGTTGGGTCTATGTCAGTTTTGTTTTTTCATTTATTTAGTTTTAATCCAGAATCTTTTACTCTTCCAATGTTAATGTATAAGCTTGTGATGTGATCAAATATGGCACAGAGGGACATGGAGATTGGGTATCTTTAACACAGGCTGCCAGGATTAGTGAGAAATGCCAGGCATTGACAGGGCCCCCTGGAGCACCAAGTGCAAGTCCCAGGTGTTGTCAAGGATGTTGGTGGGTTCAATCTAATTTTCCTCCCTCTGGCAGCTCTCTTTTGGTCAGAGGGTGAGACCTGGTGGGTCAGGAGCCTTTTGTTTGGCTGCCTTGCTCAAAAGGGAGTGGAATTAAACTACAACTGAGGACTTATTCTCTGGGTTAAAGAGGAAGCCCTCAATGTTTTCAGTGTGTCCCCTGATGTAGGAGAACTCCAGGTCTCTTGCATAGGCGAGGCCCTCTGCTGCACTGTCAAAGCTAGCCCTTTTCTCTCTTCATGCTTGTGTATTTATGGAGAGGGGGACTCTTATGTAGCCCTGGCTGTCCTGGAGCTCTGTGTACACCAGGCTGGCGTCAAACTCAAGAGATCTGCCAGCCTCAGCCTTCCTAGTGCTGGGACTATCCTACTCTCACCCGGCCCATTTTCGTTTCTGAAAAGTTGCATTTATCTGTGTGGGTGGGGGTGGAGTCCGTGTCTCCCCTGGAGGTGAAAGGACAGCTTGGAGCCAGTTCTCATTCTGCCACGTGGATTATGGGATTGACCTAAAGTTGTCAGGCTTGGGGACAAGGGCCTTCACCTGCTGAGTCACCCACCAGCTGCAGACTGACTCATTTATGTTTGAGACAAGGTCTGTCTGCATAGCTCTGGCCGGTCTTGACCTCTGGATGTATACCGGACTGGCCTTGAACTCACACAGCCCACTAGGGCCCTGGTGCAGCGGGGCTCTGAGTCCTGCCTCTCTTTCGCCTGCCCTCTGGCTGCAGGTCGCCTTCGGAATCCAGCTCCGAATCCCGCTCCCGCTCTCGCTCCCCGAGCCCAGGCCGCGAGGAAAAGATCACTTTTATCACCAGTTTCGGGGGCAGCGATGAGGAGGCAGCTGCTGCCGCGGCAGCGGCCGCTGCATCTGGGGCCGCCCCAGGGAAGCCCACCGCGCCTCCCCAGCCCGGCGGCCCGACTCCAGGCCGTAATGCCAGCGCTCGGTCGGTAGCGCCCGCCCTAGCTGGCCGCTGGGAGGAGGAAGGGCCCTCCAGGGGCGGCGCTAATGGGTCTGTGCTCCCGCAGCCGCCGCTCCTCCTCGTCCTCCGCCTCCGGGACCTCCAGCTCCCGTTCCAGTTCGCGCTCCAGCTCGCGTTCTCGCCGTGGATATTACCGCTCTGGGCGCCACGCGCGCTCCCGCTCTCGCTCCTGGTCCCGCTCGCGCTCCCGCTCCCGGCGCTACTCGCGCTCCCGCAGCCGGGGCCGACGGCACTCAGACGGCGGTTCCCGCGACGGGCACCGCTACTCGCGCTCTCCAGCCCGGCGCGGCGGGTACGCGCCCCGCCGCAGGAGTAGGTCTGTGCTCTGTGCTCAGGAGCTTTTGCCTCTGGGCGGGTGCGGGCATTGAGGGTGGGGGACTGGGGACAGACTGCCTCTCGGAAAGCATGTGATTGGAAGCAGGACGGATGGGGCGGGGCATGGAGGTATCTAAGCCTCTGCCTAGACTTCCAGTCTGCAGACCTAGTAACCTCGGCTGCAACAGCTTTTGTAGAAGAGGAGGGTTCCCAGGGACAGGAGTCTGGGCTGTGACTGTTTTTCGGCTTGGTAGGGGAAATTGCAGCAGAGGCAGAGTGTGGATAGTGGCCCACCCTTAGAGGCCCAGCTGGGTTTCTTGGGCTGTAGAAAAGTCACCACTTAGTGTTCAGAGTAGACCCTGCCCTGGCTGTGTGCTGCCACAGGGTCACCGCCAGTCTCCTGGTGTTGGGCGGTGGGCGCTGGAGCAAGAGCAGAGGCCAGGAGTCCTGCTACAGGGCCATCAGCCATTGACTGCCAGGCACAGTCCTGGCCCCCTCTTCCTTGTCTTACTGCTCTAGAGAGGCTGAGTGCATGTTTCCTGCCTGGTAGCTTAGTACTGGGTACTGGGTGCACACTCAGTACTGATGACAAGTACTAGTTAGCCCAGGAGATTCATCCTGGGCTCGGAAATCATCTTCTGGGGCTTCCCTATAGCAGGACAACAAGGCTGGGGAGGAAAATGGGGCCTATCACAAAATGAATGCCAGTGAGGGTGACTGCTGTGTTGAGAATACCAGTAGAGCCTTAAGCAGGTAAGCCCTGGGCCAGTACAACCTGTCCAGAGCTTAGGGATTGTGCTGGCGGCTGGGGTAGGGAACACCACAGGTATGGAGCAAAAGGGGAAGCACCTGAGTGTCCTGATCTGGGTCTCCCAAAGGCTCCCCCAGGAAGTTAGCAGCTGAGTGTCTAGTGAGGAAGAGAACTGGGTCTAGCATGCTAGTGGTGTAGGGTGCTGGCTGTGTTCTAGAGCAGTGTTCAAGCCTGCAGGAGGCCTGTGGACTTGGAGATTTCAGTCACTTTCTGGAGGCCCTGGGGCCTCACAGCGCTCTCCCCTGCTATACCTAGGAGCCGCTCCCGTTCAGGTGACCGCTATAAGCGGAGTGCCCGGGGACCCAGACACCATAGTAGCAGTCGTAGCCGCAGCAGCTGGTCCCTCAGCCCCTCCCGAAGCCGCAGTCTGACCCGTAGCGGAAGCCGAAGCCAGAGCCGGAGCAGAAGCCGCAGCCACAGCCAGAGCCACAGTCACTCGCCATCGCCCCCAAGGGAGAAGCTGACCAGGCCGGCAGCATCCCCTGCTGTGGGCGAGAAGCTGAAAAAGTGAGTAGGGGCCTGGCTGCTGCCGAGGGCGCCCCGTGCTTGCTTCATTTGGGAGGGAATGTAACACTGCCGTGGTCACTCTGGGAGGTGAACCCCACAGTGTGGGTTCACTGCCATCATGGCCAGAGAGAGATGTGGTCCTGCCTAGGTTCTTTGGGTCAGGAATACATCCTGAGGGGTCGAGCCCATGGCTGATGGCAGTCCTGAGGCCTATGGTCAGAGTGTCACTGCTACTTCCTTCCACCCAGGACCGAACCTGCCGCTGGTAAAGAGACAGGAGCTGCCAAAGTCAGTAAGAATTTGGAACTCGCCCGTCTAATTCCCGTCAGCAGCAGTGTCCAGAGCTGGGCCCGGTGGGCCTGCAGGGGGCCCAGGGGGAGGGGAGAGCCAGCCCAGAGACCGGGGAAAGGCTACCCAGGCAAACTCAGTCCTATCCCTGCCTCCCCCGGGTCTCCAGGTGGCCCCCAAGTCCCAGGCTCTTGGCTGAGGTGGGCAGGGCGAGCTCTGGGCACCCACGCCTATCTCGCCCCTTCTCCCGCAGCCCAAGCTGACCCCACAGGAAAGGCTGAAGCTGCGGATGCAGAAGGCTCTGAACCGCCAGTGTAAGTACTACCCCAGCCCAGCCAGTGCTGTGGGGAAGAGCGGGATGATCTCTCTGAGCCTGCCTAAGCAGGCCAGGGCGGCATGGGCACTGCAAGGACAGCCCTCAGCCTTACACCCTTCCTCCACAGTCAAGGCGGATAAGAAGGCAGCTCAGGAGAAGATGATCCAGCAGGAGCATGAGCGCCAGGTCAGGCGAGGCTCAGAGGGGAGGGCCGCTCAGGTGGGGTAAGGCTGGGCCACCCCTCACAGCTTTATCTGCTGCAGGAGCGAGAGGATGAACTGCGAGCCATGGCCCGAAAGATCCGGATGAAGTAAGGCCCCGACCTGTGGTACACCCAGCCTCCTGCTACTGGAGCCCTGGCTCCTTTCATTGGTCCCCAGGCCCATTGTCATTGCTGTCCTCCTGTTCTTGTAGCCTCTTCCCCTAGGAAGAAACGCCCTAGGCCCCTCACCTTCTGGCTTCATGCCTGAATGGTATCCCAAAACTCCCTGGCCTCCCCATGCCTGGCAACTGTGTCCTTGGTATCTGATGCATAATAAGTGGTGAAGTGATGCCTGCCCGTGCTGGGTCTCTCAGGGCCAAGGGCCTTTCATTTTTCTCTTCTTTCTTTTCCTCTGTATGTTGGGCGGTGGTCAGAGCGCTGGGCCTAGATCACAGGCTTGGAGTTTAGTTTCAGCTGTCTTACATCTCTGGTTAAAGTGGCTCTGGGGTGGGTACTTATTGTCTTGGAGCTGGAAGTGGGTCAGCCCCTCAGTGCCCACCACACTAGGCAGCCGGGATTAGTGCCTGGAGACCTCAGTTTACCCAGGGCCGTCTGTCAGAGCCTGGGCTATTGCACAGTATTGGCAGGGAGGGGAGCCCGACAGGGATGGGGCTTATACCTGTCAGGTCTTTCAGTTTGCGCTGTCAGGGGAGCAAGCAGCTCTCAGCTGGGTTGTCTTCCTGTGCTGGGAATGGTCCTGTCTCTGTGGTAATCCATGCCGACTGGCTGGGCTGTGGGAGCTCTGCTGCCCAATGCCAGGCCAGCTGCTGCTCCTGTTTGTCATTTCTCATATGTGTGTGCGTATATACAAACATATATGTATATGTATATATATATACATACATACATATGCACACACAGAGATATATATGCTTGTATGTATATTATCTATATATATTTTTGTGATTTTTTTTTCTTTCTTATGATAGGACTCCACACAGTAGCTCTAGATGGCCTGTAACTCACTATGTAGCACAGACTGTCTTTGAAGCCACACAGTCCTCATGCTTCATTTCCCAAGTACTGGGAGTATAAGAGCTCCATGCCTGGCTTGGTGTGGGAGGGAGAGGGAAGGAGGGTGGAGGGAGGGAGAGAGAGAGAGCCAGCCAGCACAGATGCATGTGTGCGGAGGTCAGAGGGCAACTTCCAGTTATTAGGACTCTCCTTCCAGTGTAGGACTTGAGGATGGAACTCGGATTGTCATGTTCATGGTGCGGGGCTCACCCTGAGCTGTCTTGTCCTGGTATTGTATATGGCACGCTCACTGTTGAGGTGGAGGAAGAGGCCAGGTGTGGTGTTTCTTGCCTGTAGTCCCAGCATACAGGAGGATCATGAGTTCAAGGCCAGCCCTAGCTACACAGACAAACCTCTCTTCCAAAGACAAATTCCCAGAAGAGGCACTGGGGACTTGGCCATGTTTCTGTTGTTCTCTGCCACTTGCCCTCACCCCGTCTGCCCCGTTCCTGCCTGAGCCTCGTTTGCTCTGCTGTTCATTGGATAGGGTCACGGTTCCGCTAACAGGCCCCTGAGAGAACTGGGTGCAGGGAAGGCAACTGCCAGCGCTTCGAGTCGTGGCCTGGGGAGACAGTTGATGAAAGCTCTGGGCACGCTAGGAGGCCTGGCTTTCCTGGTCCAGGTAGAGGTGTTATACAGCCCAGCAGGTGCTCACCCCTCCCTGTTGGTTGCCTCCCCTCTCCCCGTGCAGGGAGCGAGAGCGACGGGAGAAGGAGAGAGAAGAGTGGGAACGCCAGTACAGCCGCCAGAGCCGCTCACCCTCCCCACGGCACAGTGAGTGTCTTTCCACCCTTCCTGCGGGCCAGGGTCTCAAGAGCCAGGCCTGCTGCTTGGGATCATTAGAAAGAAGCCAGGTGCTTTACCTCTGTGATCCCAGCACCCCAGAGGTAAAGGTCAGTCAGGGTTCTGTGAAGAAACCAGTCTCGCAGTCAGGAGACTGGGGCAGAAGGGTCACCATCAGGGTCAGCCTGGGCTACAAAGCAAGACTTCCCCCCCACACACACACACTCACACACGTAGACCTGTTGACACAAAAAAGAGGCCAGCACTTTGGGGCAGGAGGATTGCTTGATTTGGTGATTGGGAGCAATCTAGATTATACAGGGAGACTTACTTTAAAAAGTCCTAGACAAGCTGGGTGTGGTGGGCAGATGCATATAATCCCTGCACTCGGGGGCAGAGGCAGGTGGATCTCTTGTGAGTTTGAGGCCAGCCTGGTCTACAGAGTCCAGGACAGCCAAGGCTACACAGAGAAACCTTGTCTGGAAAAACCAAACAAGTCCTAGACAGCCAAGTGTTGAAGCGTATGTCTTGAGGGGCCAGAAATGGGAGAATCTCTGAGTTTGAGACCAGTCTGGTCACCATGGCTAGTTTTAGGCTAGCCAGAGTTACATAGACTGGTATCAAAACAAAAAAAGTAAGGCCTTGCTTGAGGTCCCTGCTATGAAGGGGGGGGGCTGATGCTGGCACAGGTGAGCCACAGGCTCCAGCATGGCCCAGCAGAGGCTAGTTGGCATCACCCTCATTTTTCTTTTCAGGTCGAGAGTACAGTTCTTCCCGAAGGTGAGGTTGCTGTCTCAGCCACCAACGGTGACCCTCCCAGTCCCCCATGTCCTTCCTCCCCAAGAGCCCTTCATGTGGTGGGGCTAGACTTGTTCCCTTGGGAAGATACTCCTTCCTCAGCAGCCCAACCTCCAGGCATGTTGATGCATGTGTGCTTGGGAGGGAGGCTCCCAGCATCCCACCCTCAAAGTCTTCCCTCCTCTGCAGGCGGTCGAGGTCCAGGTCCCGGAGCCCGCATTACAGACACTAGGCGGAGGACTGAGGTTGGGGGCTGTGAGGCTGCTCGGTTTCTGGAGTGAAATAAAAGCTAACGTTATTTAATGCCCTTCACTGCCTTTTGGCCTGATTGATGTAGGACTTCCCGGCTAGGTACAGTTGAGGATTGCTGCAGGTGCTGTAGCCTGCAGGGTGTGGTGAGTGGGGCCTGCAGGGGCCAATCCAGTCAAGGGCTCAGACTGTGGCATGTGTGGACAGGGCCAGTGGATGACGGGCTAGGACTGGACTGTGCCTAGGGGCCTCTGGTGACAGGTCCGGGCCTCTCCCTGCCCTTGCCTGGCCCCTGGCCTCACCCACACCAAAAACCGGGAACACAGCTTTCTGTGCCAGTCCTCCAGTGCCCAGGGCATTCACCCCCACTCCAAACCGGTCTGTCCAGCTGTCCATACTATGGAGGGGGAGCCTCCCACCTCAGACACCCCAAGAAAACCAGAGTTCAGGCACATGGATAAATAGAAGATGCTTTATTCACATAAAGGTGATGGAATTGTATAAAACTGCTCTCAGGTCATTTGGGGCCTCAGGCCATTGTGGGGTGCTTCTGCTGCAGGTGCTTTTCTAGTGTGGCCTGCAGTCCAAAGGGCACATGGCAGTGTGGGCACTTGTAAAGGGTGCTGCCAGGCCCCCGACCATGCGTACGGCGGTGGCGATTGAGCTTGCTACTCTGGGCACAGGCATAGGGACACTGGTCACAGGCGTAGGGCCGCTCCCCCGTGTGTGAGCGCCGGTGCACTGTCAGGTTACTGCTGTTGGTGAAGTGCTTCCCACAGAAGTCGCAGCTGCTGCTGGGCCCACTGCTCTTGCCCCTGGGCGTGGTCTTCTGGCTCTTCATGGGCTCAGTCCTCTCTTTGGTGGTGGCTCCCCAGCCGGCACCACCAGAAACTGCCTGAGCCCCGCTGCCAGGGGCCTCGGGTTCCTGTGCGCCGGCTGTGGCCGCAGCTCCAGCCTTCTTCTCCGCGCTCTGGCACGGAGCTGCGCTGGCTGGAGTGGCAGGGGCCGCTGCGTGGGCCGCTGGTTCCGGAGGGGCTGCTGGGGAGACTCCCGGGCTACTGGCCGGGGTGCAGGGACTCCCAGGCGTGGGCTGCCGGTGCGTCTTTTTGTGTCTGTTCAACTTGCTGCTCTGAGTGCAGGCATAGGGGCACTGGTCACAGGCATAGGGTCGCTCCCCAGTGTGGGAGCGAAGGTGGACCTTGAGGTTGCTGAAAGAGCTGAGGGTCTTCTTGCACACTGGGCAGGTAGGGCTCTTCCGGGCAGCACTGCCCACTGGGGGGAGCTTGGCCTTCACTGGCTCCACAGCCACAGCCATGGCTGCAGCCACCTCAGCCAGGCCCAGCAAGGGGGCCTCGGGGGCCTCCGATTCTGTCTGATAGATGCAGAGCCCATGGTCCCACTGAGCATGGCGGAGCAGCTTCCAAGCACCAGTGAACTGTCTGCCACATCGGAGGCAGCTCAGAACCTTCAGCTCTGTGGATTCTGGAAGAAAGGGAGGAAGAGGTTAGCAGCACCAACCCAGCAAGCCCAGAGGCCTGCCAGGGCCACAGATGCTGCCCTTGGAGCTGTAAAGGGGCCCTGCTGGTCCATAGTAGAGGGAGGCCATCTGGGCACTGGGGAAGCAGGGGCAAGGCCTCAAAAAGCAGACCTCAGCGGGGAAACCTCAGCTGGGCCTAGCACAGACACCACTTAATGGGGAGGTGGGCGACTGTGTGGATTCCAAATTCATCGTTTTTCTGTGGTCTCATGGTGTAAAGCCACAGGATGTCCCAGACCAGCTTGACTTTGATTCAGATAGCCCAAACTACAGACAGTCCTGGGTGGGTTGACCTTTTTGATTCCATAGGCTTTGGCCAAACAAAGCAGACTCGTCAAACTCAAGACCCTTTCTAACTGTATAATCTTGACCAAGACCTTGTGTCTCCATGCCTTGGTTTCCTAAGCTGCTATCCTCTGGGAATCTGAGGAGAACCTTCGAGGGTTGTGACCTCAAATAGGAAACAGCTGGAGCTTTGGTCCCTATAAGCTCTCCCACAAACATGAGCCTCAGATACCAAAATGCCCACCAGCTAACCCAGGGGTGTGGCTTAGCACAGGCCTCTAATCACAGCACTGGGGAGGCAGAGGTGGGCAGGTCTTTGTGAACTGGAGGCCAGCCTGGTCTACACAAGAGTTGTAGGGCAGTTAAGGCTAGGTAGACCCTATCTCAAAAATAACACACCAGGTCCCCTCCTGCCCATCCCTCCCCACTGCCTAGGCTAAAGGATGAGACCCTGTCTAAAACGTTAAACACAGCAATGACCCTCCCACTCCAAGTGTCCACAAGTCACTCAGGTGATTCCATTTCAGCCCCTCCCTTAACTAAAGCTGATTGGATTATAGACCCTCCCAGGCCCAGCCCTGAATATAATTCCATCTCCCAAGTTCCACCTTGGCATCTCACGGGCTGGGGGCTGGAAATTCAAGTTCCGATCAAGTCCCTGCATCTCATACCCAAAAAGAACTCACTGCACAGACCAAGTACCACAGTTTTCATTCTTCCTCCATATACAACTTGTGAGTATCCAGCGCCCAGAGGCAGGGGCTTCCCAACACTCAGCTGGGAGATCCCAGAAAGGGACAGAAGAGCCAGAAGCCCCCACCCAGGCTCTGAACAGTCGGTGTGGTAACCTCCATTCCTGCTGTCTCCCAGAGGGCCCTGTCCCATCCTCCTCCAGGTCCCTCTACTGCCAACCCTGGTCCAGCCACCTGGCCAGTTATTTCTGTTTATGGGGAAGGAGAAGTGAAACTAAATTAGGGCTGTATGGCAAAACCCTGGGCCAGTCTTCTGAGGCTGGCCACACCTCGTGGGTGGCTTTCCTCGGCTGCCCCACCTCTAGTCCCTGCCCCAGGACAGGCAAGCCCAGGCCACGCCTTGGTTCTACCCTAAGGGGGAGCAAGGGGAAAAGGGGAAGTAATGGTCGGTGCCCCATCTGACCACCTTAGTCCCCTCTCCACCGGGCAGGAAGCTCAACCCTGGATCAGAGAGGGGCACTGTATGTTTCCCGACTTGTTTACCTGAGATGGGACCGGAGCCTTGGAGGAGCTGACAGCCCAGTTTTTTGTGATCCATAAAAGCGACAATAGCCTCTAATGGGAAGGTCTGCAAGCAGCGGCCACAGGTCAACAGATCTGGGTGCTTGTTGGTCCAGGGCTGGCGGTCTGCAGGGAGGAAGCAGGTGTTAAGCGGCTGGGTGGGGCCCAACTGGGGGTGAGGGCTCCAACGTGGAGAGGGGAAACCCAGAGATCAGAGGCGAGGACTGGGGAGGCCAGGCCGGTCTCGGGGCCATCCCCAAGGTAGAAGTACCTATCGGAGGGTCCCTGTGCACGCAGGAGGGACGACTGGGAGCACCAGGTGGGCTCGAGGAAGAAAGGCACCCCGCCAGAGGGTCCCGGTGCACGCAGGGGCGAGGGCTGGGGACGCCAGACGGGTTGGGCCCCTGGACAGGGAGATAGCCTCTCGAAGGTCCCGATGCGCGCAGGGGCGAGGGCTGGGAACTCACCGGAAGGCTTAAAGGGCAGCGGCATCCACGGGGCACACGTGTTGGGCGCGCCGAGGGGACACGGGGCCGTGTCGAGGTGACGCTCCGCACTAAGGAGCCCCGGCATGGACAAGTCCCTCGGGAACCAGGGCCCCAGCGCCACGGCCCTCGCGTCTCGCTCCGGATTCACATCAATGACGAGGTCCGGCGTCTCCATGTCGTCGTTCTCAGACTCGGGGTCTACACGGCGTGGCACGCGGCCGGCCTTGCGGCGGGACATGGAGCGAGGGTGCAGGTCCGCGCTACCCGCTCGGCGGCCGGGCGCTCAGGTGAGTGGCCCGCTGCGACCCGCGCCGAACTTTTTACACGTGCTGGTCCTGTCTGGCTCCGCCCACTGGGGGCGGGATCTTGAGAGGCCAGTCTCAGTGGTCAAACTCGATTTACGCTCTCCGCGGCTGGGGTCGATTTCACCTGGGAGGGTGGAAAGAGCAGGTCCCAAACCCACCCCACCGCTGGTCACACCCGGGGCTCAGAATGCCGCGCCTCGCGCCCCGAGCGAGAAGTGCTGGATGTCCCTCACTAGACGGGAAGTATACTAAGAAAACTTCACGCTTTAAACCTTTTTTTTCCTTTCTTTTCTTCCTTCCCTCCTTCCTTCCTCTCTTTCTTGCTTTTTTCCCCCTTCTTTTTGTCTTTTAAGCCCGAAACCGGCTATGTAACGGATGATGAATTCGACCTTTTGATCTTCATGGTTCCATCTCCCCAGCGCTGGCTTTATACCTATTCTATGTGGTCCTGGCCATCTTCTTGCACTCTAGGGAAGCACTCTACCCACTGGGCTACATCCCAGACTTCAGCACCCCATTTCTTCAGGACCTACAGTACCAGCAGTGAAGAAACCATTGCATAACCCTTATAACGTGGGGGTGGCGGTGAGAGAGAGTGAGACACTACCTAAGATGGCTGTAAAGCCTGACGCAGTGGCACACGCCTTTAACCCCAATACTCGGAGGCCGAGGCTGGGAGTCGAACGCCAGCCTGGTCTACAGAGTGAGTTTCAGGACAGCAAGAAATCCTGTCTCGAGAAAACCAACAAACAAAAAGAATGACTGTAAACCTTGACACACACACACACAACTTCATTACCGCGGTGCTCAGTGTTTCTTGGTATTCAGAGCTACTCAGGAGCCTGAGAATTACAAATTCAAGGCTAGCTGGAACTGTGTCTAGTATATAGAGTACCCTTGGTGCTGACAAGTGCCATGGGCAGAATTAAGTTGGGAAGGGGGCAAGGTTACCCCAGAAAAGGACTTCAGTTTTTCTCCCTAATATGGGACTGAGCAAGTAGGGCAGTATGCAGGCCTGGGAAGGCAGGGTGGGCCTTGGCAATCTGTAATCGTATGGAATGTGGAAACCAGTTTCAGTGAGCTACACACAGAGTTAAAGGCTAGTTTAGACTACATGAGACCCTGCAATAAATAAGTGGACAGACAGACAGATTTTTAAAAGCTGGTTTTGGTGGTACACACTAATCCCAGCACTCCACTCTGGAATCACAGGCAGAAAGATTGCCCAAGATTTCCTGATCAGCCTGGTCTACACAATGAGTTCAAAGCCAACCAGGATATTATCTAGGGAGATCTTGTCTCAAAAATAAATAAATAAATATGAAGACCCAAGGTTTGTAAGGGAACCAAGACGAGCCAGGAGCCTGACTAAGAAGAAGGGGAGGGGGTCAGGAACTTAGGGTGGGGGCACATCCAGGGAGTCTTTTGGCTACTCTGAGATGTGTTGGTTTTTCTGGTACCAGGGGTCTGGGAGGGTTTGAAGCAAAACAGAAATACACTCTTGTACCTCAGCTTTCTTCCTAATCCCAGGCTTCCCATTAAAACCAAATGGCCAGCAGTGGTCTCTGCCTCCCTCTTGAGCCCCTAAACGTCCCCAGATAAGAATTCTTTCCCCTGCACACTTTGAAGTGGCATTGACACCCTGCCCCACCCCCAATCCTTTCTGAGTTCTCCTTTTTTCATGGCTCCACCATATCACAGTAGAACTGTTTGTTGAATGTCCTCCACCCAGCACAAGCTTCCTTAAGGCTAGGGCCTGCCTCAGGTGTCCTCTGCAGCTGAGCGAATTCCTAGGCTGAGCTCTGGAGTTCCTCATATTGTTATTCAGGCATGGACTCAATTGTCCTCCTGAGGGCCCAGGGCCTCCTTGGCCAGCCTATCTAAAGTAGCCACACCCTGTTGAAGGCCTTGCAGATTACTCCGGATGACCTCCATTTGTTCCCAATTCCCTCACAGCCTCAGTTTCCTAAGAATTAGAAGAGGCTGGACCCAGAGGGCCACCAAAAAAAAGCAGCTTTTGTTCGTGTTTGAAATAGTCTTTCTCTAGCTGTCCTGGAACTCCATCTGTAGACCAGACAGAACTCAGAGATCTGCCTGTCTCTGCTTCCTGAGTGCTGGGATTAAAGGTGTGGCCAGCATGCCTGGAACAAAGATTTTGTTGTTGTTGTTGTTTTTGTTCTTCCAGACAAAGCTTCTCTGTGTAATAGCCCTGGTTGTTCTGGACTGGTTCTGTAGACCAGGCTGGCCTGGAATTCACAGAGATCCGCCTGCCTCTGCCTCCCAAGTGGTAGGTGTGTGCTGCCACAACCAGCAAAGGTGTGTTTTTAAATGTGCTGTTAAAAATCAGGAAATCAATTTATTTCATGAAATCAATGGATTTCAAAATTTGATTGCATTTATTTATTGTGTGTGCATAAGCATGCAAGTGGAAGTCAGAGGACAACTTTTGGAGTTAGTCTCTCCTTCCCCCATGTAGGTTTAGGGGATTGAACTCATGTCTTTAGGACTGACAGCAAGCCCTTTAACCCACTGAACTGTCAAACCAGTCTTTTTTCCTTTCTTCCTACTTTCTTTTCTTTTCTTTTCTTTTAAGACAGGGTCTCTCTGGCTGTCCTGGAACTCATAAGATATTCATCTGCCTCTATCTCCAGAGTGCTGGGATTAAAGGATTAAAATGCCCTCTTGCCTGGCATTTTTCCTTTCCTATCCCCCATGCTGGCCCCGAATTCAGAACAATTCTCCTCCCTCTGAACATGCCTGATTTGATCATTGAATTTTAAGTCCCTCTTATCTTGCTATCATTACCCCCATTGCCCTTGTGTCCTTTTTGGGAGGTTAGGAGACCAGGACCCAGAGCTTTGCCTAGCCAAGCCCTCTGTACCTGAGCATATGCCCAGCCCAGCCCTTGGTCTTTGGCGGAAGGGCCAAGCTCTGTAGCGCAGGCCAGACTTCAACCTGAGAGCACCTCGCTCCAGTGTCACTGAGCAGCAGCCATCGTTTTAGCCTTTTTTCTTGTGCTAAAGATGGAACGTAGGGTTTCGCGCTAGGCAAGCCAAACTGAACCATGTCCCCAGTCCCTCGGAAAGATTTTCATTTATTTATTTGCTCATTTGTAGCCTGTTTTGTTCCTCCAAACTGGAAAGAGAATGCAGGTATTGAGAGAGCAAGATTGGGGTGTTCTCTTAAATAGAGCCCCTATTCTATCATTACTTTTTTTCAGTGAGATGAGATTCAACATCTTAAGTCTGGTCTGGAAATTCGTTGTCTTGCTCTTCCTGTTGGCTAGGACAGGCAGGCACCCCAACATCCATACTTTCATTATTCAATCAACAACTATGTGTATGTGTGGGGGTCACTCTTTCCAAGGGTATTTGCAGAGTACCTGTGTGCCAAGGCCCTAAGTGAAACTGTGGGAATAAAATAAATTCTACGCGGGCTGAGATCAGTAGGGTTTCACATTTCCCTATGCAGGGCCTCAGTTTTCTTCCCTTTGTAAACTAGGGTTGCAGGGAGGGCTGAAGGACAAAATCAATGACCTTTGTCCATCCTAACTGCAGCACACTGTGGGCCCTTTTCCTGGTGCACGGGGGGGGGGGGGGGGGGGGGGGG
>CM053747.1:2685176-2802487 GCA_028658305.1 Pachyuromys duprasi
CCCCAAAGGCTGGGATTACAGGCTTGCACCACCATGTCCAGCTGTGATTCTAACTTTAAAATCTAACTTTAAAATCTTCCTGCCTATGGCTACAATTGTGAGCCACTACTCGTTTCTTATTTCCTTCCTTTTTTTTTTTCTTTTTCATAGTCTGTAGCTCGGGCTGTCAGGCCTCGAACTTTTGACGATACTCTTGCCACACTTCCCCAGAGAGCGCTGCAGACTTCAAGCCTGGTAGCCACCATGCCCACCTTTCTGAGCCTCATTTTCGTGCTTATACGTTCCTGTTTCTAACTCACAGGCTGGCAGAGCCCAGCGATTGTCTGGTGATCCAAGAGCGTCCAATGAACAGGTCGGGGAAGCGGCGCGGCGGGCGGAACCCAGGCTCTCGGGATTCGGTGCCCACCCGGACCCGTGAGGCGGCTGCGCGAGCGGAACCCAGGAAGTCGGGGCTCGGTGCCTGCCGGGACCTGTGTGGCGGCGCGGGAGGAAGTGCAGCGCCCTGCTACGGTAGGCCTCGGTGAGTACACGGTGGCGGTGGGCTGTCCACCCCGTGAGCCGCACGCGACCGGATTGGAGCTGCGGGGAAGGAGCGACCTGGAGAGGGACGGAGCGGGGCAGAGCGGGTGGGGTGGGCGGGGTTGTCCTGGAAGGGGAGGACACACTTAGAATTTGAAAAGGAGCACTCTGGGCGGCTAGGAGCAATTAAAAGGAAACTGACCTGCATGTGGGAGCAGGGAGCGGGACAGACTGCCCTCGGGCCGGATACGCTAAGGAGTAACCACTTAGGGAATTTGCATGGCGGGGCGGGCGCGGGGGTGGGAGTGCAAAGTTAACTTTCGGTGTGTGGACAACACCTAGTTAATTACGTTAGCCCTTGTCTGCTAGCCTGGAAGTCCCGATAGTAACTCAAGGATCCGCACCCTAAGCCGATCCGTTCCTCTTTAACCTTCTTCTTTTTGTTTTTCTGAGGCTGGCCTTAAACTCACTGTGTGGCCCTGGATAACTTTGAATTTTTCCGTCCTGCCTTCACCTGCCAGGGCCTGGGATAACCGGCCTGTATTGCCACACACAGTTTATGCTAAACGGGTGATGGAACCCTGTTGCATGCTTGCTATACAAGAACTCTATCAAATGAACTACATCTCCAATCTCCCGTTCCCTCCATAATGCCCCCACCCCCATATAATTCAGGCTGTTGAGGGACTCTCCTTGTAGCAAAGACAGAAAGGAAAAGTATCTGCCCAAGACCAAGTTCCCAACATGAAGAAGATTTAATTGCCCCAGAGGGACAGAGGGCAGGGAGTAAGAAACAAAGATGGGAGAAGGGGAAGAAAACAAGGGAGGGGGGAAAGGGTATTTGTCCCAGAGGTCAAATGACTGTCTCTGGGTATAGGCTGTGGCAGTTTATAAAGGCGCAAGGGGAAACCCCTTGTTAGGATTCAGTATTTAATTTTAATTAGATATGTTAATTAGGTGCGCCAAGGGAGCTTTGGATTGCTGGGCTTCAGTACTTTGATAGCTGGACCTTGGTCAACCTCAGGAGGAGGGAGTGGCTATATAAGGAAATAGACCTTGGTGCCTGGCATTAGGGATGTAATGGAATAGTTTTTAGCAAGGCAGAGGGCATGGGAAGAAGGGATTGGTCTGCCAGAGCCATGCACCACACTCACGCTGGCTAGAGTCCCTTCAAAGGACTGGCCTTGATCTGATCTTTTCCTCCATCTTCTAACTGCTGGATTACAGATGTGGGCCACCACACCTAGCTCCTCTCTCCCTGGGGCTCTAAGGAAGGCCCTGTGAACTGCTGCCTCTTCATTGACCAAAGTCAGAGTGCTTAGCTGGGGATTGGGATGAATGGTTTGGACTGTGACCTCTGGGCAGGAAATCCATGGTCTCTGGATCAAAGGCTCTGAGGCCAAGTCAACCAGGAAGATGGCTAATTTTAACTGTTCTTGCCCTCTAGGACATCTTTTCCTGATTTTTCTCAAATCTTGTTAATGTTCTGTTTTCCTTTTTTTTTTTTTTTTTTTGAAGCAGGGTTCTTCTGTGTAGCCTTGGCTGTCCCTGGGAACTCACTCTGTTGGACCAGGCTGGCCTCTAACTCACAGAGATCTGCCTGCCTCTGCCTCCCTAGGCCTGGAATTAAAGGTGTGAACCACTGCTCAGTTTTGTTTTTTGTTTTTTTTCTAGGATAGGAACATGATAGTGGTTTTGTGTGCTTGACATAGGTTGTCCAAGTTGGTCTCTGAACTGATTTGTAGCCAAGGATGACCTCGAATTTTTCATGTAGTGTGGTATAACACCACATCCTGTTTAAATGGTACTGAGGATGTAATTCAAAGCCTCTTGTGTCTGCTCCAGTAGCTGTAGTTGGCTCCCTTTCTCTGACACTTGCCAGCCTAGCCTCGCAAAGTGCTATCTGGCCTCATGTCTACTCCAGCAAGTGGGGATTCTGGATATGATCAAACCTTCTCTAGTTAAAAAAAGAGCCTCATGGTATAGCTAAGGCTAACCTAAAATTTGTATTCTTCTTTCAACCTTTATAGACTGTATAGGTGTGTACCACAGTTTTTTGTTGTTGTTGTTTTGTTTTGTTTTTATTTTTTTTCTTTTGGAGCAAATAAGGCTTTCCACTGGTCTTCTGTCTAATTCCTTTTGGGCATTTAAGATAGTTCGTTGACCACTGGCCTAGTATCCATCTGCCCTTCCTTAAGTGATAATAGCCCTTGTTACTAGGATGCTTTCTTTCTTTATTTTGTTTTCTTTTCTTTTCAAGACAAGGTTTCTCTGTGTAGTCCTGGCTGTCTTGGACTATCTTTGTAGACCAGGCTGGCCTCAAACTCACAGGGATCCACCTGCCTCTGCCTCCCAGGTGCTGGGTGCTGGAATTATTGGGGTGTGCCATCACACATGGCTAGTATGTTTTTCTTTCTTTCTTTCTTTCTTCTTCTTCTCCTTCTTCTTCTTTTTTCTAAGGCAGGGTTTCTCTGTGTAACATCCCTGGCTGTCATGGAACTCACTCTGTAGACCAGGCTGGCCTGGACCTCACAGCCATCTGCCTGCCTCTGCCTCCTGAGGGCTGGGATACAGGTGTCACCACCACCTGGCCTAGGGTGCTTCTCTTAAAATGTTCAAGTACTAACCTGGCTTGGAAAGTGGACTTAGGGCATGTGACCCTGACTGAGTTTGAATGACAGTAGGCAGATGTATTTTGTTTTGTTTTGTTTTCTCGAGACAGGATTTCTCTGTGTAGCCTTGGCTGTCCTAGAACTCATAGAGATCCTCTTGCCTCTGCTTCTCTGAGTACTGGGATTACAGGCAAGCACCACCATGCCCTGTAATTTTTAAAATGCAGGTAGCTGAGCTTGGTGGTGCAGTCTAAAAATCTCAGGGCCTCATTCAGGGACAGGAGGATCAAAAATTCAAAAACCTGCCTTACCTGCCGGGGAGGTGATCTTGAGTTTGATCCTAGGAACCTACTTGGTGAAAAGAGAACAAACTCTTGAAGGTTATCCTCTGACTCCCATGTCAGTAAATGAATGAAAAACAGAAACAGTTTGCTGCAGCTACAGGGTGAGTTTAAGGACAGCCTGGGCACTTAGTGAGATCCTGACTTAAAAATTGAAAAGAGGTTTTCTGGGCTAGAGTATGGCTCAGTTGATAGAGGGCCTGTTTTGATTCCAGCACCAGATAAATAGGGTGTAGTGTCACAGGCCTATAATCCTAGCACAGGGGAAAGGGAGGCATTCAGACTTTGTTTCTTTGTTGTTGAAACAGGGTTTCTCTGTGTAGCCCTGGCTGTCGTGGACTTGTTTTGTAGAACAGGCTGGCCTCAAACTCAGAGAGATCTGCCTGCCTCTGTCTCACCAGTGCTGGGATCACAGGTGTGTATAAGCATTGCTCATGGAGGATCAGACATTCTAGGACACCTGGGCTCACATGAGCCACTATCCCCAAAAAAGAAAATAGGCTCAAGAATATACTTCAGTTATAGAGTACTTGCCTAGAATCCACCTGTGAGGGCTAGGGACCTGGGTCTGTGATAGGCGTGTTTAGCCTGCTGGAGGCTCTGGGTTATCTCACACACACACCCTTGAGTGCCCTTCACTTTAGTCTTCCCCATCTGCTATGGGGCCTTGGAGCCTGCCTTGAAGGCTTCTTACTCAGGCAGAACACCTTTACAGGTGCTTTGCATGCCTCACACAGCGCTAATCAGCTCTTCTCAGGAGCACCAGCGTCAATGCAGGACACACTGACCTCTGTCTTGACTCCCTGTTTCTTCCTCATCCCCACAGTCTATTCTCTGGACAGTAGGTCTGAGGCTCCTGGGAAGGGCTAGCTTGAGTCTGTCCCTGCATGCAGCAGTGTGTCGGCTCCCATCCCTCTCATTGTGGAGACAGCCCAAGTTGCCATGCTCTCTGCTCAGCCCCACTCCAGCCTATTGTCATGCCTCAAAGCTGATCCAGGCTGGCCTCTAACTCCAGTCTGCCTGCCTTACCTCCCTTGTGCTGTTGCTGTTGGTGAGTGTTCCCTCCACGGCTCAGTTTCTTATTTCATCCAGGCCTGCACTATGGTGTGACTGACCTGGAGCGATCCCTGAGCCCCTCTGGAAACCACTGTCCCCCGTCACTCCTTCCCCCAAGAGCTTGCCTTCTCTGGTCTCTTCCCCTCCAGCTCTTTAAGGATCACAGGAGCTCAATCTACCCTGTGACCCCAAGTTTGGCCATGTCCATGCCTGTGCTTAGGTTACTAGACAAAGCTAGATGAGGTGGCACTTCCATGGAATTCCAGAGCTTTCCTGGAATCCTAGCATTCTCTATACTGAGGCAGGAGGACCACCTAGGCTACAAGGTAACATGGTGTAATCACATGACCCAAATAAATCTGCATGTATGTGTGCTGAGCCTCCCCCGCCCCCTTTTTTTTTAACTTCCTGAGACAGGGTTTCGCTATGTAGCCCTGGCTGCTCCGGGCTGGCCTAGATCTCGTGGATTTTGATTACATTTATTTATTTGTGTGGTATTGAAGACAGCTTTCCGGAGTTTGTTCTCTCCTTTCACCATGGGATCTGCGCTGCCTAGTTCAGGCTGCCAGGCCTGTCAGAAAGCATCCTTAACCCTCTGAGTAGTCTCCTTGTCCCTCCTTATCTTGATAGAGCGTCTATTGTAGCTCAGGCTGGCCTCAAACTGTCTGTGTAGCGGAGAATAGCTTTGAACTTCTGATTCTCCTGCCTGGGCTTACAGGTGTATACCTGCACATCCAGTGTTATATAGTGCTGGTGTTCAAACCCAGGGCGTCCTGCATGCTAGGAGAGCACCTGTGGTGGTTGAACTTCCACTTTCTCTTGAAACATTTTTAATGTGTATGGGTGTCTTGCATGCATGTCTGTCTGTACCATGTGAGTGCCTGGTGCCAGGAAGTCCAGAAGAGGGCATTGGTTCCTCTGGAGCTGTACAGATGGTTGTGAGCCACCACGTAGGTGCTGGGAGTTGAACCTGTTTTCTCAAGTGCTCTTAATGCCTGAGCCACATCTCCAGTCCCCTCATTGCTGACTGTTCTGATTGTAGCAAGAGGCCAGTGGAAGCTAAAGATACGCACAGTTCCAGCACTAAGCCAAGGCACAGGATGGCAAGTCCCAGGCCAGCACTGTCTGCAATAGAGCTGCTGGGGTCCACAGATGAAAGTCTGAAGTTCCTGGAGGGAAGCCTGTGATTCTGTGGGGCACACTGTTGTAAAGGACAGATGGGAAAAGGTGCTGGCACAGGACTGCAGCCTGGGGAGAAGGATCACCTGAGTCCAAGAGTTGAAGACCAGCCTGAGCAATTTAACAAAACCTCATGGGGGTGGGGTTTGACAGTATAGAGTGAACAGTTACTATTTTCCCTCTGTGTTGTTTGTTTTGCTTTTTAAGGCAGGGTTTCTCTGTATACCCATGGCTGTCCTGGAACTCACTGTGTAGACCAGGCTGGCCTTGGACTCAGAGATCTACTTGCCTCTGCCTCTAGAATACCAGGATTAAAGAGTACTACACACAGCTTTGGTCGAGTGCTGTCCTGGAATAAGTGGAATCTTGGATTTTGTAAAACAGAATGATATCACAGTAGTGGGGAAGTGGCAGGAGGAGGGTCAGAAGTTCAAGGCTAGCCTGGGCTGTGCAGTGAGCTTGAGGACAGTGTGGGCTGGCTGAGAAAGGAAAGGAAATGAAGTGAGGGAGGAAAGTGCACTTGGCATCTCCCATGTCTCCATGGAAAGGAGTTAAGTGCAAACATTCTGTGGCAAGCTGCATTTGGCCTACTTCAGTAATCCAAGTCCAAGGGTAGAGAAGAGAGTTGCCATGAGGTCAGAGGGTGACAAGGTCATGTAACTGCCTTTGTGAGGGCTTCAGTTGAGGGAGGAGCCCAGGGAAAGGTCCTGAACAGAGGTCACGCTGGCATTTAGTTTTAGAAGTTTTGTTTTAGTTTTACCTGTGAGTGTGTGTATGTGTGGGTACATGTCACAGTGTGCGTCCAGAGGTGGGGGAACAGGCTTTGGACTCTCTTCTCTCCTTCAACTGTTTGCTCTAGGAATTGAACTCTGGTTGTCAGACTTGGCAGTAAGAGCCAAGACCTGCTGAGCCATCTCACTGTCCCAGAATTTAGATGTTCGCAGCTTGTTTACAGCCTGTGGGAAAAGCTCTGGATGGAGTAGGCTGCCTGATGTCCTCCTCCGGCTTTTATGTCCAGGAATGGGCACAGCAACTCCACATGCACCGTCATACAAACAAAACAGAACAAACAAGCCAAGCTTGATAGCCAGTACCTTTCATCCCAACTCTAGGGAGGCAATACAGGCATATTGAGGCCAGCCTCCTCTAAATAGTGGGTTCCAGGCCAGCCAAGTTTCCACAGTGAGACCCTGTTTCAGAAAAAGGGGTAGAGGGAAAAAGATGGAAAAAAAAAAAAAAAAAGAATACACCATGGGGGGTGTTAAGGAGCCCAGTGGGGAGGTCCCTGAGACAGTCCAGACATTGCTCTGGTGGTGGCTGAACACAAGAGGGAACAAAGTAGAGGTGGTAGCGGTAGCGGACTTTGGTTGCTGGCGCCCCATCTAGGCCAAGTTGGCCTTGAAGTCACAGTCCCTCTGCCTTGGGACTACAGGACTGCATCATCACACTTGACCATTAGGAACAATGGATGGCGGCCTGAGATCACAGTACTTGGGAAGGACAAGACAGGTTTGGCGACATAGTGATCCCGTGTCCTTGTTATCCCCCCCCCCCCCAAAAAAAAAGGTTAGGCATCAAAATGACTCAGTGGAAAGCCACTCAACACGAAGTTGACAATCTTAATGTGGTCATGTCCCTGGTAATGTAGGAGAACACAGACTCTTGTAAGTTGTCATCTGACCTTCACTTTTACATCTGTGCTGTGATGCACACAAATAAACTGAAGAACAAAAAACCCAAGACACTGCAAACCTAAAAAAAACGAGAATAGACAAGGTTTCCGTAAGCCCAGGCTGTTTTCCTTCTGTATCTGGTCGGCAGGACTCTGGCTGACTAAGAATAGACTAGAGAGGCTTTTTTCAACAGGGCTTATTCTGACAGTTACCCCCACAACCATAATGAAGCTAACAAAAGTTGAGAAAAAGGGGGGCAGTCAGAGAGTTTGCCTGTTATACAGGAGGTCCTGGCTTCCATCCCCAGCATAAACGGAACATGGTGAAGCAAGCCTGTAATCCTGCCACCTAGTAGAGGTAGGGTCAGAAGTTCAAGGTCTTCCTTGGCTGCACAGAGTTCAAGCCCATCTGGGCTAGGGACTGTCTCTCTTAAAAAAAAAGTATCAACAAAAAAGGCCAAAGACCCCCATATGGTGTCAATACCTACCTGTACAGTACCTATCTGGTAGGGGTCTTGTGTGTTGGGGTCAGCCTGAGCTACCTATCAAGACTCTGTCTCCAACAATAACAACAGCCAATCAAAATTCCGTATTGGGGCGGAGCTGGGAAGATTGCAGGTGGTGCCCGGGCGTGTACCTCCTGGAGCTATGTATTTAACCCTTCCACCTTACCCCCAAAGCCCAGGCCATGCAGAGCCAGCTGAGCATTCCTGTGCCGGTGCCGGTGCTCCGCCTCCCCCGGGGCCCGGATGGCTTCAGCCGAGGCTTTGCCCCTGATGGACGCAGAATCCTCTTGAAGCCAGAAGTCGGAGAAGATGGAAGTCAAGATCGCCCAGAGTCACAGGAACAGCGGGCCAGAGCGGCTCTCCGGGAGCGCTACCTCCGCAGCCTCCTAGCCATGGTGGGGCACCCTGTGAGCTTCACGCTGCACGAAGGTGTGCATGTTACCGCGCAATTTGGAGCCTCAGACCTGGATGTTGCCAATTTCTACGTGTCCCAGCTGCAGACTCCCATAGGCGTGCAGGCTGAGGCCCTGCTTCGTTGTAGTGACATCATTTCTTATACCTTCAAGCTATAAAGACTGTCTGCTGTCTCCCTTGTAGCCTTTGCCACAGTAGCCCAAGTCTCTAGCTCTTCCTGGGCTTCCAAAGCAAGCTCCAGTGAACTCTGGCTTTGAACGCAGAGGAACTCCAAACCTGGTGCCACTTGTTGATGATCCTGGCTCCGAGAGGCTGAGGTGGGAAGATCATAAATTCAAGGCCAGCCTATGCTACACTGGGAGGCTGCAACCACAGATATTCAAGGGCTTTCTTGTTGGATGGAATGGTCTGCCTCAGAAAACGGAATTTTACAGAAATAAGGTCCTGAGGCTAGTTTCTGAAGGCTGGGGTGTGGAGGCGGGGTTCCAAGGCAGACAGCTGGGCATGGATACAGTAGGCACTGAAGAGCTTGCAAAATTGAGCCGGTGACACTGTTTGTCTTTCCCCTCCTGCCAAAGAAACCATCGTCCAGGGAAATCTGGCTCTGGCTTTCTTTTTTGAAATTTGAATACTCTGGGTGTTTTGCCTGCATGGATGTGGTGTGCTACATGCATGCAATGCTGGCTGAGACTGGAAGAGGGCGCCAGGTCCAACGAACCGAATCCACTGCAAGAGCAGCCAGTGCTCCTGACTGCTGAGCCATCTTTTCACATCCCAGTCTAAACAGATAGGATCTGGCTATGTAGCCCAGGCTGGGTTGGAATTCATGGTCCTCCTGCCTTAGGCCACCATACTTGGCCTTTCTATCTTCTTAGTTGTTCCCCATGGAACAACTAAATTTGTTTTAAGTAGTTTTAACTGTAGGTGTTATGTCTGTGTGCCACATCAGTGTGGGTGCCTGTGGAGGGCAGAAGAGGGTGCTCAGTCAGCAGGAGCTAGGGTTCCAGGTGCTTGTGAGCTGCTGGACACGGATACTAAGAACAGAATAGCAAATATTCTTAACTGTTGAGCTGTTTTCCACAGCCTGGAGTAGGAGTTAGGGCATTATCTAGGAGTCCAGATAAAAGTGCGGGGCTTCCACTGCGCCTGCTCTCTCCCCAAAATGGCTGTCGCTCTGCATAGGAAGAGACTAGCCCTTAAGTTTATTTTGAGGTGGGCAAAGGAGGGCTTTTACTAGGTAGGGCCTGCTTACAGCACTGGGTATCTTAGGCTCCTCCGTGTGAAGTGGCGCACTGCGGCCGCCACCAGATTTGTTTTTCCCATGGCAGGAGATGGGGAGTGGCGGTGCGCGCACTCTGACACTGGCCTTCTAGTGAGGCGGCTGTGTCACCTGCTTCACCCCTTGTCACTAGAAGTCTTTCACAGGGGTCTGGAGAGATGGCTCAGTGTTTAACAGCACTGGCTGCTCTTCAAGAATCCTGAGTTCAATTCCCAGCACCCACATGGTGGCTCACAGCCATCCTGTGTTGGGGTCTAATGCCCTTCTCTGGCGTGGAGGTGTGCATGAAGTCAGCACTCATATACCTAATATAAATCTTTTATTAAAAAAAAAGGAAAAGGAGTCTTTCAATAGATGGTATTCAGAAGCAGCTCCTAGCTGAGCACAGTAGTCCAAGTCTGTAATCCCAGGGCTGGAGGCAAGGGAAAGTGTAGAGGCAGGAGGAGCCAAGAGTTAAGGCCAGTCTTGCCCACATAGCAAGTCTGGGTTACATGAGAACCTGTCTATAAACAAAAAACAGTGCCTTTTAGTTCAAGTTTGAAGTGTAAGCGAAGATTTGCATTAATTATGGGGGGATTGGTACTTCTAAAGTCTCGAAAGTGCAGTTACCCATAGCTGTGAGCAGGGAAGCAGTTACTTGGCCACACTGCCGCCACACTCCAGGCCGAGCCTTGGCCCCGGTTTTCTTGGCAACGTTGTGCTCGCCCTCCTCAAGCTCCCCCGCTCCCCACACCTTTAGTCAGTCACTTGCGCCACTGGCGGGTCAGTAATGGGCTAAGAAGGCGGAGCGAAAGTGCTGAGACGAATCGTGAGCTATGGAATTGATCCTTCGGAGGCGTAGTTTGCTCCCGCTCAGGTTTGGGGTCAGCTGATTTCATCGTCCTTTGGAATGCATTTCTCCCAGTTTTTGTTTTTAAATCGGGTTTATGAATGTCTCACACACTCGTTTGTTTTAATATTGTTATTCACATTCGATGCAAGTCTAGTGAAACAGTGAAGATAAAGTCTGCAAATGGAAAGCTAGAGCCGTACTCCTGTATTCAGCTCAGCTCTTAGGCTCTTCAACCGCACCGACTTGCTTTAAGCCCGCCAAGGTCTCGTTCCATAGTGCCTGCTGGTCGGAGGCTCCCTCTGTAATCCAGCCTGGCCTCGAACTCGCAACCTCCTGCTTCAGCTTCTTCAAAGCTAGGATTACAGACTTGTTACTACCATGCCCAGCTGGTGTGTTTTTCAAATTAATGTCTCTCATCCTTAATTTATATTTTGAACTTTTCATTATTTCTTGTGGGCGCGTGTGTGGAGAGCAGAGGACAATCTTGTGGAGGCGATTCTCTCCTTCCACCTTTACCTGAGTCTCTGGTATCGAGCTCGGATGGCTTTCGAAGATCTCGGCGCTAATTCTATCCAATTCCTGCCGAATTACTTTGGCTCGTGACGAATGTGCGGGAGAGCGTTGTCAGCTGGGCTGAGGGCGTGGCGGCTGAAGCTCGCGCATGCGCGCTGCCCGGGGAGGCGACGTTTCTCTGGCCCCGCCTCTGTGTTCTGCAGTTCTGGCTCTGCAGATTCGCAGCTCACGTTTCTCTTTCCCGTGGATGCTACTGCTCTTTGTTCCTGTCTTCGTGTCGCCCTCGAAACGAGTCTTTCGGAACAAAAGCTCGAGTCGGGGTTATGCGTTTCTTGGTACGCGGCGGCGGCCTCGGCCTGTAGCGAAAGTGTGGCTGCGGACGAGCAGATACGCGAGGAGCTCGGCGGAGGCGGGTTGGGGCTCCCAGCGGCGACGGAGACGACGAACGCAGCGGACGGAGGCGGCGCTTGAGGCAGCGGCGAAGCCCATGCCCCGGAACGGCGGGCGGACCCGGAGATACGAGTCCGGGGCCCGGGGCATGTCCCCGGGGCCCCCGTGAGGAAGAGGAGGCGGCGGCGATGGAGATCCCGCCGCAGGAGGCTCCGCCCGGGCCGGGCGCCGACGCCGACGCGGACGCCGAATCCGAGGAGGCCTCTACCGAAGCCGGGACTTCCAGTGCGGCCTCGCCCCCATCCGACGGGCGCCTCAAGGCTGCAGCCAAGCGCGTCACGTTCCCGTCGGACGAAGACATCGTGTCCGGAGCTGTGGAGCCCAAAGACCCGTGGAGACACGGTAGCTACGGCGAGGGTTGCGGGGGCGAGCCGAGGGGCAGGTGGGACCGTGACAGCGCCGACCCGCACGGAGGTGGCGCGCGGTAAATGGCACCCATTGATGACTTCAGGAGACAGGTTCCTAGGTTAGAGCTGGAGACGGAGAGGGGTTGGCTGGAGAGTTGGAAAAGTGCAGGATTGGGTTCTGAAACCCTAACCTTGTTTGGGAGTTTGGGAGGCTGGCAGCCGGCCTTTGAGTTCATGGTACGCCCTGGGATAGGTTTAGAGAGCCCGTCCACAGTACCGGAGAAAAACTAATTGTCTGGGTCCACGGGGTGGCGACAGTGGAGCTGCCGGTCTGCAGACCTCGAAGCAGAGGGCGCCTGTGGTCACTGCTCTTCTGGCTCTCAGGAAGAAGGGCCATAAACCCGGACTCCGTAGAGAAGCCCTCGGACTGGGAAGAGGATCAGAGGCATCAGGCAGAAAAGCAGAGGACGTGGTAGCCAGTCTGCCGGTGGAGGAGGAATTCCTCAGTAAAGTTCAGGGGTAGAAGAATGTGGAGCCCGCTTTTACCAGGGTCTTCCTGGGGTAGGACTTGGGGCTGTTACTCGGCCTTTCTGTTCAACAGAAGGTGAAAGCCAGGTGGCTTGTGTGTTGGCAGATGAGAAAGTCTGTAGATCTGGGCCTGTTGGAGGAGGTCGGTGGGGTGGTGGGACTAGAAGGGCACTTGGAGGAGAGTACTGGCTTCAGTGGCCAGGGTGAAAGGTTGCTGAAGTCAGTCCCGTTTCTGTGCCGAACTGTGTTTTTGCTTGGGTGGGGCCTGTGAATCGAGGGTGCCCACTGGGCATGTTCTGTAGAAGCTAACCTGCTTGTCCGGGAACAGACAGACACTACTGCCAGCCTGTGGGCAGCAGAGTGGGCAGCTGGTGGCTTTGATGTATGTGGGGGCGGCGAGGGGGACTTGGTTGCAGGTAATAGGAGCCCGCCATAAATGTCAGTTTGACTAGTAATTATCCAAGAGACCAAGGTTAATTTAGACTCGGCTTGGGGAGCCAGCCAGGGCTGCTGGGTGGTCTGCTTTAGGTTCCGAACTTCTGGGAACTGGTGCTGAGAACAGGAAGAGTCAACTGGCACTGGCAGCAGCCTGGTGTCCAGTGTGGAGAGCGCAGAGCAGGACAGGGGGCGGGCGGGGGGGGGGAGGTGGAGCAGTGTGGCCTTCCAGAAGTGATTAAGAAACCTGGTGTGGCTGTATGCAGCTTTGAGCCCAGCCTTAGAGGCTGAGACTGGGTGGTAGAGTGGGCATTCTATGTGGGCTTGAGCTGCATTTGAGATCCTATTTCATTATAAAGAAAAAAAGAACGGAAGAAAGGCTGTCTGGATCAAATTCCCACTTACTTTCTTTTGCAGCTGCAGAGAAGTTACCTAGCACCCCTGAACCTCAGATACCCCACCTCTGTCCACCACTCCCACCTCCTTAAAGTGAATGACAGTAGCAATGGTGCAGGGTCTACTAGAGACTGAATGAAATCACACTTGAGCAGTGCCTGGTGAGGCTGAGCCCTCCCAAGTCTGTGATGATTATGAAGGCAGCATTGAAACATGGAGAGAGCTTATTCTTTAGATGGGGCCACAGTGGACTATGGCAGTCCTTCCAGGATGAGGGGCAGATGATGGGTTTGGAGGTGAGGGCACTTGGAGAGTTGGACAGATGTCTGGACCACGTTTCTGGCCCACAGTTTTCATGAAAGGGCCAAACCTTTTATTATTTTTTAAATTAAATTTAAGTTTTTTGAGACTGTCTTATGTAGCACTTGCATATAGCTAAGGATGACTTTTAACTTCTGACCTTCCTGCTCCCCTCTCCTGAATGATGGGGTTATAGGTATGTGCTAACACTCATTTTATGCATGGCAGGGGATGGAGTTCAGGGCTTCCTTAATGCTAGGCAAGCACTCTACCACAGAGCCACACTTACAGGCTACTGCAAAAACAAATTCATTCATTCATTCGTTTGTTTGTTGGGAAGGGATCAAATTTGGTAGTCCAGGTTTAAGGTTTGGCTGTTGAGAAAGCCCCTCCTGCCTCTGGTTTCTTTGTCTACAAATGGAAGTGCTAACTTCTTAGTTGTAAGCATTAAACAAGACAGCTCTTTTACTCCTGTCCAGTAAAGCAGCTAATTGGATTGCTGCTGGTAAGGGCGATGGTGCCTCCCAGGCCTCGGAGACTTCCCCAGCTTTCCAGAGTGACAGCAGGGACTACACAGGACTCACCTTTTGGAGGGTAAGGTAGAGAGACAGCCATGACTGCTGGCTGGGAATGAACCTGAAGACTTGGCCTCGATAGGGGAGTGAATGTGAAGGTGACCAGTTTGGACAGAGAGATTGTCGGAGACATCAGCATCTAGGGGCAGGTGCCTAGGAAGACAACAAGGTTGTCCATGGCCTGGGACCTGTGGGGAATGAGCTGGATGGGCTCAGAAGGTTGGTGAGAGCCCATTTGAGAGACAGGGGTCTCCAAAGGATGGTCCAGCCTGGATCAAGGGCAGCAGGTGGTATGTTATAGTTGGTCTGTGAGACCTGTATAGCATGGGGGTATATAATTTAAACCATGGGCCTTGTGGAAGAGAGATGACCCCAAACGGTGCCCCAAGTGATAGTCATGGATGGTCTAAATTGAGGGACTTGGTAGGCTCAAATCCATTCTTCTCAGGGAAACAGATGGAAGGACTTGACTGGGCCTGCGCATGTTGAGAAGTAAAGGAAGTCTAGGGTAGAGGAGCAGCTCTGGAGGAGTCTGCCAGCACCAGCTTCCACTCAGCCACATTCTGAGGATGGGGGCCATTTGCTAGCTGGGGTGATTAGAGCCTAGGTTCCTGCCTGAGGGCCAGAGCTCTCTCCGGTGTTGCAGGGCCCTGGTGTTGTAAGTGCCTTGAAGTGAGCTGATTTGTTTTTTTGTCAAACCAGGGCCATTGGAGTTCTATTATCTGTTTTCTCCTTGGTGGCCCCATTAGGAATGGAAGCTGGCCCTGGTCTTTTTATCCCTTGCCTCATCTCCACCTGGATCCCTGTAGCAGTGTGAATAGCCTGAGAGGGAGTTTGGGGGTTGGGGAGGCTGTCAATATGTGCTGTGCCTGCTCTGTGGCTTCCTCTATAGAGCAGGACCATGGGCCAGCATGTCTGGGAGGATGGGGTGGCCATGGATTGGGAGCTGGAGGCAGGTGTGTGGGCGGAAAGTGACACTTAGGGAATAGGGAGGTGGAAGTCGTGTGTGGAAGAGGCATCCTGGGCATGTGCGTATCGGAAGAGGGAGCCAGCCAGTTCTCCCATGATGAGAGGCAGCCCTTGGCCCTAGTTCTTTCCAGGAACCAGGAACCCTTTCAGACCAAACCACAAGAAAGTGCTCAGCTGGCCTCTGCAGGCACTGCTAGATTCTGGGCTTTGTGAGCTGGGCTTGTCAGAAGGACTTGTGATCCAAGCACATGACAGTGATGATCCTGCCTGCCCTGCTGTTCCCACCCTGCAGTCTGCCAGTGCCAGTGGCCAGCTCTCTCTCCTGGGGCTGCCCACTAGGAGGTTTCTCGTGACCTTCTAACACGTGACCATCCGTAGCCACCTGGAGACAGGGGAGAGGCTGGTGGGGCCCATGGCTGAGGACAGCCATACTGTTTGTTCTCCCTGGCACTGCTTTGCACTTTAGTCCTGGAACTGGTTTGACAGGTAAAAGCACATCTCTTAGTTCTAGGAGGGCTGTGACAACACGCGGGGAGTAGAGCGGGGCATGCCTCCGTCTGTCTGTGTAGAGGGCAGTGGTGATGGTGGGGTCCCATGGGGAACGGCAGCACAGGGGCCGCAGTCTAGGGGCTGCTGCCACCACACCACTACACATCGCGCCTCACACTCTGCCCTTCCCTGTGCTTGCCAGCGACTCCCACCTCTCCTCAGGCTCGCTCCTCGACATGAGGGTGTCTCCAGCCCCAGCCCTGTCTGTGGGCAAGTTGCCCAACCTCTCTGAGCAAACTAAGTCCAGGGTGTGTGGGGTCGCCAACATGACAGGCTGTCAGGGTGACAGGTCCCAGACCGGGAATGTTGCAGGCCTGTCCACAGTCAGCTCAATGCTGCCATTCTCTGGCCCACGGCCCCGGGTGAGCTTGATTATGTTTCTGTGCTAGTCCCACTTCAAAGGTGAGGCAGCTCACTGCTCTGACTCCAGCCTGGTTCTGAGTACAAATATGGGAAGGGCTGATACCCTGTGGTGGCATTTGGGAGGAAGTTCTAGGGCACTTAATCCAGTTTGTGCCAGGACGGGGCTCTTCCTCCAAGGTGCCAGGCAGGTGTTGGCAACACTCCTGAGCCACACTGAAGCACTTAGAGCTGGCACTGGGCACAGTGCCTGAGCAGAGAGTGCCTCTGGGGCATTGCTCCAAGAGGATTAAGATCTGGGAGCCATCGGCCTGGGCTGGACCTGCCACAGGCCTCAGGAACCTTGTCTGGCACAGACCTGACCCGCTGTCCTGACCTCCAGTGGGGTTCTCGTGCGCTCAGGCTGGAGGGCAACCCTGGCTTGCACACAAGTGCACGAGAGGGGAGTGCTGGCGTGTCTGACAGGTGGCGGGAGCACTCTTCTGCAGTAGAGCACGGGTCAGGGCTGCATGTGTTTCCTGAGTGACTTCGGTGCTCACAGGGCCCTCCTCTCCATGACCCGAGGGCCCACAGGTGCTAACCTTACCTAGACAGGTGTCTGGCCGGGGGACTAGAGGCACGAGTGAAGTGACTTAACTGCCTTTGTCACTCACTTGCCAGGAAGGGGTGGGGCGGGGCCTCAGACCCAGGTGGCCTGTTCCTAGGGCCCCATGCTTTCGGTTCTTGTACTGCCTACAGGACCAAAGACAAATATCCCAGAGTGACCAGTAAACACTTAGGCTGGGTGCTGAGGCCTGTGGTGAGAGGTTGGGGGTGGGCAGCCTCTCATCACAAGTGCTAGGGGGTCAGCCTGGCATGGAGTAGCTGCAGGTGTGCGCACTGACAGAATCAGCTGGATAGACATGTGCAGGACAGAAAAAAGCCAGGGAGGGCCAGGTGCAGTGGCGCACGCTTGTCGTCCCAGCACTCGGGAGGCAGAGGAAAGTGGAGCTCTGTGAGTTCCAGGCCAGCCTGGCCTACAGAGCAAGTCCAGGACAGCCAGGGCTATACAGAGAAACCCTGTTTCAAAAAACAAACAAAAAACCAGGGATACCACAGATGAGACTGAGCAAGACTGCAGAAACACCTGAGTAAACAAGAGATGTACATATATGTATATTTTTAAAGGTTTATTTTATTTATTACATATACACCAGAAGAGGGTGCCAGATCTCATTATAGATGGTTGTGAGCCACCATGTAGGTGCTGGGAATTGAACTCAGGACCTCTGAAAGAGCAACCAGTGCTCTTAACCGCTGAGCCATCTCTCCAGTACATTTTTTTGTGTGTCTTTTTTGAGACAGGGTTTCTCTGTGTAGCCCTGGCTGTCCTGGAACTCGCTCAGTTGACCAGGCTAGCCTCAAACTCAGAGGTCTTTTTGCCTCTGCCTCCCCAATTGCTGGGGTTACAGGCGTGCGCCACTGCACCTGGCCCTCCCTGATCACCACCTGGCCTCTTCGGGTAACTCTGCAGTCCCCTCAAGTCACTTATGTCTTGTCACTTGTTAAATCCAGAAAGTTTCTTATTCTAGAGCAGTTCTGGTTCTGGAGTCCCTGGTAGGAACATACGGAGCTTGAGGTGGGCCTCCTCCTACATCTGAAAAGTCTCATCAGCACCAACGGTAGCGTGGGACCCAGGGACTATCATTCTGCGTTGTGGCCATGCCTGTTAGCTTCTTCACCTCAGTAGCTGGTTTGTTTGTGGGCTGAGGATGACATTGATCTGCACTAGAAAAACAGGCGTGCTATGCAGACCAAGTGTGGCCACCTGTCAGCTTGTGGGCTCCTTTCTCACTGAGGTGACCAGCTCTGCCTTCTCTTGCTGTGAAGAAAGCAGGTGACTTGTGGGCAGGAGAAGTCTGCCTGAAGGTGACTTCAGCATCTCCACACCCAGGATGCATGACCTTGCATAGGTACTCCTGTGCCTCTGTTTTCCTGGTTGGCAGAGTTTTCTGTCAGATGTTTTGGGGGAGGGGCAGGAAGCTGGAGGAAGGAGGCATGGGTGTCCTATGGGGTGGCCTATGGTGCCTTTGGATGGCGCTGCAGGTCCAGGCCTGTCCCCTTTGAGGGCACAAATGCACAGACAGCTGGCGTCTCTGGTTGGTGTGGGTGGTGATGCGGAGAGCCCCCAGCTCTGGGAAGAGCGCTGAGGCTGGGTGCCAGACTCCTTAGAGAGATGTGCAGGGCTGGTCTGTGTCCTCACACTGGGAAAGCTCCTTGGAGGCCAGGTTCCTCGGAGATTCTAGCCCTTCAGAGTACCCACCCTCCATCATGGGCAGGGATGGGTAATGATGGTGGCACACAGTCAGCCTCCCTTCCTTTCCTTTTCTCCAGGCAGTTGCCAGAACTGTTGCCGGAAGCTGGGGGTGGCAGTTGGGACGTGTCTGCTGCCACTGCTGGCTGTGCTCACGTGACTGGCTCAGCACCCTCTCGCCTCCCAGCAGGAAAGGAGAAGCCACACCTGCAGGCTGGTGACTCCAGCAGGGATGGCCTCCCTTGGTTTGGGTGGGTGACCCCACCTACAAGCTGCACCTCGAGACTTATGGCCACCTCACAGCCACCCTCCACTCTTCCTTCCAGCCTCAGAAGCTGCAGCTGGCAGCCCTGTAGTCACAAGGCCCTGCCTGGGCTGGAACTTAGAGAGGAACAAGGGAGGGGTTAGGGGAGGGTGGGCTGCCACAAAGCAGAGGCTAGCTTTCCCATGGCGTCACGGAGTTGGTGGTGAGGTAGTAGTGCTGGGAGTATTGACTGGGGAGCAAGGAGGACACCCAGAGTTCCCTTGGACTCCACCCTTACCAGGTCTTGCCTGTGTTGTCGACTTCGGTCATCTTCACAGTTGCGGGAAGAGGGCTGTGGACTCAGCTGTGGGGCCAGTGCCAGCCAGGTCTCAGGAGGGCTGCCTCTCCAGGAGGATTTTGACACTTTGCCCTGTCCTGGGGCGCCTCCCGTCACAGGCTGAAGCCCACGCCAATGCCTTGCCCCCATCTCTACCTACCCTCAGGCTGAGGTGCCCCTGCTGATCCCTCTTTCCCGGTCCTCCTGTTCACTTTCTCCGGCTGGCCCAGATGGCACCACCTCTCTTGACTCCCCAGACAGCCCTGCCCTCACTCCGCAGTTACCATGCTGCCTCCTCACGGTGTTATCTTGTTATCCGCTTATATCCATCTCCCCCACCAGGCCTGAGGCTGCAGGGCCACACCATCCTGTTATCTGGCTTCTGGGAGGAGCCGCAGGCCTGAGCCCTTGGGGAAACGGAAAGACTCGGGACAGTTTGTCTGTGGCAGCTTGGAGCACTTAGGATCAGAACAGGGCTGGGGCGGGGCGGTCAGCCGTCCCTCCGAACTATTCTGTGTTTACGCAGTGTTTTTCAGACCGGGTGTTGCTGTAGCCCAGGCTGCTCTCAGATTTTTTAGCAGTCTTCCTGCCTCATCTGTGCCGGGATTGTTGGTATGTGAGCATGCTTGGTCCTTCCATGTATATATTTGTTTTTAAGGTAAAGTTTCGTGTAGTCCTGGGCCTCAAACAAGGATGACCTTGAACTTCCAATCCTCTTGTCTCTACCTCAAGTGGTGGCATTATAGGCTTTCATCACCGTTCTTGACCCTTCTATTTTTGAGACAGTCAGTCTAACTATATAGCCCCAGATGGCCTGGGACTCAAGATCTTGCCTTAGCCTCCCAACTTTGAGGATTTGAGGTGTGCCTTTGGGGCTGGGGTTTGTCCATACCTTTACCCCAAGCAGTTTTGGCCCTGTCGTCCTGAGCGCAGCAGAGGGGCTGCTTGTGCTCCCAGTCTTCTCCCGCACTGGCCTTGTGCCACCCCCCTCCTCTTAAGGCTCGGTTGTGCGGGAGTGCCCTGTGTTGCATCTGTCTGGATTGATAGCCCTGCACACACAGCCGGCTCTAACTTCTCAGGGCTCCTGTGGCAGCTCTGTGTTGATCTGCTGATGCTCTCTCCTGCTTGACACTGTGTCAGGAGGCCAGAGGACAGTTTCCTGCTACTACTGCATTTCCAAAGTCCACACCACATGGCACCATGCATGGCTTCAGCTAGTGCTTGATAGGGCAGTGGGGGAAGGAAGTGGTATGTGGTGCTGGTTCCCAGAGGCCCCAAGAACAGCAAGAAAAGCTTACAGATGGCATAGCCACCCATCCTCTGTATCCCACCACTCTGCTGGAAGAGTTCAGAACTGAGGAGCCAAGCCATAGGTCATCTGCTCTTAACTTGCCCTATGTCAGAAGCCAGGGTGCTGGCCCACTGCAGCAGGTGCTATTCAAGGCCCTTTGCCAGTATGTGTGTGCGTCCAGCCCTTCCTGGAAGAGGTTCTGGGAGCAACTCAACTATCCTCCTTCCTGTAAGACAGGTGTGGCTCCTGCTGCCCTCCAGTGGCACTTCAGGGGCAGTGCCCAGCTCCGGCCTCTTCACCCCCAACCCTGTCCTGTAACCCCCTTTCCCAGCACTTCCCCTTTGCCTGTGATTGAGCAGTGCATGTTCCTCCTGGATCTGACCACCCACCTGCCTATGGGGATCCATATGCTGACTCCCCTGCCTAAACAGGGCCAAAGACTGTTTCTCCACCAAAGAAGTGAGTTTTCAGCTCCCCAGGAGTGGACTTGGGGGCAAATAGGCAGCCATAGAACTGCTTTAGGGATGAATGGCCACAGGGCCTTCCAGCACCTGCCATGCGACCTTTCCCTAGCAGCGTGTGAAGGACAGCAACACTTGCTGCTATCTGTCCTCTGATTGTGACTCCGCCCTGGGACATGAAATGGGATCTCACTGTGTTATGTTTTGTTTAAAAAGAGTCTCTTGTAGCCAAGGTTGGCTTCACATATAAACTCTTCTGCCTCTGCCTCCAGAGTGCTGAGATTATAAGTGTATGCCATGGCTCTCTTATTCACTGTGGCTTTGATTTGCGTTTTCAGATGGGTCATGGCCTTTTGTGTGTGTGTGTGTGTGTGTGTGTGTGTGTGTGTGTGTGTGTTTGGACACTTGATCATCTTCTGGGAGAGAAATGGCCTTTCACATCTTTACCCAATTATAAATTGTGTTGTCTGATAGATAGATGGATGGATGGATGGATAGATAGATGGATAGATGTGTGTGTATTCTGGGTGCCAGGTATGATGGCTCAGCACTCAGAAGGATTGCCACAGTTTAAGAACAGCCTGATTTACAGAGTTTGACTCCGTTCTCAAAAGATAAAGAGGCACGCTTTAAAATGTATGTTGGACTGTGGCGATTTACTCAGCTGCTTCCGACTTGCCATTTCACTTCGCTGAGCCGATGTCTTTCCATCTTCAGCTAAAGAAATAGCCAGTGCTGGTTGTCCTGACCCTCCTGAGTGAATCTTGAACAAGTTTGTAGGTGACTTTACCAGGCCACGGGGAGGGAGCATTTGAAGCTCCAGATTCAGCTTGTGTTTCTAGACAGACCATGAGGGCCAAGGCTTCATCGTGTTCACCTTGTATTCACCAGAGCAGCAGAGTAATGCTGCACTTAGTGAGTGAATGCTATTTGCATTTTGGTGTCTTCTGTGGTGTGTGTAGTTTGGTTTTGTTTTGAGTCAAGAGTCTCACTCAATATTCCAGGCTTGAACTCGCTGCAAGCCTGCTACCTCAGCCCCCTGACCAGTTGGCACCTGCTACCTCAGCCCCCTGACCAGTTGGCACCTGCTACCTCAGCCCCCTGACCAGTTGGCACCAGCCCTTGTGAAGTTTGTTTAGGAGCTAAAGGACACAGACGTCCACTCATTCATTGCTGAGTGACTTGAGATGAATGGACTCACTGTTAGGACAGTAAATTAGTCACACGCAAATCACAAACCATCGACAGTATGAGCAGGCCCGGTGGCAATGGCCCGTAGTTCAGCTGCTTGGGAAGCACAGAGAAGAGTATCATGAGTCCAGCACCTCCCTGGCCTGTAGAGTTGAGTTCAAGGCCAGCCTGGGCACCTTAGCCAGACCCTGTTTCAAAAGGTAGTGTGATGTAATGGTGCACACCTTTAATCCCAGCACTCGGGGGCAGAGGCAGGTGGATCTCTTTGAGTTTGAGGCCAGCCTGGTCTGTAAAGTACAGGCAGCCAGAGCTACATCGTGAGACCCTGTCTGGAAAAACAAACAAATGGAAAGGGATATAGCTTAGTGATGGGTGCTTTCCTAGCAAACACAACTCAGGCTCAGTTCCAACTGCTTTAAGAGAGCAACAGGAAACGGGCAACACAGATGTAGAGTTGAGTGAGTGATTACTGAAAATCCCTTAGAAAGAGGAATATTTACAGAATGGAGAGAGGACTTAGCAGTCAAGAGCACTGGCTGCTTTTCCAGTAGGACCTAAGTTTGATTCCAGCACTCACACGGTTAGAGGCTCCCAGCTGCCAGTAACTCCAGTTCCATAGGGATCTAGCACATTCTTCTGACCTCTGTGGGCTCCTGCATATATGTGGGGCACAGAAACTCATACCATAAATCTTCCTTATTTTGTTGTTGTTGTTTGAGATAGGGTTTCTTTGTATAGCCCTGGCTGCTCTGGAACTCACTCTGTAGACCAGGCTGGCCTTGAACTCAGAGATCCACCTGCCCCTGCCTTCAGAGTGTTGGGATGAAAGGTGTGTGTCGCCACCACATACCACTTTTGTTTAAGTGTTTTAACATGAACTGGAGAGATGGCCCAATGGCTAAGAACCCATTCTTTTCCTCCAGAGGTCCTGGGCTCAGTTCCTAGCACTACATTCATGTCTTCAAGTGTTTGAAAGAGCACCTTGGGGTTCGGGTCTGCCCTATTATGGCATCTGCAGTCACATGGGAACCACATACCAACAAACACAGGAACACAAATCTTTTTTTTTTTTTTTTAATCTCTTGGGGATTTTTGTTTTAAAAATTTACTTATTGTGTATACAATATTCTGTCTGCATATACAACTTCACACCAGAAGAGGGCACCAGATCTCATTATAGATGGTTGTGAGCCAACGTGTAGTTGCTGGGAATTGAACTCATGACCTCTGGAAACGCAGCCAGTGTTCTTAACCTCTGAGCCATCTCTCCAGCCCCACACAGAATTCTTTAAAATAAATCTTTAAAATAATTATTTACCGGTAGCTATTTAGCTATTTGTGGTGGATTGAAATGGTCTTGAGAGGCAAAGGCAGGGAGAACTCTGAGTTCAAGGCTAGCCTGGTCTACAGATTTCCAGGACAGCCAGGGCTACACAGAGAAAGGGTCTCTGAAGGGTCCTCCATTTTTTTCCTTCCTTTTTGGTGATGAGATAATGGCATGGCTCCTGGGGTACGTTGGGTAGGCTCATAGGCTGCTAAGGTAAACCCAGGGTCATAAAAATGGCACAAGGGAGCAAGACATGTTGCTACTGTAAAGGGAGCCCTGAAGCTGCAGGTGTGCAGCCGGGAAAGGAGGAAGGTCATGATCAGGCCACGCACAGGCCTCAGGTCACTGCTGCTTTCACACTGTTTTCTGAAATAGCACTATGGGAAGAAATGCCAGGGGGCTGGAGAGATGGCTCAGTGGCTAAGAGCACTGTCTGCTGCTCCAGGGGTCCTGAGTTCAATTCCCAGCAACCACACGGTGGCTCACGACCATCTACATGCCCTTTTCTGGTGTGCAGGTGCACATTCAGATTGAGCACTCATCTACATAAAATGAATGTTTAAAAAAAAGGGGGGGGTTATATTTATTTATTACTGATGTGGTGTTCTGCCTGCTGTGAGCCGACAGGTCAGAGAGAACACCAGATCTCATTATAGATGGTTGTAAGCCACCATGTGGTTGCTGGGAGTTGAACTCAGGACCTTTGGAAGAGCAGCCAGTGCTCTTAACCTCTGAGCCATCTCTCCAGCCCAAATTGTTTTCTTTTTAAAGTTCACTAGTACAAACTGTGTGGGTGCACATGAGTATGATATGGGGGACACATGTAAAGATCAGAGGACAGCTTTGTCGTGTCCACACTTTCATTCCACCTTTAATGCAGTCCTGGGGATCAAACTCCATTTGTCAGGCTCGGCTGGCAAGCACCTTTACCCTTTGAGCCCACGTCTTGGCCTGGGCCACCATGTGTTGTGTTGGAATTCTTGACTCTCAGCTTGCAAGTGACCCCACTCAGGCTTTCCCTGCCCGTGCCCTTCACTTTCCAGTCTTCCCCCCTGGCTTTTCTGCAGCAGGACCTAGCAGGATGCCTGCTCATCTGGGAGCATCTGGGAAATGCACAGCCTTCGCCCTCTGGCAGTCTATTAGGTGCTTTCCCAGGCTGCACTGAGGCCTGTCCCTGACTGGGGAATGTCATATAGCCACCCCCTGCCACATCACCCTAGAGGGCACCATGGGTTTCCTAGTGAGGTGTGGGGTTGGGAGAAGTGAGATTCAGGGTCCTGTTGTTACTGGAATTGAATCTGGGTCAGAGAACATGTAAGCCTCAAGCTCAGCCATGTGCTAGAGCTCAGGGGCCCTGTGATGGCTGGCAGGCCTCTGTGGCAGAGGGAGCAGACCAGGCCAGCCAGCCATCGTGGGCCACAGCCCGATGCACACTCCCCTACCCTGGTGGGAGGCCCTGGCCACAGAGGCTCGAGGCTGCCCAGCTATTGTTTTGAAGGGGATGACAGGTTGCTTTGCACCCTACAGAAGGTGAGCAGGGCCAGCCGCATCGCATAGAATTCTGTAGGAATACTTAGGGCTTCATGGGGCTGCCATGTGCCTGTAGACAAATAGTGACAGGGATTGTTGGTCAGGGGTCAGGTGCTGGCCTTTTGTTTGTTTTTTGTTTTTTTGACGGAGTTTTGCATTGGCCAGAAACTTGACAAGTAGGCTAGGTTGGATGGCCAGTGAGACCTACAGGTCTGCTTGTCTCTGCACTGGTGTGACAAAGCCATGCTACCATAGCCAGCATTTTGGGTTTTCATCTGTTGTGTGGTGTGCATGTGTGTGCTTGCGGAGCCTGAAGTTGACGTGCTGAGTCAGTCTCACTGACTCCAGCTAATCTGGCTGCCAGCTGGCCCCAGGGTTCCCTCTCTGCTTCCTGAGTACGGGATTACAAGTAGCCATCACATCTGCACAGCTCTTCATGTGAGTGCCATGATCCAAAGTCCAGTCCTAACACTTGTGAGGCAAGCCCTCTATCCCACGAGCCATACCCCAGCCCACCTCCAGCCTCTTTTACATGAGTCTAAGGAAGGAGCTCGGGTCCTCATGTTTGCCCAGGAAGTATTTTTACTGACTGAGCTGCCTCCCTAGCCCCCACACGGTTGTTAGTAGCTGGCATGGGTGTGAGCTGTGTGCAGTTTAGGACTCAAATCTCGGACGAGGCATCCACATGTGTAGAAGGTATAAGGTTGTGGCTCTGTGTGTGTGTGTGTGTGCTTGCATGCATGATGTGTACCATGCATGTACGTGGTGCCCAAGGAGGCCAGAAGATGACTCAGTCCAGCCTGCCCTGCCTCTGGGCATTGGAGCCCTCCAGGACCTGTGTAGAGAGCTTTACTGCCCGGGGGCAATGCATCTGCTTGCCCGGGGGCAAACTGAGGGATAGTTACTCGGCCCCACCTAATGCCGGGTCTAATTGGACGAACCACACCTGCTCAGGCTGCAGCCTCTTCCTTACACTCACCCCTAACTCTCCTGGCTGACCCCCTTAGGGTATTCATTTGACCTGCCACACCTCCCCCGTACTGTCCGCGCACAGCTCTTCCCCTGTGCACGGTCAGCTGCCCAAGCCCTGGGTAAATATTCAAGGGTAAACAATGGGTGTGCAAGCCGTGTTTCTAAGATGCAGCTGGATTGGGACAGGTGCAGCAAGCCTCCTGCAGCTGCGAGCTATGTTTGCTTTGCTCTTCCAGCACCTGGTCACCAGGGTGTCTGGCCTTAGACTGTGGTAAACACTGCTGCTGTTTACAAAGCACTAGCCCATTGCTACTGCTACCTGAGTTGGCGCACTCTCTGCTTCTAAAGGAGAGAGAGAGAGAGAGAGAGAGAGAGAGAGAGAGAGAGAGAGAGAGAGAGAGAGAGAGAGAGAGATTGGTTGTGTTCTGGATATGGAGACCCAAGCATGAGATAAGAGGCAGGGCCTGCAACACTTGGGGTCTCTTGACCATCAGGGATATGAGGTAAATTAGAGTGGTCAGTACCTTGCTATTGGACCACACCTCATTCTCTTTCTAGAACCTTCCCTCGATGTTATATCTTAGGCCACACAAGGCTGGCCCTCGTGTGAGTAGTTTAGGTCCCTGGCACAGGCAGCTTCTGTGGAGGAAGCAAAGTGCTCACCTTCTGTGCAAGGCCTGACTTCCAACTCAGTGACCTCAGGTACACACGTGCCGTCAAGGAGCTCCTTCCTGCTGGGGCCATAGAGGAAAGCCTTCATGCTTTAGCAGAAAGCTTTAGGTCAGTGACAATCCTGTGGTGACCTTCGTCTCTTCCCTGCAGCGGGCTGGACGTTCTCTCAGAGTTGTCCAGACATTCATCCATCCCAGATTCAAGGTCTGCACCCAGTCTCCTATTAAAGGTGCATGAGTGGCCAAGACACACTTGTCCCTGTCTCAGAAAGGCAGGTGTGACAGATGGGAATGTGATGGGAGGGGAGCAGCAGCAGCTCCACAGTGGCCTGAGAGGTGGATTTGGAGGAAGCCAACACCTGCTGTGTTAGGTCACTGGACTCTGTTTAATCCATCTGTGAGGCTCCCAGCGCCTTTCCCAGCCCTGTGATCATCATGATGTGATTTAAAACCATCTGCATTAGGAACCAGGTACTGACTTTGGGGCAGGCCTGAGAAGGATCCAGTGTTTTGCCTCTCTTCTCAGCATTGTTGGTGGGCATTTATGTGCACCGTTGAGGGGGGCCCTTTAGGTGTCCAGGCAGGAAGCAAATTGCAAGGAGGTGAGAATGGCAACTCCATTTAGATTGACTTGTCAAACTGGATCAGACTTGGGGAATCTGTGCCAGGAGGTTCACTGTCAGCATATTTAAAACACAGTACAATTTGGGGAAAAGTTTCCATGCAACAATCATTCCCATTCCAGGTTTCCAGGCAACAATCCTTCCAATTCCAGGTGCACAGTAAAGCCTTTAAGGTGTGACTACATAGAAACTCTCCCTTTAGAAAGTACATGTGACCACGAGGGTGGCTTCTGTAGCTAAAAGTCCTGGAATCTAGTGTGCTCTCTGACCCAGCTAGCATAAAGGTCAGCAGGCTAAAGAACATGTGCCATTCCCCCCTGAGGAAAAAGCAAGATTTATTTTAACGTATGTGTCTGTGCCTGAGTGTATGCCACATGCAATGGGTTGCTTGTGGAGGCCAGAAGAGGGCATTGGATCCCTGGAGCTGGAGTTATAACCAATTGTGAACCCATGTGTGTCCTGGGAACTGAATCCCAGGCCTCTGAAAGAGCACCAAGTGCTCTTAACCACTGAACCATCTCTCTAGCTCCTAAATTATTTTAAATAACTCTAAAAATTAAGCAGGGCACACAAGATGGCTCAGAGGGAAAATCATTTGCTGCCAAGACTGTTGGCTTGAGCTTGATTCTCCAGGCATGCATGGTAGAAGGAAGAACAACTACTGCAGTTGACCTCTACCCTCTGCGTGTGCACACACAGGAAATAAACGTAAAAGAAAATACTAAAATTTATATACTAACGGGATAAGTATGCTGTTTAGCACAGTACATGTACTTCTAAGCTTATTCCATACCTGCTGCCAAATGATGGTCGGAAACTGTTGATTATCATGCTGAACTGTTCTTTTCTGTATGAGCAAAATGCCTTGTGTGCACAGTAAAGCACTCCGGCTGAGTTGTTTCAGGTAGTGATCATGGCTCTGTACATGATCATGAGCATGAGGAGTGAATGCCAGGTGCACATGTGTGTTCAGGGCTGAGGCTGCAGTAGAGTCGCCAGAGACAGCTCCAGCACGTGGTGCCTTATGGGTTTGATTATTGCAAGTTCAGAAACTCTTTACTGTTTCTCAGGACCTCACCCACATACTCAGCTTTGCTCTAGGACCAGAGTCAGACCTCTGGCTGGAGATGTGTGCCCAGGCTGTAAAACCTCCAAGAGGAGATGCCATGGGAGCTGAGTGGCAGGTCGGCGGAGGGTACGGCACAGGGTAAGAAGGAGGCTAGGTGCACAAGTAAAGGAGACGAAACCCCTCCCCAGCTGGGGCCATACCTCACTTTTGGGGGGTGTTAAGTCCAGGGGACCTGTCATACAGCTGGCCACATGGCAGCATCGTGTCTGAACATGGTAACGACAAGAGGAGGTAGGCTTGCCTTCCTGGGTTGGTGTTGTGTGCTCTCTGCCCTTAGGTAGAGCTGGGGAGCCTTGTGGGTAGGGCATTTGGGGTGGCAGCACTGAGGCTGTGGAGTTAACAGAAGCCAGTGCTCCTGACCATCATTGTTGTGTCCCACTCTTTGCCTGCACCTTGTGGTTCACCGTTACCCTGTCTTGGGCATTGTTGCTGGGGCTCATTCTCCATGGCACCTGAGTGATGCCGTAGGCTTCATTGGTGCCTGTGGCATGTTTGCAGATCATGCTGTGGTGAATAACCTTTTCCTCTAGCCCGGGCAAGTGAGCCTTCAGGGTGAGTGTCCCGGGTCTGGACGAGATGGTCTGTGCCCCTGTGCCTTGGACTGGATTTGTCAAATGAGGGGGGGGGGGTCATTGTTTTCCCCAGTCTTCCCATAAGCACATGCTGCCCCGCTGCCCTGCTCCCCAGCTTCTGATCGTTAGCCCATCTTGCAGGTAGAGATGATAGCTCAGCCTGCTTCCATGTAACTATTTGTCTTCCAAGACTCAGTGGCCTGGTCAGTATTGAGATCTGTTAGAAGGCTGGGGTGGGAGTTAGAGGAGAGCCCCACCACTGCCGAGCCACAGCCTGGCCACAGCAGCCACGCAGCTCCACTCCCCGGTGGCCTCAGGGTTACAGGAGTGGACCTTGCCCTGTGGACCCTATCGCTTCAGCCCCAGCGTGTGAGGGGAAGGAGCTCTTCCACTGGCTACAAATACTTCCCACTTCCAAAGTCACTGACAGCCTGGCCTCCCAGGCTCACAAGAAAGGCAAAGCCAGTCTCATCGATGCTGTTTGAGACCTGGACCCAGCTGGGCATGACTCTGTACTGTTGAGGACTCCAGCTCAGAAATCAGGCAGCTTCCTATCTTGTTCTTCTGTTCTTTCACCCTGAGGTGGGTGTGGAACCCTCATGTCTCTAACACCCACTGCAGGCCCACCGAAGAAAGAGTGTGTGAGTGTTCTAAGAGAGGCAGTGTGTGCTCTGGCCGGCTAAGAGAGAGCAGGGCAGCAGGTGGAGCGCAACCCCAGCCTGAAGGCTTGCTGAGGAGTCTGGCCCTGGCACAGAGCATGGTAGCCCACTGCACCCCACATCTTCCATCCCCAAGAGCCCCACCACACAGTCCCTTTCTGTGTTACATGTTCTCACTCACTCTCAAATGCTCTGCCAAGAGCCTGGCCTCTTTGAGGACAGCAGCTCCAGGCTGAGCACAGAAAGTTTGGGTTTTCTTTTCATTCCAATTTTTTTTTAATATTTATTTATTATTTATGCAGTGTTTTGCCTGCATGTGTGCCTGCAGAGCAGAAGAGGGCACCAGATCTCATTATAGATGGTTGTGAGCCACCATGTGGTTGCTGGGAATTGAACTGAGGACCTCTGGAAGAACAGCCAGTGCCCTTAACCTCTGAGCCATCTCTCCAGCCCCCTTGTCCCAATTTTTTGATGTTAAGTTGTTAATCCAACCAGTTGAGAATAAAATCACTACTACAATTTTTGAGCCAAATTTGAAGCAAGCTTCATTTAATACTGGCCACGATGATGGACACTGGCTAGGTCCATATCTGGGATTCCCAGAAAATGGCACCAAATTACATTAATCAGAAGCTGATACAGGCCAGGCCCATAAGGCTACATACTTCCTGCCTTCGTCTAATCGGGGACATACATCCTGACATTCCTCCTGCCTATGTACTTCCCACCTGTGTGTGAACAAGCACATCTTGTACAATAGGGACAACCAAACTTTTCTACAGGAGCAAAAACACATGGCTTATTATCTTACATGAACAACAATTCCTCGCATTCCAGGAAGTAATCTGTCTTTAGGCAAGTGGGGCTTACAGGTTAGAGGCGGTTTTGTTTTATAGATCTCTTACACAGTAATTTAAACTTAAAACACAACTTTAGTCATCACAAAGTATCCCTCCCTCTGTAATCAAGGCTGGCTGTGAATTCACATTGATCCTTCTGCATCGGCCTCCCAGGAGCTAGTGTTCCAGGTGTGAGCCCCCTTTTTCTCCTAAGTGGGTGAGTGTGTGAGCACCGCACAGTCCTCAGTGCTGAGAAGCTAGACAAGCACAGCGCTCACCGTTAGTCCCAGGGTTCGGGAGGCTGAGGTAGGGGTCAAGCAATGTGTACTTGAGGATAGCGGGGGCTATATGGATGATGGTTGAGGAGACGGTTTGCATTGTAGACTTGAGAGCAAGGGCAGAGGTGCAGCCGACTGGGGAGAGGAAGAGAAAAGAGACGGCACGAGGGGACCAGGAGCCAAGAATGCTCGCGTTATATGGGAATCTGAAGCTAGAGCAACGGAAGCCCAGCCTCGAGGCTGGAGAGGTCTGCAGAATGCAGCAGCACATACATGTAACTCAGGAGGCAGAGGCTCGATGCTCAGCCATTTCAAGCCAGGTGGGGAGGGGGATGGGCGGGGGAGGACTAATGAGACTGTCTCAAAGATCATGACCTTTAAAAAAAATTAGTGTATGAGTGCCTATCTGCATGGACACCTGCCTGCCAGCAGAGGGCATCAGATCCCATTATAGATGGTTGTGAGCCACCATGTGGTTGCTGGAAATTGAACTTGGGACCTCTGGAAGAGCAGCCAGTGCTCTAACCACTGACCCATCTTTTCAGCCTGATTTTGTTGTGTGGTTTTGGTTTTTTGAGACAGGGTTTCTCTGTGTAGCCTTGGCTGTCCTGGACTTACTTTGTAGCCCAGGCTGGCCTTGAACTCACAGAGATCCACCTGCTTCTGCCTCCCTGGGTGCTGGGATTACAGGTGTGCACCACTGTGCCCAGCTGTAAATAAAGTTTTTATTTGGGCATATAACTGTTTTCCTCATGTTCCTTCTCTGAAGTGGAAGTGAGATCCTCCCTTCTGGAAAATGTTCGAGTTGACCCAATTTGCAGAGAAAGCTCCTGAGACAGCCTGGCATGGGTGTGTCCCTGCACATCGTTCACCTGCTGCAGCCACAGTTGTCACATCAGCAGCAGTGTCCTGCAGAGCCCTGGCCTCTGCCATCTTGCTCGTCCTGGCCTTAGCGCAGCCGAACCTGAAGGCCTGGACTTTCCATCTTTGTCCTGAGTTCCACCAGGAGCTTCTGCTCTGGAGTGGGCCTCTTGGAGCTGCTCACCTCTGTGGTGTGCCTGGGGGTGGAGGTCTACCACACCTGTTCCCCAGCCATGCCTCAGGCCCCTTAGTAGCCACCAAAACCTAGGGTCACATGAGGTGCCTGCCATCTGTCCACCTCAGAGCATGCCTCGCTGCATGCTTCTGATTGCTAATCCCAGCAGCCTGCCCGTGGGGGGACGAAGTGGGGTCTCCTCTCGGGAGCCACAGAAGGCAGTCCTGAGCAGTGCTGCTCTGCCCTGCTTCCGCCTCAGTGGCTCCTGTCCCCCAAGGCCTTCGGTGTCGTCTCCCTCTGCTGTGGTCTGGCCCACTCACCTGCCCCTGCCACACTATTCCAAGGACTGCTGCCAGCTGCTATGCTGTTCTCTGTATCCCCACTCTGAGTCCCCCACAGGGTTAGAGGTTGGTGCCTACTGCCAACCCAGTGTGCCTGCTGAATGATGGAGCAGGCCTGGGCCCTATGGCAGGTGCCTGGGGGACCAGCTCCACTCCATTTGCCAGCTGGCCTTTGTTCCATAACAGCAACACAGTGTCTTTGTTGCCAAGTGTGGGGGCTCGCAGGGTGGTGCCTACAGATCACCTAGGGGCTCATTAAACCCCATTCAGGCCCTAGCTGGGACCTCCCAGGTGAGACAGCACTCTGTGAGCCTGGCCTTCCAGATCTCCTTGTCTATGGTGGGCACCAGGGACCTGGGAGGTTCCCAGTAAGGACAGCACGGAGTTAGGGTGTGTGTCTGCATCTGAGCTGTGTGCACCCCGCCCCCGCCCCCAGCGTTGTTCTCTGGTGGGAACTCTTACAGGATGCCGTTTCCTACCAGCTTCCAGCTGTGGGGATGGCTTGACACCTCCGTCACCTGATGCTTGGCTTCAGATTTCTCACTTGTCTCTTTGTGATAGCCACAGGAGCCTTTCGCTGGGGAGAGGCGGTCCCCACTAATGAGGCTCTGCTTCCCAGCCATGCCACAGTGTCCTCTTAAGAAACTCAATATCCCTGGCAGCTTTTCCTTGAGGGACAGGGCCTGTACTCCTACCCACCCACCTCCATTGCTGAGGCAGATGCCCACCCCATGGCAGGCTTCCTTGTATAAGATGGAAGTGTGCCTGTCTCATGGATCTGTCTGAGACCTGGCTAAATGAAGTCGTCTGTGGAAAGTCCTTAGCCATGCCTGGAATCGCAGTACTTGGGGGCCCCAGGGCACAAGGGTCATGAGTTCAGGGTCAGCCTGGGCTTTCTACAATCTCCTGTCTTTTAAGGAAGGGGAAGAAACCCACAAGCGAGTGAATTCCGAAGACTGAAAAGCCACCACCACTGTCTCTCTCCAGCTGTGTCCCTGATGGCGGAAAGCCAGCTACTTCTCTGGTTACCTCATGTCACTTATCCCTGAGACTGGATGGCTCTTTCAGAGAGGTTGCTGCGGTCATTTGTCCAGTCTTGGCAAGACAAAGATCAGAATGTGGCTTTTAGTCTGAGTTGTCACCTCAATGGGTCCAGTCCGGCGCAGGCTTCTTTGGAACGCACACAGACACACCACTCCGCCCTTCCTCTCTGACACCCACCTCAGTTGTCATCCTGCCTTGGTACACAGAAGGTTGAACTTGAGCTGAGTGGCCATCCCTGAGGCTGCCCCACAGCGCCCCTTCCGAGTGTGCCTGCCTGCCCTGTGCCCTCTCCCACTCTGCCAGAGCCACTGTGTCTCCTCTACCCTTTAGTGCAGAGCATCTCACAGCAAGCACTCGCCAAATTCTGTCACCAGTCGTCTTTTCCACCTAAGATTGGTTTCTGTGTGTTTATTGGTTTTTTGAGACAGGATTTTTCTGTGTAGCCCTACCTATCCTGTGTAGCCCTAGCTGTCCGAAACTCACTTGGTAAATCAGGCTGGCCTTGAACTCAGATAGCCACCTGCTGCTGCCTCCCTAGTGCTAGGACTAAAGGCATGTGCCTTTGCCGCCCAGATTGAGTTATTTATTTTATGTGTATGTGTCTGAGTGTATATATGTACCCCGTGTTTGTGTAGGTGCCCTTAAAGGCTAGAGCAGGATGGCGGAGCCCTTGGAGCTGGAGTTGCAGATTGTTTGGGCTGCCTGTTCTAGGTGCTGGGAACCAAGCCCAGGTGCTCTGTAAGAACAGATTGTTTGGGCTGCCTGTTCTAGGTGCTGGGAACCAAGCCCAGGTGCTCTGTAAGAACAGCAGGTGCTCTCATCTGCTGAGCTATCTCTTTAACCCTGCCTCTGTTCCTTATCTTTAAATAAACGTAGTACATAATAATTAGTGTGCTCACTTCCAAGCTGCTCACCAGTTTCTCCTTTAACCCCATGTTCTAAGTCTGGTCACACCTCTATGTTTGTTATAAGCTTCAGGCAGTAAAGCTGGGTGGGTACACAGCTATTCTAACCCAACAATACTGGCCTGGCTTACAAACTGCCATGTGGCTGCTTACCTGTCATCTTAGTCTCATTCTGTGACCCTCTTCTTCATCCTGTGACTCTCTCCCTCTGGTCCCCACCTGAGACCCTCTCACTGGGCTCAGAAGTTCCACCTTCCTCTCCTGCCTAGCTGTTGGCTGTTCAGCTCTTTATATAACCAATCAGAAGGTGAAGGAGAACAGTGTTAACAAAATATTGCTGCAGAAGATACCTCATAATAATGACAATACCAAAGTCTGGCGTGTAATCAAATCCTCCTAGACACAGAAATCTGCATTTGAATACACAGTACACAAAGACATTACTCCAACTTGAGTCAGCTCTGGTAGGCCAGAGCTTCGTCTGAGTCCCATCATGAAGGTAACAACCACTGGCCATTCTGTGAGGGCTCCCAGGGAAGGCTTGTTGTCTCCTTTAGGCTGTGGGTGTGGCCCTGTCTTCTGAGGAGTGTGGTTAGCTGTGTTTCAGGACTGAAGAACCTGGGAGTTGGGAGAGGGGGTTCAAAACAGCTGTGTATCTTAGAGCAAGGTTCTTGAGCTCTCTAAACTTTGTCTTTTCATGGGGTTGAAGTAAGCATTCATTTTCCCATCAAATTGAAACGAGCAGAATACAGAGGCGCATACATGTAATTCCAGCACTCAGGAGGCAGAGGCGTGATGGGCAGCCATTTCAAGCTAGGTGGGGCGGGGATGGGCGGGGGAGGACTGATGAGACTGTCTCAAAGATCATGACCTTTAAAAAATTATTTAATTAGTATATATGAGTTTCTATCTGCATGTACACCTGCACACCAAAAAAGTGTATCAGATCCCATTATAGATGATTGTGAGCCACTATGTGGTTGCTGGGAATTGAACTCAGGACCTCTGGAGGAGCAGTCAGTGCCCTTAACTGCTGACCCATCTTTTCAGCCACCTGAATGCTGGGATTAATGGTGTGTGCCACCACTGCCTGATTATGACCTTTAGCCAGGCATGGTGGCACATGCTCCTTGGCATTGGGAAGGCAGGGGCAGACAGATCTCTGAGTTCAAGGCTGTCCTGGTCTACAGAAGGAGTTCTTGGGCAGCCAGGACTATAAAGTGAGACTCTGTCTCCAAAACAAATAAAAAAGCCCTTTTAATAAAAAATTATTTCTTTGTGTTGTCTTGAGGGGTGGCACTTGTACGAGGGCACAGATGTGGAGTTAGAGGAGAGCTGGCTCTCTCCTTCCACCATGTGGCTCCAGGGGTCTAACTCAAGCCTCTGGGCTTGATGTCAAACCAACCAGAAAGTGAGTGTTAATGAGGGATTGCCAAGGTCAAGTGGGGCTGTGGGCACATGTGGGGTCTTCTTTTCATTTGTTTGTTTTTGAGACACAGTTTCGTACTGGCTTTGTAAACCAGGCTGGCCAAAAACTCACATGGAGCCGCCTGCCTCTGCCCACCTGGGTGCTGGGATCAAAGGCATGTGCAACCACAGCTGGCTAGTGGGGGTTTTCTTGACTGTCACTTGAGATAGAATGGAAGGTCTACTCTGAGTGTGGACTACACGGTTTCATGGACTGAGCTCTGAACTGTGCAAGGGAGAGAAAGGTAGCTGACATCATAGGGTGTGTTCACTTCCCCTGGCTGCGATATCATTGTGGTATGACCAATTGTCTCAAGCCTGTGACTTTGCTGCAGCGAGGGGCTATAGCCTGTGACTGAGGCCAGTACCCTTCATGGTGATTTTTGTCACAAAAAAATGCAACTAAAGCACCGCTGAGTTAAATGCCAGCCTGAAAGCCTAGCCCTGTGCTGGCATTGCGGAGGCCTGGTGCTGACTGCCCAGGTAGGGCTGGGCAGTAGTAAGGGAGGGAACTTGTAAGCAAAAGCCTTGAGCTGTGTGTGTTTCTGTGGCTGCCTGAGAGCCCCAGCGATGTGTACAGGACTACACTAGCCTCGTGTGTACTGCCCAATGACCTGGAGCTCTGTCGTGTTGCTCTCGAGAGGGAGGAAGGGATTGAGGGCCCTGCCAGGTAGCAAGCAAGGGCTGTGGAGTCTGAGCCTGCTCCTTTGCCCACAGCCCAAAACGTGACGGTGGATGAGGTGATCAGTGCCTACAGGCAGGCCTGCCAGAAGCTGAACTGCCGACAGATCCCCAAGCTCCTCCGGCAGCTGCAGGTATGGGGGATGTGTTCAGTGTGAGTGTGTGTGTATGCGAGAGCGTGTGTGTTTAGAAAGCCTGCCCAGCTTTCTCCACAGCCAAGGCCTGAGCAAGAATAGCTGCAGAGGTCCTTCCTTCAGCTGTGAAATTAGCAACAGTCCAGAATCACATAAACTGATAACTACCGGGTTTGTTAGCTCCAAAGAATTTCTGTCCTCAGAGAAAAGTCATCCTCTCAATTCCTTTAGGTCTGAACTCCAAAATTCATTACTACTGTGTGAGTTATGAGCCAAGCGTCACCCTGGGCTCTGTGGCAGAACAAAACAGAAAAACTCAAGTCTGGCCTTCACAAGAGACGGACACTCCGTGCTGTTCAGAAAGTTAGAACATAAGCCAACATAGCCTGTCTCCCAGCGCTAAGAGAGTGGAGGCAGGAAGATGAAGTTCAAGGTCATTATCAGCTCCTTAATGAATCTGAGGCCAACCTGAGCATATATGACTCTGTCTCCAAAACCAAAAGACTGGCAAGATGGCTCAATGTTAAATGTGCTGTCCAGCCTGACTATCTGAGTTTGGTCAGCTGGAGCCCACACGCTAGTTACAAGTAGAGGACTAAATTTTTACCTGTGCACAGTGATGTGTGCAGCGCATACACACACATGGAAAAAAGGGGCTTAAATATAGACATGCAAAGCAAAATTGACTTCTCATTTCTCCCCTTCACGTCCCAGAAGGGCCCTATGCCCAGCCTGTGGAAGGATTCATAGAGGGGGGGCTGCTGGCTCAGGAGTGCAGGCACCAGGAGCTCCCTGAGTTAGTGCACACACTCTGCCCCAAAGCCTCTCTGATTTCCTCTGGTCAGCCCTTGCTATACCTCTACAGAGGACCCTTGCATCGCCCCGGGCCTTGTCCTCCCTGTGGTCCTAGGCTGCTGGCAAAGCAGGGCCTTGCTCCTTCCAGGAAAAGAGCTTGTCAGTGGCCTCTGAGGACAGGATGAGGGCTGACCAGACCTGCACTCACTGGCCGAGTGTGTTGTCGAGCCAGCTCAAGCCTCTGTCCCAGGTCTTTGTCCCAGTGCTCAGCCCTTGGGTGATAGTGAAGCCCAAACACTGGGAGCTGTCGTGTGTGGGGGTTCGGAGGGCACCATAGGGAGGGGATGGGAAAGCATTAGAGCCACAGTGACTGTCAGCCCCTCGGTACAGACTTCCCCACCTTTAGACACCTCCCCAGTGATGCCGGCCGCCCTCAGCCTCGCTGAAGAGCTGCAGCGAGGGGCTGTAGCTGCTGGGCGCGAGTGCTCCTGTATGTGCAGAACCAGCCCTGCTCGTCGCCTGGGCCTTTCCAGCGGCACTGTCCAATCCCATTCCAGATGCCATCTCACTGCAGGGCATGGCAGAGCCGTTTGAGCCTTGGCTGCCCCACTATCAGGCCCCCCAGTTATGGGGTCTCTTAGCTTCCTTGACCCCCCTCCCCCCCGCTTTCTTAGGAGCTCACGGACCTCGAGCAACGCATCAGCTGCCTGGACCTAAAAGGTGTGTGTCCCGGGGTAGCAGGGCAGCCAAGGGTTCTGTGGCTTCTGCGGGAGACACAGGCTGGTGGTGTGGACTGTGCACCTAAAGGTGCCCACCCTTTCCCAGGGGAGAAGCTTGACTACAAGACCTGTGAGGCTCTGGAGGAAGTCTTTAAGAGGCTGCAGTTCAAGGTCGTGGACCTGGAGCAGACCAGCTTGGATGAAGATGTGAGTGACCGCCGCCGGGGTCTGGGTTCCTCTTGAGGCTTGGATGGGGAGAGGGCAAGGGCAGGGCCTCATGAAGACCAGAGCAGGCATCTGATGTGACGAGGGTGGGCCTGAGACCCTGACGGTGAGGCCTGCGGAGCTGGGCCAGGGGCTAGTGTGGCCACCAAGTGGTCCTAACCAGCACCCTACGAGGCTGACAGACATCTAGAAATCACAGCCTCTGAGGGCTGAGTGTGCTTGCGTGTAGCTTGGAGGGGGGGCTCCACCCTCTCAGGTCATGCAGGGATACCTGTCATTCTGAGGCTGCTGCCTGCCCAGCAGCCCTCCTGTGGCACAGCCCATGAGCTTCCCTTGGCCACCTGCTGTGAGGCCAAGCCCACGTGTGCCTGTCTCCAGGGTGCCTCAGCCCTCTTTGACATGATTGAGTACTACGAGTCGGCCACCCACCTCAACATCTCTTTCAACAAGCACATTGGCACCCGGGGCTGGCAGGCTGCTGCCCACATGATGCGCAAGGTGGGTACCTCCCAGGCTGGTAGGAAATAATGTGGGGAGGATCCTATGTCAGGCCCATCTCTCCTGCCCTCCTACAAGGCAATGTGTCCTCCTTACTCCTCCCTAGCATGCATGACCCTTGCACGGTGGCCTTGGCACCAGCCCTGGTTTACTCATCAGTCCTCATAACAGGAGTCAGGCCTCAGGGCGTAAACCCAGATGCTAGCCTGACTGCCAAGTGACCCACCCGTTCCTTGCCTTGTCCCCACAGACAAGTTGCCTACAGTACCTAGATGCCCGAAACACACCCCTGCTGGACCACTCAGCACCCTTTGTGGCCCGTGCCCTGCGCATCCGCAGCAGCCTGGCAGTGCTGCACCTAGAAAATGCTAGCCTGTCTGGGCGGCCCCTCATGCTACTGGGTAAGTGTGTGTGCATGAGGCCTGCTGCTGGGCGGGTGAGCCATTACCCGAGCTGGCCATTAACTCCCACCTGCCCCCAGCCACAGCCCTGAAGATGAACATGAACCTGCGGGAGCTCTATTTGGCAGACAACAAGCTCAACGGCCTGCAGGACTCCGCCCAGCTGGGCAACCTGCTCAAGTTCAACTGCTCCCTACAGATCCTGGACCTGCGCAACAACCACGTGCTGGACTCAGGTGCGCCGCCCCCCCGGGACCGTCCATGCCGTCACCAGAGCCTTCTGTGCCAGCCCCGTGCTGAGGGGACGTGAGGGGCTGGACACGAGTGTACTGTCTCCCAGGCTTACAGCTGGTGGGGGCCAGAGGGCAGTGACAGCCCTGACAGGAGCCCACGCAGGACAGGGTCAGAAGTCAGGCGAGAGCCTCATGCTCCCTGGTCCAGCAGGAGCAGAAGTGCTCGCACTGACCACCCACCTCCCCTAGGTCTCGCCTACATCTGTGAGGGTCTCAAGGAGCAGAGGAAGGGCCTGGCGACCCTGGTGCTGTGGAACAACCAGCTCACACACACAGGCATGGCCTTCCTGGGCATGGCGCTGGTGAGTCCAGGGGCCTCGCCATCGGGCCCATCCCGGCTCCGACGCGTGTTTAATTTTTAATTTTTTATCACATTTATTTATCAGTGTGTGTGTGCACGTGTATGTACATGCTCACATATGGAGGTCCGAGGACAGCTTGTAGGAATCAGTTTTCACCTCCCACCATGTATAAATATTTCAGGTATCGGGGCTGGAGAGATGGCTTAGTGGTTAAGAGCACTGTCTGTTCTTCCAAAGGACCCAGCCGGTTTCAATTCCCAACACCCACATGGCAGCTCACAACTGTAATGCCTATTCCAAGGGATCTGACATATTCACACTAATGCACACAAAATAAAGTTAATTAATTAAAATATTAGGAAAAAATATCAGTTATCAAATTTTGCTGTGTAGCCAGCCTTGGGCCCTATTTCTTTTACTTTCTTTCTTTTTCTTTTTGTTCTTTTTATTTTTTTGGTTTTGTTTAGTGTCTCAGTTTCTCTGTGTAGCCGTGGCTGTCCTGGAACTCTCTGTAGACCAGGCGGTCTTCCAACTCTGACATCTGCCTGCTTCTGCCTCCCAAGTGCTGGGACTAGAGATGTGCACCACCACTGCCCAGTTGGACCCAAGTTCTTTAATTTCCTTTTTGTAATGGACTATGTAGGACAGTGCTTTGCACAAACTGAATATATTGGCCCAAAAAATTAATATTTCTGGAATCAGTGAGTTTTTAGTCTTTTTATTATTACATAATATATATAAAGTAATTCCAGCCGGTACAAAAACTCTCAGGGGAGGGAGACACTTGTGTGCCTAGTGCCTAGCCTCTGACAAGAAGGCTGTCTTCAAAGCCATTCCAAGATGGGCCTGATGAGACAGGGAGCCAAGCCATAGGTGTGGGGGCCATCTGCACTCTGGTGGGGAGTGGGCATTGGGGGAGATGCAGCATGGGAAGCATTTTGAGTTTCTGGAGCCTGTGATGGGATTGTGCAGAGAGGCAAAAAGCGAGGGAAAAGGACACGTTTCCTGACATACCTTTCTGGCCTTTCCTCCACCAATGGCTTCTCCTCGTCACCTTCCCTGCCCCTTCCAGCCGCACACGCAGAGTCTGGAGACACTGAACCTGGGCCACAACCCCATTGGGAATGAGGGTGTACGCAACCTCAAGAATGGGCTCATCAGCAACCGGAGCGTGCTGCGCCTGGGCCTGGCCTCAACCAAGCTCACGTGCGAGGGTAGGATGCGGGCCAGGTGTGCAGGGGCCAGCGGGGCTCAGCAGGGCGGCCGGCCAGTGGCCAGGCATGGGGCCCTTGGCCAGCCCCTGCGGTCCCCCTCCCAGGCGCGGTGGCCGTGGCAGAGTTCATCGCCGAGAGCCCCCGCCTCCTGAGACTGGACCTCCGGGAGAACGAGATCAAGACGGGCGGGCTCATGGCATTGTCCTTGGCCCTCAAGGTGAACCACTCCCTGCTTCGCCTGGACCTGGACCGAGAGCCCAAAAAGGAGGCGGTGAGGGCACTTGCCTTATACCAGTGCTATCATGGGCTGGGGTGGGCTGGGGTGGGCAGAGGTGGGCAGAGGTTACACAGAGCCCTAGCCAGAGCGGGTCCCACAGGTGAAGAGCTTCATTGAGACGCAGAAGGCACTACTGGCTGAGATCCAGAATGGCTGCAAGCGCAACTTTGTGCTGGTGCGAGAGCGTGAGGAGAAGCTGCAGCTGTCGGCCTCCATGCCGGAGATCACCATCACCGCACCCCAGCCCCTGGAAGAGCCTGGGGACCTGCCAGCCATGGGGGCACAAAATGGGGGCCCAAGCCCTGGGCCTGGCCCTGACTCGGACTCGGACTCAGACTCCGACGGGGAGGAGCAGGAGGAAGAGGAGGATCAACAGGACCAGCAGAAGGATGGAGGCGGCGCTGACCAGAGTCCCTCGGCCTCCTGCCCCACCCTGCTACCCTCCACAGACTCCCTAGGCCCTGGGGACAAGAGCCCCCCAGGCAGCCCGTCCTCTCCCACTGAGCAGCGTATTTCTGTCTCCAGCCCAGGCCGAGGCCACAAGGTGTTTGTGGTGACCCGGGTGGAGAGTCCACCTGAGAGGCCAGAGCCTCCCGTTCCTCCTACCTTTGTCTCCTCTCCTTCACCTTCTCCTCCCTCCCCACCTGCCTCTCCACCATCTCAGACCATGGACATCCAGGACCCAGAATCATCAGAGGCTCAGCCCCAGCCGGCGCCGTCTCAGGCAGGGCAGCCACTGCCCAATGGCCTGAAGCCTGAGTTTGCCCTCGCGCTGCCCCCAGAGCCACCCCCAGGGCTGGAGGCTAAGGGGGGCAGCTGCAGCCTGGAGCACGGTAAGAGGAGGAGAGGCTGTCCAGAAAGGCCCTGTCTGTGGGTGGGCCCGGCCTCCCACTCGATGGCCCGGAAGGGATAGGAAAGAGGATTTGGTCTTGGGTTCCCACCCTAGGCCCCAGATTTGCCGCTGGGTTGGGGACTGTGTGGTCTGGAGGGGAAAGGCCAGGCCCCCACCGGCCTCTAAGGGAGCTGCTCCCTACTGCCTACAGCACTGCACCGCCCCCAGGGCGCCAGCAAGCTGGAGGAACTCCTCCTAGAGGCCAGTCAGGAGGCCCCGCGGGACACACTGTGACACTAAGTAGGTGCCAGCTGTGGGGACTGGGGACAGAGCTGGTGCCCTGCTCTGACCATCCTCCTCCTCTGCTTCCCTAGTTGTTTTGTTCCGGCCAGTCTGATGAGCTGAAGCCATCCCCAAGGATCTGCTGACTCCTGCCTAGTCCCCCAGGGAGCCAGGCCAGATATCCCAGACCTCGCCGCCGCAACACTACAGCCACAAGGGGCGCGGGGCTGGGAGCAGCTTCCCGCACTTGTGTCTGCCGCTCCCCAGGTTGGGGCTGGGGTGGACCGGAGGAAGAGGATGCGAGGAGCTTTCCAGGGTCACCAGCCACACGGCTGCTCTGGTCCTGGAGGGTCCAGTGACCAGCCTGCCCTGGGAGGGATAGGAGTCAGGGCAAGTAAAAATGGCCCCCTGGTCCCTCTCAGGACCTGGCTGGTGAGCATGGTGGTGGAGTTTGCCAGTGCGTGTCGGTGGGGCCATTGAGAAGGAACAGAGCTTTCTTTTCTTAAGTGCAATAAAATCTATCAGGGAGCTGGGCACGCAGCGGTGGGGTTCTGGAACCCTGCTGCCCGGGCCACTGAGGCTGCGCCCTGGCAGACACTACAGCAGTGGGTGGGTGGATGGGTGTGGATGAGGGTGGGCTGGGGCTGGGCCACTCCTGTCGGTGCAGCTGTCACACCTTTTCTAATAAACGGGAGCTGGGTTCACTACCTGCCTCTGCTTTGTGCTGGGGGAGGACGGGCCAGACGGGGAGTGGGTGCAGAGCTCCTGCTGGTTTGGTACCAGTGGTCCCCAAAGGAAACCCAGAAGGCTGGACAGACCTCCCGACACACAACACACACACCTCTCCCACCCTCTGCTCCATCCATACCTGCAGCAGCACACCACGGCTGCTTGCTCTCGCCCCCTCAAAGCCTGGAGGTCCCCCCTGCTGGGGGAGGCTGTCTAAGGCTCAGATGGCAGGTCCATTTGTTGAGTGAGCCACCTGCTCTGTCACCAGCGCGTACCTGCCTGTGGGGTAGGGTAAGTGTGGCTCAGCAGCAGGGCTTGCTTGCTAAGGCCTTGGGTCACAAGCACTACAAAGGAAAACTGGGGAGAACCATTTATAGGAAATGCCTGCCTGCCACCTTCCTGTGCAGATGCAGGCTGCCACCTCCTGGTGTCCTTGTCCTTTGGTGTCATAAACCTGGGAGTCTTCCGCATCCCACCATTGTATCTATCAGAAGCATCTGTTTTGTTTTTAATAGTTTTTAGGTACATAGATAGGGGTGTACAAATTAGTGTGTAAATGTGGTGTGTACTCACCATGGCACACTCGTGGAGATCAGAGGAGAACCTCGAATATTTGTTCTTCAACTCCTGGCTTGAGTCAGGAACTCTTATACCAGGCTAGCTGGCCCATGAACTTACGGGGAGTCTCCTGTCTGTGTTCCAGTGTCTTCATAGGAACTCCAGGATTACAGGTGCTACACAGTTGGGCTTTTACATGGGAACTGGGATGTGAACTTGGGTCTTCAGGCTTCTTTTTTTTTTTTTTTTTTTTTTTGTAATTCACTGAGCTGTCTATCTTAGGCAACGCTGGATACTTGTTTGGGAGTGGGGCTTACGGAAGCCATACACAGTAGCCAGTGCCAACCAAGGTACTGTCTGTTGCATCCCATCCCTTAAGTACACAGGAGACGCCAGCACAGCCTCTGCCTGAGCTCCAAAATGCATCCTTTCTTCAGGGGCCATGTGGGAGGGGGTTGGGGCAGCCTCATTAGGCTACCCTGTTTCCAGCCCCTTCTGGGGAAGGCTGAGGATTCTTGGGTTTTCCTGCCTTCTGGCTGGTGGGGATCCTGATGGGATAGTCCCCAAACACCTCAGGGCCCAGGAGATGTTCCCTCTGGGCTCCTCTTCGTCCTGGCTGTGTCTCTTAACATGGCTTGAGAAACATCCTTCACCACTGCTGCAGGGTTGGGTGTCCACCTTGGAGAAATGTTGAGGGCCTAAGCTTGTGATCCTGCTGGGAAGTATTCTTCAAGACAACGGTGTGAAAATGAGTCCCTTAGGATGGCCCCAAATCAGTGACAGGGTACTTACAAAGGGGCAGTTGGGGGCCAGGGGCCGTGGCTCAGTGGCACAGTCCTTAAGCAAGCATGCTCTAATTTCACGCTTAGCACCTCCAAAACTACATGCGCACACATAGCTGCCTGTACACCTGCAGTCCCAGTTGCTCAGGAGGCTGGAATGAGCTCACTGAACCTGGGGACTCCAGCCCAGGCTGGGAAACAGCAAGATACTGTCTTTCACCACCACAGATGTGGAAACAGGCCAGCAAAGTTCTCTCTCGTTCTGAGAACCTCCTTATGCAGGAGACAACATCCAGTAGCCATAGCCACGGCAGCCTTTCAGAGCAGTGTCAGCGCTGTAAAGGCCCCTGGGGTTGCAGGCTGGAGGTAGAGGCAATAATCTGGCCACATACTTCTACCTCAGAAAACTCAGCCACCTGTCCATCTTCGTTGTGTGTTGAAACAAGGTTTCTCTGTGTAGCCCTGGCTGTCCTAGAACTCATTGTGTAGACTAGGCTGGCCTTGAACTCAGATCTGCCTGCCTCTGCCTCCCAAGTGCTGGGATTAAAGGTGTGCGCTGCCAGACTCTGCTGGTGTGGTTGTTTTGAAGCTGTGCCCAGTCAGAGTGACCCAGACAGCCTGGTGCAGGAAATGTCCCTAGTCAGACCTCCTGGGGTTCAGCATGGAGGTGGCTGCTCTCTACCACGTGACTCATGGACACCACCACCACAAGCTTATGATAACTGTCACCCCGAGGCAGACCGCATCCCTGGTTCTGGGGGGGGGGGTCTTGTCAGCTCAGCTCATTACAGTAGCAGGAGAGGTACACATGGCACTTGGACTTCCTTCTGGTTGGTGACAGCCAGCTCCTTGGGCTATGTGAGTTCCTACTAAAGCCTTGTGGTATGTGGGGACTAAGTCCTGACATCCTGCTTGGGTTGGGCAGACATACAGTCAGTCTTAAGGGAAGAGGAGGCCAGATGTGGTGAGACATCAGGAGGTGAGGCAGGAGCATTGGGGGATTGCTCCATCTTCTGAGGTCAGCCTGGGCTACCCTGCCCAAACACAGCCCAGTGGGGCACCCAGCAGGCACTGCAGCGGCCCCGGTCCTCTTAGCTGATCCTAGGCTACACCAATCCCAGCCTCAACGTGATGAAGAAGCAAGCCCAACCCTACCGATGGGAAGGGAGACATCTGGGCCCTGCCCCAAGGACCAGTCCTGAGAGAGTCATGAGGGTCTGTCACCACTGAAGCTCTACCCTCCAGGAACGTGTTCTGCCTTGCCGTAAAATTCTTGTTATTGTTGTTCTGTTGTTGCTTTTGTTTTGTTTTGGTCTATGTGTAGGGTTTCTCTGTGTAGCCCTAGCTGTCCTGAACTCCCTTTGTAGACCAGGCTGGCCTCAAACTCACCAAGTGCCTCTGCCTCCCGGAGTGCTGGGATTAAAGGCGTGGGCCACCATGCCTAGCATCCTGGTTATTCTGAAACTCATTAAATAGACCAGACTGGCCTTGAATCCACAGACATCCTCCTCCCTCTGCCTCCCAGTTTTTAAAGATTTGTTTTATATGCATGAGTGTTTGCCAGCACATCTGCAGGAGCCCACGGAGGCTGGGAGAGGTTATCAGATCCACCGGGACTGTGTCGGGTAGGTTGCTGCCAGAGCAGTAAGTACTCACCACCACCAGGCCATTCCTTCAGCCCATCTGAGAGTTCGGACCCTCTCCCTGATGCCCATCTTTCTTATTTTTAATCATGTGTGTGTGTGGGGGGGGGGTGTTATTCCTGTGAAAGCAGTGAGTGACCACAGGGTCCAAAAGAGCATAGGATTTCCTGGAGCTGAAGTTACAGTAGAGGCATTTTTGGGACCTTCTGACATGGGTTTTGGGAATCAAAGACAGATCCTCTGCAAGGGCAACAAGCACTCTTAACCACCATCAACCATCCCCACGGTGTGCTTTTCATTTTGTGTGTGTACATATGTGGGGGTCAGAGGACAGCTTGTGGGAACTGGTTCTCTTTCCACTCTGCGAGCCCTAGGGGTCTAATTCTGGTTGTCAGACCTGGCAGAAAATGCCTTTAAGGGCTGACTGACCTTGGAACCATCTTTTAAAATATTTTTTTTTGTTTTCTCCTCCTCCTTCGGTAGAATCTCACTATGTAGCTCTGGCTAGCTTGGATCTCACTCTGTAAACCAGGCTGACTTGGACCTCAGAGATCTGCCTGCCTCTGCTTCCTTCTGGAGTCCTGGAATGAGCTGCCGTGCCCAGCACTATGAAACTCCAAACATGAACTTAGGCATACCAAGGCTAAAAGATACATTTCCTGACAGTTACAGGAACCCTCTGACCTGTGATCACTCAGCCAGTAATCATTCATGAGAGACCAAAGTAGTGCGTGGATAGGCTTAAACCTGAGACCTAAGGAATGGGAAAGCCAATAACAGCAACCAACAAACCACATAGCCTGAGAGTGGGTAACTTTGGAGAGTTCTTGGTGGGTGAGGGGTACTGTCCTCAGAGTCCTGGCCCAGAAGTCACAGGTTTGGTCATGAGTATAACTCAGCAGTAGGGCCTAGAACCCCCCAGTGAGGGGCTGGGGTGTGGCTCCGTGGTAGGATGCTGGTCTAGAGGCAGGAGATTATTAATTCCACAGCACTACAAAACAGGAAGACATACCCTTGATCTCAGGTCTCTACGTAATTTAGCGCTGAGCTCTGTTGCTCCTTCCACACCACACAACTGTGAATGAGGGCCCCCGGCCTGAGTGTGTGGTTGTGTACTTGATCCTTGGGGACTCAGGCACCACCCAGAGGAGTGATGCCCACCCTTGGTCTCTGACCACGCTAGCCGGGAAGGGCCCGGCCCTGCCACAGTTTGTACTATCCTGCCTGGCTTTGCCCTGACTCTGCATTCCCCTTATGTCCCAATCCTTGTTCCTCAGCTTCCCTGCTGGTGAGGTGGCCGCACAGTCGGTGAGCAGCCCCAGCCTGCGGCTCTGGAGGGACTTCTTCCACAGCGGCTCTTGGACAGTTACCTGCCTATCTGGGGAAGACAGGGCTACTCCCGTCCATCCTGCTGAGGCCTAATTACCACCCATGCTGAGGGCTGGGGCCACCTGGTGAGGTCACAGGCACCGCCCTGGGAAATGCCAGCTCCTGCCCTGCCCACAGAGGGCAGGCTAGCGTGTGGGGACAAAGGCCTGGGATCCCCTGAGGCCTGGGTGCTCCCCTCTGCCTGAGTCAACTTGGCGTCTGTCCTTCATCTCCCCTGCCCCCGCAGCCTCACCCATCACCCCCGCAAGCTTCCTACCACTCGGGATGCCAGCTTCAGTTGCCAGGAAGCAGTCCGGAGGCCTGGCTGTCTGAGGAGGAAGCGGGTGGGGCAAGTGGCATCCTCCCCTAGCCAGCAATCCAGGACATAAGAGCCTTGGCTGCCTTTATTGTGCTTTTGACTCCGTGTTCCTCACTGCGCCCTCTGTTCACTCAGACGCTGCTGAGGCAGCTGCCCACTCCCACCCTGTGGCTTCCAGAGTCGTCAGGGTGTATGGGCTCAACTGTGCCCTTCCAGCCTCCTCAGGGTAGGCGGGATGCTGCTGCCAGCTGTGGCTCTCCATCCCACACCCAAGCAGCCTCTACACCCCTGAAATGAAAGGACTTGGGCCAGCGGCCTTGGCTTTCCCCCGCGGGTCCGTGCCCGGGTGCGATGCACCTCCACCGTGTCCTGATCCAGGGCCCCCCTGGGACATCCCCGCGGCGTTACTGGCTCTGGGGCTGGCCCGGGGCTCCTCCCGGGATGGGGACTTGGGCGGGCTGGGCGGCTTGAGCGCGCTGACTGCCCGGATGAGCCCCATGCGGCGGCGGATGGAATGGTCCAGGTTGACAGTGCAGCGGAGCAAACTCTGCGCCTCGGCCACCGTGAAGGGGAAGTCAGTGCCCAGAAAGCGCTCGAAAAGCTCGGGGTCGCCGTCCAGGTCCAGCACGTTCTGCAAGGCCTTGGTCATGGTGTGCAGCTCGCGGCTGTGATCGCAGAAGACGTCCCAGAGGCGCGCGCGGCCGTCGGGCGCGCCCCCCGCCTGCTGCCGGTCCTCGAGGCACTGCAGCACCCAGCTGAGGCGGCAAGGCCACTGGTTGGCGAGCACGACCCAGGCCACGGCGTGGCGCGGCGTGGGCCCCACGCGGTCGGGCTGCTGCTGCTGCTGCTGCTGCAACAGGCGCACGGTGATGGGCACCGTGTTGACGATGCGCCGCATGGACACCACGTTGTCGGGCACGTACTCGTACAGGCAGTCGTGCTCGTCGTGCAGGCAGCCCAGCGCCTCCTGGATGCGCCGCGCCGCCTCCGCGTCCACGCGCCCCTGCGCGCGCCCGGCCTCCGCCTGCGTCTCCACCGCCAGCAGCTGCGCGTCCTCGCCCGAGCCCCCGGGGCTCTGCAGCTTGACCGTCAGCTCCCGGAAGAGCAGGTCGTCGCGGCTGCGCACCGCGTCGTGGAGGAAGCGCAGCTTGGTGCGACGGCCCATGACCGGCACCGAGAAGGGCAGCGTGACGGTGCGGTTGAGGAACAGGTAGCCGTTGTCCGCCGTGCCCTTCATGTTGCCCGCGCTCTCCAGGCACGCGGCCAGGATGCTGGGGTCCACCACCAGGATGAAGATGAAGGGCGCGTGGCTGTCGGACAGCAGGGTGTTGATGGCGTTCAGCACGCCCACCACGCGCTCCGGGTAGCACGTGTCCAGCCCGGTGACCTCGAGCACCACGCGCAGCCGGCGGCGCTGGTAGATCTCCAGGAAGCACAGGAAGTCGGTGAGCAGCTCCACCTCCTTCTTCACCTCGCACATGAAGCCCAGCTGGCTGCCGAACTTCTCCCGCGACACCAGGCGCTCGATCTTCTTGCGCTGGCTCACGAACAGGTGCTTGCCCACGGAGTACACGGCCATGAGCAGCCCGGAGCCCGACAGCGTGGTGGCCGCGCCGCCCAGCGCCTTGAGCATGCCGCGACCCGCGTGGCCCGGCGCGTGGCTCCCCAGCGACAGGTAGAGCAGCCCCACGCCCAGGCAGAGCGCGGCCAGCAGCGCCAGCAGCGCCAGGCACACGCGGCGGCGGCAGTGCCACTCGCGGTGGCAGAGGCCCTCGCGCGGGCCCCCGGGCTTGTTGCCCAGCACCGAGTACACGCTGAAGGGCAGCGCGCCGTAGTGGCGGCGGATGCCCTCGCACAGCGTGGTCACCAGCCCCGCCCACAGCTTGTCCGTGCCCGCGTACTGCCAGGCGCTGAAGCGGATGAACAGGAAGCGCACGTTCCTGCGCCGCAGGTGCAGCTCGGTGATCACCGGCTGCAGGAACACCAGGAACCACAGCAGCTGCGGGACGCCCCAGCCGCGCACGCGCCGCGGCCGCCACTGCACGCGCTCCAGCTCCTCGCTCTCGCGCTGCGCCGCCTCCTGCTGCATCAGCGCTGGCAGAGGGGAGGGGGGAGGAATCAGTGGAGTCGGCCCGAGGGGAGGGGCTGGGGCACTCAGGTGGAAGCGGGGGGCGGGGGGGCTTGGGGCCAGGACCGAGGTAGGAGAGGGGATCCCCTGGAGAGGGGACTGAGAGGGCCGTAGGGGGAGCCAGGCCCAGGCGAGAGGCCTGGATGTCTCGAGCGAGACGTGGCCCCTCAGGGAATGGATGGATGGACAGATAAATGAATAAAATGCCCGTGTAAAAGAATATGGATGGGGGCTGGAGAGCTGGCTCCGTGGCTAAGAGTATGACTGGATGGAGGAGTGAATGAAGTGCGGAGGTACAAGAAGGTGAATGGATCGGTGGATGAATGAATGAGTGAAATGTCCGGGGAACAAGATGTATGAAAGAGTGTGAATGAATGAGTGAGCTGTGGGAAGAGAACCGACCAGGCAGCGGGCGGCCTGTGCCTTTCCGGCTGACTGCCCCTCCTCCAGGGCGCCCGTCATGGCAGGTGTTACCGGTGTCACTGAGGACAGATACCTGTGTCCGAGGGAGGGCGGGGCCCTGGCTATTGTCTTGGCCGTCCCTGGATCCCCCAAACACCTAGGAGGTGCTGGTCTGGCAGAAACTGAACCGTGGGTGCTGAGTACTCTGGGACGGGATGTGAGGCCAGGGATGAGTGAGTGGGCACCGCCGCCTCACCCGTGACCTAGCCCAGGGCTGGAACTCAGGAACATCCTTCTCTAGATCCACTGCAGGTTAACAGCAGCAGCGATGAAGAGTCAGCAGGGGCTGGACTCCGGCCTGAGTGCTGCCTGCTGAGCCAGTGTGTATTCCAGGAAGCTTCTTCTGAGTGGATTTGGTGGGGATGGAGTGGCAGGGAGAGGACATGACTCGGAGAAGAGGGCAGGGACCGACGGACACCGCGCTTCCTGTCCCCGCCCACTCTCAGCACATGAAGATACTCACTCATGATTTTGTCCAGCATCATGTGTAGACGGCAGCCGAAGGGCGCGTAGAAGCCCACGGTCACGGGGACAGGCACGTGGCACAGGGTTTTAGCCAGACAGCTGCAGTAGACGTCGTCTTCTGTCAGGATGTCTGGAGGCGGGAAGGGGGTCAGTCAGCAAGGCCGCCGGGGCACCCGCCTCCTCCCGTGTGCCCTCCAGGCCGCCCGCTCTGTGCTGTGCTACCAGCAGCCTCCTCCATGAATCCCCAAGGCGACTCAGGTCAAACCCTTCTGTGGATGGTCCCTGAGCCTCCAATGTCCCAGCCCCCGCTTGCAGAGGCTTGCAGAATCCGGTCATCTTGGTCCTAGATCCCTAGGCCTGCTCAGCCCCTTACATGCCTGTGGTTCTTCTCACAGGAAAAGTGCACGGGCCTTCCTTGGCATACAAGACCCTCAGCTGCTAAGGCACCCTCATACCCTCAAAAGCCCCACATGCTCGCCAGCTCTGCTCAGTTCCCCACAGGGAGTGTGAGCCACCTGTCCCTTCTTGTGACAAGATACTAAGTACATGGAGGGTAAAGAGGACTCGGTGCCCCTGCAGCCAATGACCACTTGGGATTCACGTTCCCCATCCCAGAGGCCTCAGACACAAGCACCATATGTCTCCTCTTCAAGGAGCACCCCATTGCCTGAGAATCACTTCTTGGACCTAGATTAGGGTGTCCAGAAGGTGGGGACCAGTCATGGAAGTTGGGACAGCCTTATGGGATGAAAGCCAGGAGGAAGCTTAGGATAAGGTGAGCTGAGGTGACAGCAGCCTGGGTAGGCCTCACCCCCAGCCATGCCTAATCAATGGGTGACCTCACTTTACTAAGCCTCTCTTTTCCTGAGTGTGAAATGGACATCCGGGCCCCAGGCGCCCTGCCCAGCCTTTCCATGAGTCCTCATTACCTGTTGCTCTACTTTCAGACTTAGGTCCTAAAAGCTGTGTCCCCACCCAGCTCCCACCGGCCCTGAGCCTGCCCCCCCCCCTGCTGGACTCCTTAGCTGCCTGCCTCCTGGGGCCCTTCTCTGAGGGCCACCCCAAGCCTATGCTTGTCTCTCCATGGCTGTCCCTGAAGCAGGCCACCTCAGAGCCTGTGCTTAAATGACCCCGGATCTGGGTTGTACCCCAATAAGGCCTGATATGGCCCCATTACAAGCCCAGGGCCCCCTTTCCTGCCTGTCTTATTTGTCCTTAATGTGAGTGTCACCTAGTGATCCTAGCTGTCTCCCTAAGGCCTGCTGTACCAGGTGGCCACATCCTCCCACCTCCAGGTGCCCTCTTCTTTAACCTCCGCTCTCGACCTGTGTCCCCCTCATCAGAGCTGGCCAACAAGCTGCCCCAGGTCCTCCTCACCCCCGTCCCCCGCCACTCATCCTCCCTGGCCTTGTGGGCCAGTGGAGGGAGGGCTAAGAAGAGAGAAAGCAGAGGCAGGGCACCAGCAATGGGGCAGAGGCCTGGAAGTCAGGGCCCCCAGCAGCTGAGGCAGAGACCCAAGGGTCAGGATACACCCTTCCTGACAGGGACCAGAGCTGTGAGTGCAGTGAGGACAGGCCCAGGGCGCCAGCTGGGAGCAGAAGGCCCAGGCAAAAGCAAGGCAGATGGGACACAGTCTCAGAAGGAAGGCCTGGGCTGAGCACCGGCACTGTAGGAGGTGAAGGAGCCGCAGGCTGCGGGCGCAGGCAGGGGCCGGGCCTCGGTAGGCTCGCTCGGCTCCAGGAAGGCGCCAGCTGCAGAGGGCAGAGCTGGGCTGGGGCTGGCCGCCGCCGATACTGCTGTGGGTGAGGAGGTGGCGTGCTGAGGGGCGCTGGCTGGTCCCATGTGGACAGCGGCGATCGCAGGTGACCCCTTCTGGGCCCCGCGAACTGGACCGAGTCGCTGCCGCAGCGGGCTGGGAGGGAGGGATGGGGGTGGTCGCTGGTGCTGCTGCCTCTGTCGCTGCGCAGTGAGGGGCTGGGGACACCGGCGACAGCCGCTGCCACCCCTGTGGCTGTGGTAGGCCTGCTGCCAGTTAGCCTGGGGGGGCAGCTGACAGGGCCCACGGTCAGGGGCCACCGGGTCCTGGTACCACTGATGACAGCATCCTGGAAGGAAGGAAGTGGGGTTGACTGGGACTGAGTCCCGGTCCCCCTGGGGACACTGGCTTCAACCAGGCTGTGCTGTTCTGTGAGGCCTGGTTGGAGCATCCGTGGGAGCCCCGAGACCACAGCGGTGAGAGGGGCACGAAGGAGCCAGGGAAGGGCAGGGACAGGACACACAGCGTCTGTGCTTTCCAGGAAGGACAGAGAGGGGACACACCAGATATTTGTGCATCCTGGCACCCCAAATCCTGAGACTAATTTCCTACATCCCTGTACGGTCTCCTCTGAAAGAGGATGGTTGAGGATCTACTGGCTGGTCAGAAGTGGCCAGAGTAATATGTGGTGGCCATGGAGAAGACACAGGCCGGCCGAGAAGGCAGGAGCACCCTGAGCTGCCTGACCCCAGGGAGTCTGTGACAGTGCTAACAGGAAGTCACTGCCCACCTCCCACTCCCCTTGGCCGTTGTGGGAACCTGAGCCACTGTCGCAGACATAGTCAATGGGGGCGCCTCCTCTACCTCCCCCATCATCCAGCCCTCTGGAGGCTGACCCACGGAAATTTTTGGAAGGCACTCCTCTGCTCCTCCCCCTACCTTTGGACTCTTCAGAAGACCAGCATGGTGATGCCCACCTGTAGTATCAGCTTTGTTGGAAGCTGAGGCAGGAGGCTTGTTTGAGCCTGGGAGCTCAGGGCTAGTCTGGGCTATGGAGACCCTGCCTTAGCCCTGTTCAGTTAAGCCCAGGCTCACTCTGTAGCCTAGGCTAGCCTGGAACTTATAACAACCTTCCTGCCTCAGCCTGGAAAATGCTGGGACTACAGGCTGTGTCACAATTGGCTCTGTGGCTTTACTCCCTGGAGCCCGTTCCTTCTGTTGTGCATAAACTCAGTACCCATCCACTGGCATCCACCTCTCCTGCCACAGCCCATACCCTAAGAAATGAACCCTTACCTTTTTGGTGCCCCAACTGAGAATCCAAAAAATATCGCTCACTGGGGGCCCGGGCACTCTTGGTAAAGTGGACATTGTAGTTCTTCTGCATGGCGGGCCGTGACGTCTGTGGCCCGTTCCTAGACGGAAGGGGCAGTGCTCAGCTTGGTGGGATCCCTGGCTATTTAAGGTGACCCTGTGATCTTGGACAGGCAAAAGGCACGTCCAGACTTGGAGGGGGAAGGCTTTCCTGGGTCACCAGGGGCCTAGAAGCCAGAAGTTGGCTTGGCCATATGAGGGAAAGATAGGCCAGGTGACTGGGGTTACTATGGGGTCAGGCGGGGGCACAGAGGCTATTGGCGGCTGTTCTGGGGGGGCAGATACAGTTGGACCTGAGAAGACAGCAAGCTGAGTCAGACTGAAAGCTAAGAGCAGGGAACTGCCTAGCAGAGAAACAGCAGGCAGAAGACAGAGACGGGGGAACTTGTGAATAAGGCCAGAAAGAGCGACAGGGTGAGACCTTCTCTCACAAAACAAAAGCATAAACAAACAACTGTTGGGAACTAAACAAGGAGATGAGGGGGGGGAGGTCTGGAGGGAAAGTGAACTGGGTGGCCTTCTGTGGAGACACAGGCACCTGGAGTGGGGGAGCCGCGTGTTTAGAAGAGAATGAGTCAAAGCTCAGCTGGGAGAGATGCTATCTGGCCCAGGATGATGAGAATCTGGGTGATTAGGGTTGGGGGCAGACCAATGGTCCCACCTGCCACCCCCCTCATCCCAGCCGGGGCTCCCAGTTCCCGGTACCTACCTGGTGGTGGCCCGGCGGCCCCAGCTCCCTGCCCGTGGCCCCACGCAGGCCTGGCTGGAGCCCAGTGGTGCCCGCCCAGCCGGTTCTCCTGCGAATGGCCCCGCCCTTTGGGCAGGTGCCTGGCCTGCTGCTGTCTAGGACTGGGTGCCCCTGACAGAATGAACCCAGGAGGGGTGGAGAGCTCATAGCAATCCGCACACTAGGTTTCTGGGCACCTCTTCCGGGAGGGAGGAGACAGTCTGCTAGTTCCTCTGTGGCCCAGTTGTGTCACTGTGGGTCAGTGACTTCATCTCTCTGGGCCTTGGCTTCCTCATTGCTGAATGGGCCAGGTTAGCACCTGCTTTTTGGAGCTGTCAAACGGATGAGTCTACCCAGCCGGGGGCTGGCCCTTCAGTACAGCACCAGATGACCCATTTACGGGGCTCTGGATGCCGCACATAGAGCTCTGGCCACAGCATACACTAGACAGTGGCTTCTGAGCCTGCTGCAGTAGCCCCCTTTATCACAGCCCACAGAGCTGTGGTAGTGCCCACTCCACAGAAGAGAAGACCGAGGCCCGGAGACACAAAGACCCTTTGTTGCCCCAGACCACACAGAGTAGGGAGGTCAAAGGAGGCAGTCACTTCCGGGCTCTGCCCTAGGCCCGGGTGGTGCTGAGCAAGGGGGTACCCCTGCCATCAGCAGGGAGGGGAGCTGCTTCCTGCTGTCAGGGCCAGGGCACCTTCTCCCCACCGTGAAGGTTTTCCAGCAATCCCTCTGCCCCTTCTTTCGGGAGTGTCCCCTGGCCCACCTGGGAGGTGAGCCGTGGGGTGCTCCTGCTCATTAAGCTTGTGCAGCAGAGAAGGGGCGGAGATCCGAGGCTGCTGGGTCCTAGGAAGGGTACAGGGTGGAGGTCGCCAGGCAGGCACTCACGATGCAGACTGGGGAACGAGGAGTGTAGTGGTGGGACGTGGGGGAGGGGCGGGCCAGGCTCCACAGAGGCCCCGGCGGATCCTGGTGGCACAGAGCAGCCATCACCCGGGAGGCTGAAGCAGGAGGACCACCTCAGTTCAAGGCCGGAGCGATACATGAGACCTTGTCTTCTTAAGTCATTTTATGTGCATGAATGTTTTGCTTCCATTTACGTGAAGTCAGAACCGGGCACCAGATGCCCTGGAGCTGAGGTTATGGAGATAGAGTAAACCACTGTGTGGGGCTGGGTCAAACCTGTGTCCTCAGCAAGAGCCACAAGCACTCTGAACTCCCAAGCCATCCGTCCCACAGCGAGAATCCTCGTCTTAGGGGTGGGGGATTTGGAGTGATGGCTCAGTAGTCAACAGCGCTCACTGACCTTACAGAAGGCTGGATTCGGCACACACCAGACACAGGAGAACTAACCAAAGAGCTAGTTGCCCTGTCCCCCCACTTTCGGGTCTCAGTGCCTCCTCAGCTTGCCATCCTGGGCCTGGGTGCTCAGCAGTGGGCGGCAGAGCCCAAGCTCAGGTCCAAATACAACCAGAAGGAGGCGGCAGGTGAGGATGCATTCACTGTGCCCAGGTGGGCGGAGGGCAGCCCCAGACTTGTTGGCAGAGCCATGAGCTGGGCCAGGTGTCCCCAGGGCTCACAGGTGCGGGTGGAGGGACGTGTGGAAAGTCACTGCACAGATCTGTTTCCACATAAAGAACCTTTATTGAGCATTTGTCATCTGGGTGATGCCCTCATGTCCCTCTGTGCCCATTCTGAAATCATGGGACCCTCCGGCCTCCTGGGACCCTCCAGCTTTCAGTTCCTTGTCTGAAGCACGTGTGACCTCAAAGCCTGGGAGCTGCAGCTCCGAGGCCATCTGCAACGGTGAGCACCTGAGCAGGGCCAAGGTGCCACGGTCTCTCGAGGTCGAGGTCAGGACAGGGCAAGCGAGGTCCTCAGGACTTCTGGATTACCACCTGGAACTTACCTGAAATGGAAGGGCCCACACAGAAAGCCCGTGAGCAGGCTGGCTTTCACCCTGCTCTGCACCAACAGCATGGGTGGCCCTGGCAGTGCGTGAGTCACAGGGGCACTGCCCCACCCAACCGGCCTGCACCCCAGCCCATGGGGCAGGTGGCTGAACATGTAGGTGGCAGGAAGGCTGGCCTGAGCTCCTGACATGTCCTGCTCATTCAGGTCAGGTCCCCACAGTGACGGGCTGGGGTGGCGCCGGTCTAGGCGGGGTGGGGGGAGAGGGTGGTGGTGTTTCGTCTTCGGTGCAGCTGTATTCTGTGGGGCCAATAGCAGATGGGTGGTGGAGTCCATGCTTCAGCGCTGTTAGGAGCCTGGCCAGGGTATCTGAGACGCCACACTGGGGTCTCTGCAGCATCTTCTTAGAGGAACCCCAGGGATGCAGGCTGGGCACACGAATCCACCCATGTTACCTGTCTTTGGGCCTCAAATTTCATGTCAGAGGTGGCTTGGCCTTCCCAACACTGATGAGGGAGCAAAGATGGGGAGTCCCAAAGCCTACACCATGTGTTGGGGATGCACAGCACCCTTCCCCTAGTGACTTACAGGAGGGCAGGGAAGCCACGGAGGCGGTGACCAGGCTCTGGAAGCCCAGCGTGTGGAGGGCGCCGCACAGAAGCCCACAGGTGAAGGCCAGGAACTGGGATGGGATGGGGGCGGGAGACAAAGAGCTCTGTGGGAAGAGGGGAGGCCAGGCCCAGCCCCAGGAGAGGCCTAGCGGGGTGGACAGATGGGCATTCCTGTCCCTCCCCCAATACCTTGGGGGCTTCCTCTAGATACTGTGGCCCTGAGCCCATGGCGATGAGGAGGGGGAAGCTGTTGTCCTGCAGCACATAGGTCCCCTGGCAAGAGAAAAGAGTGTGGAGGCTGGGCACTGACAGAGGGGAGCAGACCCAAGGGACAAAGGACCCAACCACCCTATGCCCCCAGCATCCAATCCTTCAGCGCATGGAAGGCCTGGGCACCAGGAGCTCATGGGCCGTCCTGCTGGCCATGTGGCCTGACGGGGTACTGGGAGGAGCGGAAGCCTCGGCCCCTGAAGTGGCGGGGAATGGGCACAGCGTGGGTGGGTGTTCAACAGGGGCAGACACGAACCTGGGACAATAGGCACGACAAGGCCATTAGCTGCCTGTGTAAGGCTCACTCCCGAGGGGCAGGCTGAAGTGGAAGAACAGCCCCACCACCCCGCTTCAGCCCTAGTGCTGCTCAGGGGCCCCAGGAAGGGGATCTTGTCTCCTAGCCCTCAGTGCACCCACTGTGATGTTCACTTGTGGAGTTTCCGCTGCCCCCAACCTGGAAGCCAGGTGCTAGGCCTGGCCGGGCCACCTCACACACCCACCTGGTGGTTGGTGCGGAGTCCATCCATGTGCTTTTGAAATGTGGCCGCCCACAGGTCTTTGCATAGGAACTTGAGGGCATCTAGCTCCTCCCTAAAGGCCAGTGTCTCCCGGGGCAGCCTGGACGAGGATGTGGAGTGAGGCCAGGCCTACCCCGTACGTGTGTGGGCCCATGAAAGCTTGCCCACCCTCCCAGGCAGCGGAGGAAGGCAGGTGGGGCTCGCTCTCACCTCTCACCCAGAGCCTGGCCCACGCGGAAGCCCAGGCCCTCCAGGACTGACAGGCTCTTCTTTCCCTAGAAGGCCAAGAAAGGGAATCTCAGGAGTGTGCTGCATAGGTTTCTCCCCCAGCTCTTCCTTCCCTTGGCCAGAAAAGCTCAGCGTCCAGATCCTTCTATTGGATTCCTGGAAGCTGTGCTGGTCTCCTGGCCACGTTGAGTCCCAGACCCCAGCCCTCTTGTCTGTCCTGAGCCATGTTGTTGTTGTGAGGCTGGGGCCTAGCTGCCAAGTTCACCTAGGCCGTTAGTGGCCAGCAAAAACACCCAACCAGAGAAGGCAGCAGACAGGGCCTGAGCAGGCCTGCTGACCCAGGCGCACCCGAGACCACTGCTTGTCTTCAACGTGGGGGGTTGGGGCAGGGGCTAATGCAGGCTGCACTTCCTGGGTGGAAACAGGCTCTGAAGGGTTAAAAAGCACCCCTAGTGGGCTGGAGAGCACTGAGGTTGAGAGCACTGGCTGCTCTTCCAGAGGTCCTGAGTTCAGTTCCCAGGAACCACATGGTGGCTCACAACCATCTATAATGAGATCTGGTACCATCTTCTGACGTGCAGGCACAACACTGTATACATAATAAATAAATAAATCTAAACCGGGGGTGGGGCACTGCAGACTGTTACCTGGGAGGCTGGGTTGGAGGTGGGAGGACCAGGCATGAGGTCTTCCTCAACCACAGTGAGCTGAAGCCAGCCTGGGCCACAGGGGGCCCTCTCACAGTTACGAAAATGGATTGGGGGCGTGGCTCGGTAGTAAGGTATCTACCTAGTATGTGGGAGACCTTGCATTCAATCCCTCAGACCCCAGCACCACCACATTCAAACAAAATGCCAGCTCAGTGTGGGGCCCTGTGTGTGGAAGCTTCGGTTTCTTGAAAAACTCAGTTATGTGGACATGCTTCTGTTTTAATCCCCGGTGTGGGATTGGGCCTCTTCAGTTTGTCCACAGCTGCTAACCAGATCAGTTTGCAGCTCAGTTGTCTCATGCTCTGAGAGGGGCGGAATCTTGGCCAGCTGCAGATGGTTGCATTTGGAGGACTCTGAGAGGGTATGAAGGCCCAGAGGAGGACGGCTGCTGCTCTCCCTGCTGCCCAGCTGGACCACTGGAGAGCCTCGCCACAAAGAGTAAGCTTGCCCCAAGAAACTAAGTCTGAGGAGGTCTATGTCTCCTTTCCCCTCTAACCTTCTTTCTCTCCTACCTAGGGTTGGGGGGTTGGAAGGAGGTAGAGGTATAAGAACTGAAACAGATAAAACTACACCAACAGGCCTGGGTGAAGGGCACCTACATTTCAAATCAAGGTGTTAGCCAGGCACAGTGTATGAGCCAATGATCGCAGCACCTAGTAGGCTGAGACAGAAGAATTAGAAACTCAAGGCCAGCTGGAGCAACATTCTGAGACCCTGTCTCAAGCCCTCTGTCCCCCCAAAAGGCTGGGTTGGTGGTGCACACCTTTAACGGCAGCACTCCGGAGGGAAAGGCACGAGGATCTGAGAGTGTAAGGCCAGCCTGGGCTACAGAGGATCTGAGAGTGTAAGGCCAGCCTGGGCTACAGATTGAGTTCTCTATTACAAAGCTAGAGCTTTATAATAGAGACCTTGTCTCAAAAAAACCATACAACAAACAAACAAAACCAAAGCAAGCCAGCAAAATGGCTCAGTGGCAAAGGCGCTTGCTGCCAAGCCTGAAGACCTCAGTCACATTCTGGGATCTCACATAGGCAGGAGAGAAGTGACCATTAGAAGCTGGCCAGGTGCAGTGGTGCATGCCTTTCATCTCAGAACCCAAGAGGCAGAGCAGGTAACTGTGTTTGAGGCCAGCCCAGTGTACGCAGTGAATTCCAGGCCAGCCTGGTCTAGAGAGGAACCACCTCAAAACCAACAAGGTGTCTCTGATCTTCACCCTCATGCTCTGGCACACTGGGGAGCCGGGCCTTGCCCAAACAGGCTTCCCCTAGGAGTGGGGGTGCTCTGCTGGCTTCCTAGGTGGAGGACCTGGCTTTGATGGTAGATCTGGGCAGAGGACAGATGCTGACGGGGGCAGGGCACTCCCCAACCCCCCCCGGGCCCGGAGGGAGGCGCACAGGAGAGCCCTGCTCTATCAGTTGCCCTCGCACTATTATCTGGTGCTCTGAGTGCCCGTGGAGATTCACCTTCCCAAATGTAGAGAGGTCAAGACGATGGGGTGGCGCTGAGTGTTTGCAGCTCAGTTTCTTGGTATGTGAAAGGAAGGTAGTCCTGGCAGCCATCCCTTGGGACGCTCAGGGGAATTGAAGCCACCAGTCAACTTAAGTCTCATTGTGACACCCTGCACAGCGTCTGTGTCCATCAATGGAGGTGACAGTCCCCGGCCAATGTGAATGAGCCATTAGCTGCAGAATCCCGTAAAGGAGGTGGCTGTGTCCTAAGGCTCTAGAACCTAGAACAGCCTGGCGGTCAGCCTGGGGCCCCTGGAAGCCATTGCTCACTCAGAGCTCACACCAACTCTTACTACAAAGAAATACATCTGTGTCCCTGTCAGGATCTCCTGTAGTGACAAGGAAAGGCCAACTCCATGTCTCAGGCTTCCTGATGTTCTCCAGAGCTCGTCTGCCATTCAGAGTGGGGGTGACAGGTGCCCAGCAGGTGCCCCAGACACCCTGGTTGCTGATGCATGGCCAAGCAGAGCAGGCCCACCAGCCTAGCCAAGAGTGCACAGGGGCCAGCGGGATCACCGGCAAGCTCAAGTTCTCCTTCCACAACCTCAACACACCCTGGGATGGACAGCCTGGATGTGTGACCTAGATTCGGTGGCCTCAGCTTCCCTCATGCGCAATGACACTCAAGGCACTATCCACTCATAGTGACAGTTAGAGGCACATCTGTTGTCACTTCTGGCCTCCCTCTGCCTGTCCCTGGGCAAGGGTCAATTAAGTATCTGCTGAACCGAAAAGACTGCAGGGTCAGGGGTGAGGAGACAACAGAATGCACAGGAGCAGCAAGCAAAGAGGGACGTGGGGGGGAGGGGGCAGGAAAGACGGACAGAAGGAGCTACCCCTACCACAGCCATCTCGGCAGACATGGAGATGTCACAGCCACCACAGGCTCTTGGACATTTTGAGTCTCTTTAATCTCCTGAAGGAGACAAAGCAGGACTCTACTGACCCTATGAACAGACCAGAGCCCAGGCAGTCAGGGCACTTCTAGGCCTGCCCAGATGATCATGGCGGAAAGAACGGGAGGCAATACAGAGAGAGGGTGCTAAGAGAATGTGATCAGTGTTGGAAGAAATGATCCACAGTGCAAAGCAAAGAGCAGTTGGGTTGGGCAGGCCCCTACCCACAGGCAAATTCTGGAGGTAAGGAACTAAGTGTTTGGTTTTGATTTTCCCTAGGGCCTGTGCAGCTCCCCAGAACAAGGATCTTCTTCCAAGCCCCAGTCCTGAAAACCAGGACAAGACATTTGCTTCAGGCGCTGTTCTGAGAACCAAGCACTTGACCTCCCCAGACAAAATTGCAAAAGGCCATTTCATGAAATGGAGTGTTTGCATATAGCCCACACATACTCTCACAGACCTTGTTTTATTTTGTTGTGCTTGAGGATAGAACCTAGCTTCTCATTGGGAGATTCTAGGTAGGGGCTCTACCACTGAAGCACACCCCAAACCCCTCACTGGAAGATTCTAGGTAGGGGCTCTACCATTAAGTCACGCCCCAGCCCCTCACTGGGGAATCCTAGGCAGGGGCTCTTCTACTGAGCCACACTCTAGCCTTCTTATAGGCTGTAAATCTTCTCTAGATGATTGTAATGCTAATACAATGTAATTTCTACATAGTTATACCATACTGCTTAGGAAGTTTTAAAAAAACTTTTGTAAATAATCATTACAGATGTAATAAAAAAAAACAAAACTCTGCCTTCAATCCTAGCACTTATGAAGTGTAGGTAGGTAAGAGGATCATGTGTTTGAAACTAGAATAGTGTGTAAAGTGAAAGGCCCTGACTCCGTGGGTGTTGCACTCTGGGTCCCCCGTACCACACTAGGGTGTGGACACAGCATGCAAAGCAGACACAGGTGAGCCCAAGTTTGATCCAGAGGTGCACTCCCCAAGTCAGAGAAGGCATAGAGTGTGAGGAAGTTCGGTTTGCATGACTATAATCCCGGCTCGTTCCAGGCAGAGGCAGAAGGACCACCAGAGTCCAGCCGGGCTGCACAGTGAGAACCTGCTTCAAGAACCACCTTGTGAGGGCGGGGCGGGGTGCTCAGGAAAGAAAATCGAGAAAGAGGGGGCAGAGCAGTCTCTATAGCAGGTCTTGAACTCCCACACACAAGGGTCGGGAGGAGGCCATGACAGCTGCCACGTAGCCTATAAAGGCCGGGAGGTTCCCGAGGCCTGATGCTCAGGCCTCACTCCCTCCAACACTATTATCAGCTGTGGGAGCCCAGTACGGAACCAGTCAGCGGGAGGAGCTAGGAGTCCCACCACCACCACCAAGCTCACATCGCTGCAGACCCACAGAGAGCTATTTAAAACCCTTTATTGAGAGTCAAGGTGACACAGTGAAGGGTGGAAGCCCCCCCCCCCCCCGCAGCACGGCCTCAGCGCAAAGCAGCCTCTTCAGGGCCCAGATAAAAAGGTCAGTCTGACCTGCGTGGGATGGGGTGGAAGACCCGAGACAATGGGAGCGTGACACCCAGGACAACACGAAGGAACACGTCAGTGGTAGCAGCAGTGAGCCCAGCGCCACCCTCCACATCACCGGGTGGGGTCTTTACTCACTACCGGGGCAAAGGCACACTCAAAGACCCACTGTGTGCTGGGATGCAGCGCCATCGGCACAGGCTTCGTCCCGGCTCACTCGGGCACACAGGCAGCGGGGGCAGAGAAGGGGTACGCTTAGAGTGCATTTCCTCAGGAGGAATTGGGAGGGCAGGGAGAGCCGCACACCCGAGGGGAGGCGAGTCCTCCTCCCAGCCCGGTAACCGCCAATTACCCTAATTACCAACGGCTCACCAGGCCCAGGCCCCGAACCCTCAGGTCGCACGGCCTCAGCAGCGACCGGCCCGGAAGGCTCGATCGCACCCCGCTTCTCCACAGAGAAGTCACCCCGAGGCCACGGCGTGCCGCTCACCCCCGAGCCAGGGTCCGGGTCCGGGGCCCACAGCTCCGCAACCATCTCGGTGTGCAGAAACTCGAACAGCACCGGGTCCGCCATGCGCCCGCCTCGTCCCCCTCACGCCCAACCAACGCTTCCGGCTCCCATTGGGCAGCCCGACGCAGGCCCGATCCCATTGGTGCTCTGCCACAGCCCCGCCTCTCCTCAGCCGGAAGACCAGGAAGCCAGGGGGCGGGGCGGGAGCGTCTTCCGCCCTTACTTCGCGCCCCTTGCTGTTTCCGCGTCTTCGGACACCCCCATTGGCTGAGTCTCTAGTTCTCGCGGCGGTCTGGGCGAAGACAATCCCATGCGTCCCACAGACTTTCCCAAAATAAATAAATCGATGGATGCTTGTAAGCCCACCACACGGGAGCGAGTTGTCTGACCGCCTTCCTCCTGGCCGGACCCCCGACTCCCGTGACCAGACGCGGAGGAGACGCTTCACTTCCGCCAGGCGGCGGATCCCTAGGGCCCGGAGCTCCGCAGACCTGGTATGGCCTTCCGGGACGGCGGTGTCGGTGGTTCCCGTTAGTGTCCCCTCGGGCGGGCGTCCTTTCCGTGTCCGCCCTGCTGCTTGTCAGCCTGCCAGCCGGCCTGGAGGACGGTGGAGGGGGTGGCCTGCGCCGGCGGACCCTGCGAACGCTCGGCCACAAGGCTTTGAAAAAAAGAAAAACATTTTATAATTGTCAGTATCGTTTTGAGACAGCGTCTCACTGCGTCACTCCGGTTGGTCTGGAACTCCTGTGAGTTCGAGACCAGGCTGGCCTCGAACTCCCAGAGACACCGCCTGCCGCTACCTCCGGTGCTGGGGATTAAAGGCGTTATTGTGGTATTTACTTATTTAGCGTGTGTGTGTGTGTGTGTGCGCGCGCGTTCCACGGCACGCGTGTAGAAGTCAGAGGACAGCTCGGCGGGCCTCGGTTAGCGCCTTCCATTACGTGTGCCCCTGAGGGTCGAACTCGTGGCTGGAGGCCTGGCTGCAAGCCACCTGGCGGCACCTAGTTCCCAGGCTTGGCCGAGCCTCGGTTTCCCCGGTGTGCACGCGAAGGATGCTGAGATTGAGAATTCCAATCGTGTGCACGTAAGAGGAAACTGGTGGGGGCGGCGGTGGAGGGACCGGGACCTCACGTCCGTGCGCTCCCTCCTCCAGCTCCGCGTCATGGCATCGGCCCAGAGTCGGCGGCGGAGGCCGGGGACCGTGGTGCCGGGGGAGGCGGCGGAGACCGACTCGGAGCTGTCCGCGTCCTCATCGGAAGAGGAGGAGCTGTACCTGGGCCCCTCGGGCCCGACGCGCGGCCGCCCCACGGGGCTGCGTGTGGCCGGGGAGGCGGCGGAGACGGACTCGGAGCCGGAGCCCGAGCCCACGGCCGTGCCGGGAGACCTGCCCCCGCTCGTGGTGCAGCGCGAGGCGGTGGAGACGTGGGGCTCCGAGGAGAGCCCTGTCGCGGCGCCCCGGCGCTCGCTGCTGCAGCTCCGGCTGGCGGACAGCCAGACGCGCCTGGACCACGACGTGGCGGCTGCGGTGAGCGGCGTGTACCGCCGTGCCGGCCGCGATGTGGCCGCCCTGGCCGGGAGGCTGGCGGCTGCCCAGGCCACCGGGCTGGCGGCCGCCCACAGCGTACGCCTGGCGCGCGGGGACCTCTGCGCGCTCGCAGAGCGCCTGGACATCGTGGCTGGCTGTCGCCTGCTGCCAGACATACGAGGGGTGCCGGGCATCGAGCCGGAGGAGGACCCGGGACGGAGAGCCTAGGCTGACTCCTGTCTTCCCCCGACTCTGCCACTTGGTACCACCTGTGGCATCGGACTCTCTGACCCTGGTCACCATGGCCTCCAATGCAATTGGTTTGGCCCGATTATATTCTTAGCACAGTTCGGGGATTCCTCACCCCCAAGACTCCGTGGCTTAGCCTTCACCCCTTCTCTCCTCCCTAGACTGGGCTGGGGTTTGCTTGCTTTTGTGGACCATCCCTGGGTTTAGGCTGCGGGTGGCGGTGGCGCCCTCCAGTTTACATTCTGCAAATGGTGACCGCCTTTGACCCAAGGAGACGTTTTTCCTACACCAAGAGTGCCGTGGCCTGATGGAGACCAAGCTAGGCCACAGTGAAGCCCAAACACCCATCAGGCGCTTGGGTCCCGGGCAGCGCCCCCTGGTGTTCTGGTCACTGTAAGACATGACCAAAATACAAATACAGTGTCTTTCTGGATGCTTAAAAGGACTCAGGTTTCTGACCTCTGTGGGCACTGTGGATAACAGTAATCTCGGCTTACTGAGGATTCTCTGACCTTTACTAGTGAGAGAACTTGGGTGGTGGGGTGAGACTGTAGCTCAGTGGTTGGAGTGCGGGGAGCCCCAGGTGCAGTTCCTAGTACCCCTCTCCAAAAGGAACAAGGAAGCTAGCACATTCTGAGTTATCTCTGTCTCTTAAGATTTGGGGTAGGGGTTAAGGATTTAGTTCAGTGGTTGCTTAGCAAGTGCAAGACTCTGAGTTCGGTCCTCAGCTCTGAAAAAAAGAGAGAAAATAGCAAAAAAAAGACACCCCCCCCCCAAAAAAAAACCATAAATTGGCTCATGCCAGTCAGTAGTGGTTCACACCTTCAGTCCCAGCTCTGTGAGGACAGAGGCAGGCAGACCTCTGAGTTCAAGGCCAGTCCAGTCTAAGAGTGAATTCTAGGACAGCCAGGACTACACAGAGAAACCCTGTCTTGGGGGGAAATTGTGTGCTCACCCATGTGAAGGCTAAAGATTAACATGAACTGTCTTGATTCTCCACTTTCATATGTGTGCTATATGCAGCTGTGCCTGAATAGTCAGGTGTGTCCATGTGTGCAGATGTTCCTGTGTATAAACAGGGGTGCCTGGGTGTGTGTCTGTGCCTGTATACAGATGTGCTCATGCATGCAAGGGCCTGTGTACCACGGAGGTCCTCCGAGCCCAGTCCTCTCCAGAAGCTCTGCTGTGCCCGCTGCGAAGATCACCATAGCCAGCCCCGTTGACCTTTGACTTCCCTTACAGAAGGAAAGGATGAAGGGGTCTTCTGAGCTCACCTAAGTGTCTAGCCACTCCTCCCAAGCGGGCTTAACTCCACCCGTGTCAGGAGTGGGTAGAGGCATACAGGCCGGGAAGGATGAGGGAGGGGGCTCCGTGCACACAGCCATGGGGAAGCCATCATCCCTACTGTGTGCAGCCCTTCCAGTGTCGCTGCCCCTGCTCGGAAGCCCTCACCCTGCTCTGTAACTAAGCCTCGAGTCAACTTTGGTGGAAGGGTGTCTCGATTTGTCTCTGGGACTATTGGTGCTACTATCGATAGTTGTTGTCACTTGAGATATCTCTCACCAAGCCTGGACGTCAGCTTAGCTGGACTGGCCACTGCCCCGCAAATTCCCCCTCACAAAACCTAGACAGGTTGGAGGCCAGGCAGCCCCTGTGCCCACAGTGCTTAGCCACACCAGCCATGTTAGGTTTTGAGGCAGGGTCTCTCTGACCCCGAAGCTTGCTGCTTTAGTTAAAGCAAGCCACCGTCCAGCCCCTGGGACTCTCCTGTTCTCATCCCCCAGGATCAGGGTTGCAGACACGCCTTGCTACACAGGCCCTCATGCTCACACGGCGCAGCTTACCTCCGAAAGAAATTTCAATATAGACTTTAAGCATGATAATAAGAGAAAAATACAGGCGTGCCTGGGGTTGACTGTCAGCTTGACCAAATTTGGAGTCAACCAGGAGACTCACCTCTGGGCCTGCCTGTGGGGGTTATCTCCATCTCCTAACTGAAGCAGGAAGACCTGCCCACCTCGGGTGGGATCCCTGGCTGGGATCCTGGACCAGACAGAGAAAGCGGCCCGAGTGCCATCTTTCCTGCTTCCTGTTGTAGATGCAATGTGACCAGCCGACCTGCATGGACCGTGAGCCAGGATGAACCCTTATCCAGGCGTTTCACCGAGGCAGCGGGAACAGGAAGGAAGACAGCTGCCCCTGTATGTGTCTGTCCTGTTTGCAGTTTCTTCCTTCACCAGCACACACAAGCTTCATGGAAAGAGGAGGAGGGGCACTGTATTGTTTGAGATAGGGTCTGGGTATGTCGCTATGTAGTCTAGGGTGATTTTGCATTCCCTATGTAGGTCAACTGCCCGCAAACTCCCAGAAATCCTTCTGCGTCACCATCCCCAGTGCTGGATTGACTCTAGTCATGACCCTCCACTCCAGGAGGTAGGCGAAAACCAGGGTGCTCATTCGGTCAAGAATGGCGCGCGGGGGGGTGGGGGGTTGAGAAAATGGCTCTGGCTGAGAGCGCTTGCTTTGGGAGCACACATGTAAAAAGCCAGGCACAGCTTCCAGTGCCTGGAACCCAGCACTGAGGGTGTGGAGACAAGCAGACCCTGAGAGCTTGCTGGCCAGCCGTCCAAACAGAAAAGTCAAGCTTCCGCTTCAGTGGGAGCCCACATCTTAAAACAGCAAGGCCAACGGGGGTGAGGAGAGGGGCGGCACCGAAAAGGATACTCAGCAATCAGCTCTGACATCCACATGTGCACATATGGGCGCGCACGCACACATACACACACTTATAGGGGTTGGGGCTGGACAGTGTCTCCAGATAGGACCTGGGTGGGTCCCACTTAGAAATGAACCAGCCATAGGCAAAATCTGTACTTAGTGCAGGGATGAAGCTGGGGTTAGGGGAGAGAAGGGGTGTGTGCTGGGTAGAGACAGGGGTTGGTCTGAGGGCCTGACCCCTGGCCTTTCTATTTTCTCCAGAGCAGGTGCACAAAGCGCATGTCTCCTGCTGGTACTGGGAGATCTGTGTACATTATCTGTTAGCGGGCCTGGGGTATGCCCATCTGCGCAGGAGGCAGCCCCATGCTGGTCTCCTTCCCTGGATGGCTGGGGTGACCCAGCAGGCCTCGCTTGCGCAATGCCCGCTGTCTGTGGATTGCAAGTCACGATTAAGCCAGTATCCTTCGATACCAGGCTCTTCCCAGCCGGCTGGCTGCTCCCTGACTCTCTGCCGCCCTCTGTTGGAAATCTCAGAAAGACACGCTGCTGTTGCCCTTCCAGGATGTGCGAACTCCACAGCCTGTCTTCCTTGAGCCTGGTTCTGACCTATCATAGTCTCTGGTTCTAATTTTTCAGAAATTTACTTAGAAAAAAAACAATTACTCACCTGCAGTGGGGGACAGACTGCCACCTGGAGCTTAGAGATGATCTAAAATTTCTCTCTTGTTTTTGTTTTGTTTGTTTGTTTTTGTTTTGTTTTGCTTTGCTTTCGAGAGAGGGTTTCTCTGTGTAGCCCTGGCTGTCCCGGACTCGCTTTGTACACCAAGCTGGCCTTGAACTCACAGAGAGACCCGATTGCCTCTGCCTCCTGAGTGCTGGGATCACAGGTGTAGGCCGCTGTCGGCGGATGAGCTTCATTTTTATTGGAATTTCTTTTTGGAGGAGGTGAGGCAGGGTCTCATGTACCCCAGGCTGGTCAGAGACGCCCTGGGGATTACCTTGAGCCCCTTGTCCTGTGCCTCCTGACCTGTGCCACCACCCCAGGCTGTGTACTTATTTTTTAATGTTATTATATAACATACATATGTGCATATAGACAACATAATGTATGCATACACGTGTATTTGTTTTTCTTTTTACTTTTTAAGATTTCTTTATTTATTATTATGTATACAGTATTCTGTCTGCATGTATACCTGCACACCAGAAGAGGGCACTAGATCTCATTATAGATGGTTGTGAGCCTCCATGTGGGTACTGGGAGTTGAACTCAGGACCTTTAGAAGAACAGCTGGTGCTCTTAACGTCTGAGCCATCCCCTCCAGCCCCATATTTGGTTTTTTGAGACAGGGTTTCTCTGTGTAGCCTGAGCTGTCCTGGAACGCACTATGTAAGACCAGGCTAGCCTCTGCCTCAGAGCACTTTCTGGCCCTACCTCTGAGTGCTGGGATGAAAGGTGGCATAACCACACCCAGCTTTATTTGAGTTTTAAAAAATGTTTTCTGTGTGGGTGTTTTGCCCATATGCATGTCTGTTCCACGCACATGCCTGGTACCTGAGGAGGCCAGAAAAGGACACTGGATCCCCTGAGCCTGGGATTATAGATGGTTGTGAGCAGCCATGTGGGTGCTGGGACTCACACCCGTGTCCTCTGGGAGAGTGTTCTTATCTGCTGAGCCATCTCTCCAGCCCCAGGAGGGTGCCTACTTTTTAAATAGTTTAGGGAGGGCAGCATCTGGAGGAAACGAGAAAAACCCGTCTTTTTTTTTTTTTTAAGATTTAGTGTCTGTGTATTGTATATATTCTGTTTGAATGTGTGTTAGTGTGTATGTCTGTGTTTGTGTGTATGTCTGTGCATGTGTGTTTGTGTATGTCTGTGTTTGTATATATTGGTGTGTGTATGATGTGTGTGTGAATGTGTGTATATGTGTTTGTATGTGTATGTGTGTTTATTTGTGTGTGCATGTATGTATGTGTATCTGTATGCATGTGTTTGTCTGTGAGTGCTTATATATGTGTGCATGTGTGTTTGTTATGTATGTGTGTAAGCATGTATGTGTGTGTGATCATGTCCAACAGTGTATGTGCAGCCACCATTGTGCCCCAGTGCCTGTATAGACACAGGACAGCCTTGGGTGTTGGTCCCTGATTTCCACCTGTGGGAGACAGGGTCTCCGGTTCACTGCTGCCTATACCAGGTGAGCTGAGCTGAAGCCCCTGGGGATTCTCCGGCCTCCACCTCCCGCTTACAGATGGCCTGTGCCTGGTCTTCATTGGGTTCCCGGGAGAACCCGGACTTGGGCCTTCACACCTGTGACTCACCCAGGCCCTGGGTTCTGACATTCCAGGCACTCTACTGATCCCAGATGACCATGACCTGCAGGGGACAGAGCACGCACTCACCCAGGGACGGGAACCTCGGGGCACCACAGTCTTCCTGCTCAGACTCTGCCTCCCTAATGTGCGTGTCCCTCTTTACCCTGCCCCTGCCCCTGAGTGATAGGTGTGTGTGTGACGGACACCACCAAACCAGGTGCATGTTTCTCAGTAAATAGTTAATGTTGTACAAAAGAAACTTAAGGAATTTGAAGACTGAAGACTGGCTTGTGATTTTCCACGGGCTGCCGTGTCTCGGGCTCCCACATTCCCATCTGGTAGCTCTCCTCCCGCCCCAAGTCTTCCTGTTGTCCTCGGGCTGTGGCTGCAGACATGTGCCGGAACCTTCGGTATGTCTGAATATTCTGTTTTGTCTCCTGCTTAAAAAAAAAAAAATGCTTTAATCGGCTCATAAAGACGGTTTAGTGAGTAAAGGCATCTGCCATCATGCCAGACCTGAGCTGGCTGCCTGGATCCCACAGAGTGGGTGTAGAGAACCAACGTTCGCCCTCTGCCCTCCACATGTGCTGTGCACACACACAATGAGTAAAAATGTGAGACAGTATTTAAAGGGCAAGGCTGGAAGGCTGAGGGAAAGAAAAAAACAGGCCGAGGCTAACACTGTTTATAAGATTGAAATATTGCGAAGTATTTTCTCTGACCATAGCGGAAATCAAAATCAAGAGGATATCTCAAAACACCACAAGCATTTGGAAAGTAAATAGCCCAGAGGTCAAAAAGGAAGTTTAAAAAAATAGAAATTATATAAAACTAAATGAGAAAGAAAATAGGAAGGGGAACGTGGAGCCAGAGGACTCGGTGGGTGATGGCCAGACCTGGTGCTCAGAGTCGGATTCCTGGGGCTCACAGGCTGAAGACAGAGAACTGGGCCCATGAAAGCACCTCTCACCTCAGCCATTTGCACACAATTCATAGTAAATAAATAAATGAAAAACAAAACAAAATCCAGACATTGAAATATGTGTCTATAATCCCCACACTTGGAAGGCCTCAGCTGAGTATGGCCACCAAACACCTTAAATCCAAACAGACCTCAGCTTACGGACTGAAAGGTGGGACACACCTCCTTCACCGCGTGTGCTCTGGGGCACAGTGGGCAGTGGGTGAACATCAGGGAGTGTCTGTAGGGTTCTGTGTTTGAGCAGTGACACCTCCCCACAGATAGGAAGCTTGCAGAGCGTTCTAGAGCAAAACAGGAAGGCTACTCTCAATCTTTTTGGAAAAAAATTATGTATCTATCTGTTCGTTTATTTAGTGCAAGCACACAGACGGAAGTGTTTCTGAGAATTCTTCCTTGAGGGGGTCAGAAAACATATCTACCTCTTCCCAAGGTCCCAGTGAGAAACTGAGGCATGTTTTGCCAAAGTTCACCTGGGGAGCCAGCAACTTTATTAGGCTTCCTTACTGAGCAGGGGCGAGGGGCTATGGACGGCAGCCGTGGAAGGTCTGCACCCAGTGTAAGTGTGTGTGGGGAGGGTGGGGGAATGAAGCCCCAGTCCTTCCCAGCCCTGTGCCGCCTGCATTTAGGGCAGCATTGCGTACCACTGGCTGGTTCCTCAGGAGAATCCCACTACCTTCCTTCTGCAAGGGAAGGCCACAGTCAACAGACCCAGATGTGGCGATGTTTTGTCTCCCTGGATCCTGGCTATGGAAGTAGAAGGCATGGAAGGTTGGAGGACAGCTGGTAAGGGTTATGCCCTGCCTGTGAAGTCTGAGTTCAAATTCAGGTTGTAAGTCCTGGCAGCAAGAGCCTTCGCCAGGCCATGGTCCTCAGTTTGTGGTCACCTACATGCTGTTCTCTTTAGGGACACTTCAGACCCACTGGACCACTTGCCCATTGCTGTGTTGTGACTCCACCAACAACCACCATGTCAGCCAAGTGCTCTGCTGCCGAGCCACACCCCAGCCCCTCACTGGTGGCTCTGAGGTCAGGATACAGCCACTGAACTACACCCTAAACTTGCATCTTTGAGACAGGATGGCACTCCATACCCCAGGCTAGCCTTCAACCCCCGAGCCTCCCCTCACAGCCGCTGACTGGACACGACATCTGGCCACAGCTGTCTTTGGATTCTGACTCCAGTTTGTTGTCCAAGTGAACAAGTGTGGCCACAAACACACTCAGAGAAGAAAGCTAAGAGGCTAATGTCTTCCATCTTCCATTTCTTTTACCAGCATTGGTCGGGCCCATCAGAGCCAAAGCCTACACTATCTTATCCAGCTTCATCAGTTCACTTCTCTTGGTGTAACCTTCTTCCATTCATTCATTCATTCTTTCTTTCTTCTTTACTTTTTGGTTTTTCAAGACAGCGTTTCTCTGTGTAGCCCTGGATATCCTGGAACTCTATAGACCTGCCTCTGCCTCCTGAGCACTGGGATTAAAGGCATGTGCCACCACCTCATGCATTTAACAGTTTTTCTTTTATGTGTTTGGCCAGAAAATATGTATGTACACCACATGCAGGCCTGGCATCCGAGGTTAGAAGATGGTGTCAGATCCCCTGGAACTGGAGTTACAGGCAGTTGTGGGCTGCCTAAGGTGGGTGCCGGGGACCAAACTCTGATCCCCTGAAAGAGTGGCAAAAGCTCTTAACCCTGAGCCATCTCCAAGCTCCACCCCTTTTGTTTTGAGCCAGGGTCTAGCTTTGTAGCCCAGGCTAGTTTGAAACTCATTATGCAGACCACGTTGGTCCCAACTCATAATCCTCCCACTGAAGCAACCCAAGTTGGATGACTTCTCTTTACTTCTCTTTATTGATAATGGCCCTCCTTGGCACATATATGCACTCCCATGTGTCACTTATTGGACATTTAGGTGGTCTCATCTTTGAGTGCAATGTGCCAGGCACCATACAGAGCTGGGCTTAGAAGACAGTGGCTTCAGGGTAAGGCCACATAGAGGTCTGCCTCAAAATAAATAAACAAAAGTGATCCGTGTCCATAATCCCAGCTCTTGGGAGCCTGAGGCAGGAGAATTGAGAGTCAGGTCAGCTTTAGTTACACAGCAAGATCTTGTTTCTGGCTGGATGTGGTGGTGGGGATGGCAGGAGGCAGAGGCAGGGAGATCTCTGTGAGTTCGAGGCCAGCCTAGTTTGCAGAGTTCCAGGACAGCCAGGGCCACAGAGAGAGACCCTATCTCAAAAAAGAAATCGTTATCTTCTAGTACTGACTTCCTTAGCATACACAAAGCCCTGGAACACGCACCAGTAATTTGAGCCCTAGAGGAGGCCATCCTCCTCCATACCGTGAGTTCAGATCCAGCCTAGGCTATGTGAGACCCCATCTGAAAAAACAAAATGTTTGGTCGTAAGAGACAGGGAATCTGACTGTAAATATATGAGCTATAGAAGCCAGGCATGGTGGTGCACACCTTTAATCCCAGCACTCAAGAGGCAGAGGCTGGTAGATCTGTGAGTTCAAGGCCAGTGTGATCTTCATAGTAACACCCTATCCAAAAAGGGTGGTGGGAATATCTACATTACATTTGTTACATTTTATTTTGCTGTGTGTATGCAGGTGAGAGAATGTGAAGGTCAGACGACATGTAGGTCCTGGGATCAGACTGAGGCGGTTGAGCTTGGTGCCAGGCACTTTTCTAACTGAGCCATCTCACTGATCCCACACAACCCTTTTTTGGAGGGTGGGATCTTGAGCTGGAGTCCAGTCTGGCCTTCACTTCTGCCTCAGCACAAGACTACCAGGATCGCAGCCCCGCTGCCGTCAAGCCTGAAGAGAAAGCCGCTTTTAAATGATGGGCTAGCAAGTCGGAAAATGACAAAGCATGACCATGCTGAGGTTAAATACATGTGTAATTGTGCAACAGCTTTCCCAGTCAGTTCCCTTCTCCTGTACGTCAGTGACACTGAGGTGGCTTTCAGAAGGTCAAGGAAGGAGGGGGCATCCTTTGGGCCTCTTTACCCTAAGCCTCAGCAAAGAAAAGTTAAACAATTTCCCAGGAGAGACAGGAAGCAGAGCCCAGAGACCGCCGGTTTCCCCTCAGCCACACAGCCCGGAGGCTCAGAGTCTAAGCCCCCATGTTGCTGCCAATGTCCAGACTTGCGTGAGGTTCCAACCCCGGCCCTGTGCTGACCCCTGGCTGCCTCCTCTTTCTGACTTCTTAGGGAAAAAATAAAATAAAATACAACCCAAGCCAGGAAGCATCCATCAAGAGCTGTCCAGCTGAGGCCGGAGGGGCAGAGGTCAGCAGGGAGGTGACCTCAAGGACTCTGTGGGGACCGGGATCCGGCTGGGCTCTAGCTGGAGTGGCTGGAAAATTTCCCACCCTGAGACAAGCCCTGCAGCAACCCAGGCGGGCGCCCTGGATGCCGCCAGCCTGACCCATCCCCCAACTCCTTCCTCTCAGCACAAGGTTTCCCTGGCTAAGGATGGGGAGGGCTGAGCCAAGGTGCCAACAGCAGGCCCAGAACAACGGTGGACACGGGACAGATAAAAGAGCGGCGTCGGGCTCATCGTGGTCAAGCGCTGGCCTCGGAGCCCTCCAGACCAAGGACGGTATCAACAGTGCCCTGGCCTTCTGCGGCTTCTGTGTTCACGGTCTTCCAGAGAAGTTGGACCCCAGCCCTGGTGGCCTTGGGTGTGTGTGCAAAGAGTGCTTGGCCCTGGGCCCTGTCTTCCCTCTCCTACACTTGGGACTCAGCCCTTCCTAGTGTTAAATAGAAACCTCTTTATTCTAAGTATCTACCATTCCTTAAAATGTTGGATTGAGGCCAGACCTTGAGGTGAGGGGAAAGGGGGCGGGGCAGGGATATTTCTGTGGAGCCTTCCAGAAGGCTCCCTAGCCTTGCTGAGCTGTGGGGGAGGAGGGCGGCTCCAGGAGGGACTCCTGGCAGCCCTGGGAACTCTTCAGTCGTTCTGGCCTCTGTTTCCCTTCTGGAGGAGATGCTCCGGGCTGGGTGGGATGCCTAAGGGACCTCCCATCCCAGAGGTCTGCGGCTCAGGCAGGGAGTCACATGGAAGGGAGGAGGGCGTATCAGCAGCAACGTGGACACCGGGAGCTTCAGCGCTGGGCTCTGGCTCTAACTGGCGATGGAGGACGAGGCCGCAGGGGCAGACAAGCCAGACTGGGCCTACCCAGCCAGGACACAGGGAGGCGTCTCCCAAACAGAGGGAGCCGGAGACAGAAAGATGAGCGGGGCACAGGGATGTCGGCAAAAAACGCCCGGTCTCGAGAGGGTGATAGGGCACTACATTCAGATAGTTCCAGGTCCCGGGCCACCGCCAGGATCTCCTGACGGGCAGCTGTGTTTCGAAGACCTCTGATGTCAAGGAGAGCTGCCACATGCTTCCGCCTAGTGGGAGAGGAACACAGTGCTTGAGGATCCTGGGACCCAGACAGGGCTACCCAGCCCATCAGTCCACCCCACTTGAACTCTGGAAATCTTTATCTCATTTCCTTGTGTCATCTTGTCCCAAGCTCCTGAAGACATTTCCAAATTTTCCATGTAGAATCTTCCAGAACTCTCACCTTCAAGCCCAGTAAGAAAATCTTGTTCAATGTCACTGATCCTCACTAATTTACCTTTCAACCTTTACCCTAACTTTACTCAGCGGTCTCCTTTTTTAATAGAATTTTTACAGTAATGGAGACTAAAGCAAGGATCTCACATCTAGGGGATTCTAAGCAGGGGCTCTACCACTGGGGGATTCTAGGCAAGAGCTTTACCTCAGAATTGTACCACTAGCCCACCTCCTTTTTTTTTTTTTTTTTCTTTTTTTAGATTTTCAGATAGTGTCTCACTAAATTGTCCAGGCTTGGCTTGAGCGTCTGATTTTCTTGTAACAGTCTCCTGAGTAGTTAGGTTTTACACTACTTCCTAAATCGGTACCAGATGTGGACTGCGGCAAACCCTTAGTTTCCTCATCACTTTCCTCCCAGTGGCCTGATGTCCTCACTCGGCCTAAGAGTGTCACCCATCCTAACCCTCTCTTTCTGCAGGCTAGGCTTCCCCACCACTGACACCCAAACCTCAACTCACAGTCTCTTCATTTAGATCATTTAGAGCTCTCACCCCCTCGAACACTCACTTTGCTCACCAAACGGGGCATCTCTGAAAATTCCATGATGGGGTTACACTTCAGGGTCCAGTCATCTTTGTGCTGAAAGCCAACTGTATTCTACAAGCTCTTACCCTAAATCCAAGCTACTGGAACCTTCCCTTGCAATATCATCTCAACCCCACATCCCTGACCTAAAACAAACCTCCCACACTGGCCGATACATCACACCTGTGATCCCAGCCCTTAGGCAGGAGGATTGCCACACATTGTAAGCCAACACACCAACCCCAGCCCAGGGCTGGCAAGATGTCTCAAGGTGCTTGCCACCAAGCTGGAAGACCTGAGTTCAATCCCTGTGACCTACATGATGGGAGAAGGGAATTGACCCCTTGCAAGGTGTCCTTGACTTCCATATGTGCACTGTGTTGTGCATGCTCCCCCTTCCCCCCCCCCCGCCCCACAAAAGCTGAGCCTGGTAGCCTTTAATCCCAGCACTCTGGAGACAAAAGCAGGTGGATCTCTGAGTTTGAGGCCAGCCTAGTCTACAGAGCGAGTTCCAGGACAGCCAAGGCTGCACAGAGAAACCCTGATTAAAAAAAAAAAAAAAAGTAAGAAAGAAAGCAAAGGCTTAAATGCTTAAATGGCTTAAATTATAGAACCTATTCTGAGGAGTTTTTGCTGATAATCCAGGGTTGGGTAACAGGATTTAAACCTGCCAGTTAACAACAGCTAAGGATGTGGTCAGTGGTAGAGCCCCTGCCTAGAATCCCCCAGTGAGGGGCTGGGGGTCTGGCTTAGTGATAGAGTCCTTGCCTAGAATCCCCCAGTGAAGGGCTGGGGTGTGACTCAGTGGTAGAGCCCTCACCTAACTACACAAGGTGCTTAGTTCCATCCACAGCACCGTAGGGGAGTTTCAGAAATGTAAAAGTAAGGTGAGTGCTAGGATTACAGGCCTGCCCCAGCTCAACTGCAGTTGTTACCAGATAATGATGACGTTGTAATTCCCGCAGCCAGTGCACAATTAGGGTATTACCATCACAGGGCAGTAGACCAGGAGGGTGAGACTCCCGGAAGGTCTCATCAAAAGGAAGTGGCCCACCTAGATTCGGACGTGTCCACGCTTGTCCCATGAGTGTGTGTCCGCGCTTGTCCCATGAGTGTGTGCCCGCATGCCCGTGTGTCCCCCCTGTCCCCGGCGGTTCCCTGCTGGGCCAGCCCTTCCTGCCGCCGAGCGGCCTGCGCCCCCCCTTGCCCCAGGCTTCCTGTGGCCGCTTGTTTGTTTGTGAGCCCTGGTGGCGGTGGCGGAGGCGGCAGAAGGAGGGAAATCTTATTAAGAATGCCCTGGACCCCGCAGGAAACAGCCGTCAGACTCGCTCGCCGCCACCCTGGCTTGGCGCAAGCCAGGAAACGCTGGGATGGGCGCCAAGGAGACCCGGGCCTGACTGCGGCTCACCTGATGTCTGGGTAGTCCCGCACCAGCACCCCGACCTCCACCTGGATGCTCGGGGTGTCCTCCAGCTGCAGGATCTCCGCCAAATGTGGCACCACCTGATCGAGCCAGGAAGCCTGGGACTCCTGCGGGGACAAGAGCTTCAGGGTCACCCAGACCACCGGCCACCCCAGTACCCCTTCTGAGCCCTGCTCCTGCCTAGGCTCTTTAGTCTTCCCTGTGTGTAAAAGGACTCAGAAGGCAATCCGGTGAGGAGTTAGCTGTAGCCTTTGCTTATACGATGGAGAATCCTTTTTATGATGTATTCCAAGTTTTTGCGGATAATCCGGGGTTGGGCAATAGGATTTTAAACCTGCCAGTTGGCAAGCCCGGTGGCGGCGGTGGTGGTGCAACGACTTTAATCCCAGCACTCCAGAGGCAGAGGGAGGCAGCTCCCTGTGAGCTGGGGGCCATCCTGGTCTACAGAGTGAGTTCCAGGACAGCCAGGGCTACACAGAGAAACCCTGTCTCAAAACAAACAACAACCAGAAAAAAAAATCATATTACAAATGCCTAACCTATTCCATCCAGGTTTGGTAGCATATACCTATAGTCCCAGCATGTGCAAGGCAGAGGCAGGGGGGTCTGGAGTTCAGCCATCTGAATCACAGGGAGTCTGAGGCCAGTCTCAGCTCCAGGAACCCAAACCAAAAAAACTAACAAAAATCCCAACACTAGGGAGGCAGAGGCTTGGGGGTTTGTGGCTACACGGCCAGATGCTATCTCAAGAGACAAGAGCTAGGGCACAGACACTTAGTAAAATGAGGCTCTGGGTAAATTCCTTCCCAGGGGTTAGAGGGTCAATGTGTGCAAGGCTCTGGGTTCTATCCTCCTCACTGACACCCCCCTCCCCAAAGAAAAAAAGTGCAAAATGTCACCATGCAGAAAGCATGGCTAAAATGTCCAGAAGGACACCCTGTGCTCCTTTTAGGGCTGCCCACAAGCCCAAGGCAATTATCTTGAAAATGTTTCAGTAAATGAAACAAACTCCCAAGGACACAGGCTCTGAATCCAGATAGCGCTGCCCGCCAGTGAAGCGCTCAGCCCTGTCCATGCTAACTGGGAAAAGTAAGATCTGGGACTTCAAATTCTTGCATTTGGTGATGTTTGGATTCAGAGACGCTTTGTTTTAATATTTGGACACAAGGTCTCACTGCATAGCCCTGGCTGTCCTGGAACTCACTTTGTAGACCAGGCTGGCCTCAGAATCATCGTGATCCTCCATCCTTCTCAGTGCCTTGATTACAGGATTACCATACCCGGCATCTGTTCTTCTCTTTAAAAATATTTTAGCCGGGCATGGTGGCTCCGCACCTCTCTCTGATCACAGCACTCAGGAGGCAGAGGGAGGCGGATCTTTGTGAGGTTGTGGCAAATTCGGCCTACATAGCAAATCTGAGGACAGCCAGGTGTGCATAGAGAGACCATCTCAAAACACCAAACCAAACCAAACCAAAAACTGTTTTGCAGCCACTCCTGATGAGATCTGATAGACTAGGATCAGAAGGAAGGAGAGGAAGACCTCCCCTATCAGCGGACTTGCGGAGGGGCATGCATGGAGAAGGAGAAGGGAAGGTGGGAATGGGAGGGGAGGAGGGAGGGGTTTATGGGGAGGGATACAAAGTGAATAAAGTGTAATTAATAAAAATAAAACTTAAAAAAACTGTTTTAAATGTGCGGGTGTTCTCTCTGCGCCGTGCGGACGCGGAGAATCCCAGAAGTCAGAGTACAATGTTGTGAGCTGTCGTGTGGGGCAGAGTAGCCAGGGCTCAGCGCTGCGCGTCTTTCCAGTCGCCCCGCCCCCGCCGTGGCCCGAACTGCGCAATCCTCCTGCCTCAGCGCCCTCACCAGCCCAGCTTCCGCCCACAGTCTCTCCGCAAGAGCCTGCCCGGGCCTGCCAGCCGGGCCCGCACGCCCTCCCCCGCAGCCCCCCGCCCCGGTCTGCCCCGCCTGGCCCGGCACTCACCAGCCGCCGGAACAGCCGCTGCAGCTGCGCCGCGTCCTCTCGGAGCCTGCCGGCCACGCGGCTGCGGGTCCTCGCGGAGCGGCAGCGCAGGCGCCCGCGCAGCAGCGGCCGCACGTACTCCACCAGCGCCCGCCGGTGCAGCTCGGCCACCAGCACCTGCGGACGGCGGAGGCCGGGGTAGGGTCCACGCCGTCCCCACCCCGCAGGCTCACCCGGGCGGGACACTCCCTCCCTCAGAGCACCCAGCTCCCCTAAAGCCAGACCGGCCCCCTCATCCTTCCAGAAGAGCCCACACCAACCGCTCTCCCTAAACGCGCCCCAGCCCAGGCCTTCCCAAACTCTTCCCCGCAGAGGTCCCAACCTGGCCCTGAACCCCAGTTTCCAGGGGCACGCCTCCCTCTGCGGGCCCCAGGCCGGGAGCCGACCTGCTCCCAGACCCCTCACTTGTGGGGTTTCCCTCCCTCAAGAGGGGAGCACTGCACCGCGCACCTGGTAGGGCTCATCCTGCATCCTGCGCAGGGCCAGGGCCTGTGCTCCCAGCGTGCCCACGATGCCATCCAGAGCCTCGGAACTGCTCAGCCACCTCCTGCGCATCAGCTTGTTGAAGTGCGGCTGGGTAGGACAGTGTGGAGGGGAGGGGTTCAGCCTCCGCTCTCCACCCTCCCTCCTCCACCTTAGGAAAACTTTCGCCCCCTCTTGATTCCGGTGTACAAGCTGGCCTTGAACTCTTGATCTCCCGTCCTCCACCTCCCAAATCCTGGGAGTAAAGGTGTGTGGCAGCATGTCGGGCTGGGAACACCTTATTGAAACTTTTCCCAAGGGAAGAGCAAAGGCTGAGGGCACATCAGGGAGCTGCTAGCCCCTGCCTTCCTGGGACTCACAGACTGAGGCGTCGAACCTGACTTCCTGAGCTGGGCGTGGTTAAACACACCTGTAATCCCAGCCCTCAGGAGGCAGAGGCAGGCGGATCTCTGTGAGTTCCAGGCCAGCCTGGTCTACAAAGCGAGTTCCAGGACAGCCAGGGGTACACAGGGAAATCCTGTCTCGCGGGTAAAAACGGAGGATTTCTTCCCCCTGGAGAGGGAAATCCACCGTTCAGAGCACTGGGAGGATGTCAGACGGGTGAGCGAAGAGGAGGGCTACACGCGCTCAAAGGTGCAGAGTTCAGACAGCCTTGAGTCTGTGAGAACCGGAACAGATCAACACGGCCAGAGAAAACATTTATATCATGTTCGGGGCTCAGTTCAAAATGAAAACTGGAGACCCATCGCTGGGTGTAGTGGCATATGCCTTTAGTCCTGGGACACGCCTTTTAATTCCAGGAGGCAGAGGCAGGCAGATCCCTGAGTTCCAGGCCAGCCTGGTCTATACATAGTGGAACCCCATTTAAAAACAACAAAAACTGGGGACCCTCCTGCAGAAGTCCTTTAGGACTTTCAGAACCTTGTTCATCGTCTTTACCGTCACCATCATTTTGGGTTTCTCTGCGTAGCACTGCTGTACTAGAGCGCTCTCTGTAGCTCTCAGACTCAGATCTACCTGTCTCTGTGTCTCAGATGCTGGGGTTAGAGGCGCGCCCACCACTCAGCCTTATCGTCACCTTCATTAAGTCAATCTCCATCACTGAGCAACATCGTAACCCTTTTTGTTTTCAGACAGTCATGTACCTCAGGCTAACCCCCAACTCTCATGCAGCAGACAATGTTCTCCGGTTTCCCAGACCTCCTGCCCCCACCTCCTGAGGGCTATGATCACGAGCAGATGCCACCATGGTCGGTTTCACTTTATGTGTTTCATTTTGAAACGGAGTCCTACTGTGCAGCCCGGGCTAGTCTCCATCTTGGGAGCCTCCTGCTCCAGCCTCTCAAGTCTTCAAAATGTGGAAAGGAGCTCGTTACGACTTTTAAGAATGTGACAATAGAGATTTAGGCCAAGCCTGGCCTTCGGTAAGCCGCTAATAAGGCTGCTGCCCAATGGAGGTTGGAGGGATAAGGCTGGCCCAACGGGCATGGCTGGAGCAAGCAAGGCTTCTTAGGGCGTGAGGACAGTCAGCTTGCCCTCGGCAACACAGACCCATGGCGGGTAATGAGTGGGGGAGCAAAATGTGTATGCCAAAATGTGTGCATACACACATACACACATATATACACACATACATGTACACACAGTCACCAGTGTGTTTGAGCACAACTCTGCAACTGTACAGGCTGGACACTCATGTTAGCTCTGTTGGACTCCTTTCTGCTGTTCCTCCTCTGTGACCCCGCGCTGGTTTTATCTCCCACACTCTCCCCTCCCTCTCTTTCTCAGACCTTCCTAGGCCTCTAATTTGTATCTCAAAACATACAATGTGAGTCAAGATGAAGATCACAGACTGAGCGTGGGGACTCCTGACTGGAAGCCTGGTATTGGGAAGAATGAGGCCAGACTGGGCTACATACTGAGTTCCAGGCTAGCCAGGGCTTCATAGAGAGACCCTGTCCCAATCCCCTCTCCCCCACATCAAAACAGGACCATGCCTTGCATGGTGGTGCACACCTGAGGAAGCAGAGGCAGGTTGATTTCTGTGAGTGCCAAGCCAGCCTGAGCAACATAGTGAGACAGGGATTCAGTGGGGAAAGAGTTGGAATGTGGCTCAGTGGAGAGCCTCTGCCTAGAATTTCCCAGTAAGGGGCTGGGGTGTGGCTCTGTGGTAGAGCCCCTGCCTAGAATCCCTAGTGGGGGCTGGGGTATGGCTCACACCTCCTAGTGTGGAAAGCCTGAGCTCAGTCCCCAGCTCCTTAAAGGGGCAGGAAAGCAAAGCTCTGGCATATCCTGCTGCTGTTAAGTGTTTTGGGAGAGAAACCAACAGTACTGGAATTCTCCAGGACTCCTCCTCCTCTTCCTGCCCATCCTGCAACAGATGGGACTAGAGCTATACTGGACATGTTGACTCTGAGCTCCTAAGCTCAAAGGATCCTCCTGCCTCAGCCTTCCTCATAGCTGGACAAGTCACTATCCTGCTGTATTCTATCTGTCTGTCTGTCTATCCATCCACCCGTGTATCTATCTATCTTCAAGACAGGGCAGCTGTCTGTTTAGCTCCGGCTGGCCTGGAACTCGCTTTGTAGACTACCCTGGCCTCAAACTGCCTCCTGAATTAAAAGGAATTAGAAGGGCGCACCACCGTGACTGGGTGGCGACAGTACCGTATTTTAACTTGGGATAATCTGAGAACTTCTTCCTAAGAATGAGATATTTGAGTTAAGATTTGGAAGAGTCAAGGAAGGGGTGCCACAGGGCTGTAGGAGCACCCCAAGCAGAGGGAGGTGCAAGGCCTGGGACCCAGAGGCAGGAATGAGTTGAGGAGTGGATGCTATGGAGGTGAATGGAGGCTCAGAGGGGGCCAGGCAAGGCTTCTGGCTCTTTCTGTCAGAACTGGGAGTGTAGGTTGAGTTCTGGCCCAGGGTCCATTTAGACCATCTACTGAGTGGCGTTGCCTCTCCATGTCCGCACAGGATCTTACCCACCTTATTACCTCACCCCTTCACGGCATCTCAAGAGGCTCTGGGGCATAAGGAGGCATGAATTTGGGGGACATCAGTGGGGAACACGCAGCACATGCCAGTGAATGCTGGCAGCTCTTTGTCCATCCCACTCAGCCACTTCCTGCCATCTCCTCCTTCCTATGCCCCTTTCCCTCCCCCAAACAGTTCACCCCCCAGCCCTCCCTACTTCCCTGAACGCTGCTGAGTCATGGACTTCAAGGAACTGTGGGGTGTGGGGGGTGATGCCAACCCACCCTGGCACAGTCCCACCCTAGTCTCCTGCCTCACTCACCTGTAGTTCCTGGAACAACAATTCCGAAAGAACACGATGGCAGAGTCGGGTCACATGGTCCAGAGCGATGGCTGACGCTTCCCGGGCGGGTTCACTCTCAGGAGGGCCCACCCTGGCCAGTCGCTCAGCCAGAGACCTGTGAGGACCCACAGGGCTCAGAGTCAAGGCCTCCCAGCCCCCAGCGTCCCTGCTGGGATCCCGATTCCTGAAGCTGAGGCAGGGGGATGTAAAGTTCAAGGCCAGCCTGAAGGGGTCTGGAGAGGTGGCTCAGTGATTCAGGGCACCCACGTTCAGTTCCCAGCACACACACACACACACACACACAGAGAGCAAAATAAATCTTTTTTTAAAAAAGAAAGAAGCCGAGCATGGTGGATACAGTGGGCGGCAGAGGCAGGCAGACCTCTGTGAGTTCAGGGCCGTTCTAGGCTACAGAACGAGTCCAAGACCGACAGAAAGAGGCTAAAGGCTCATCTATTTGTAGGGTAAAACTCTTGCTTAGCTTATGAAGGCTTGGACTGGATTGCACTTGGTGTGAAAAACAAAACAAAACAAAAAACAGAAAAGGAGCAGCCTATGGGCACTCAGTAAAATATTTGAATACATATGCCATGGTTCAAGAATGGGGCCGCGGCTGAGCTGAGTGATCCCAGCACTCAGGGAGGCGGAGACAGGAGATCTCTGTGAGTTCAAGGCCAGCCTAGGCTACAAAGGATGGATGAGGCTACACAGAGAAACCCCGTCTTGAAAACCCAAAACAAAGCAAAACAAAATATAAACAAAATCCAACAATGACCACTCTCCCCCCCCCCCAAAAAAAAGAAAGAACGGAGCCGTGAGAGGAGGACTCCGGGCACCTGGGAAGAGACTCTAAGAAACCAAGACAGGAGTCCTGCGACCTCAGTTTCTTAAACCACAGGCTTGTTCCTGGATTGTGCTCTGGCTGGCGTCCCGGGTGTAACAGGTAGGAGTAAGGTTATGTCACATTATTTGTCACGGCTGGATGTTGATCTGTTTATGCGCCTCCATGGGAAAACATGTTTTTGCCATGTGCAGCTTGTCGCTAACTTAACTCACGTGACTCCCCTTAGCCCTCACACTGTAAATTGTCTGGCGCTCTGAATGAATCTGGCTGTTGCCTGAGACTTTATTCTGCCTCATTCATCCGCTCCATTCTCCCGGGCCACTGTCTCTAGATCACACCCCCCCACACACACACTGAGACAGGGTTTCTCTGGGTAGCTGTCTTGGAACTCACACTATAGACCAGGCTGGCCTCGAACTCAGAGATCCACCTGCCTCTGTCTCCTGAGTTCTGGGGTTAAAGGTGTGTGCTGCCACCGCCTGGCTGTACTTATGTTTTGGAGTGCATTGGTAGGTGTAGAAAATACCTGTCAGGATATGTGCACATAGCATTAACAATATTGATTTCTCCAAATAGGCCAGACCGTTCATCAGCAGCAGCAGCAGCAGCACTGTCATCATCATTTATTGTTATATTTATGGGGGTGTGCCTGACATGGCGTACATGTGACAGTGGAGCATGTCCTTCCTCCATGGGGGTCCCAGGACTGGAATTCAGGTTTTCAGATTTGTCTACAAGCGATTTCTCCACCGAGCCACGAATCCCCAATTTTATAAAAGCCACTTAAGGGGTGCAGCTCAGTGTTAGCGTGTACTAAAGAGATTTGAGGTGCTGGGTTTCATCCCAGCCACGGGAATAAATCGACAATGCCCAATAAGGTGGGCACTCACCTCCACTCCTGGCACTACGGAGGCAGAGGCAGGAAGATCAGAAATTTAAGGTTGTTTTCAGGGACACACGAGATCAGCCCCAGCACTTGGGAGGTGGAGAAAGTCAGAACTCTGTGAGCTCAAGACCAGCTTGATTTACATAGTAAGTTCCAGGACAGTGAGACACACACACACACACATGCACACGTTTATTGCATGCACATGTCGGGCTCAGAGGCGAAATCCCAGTTGTCTTTTTCAATTGCTCATGGGCACAGTGGCATAGGCCTTTAATCCCAGCACTCAGAAAGCAGAGGCAGGTGGATCTCTGTGAGGCCTGATCTACAAAGGAAGTCCAGGACAACCAGGGCAACACAAAGAAACCCTGTCAAAAAACCAAAAGAAAAAAAAAAACCCTCTCTCAAAAACAATATACAGAAATCTATGTGTGTATGGGTGTTTTGTCTGTATGTATGTCCATATCCACCATTGTGTCCTGTGCCTTTGGAAGCCAGAAGAGGGCATCAGATCCCTTGTGGCTAGAGCCATAGCCCGGGAATGTGGGTGCTGGAAATCAAACCCTGGTGCCTTAAAGAGAAGCCAATGCTCTTAACCATGGGACCATCTCTTCAGCTCCCACCTTATTTTTTGGTATAAATGTGTGTCACTGTGCCGGCTTTTACAATGGGCTGGGGATCCTCACCCAGCCCTTCAGAAGTGATTTCTTCCATCATTTATTTGGTATAGGCTCTATATGTCTCCAATTCTAACGCATCAATATTCTTCATCAGTGGATGAGTCCCACACTCTGGACAGGCAAAGGTCACCACCCCCACTGTCTCCAAGATCCAATGCCTCTAAAGTTCCACATATGCTCCCCGCCCCCCCAGGACTCAGTGACACCCACCAAGGATCCCACATCCTCAATTCAGCGTATCCAAGACTCCCACACACTGTCTCCACGGGTGTTCTCACCTCAGGGGAGGGCCACAGTTGACCAGTGAGATAGTCCTGCTGATGTAGTTGTCAGAGGGCAGCTCACGGATCCCTGGGTGCTCGTGAAACCGCTCCACTCTCTGCTGGAAGCTGAAGGAGGGGGGCAATGGGCAAAACAGATGGCACAGCCTACTGAGCCAAGGTCCCATGCCTGGCACTCAGCCTGCCATTTAAAGCAGATCCTGCTCCCTGGAATCTCTGACCCTCCTTTTCTTAACTTTCAATCACCCATCCCAAGTGCTGGAGATTGAACCCAAAGACTCTTACGTGTTAGGCAGCGTGCCCCTCTAGGGCTCGCCACACCCCAGCCCCTCACTGGGGATTCTAGGCAGGTGCTCTACCGCTGAGCCACGCCCCCAGCCCCTCACTGGGGGATTCTAGGCAGGGGCCCTACCACTGAGCCATGCCCCAGCCCCTCACTGGGGATTCTAGGCAGGAGCCCTACCACTGAGCCACGCCCCAGCCCCTCACTGGGAGATTCTAGGCAGGGGCTCTACCACTGAGCCACACCCCAGCTCCTCACATGTAAATGTTTTACTGTTGAGCCAGCCTCCAGGATTATCGTTGCCTTTCTTTTCTTTCTTCTTCTTAAAGATTCACTTTACTTTGAATTATGCATTTGCATGTGTCTCTGTGGACATGGGTGCAGTGCCTGGGGAGACCATAGATCCCCTTGGAGCTGGAGTTACGGACTACTGTGAGCTCCCTCACATGGATACTGGGATTGAACTGAAGTCCTCTGGTACACACTCTTTCATACTGACTGTCTCCATGTGGAGCAGATCTGGATGGCCAGACCCCTCAGGCCCATACTCTTCCCCATTGCCCTTACCTCTGCAGGAACTCTGCCAGCCCTCCCAGACAGCAATGTGCCATTCTCTCCCCGAATTCCTGACTGATGTGGGGTGCTCTCTCTGTGTGCTCTTCCAGCAGCTGTGTGGACCAGGAGGAGAAAGAGAGACACATTGAGGGGTTCAGCCCCTCTTTCTCCCCTCGCATGGCCCGGGCAGTCCCCTGCCTCCTCCTACCTCACAAACATCCTGGGCCAGGTTGCTGGGCCGGTAGTCCATGCTGCCCCACTGTTCCTCATCTTCCTGCAGCACTCGAAGAAGGGCTGCTCGGGTCTGAGCCTGCAACGGGGATGAAACAGCAGAAGTCAGGTGCAGCCTGGGCCCTTGCTCTCTCCTCCCACCCAGCCTCCCCTTGATGCTTCACCATGAAGTTCTGGGTTCAACCCACAAACTGCAAGGTCAAGATGAAGCATGGGAAGAGAAGCTGGCCAGAAACTCCCAGCTTCCTCCTTTCCTGTCTGGACTCTAGGACTTCATACTAAAACCCTGTGACTTGGTTTTCGTTTTCGTTTTTGCTTTAGATATATTGACCAGGCAATGGTGGTGTCGTGAGTGCCTTAATCCCAGCACTTGGGAGACAGAGGCAGGCAGATTTCTGAGTTTGAGGCCAGCCTGGTCTACAGAGCAAGTTCCAGGACACCCAGGGCTACACAGAGAAACCCTGTCTCAAAAACAACAAAAAGCTAAAGGATAGATATGTGGCTCAGTGGTGAATCACCTGCCTAGAATCCCCCAGTGAGGGGCTGGGGTGTGGCTCAGTGGTAGTGCACTTACAAAATGCCCCTGTTCCACCCCAGCAATATATGGGGTACACAAAAAGAACTCTAGAGGTTCATATCTGATTCCCTGGTCCAGCGGAGTGTCTTCAACTGAACAAGTGAGAGTATTTTGACATATGTGATTCTAGCAAACCCTCAATTAACTGCTTGTTGTTTTGTTTGGTTTTGTTTTGTGATAGTATCCCACTATGTAGCCCTGGCTCTCTTGGGCTCCCTATGTAGACCAGGCTGGCCTGAATGCACAGAGATCTGCCTGCCTGTGCTGTCTGAGGGCTGAGGTTAAAGTTCTTGTGCAACCTTGGTCATTCATTGCTTTCTCTGCTCAGATATGTGAGCGCGTTGCACAGATGCTGGTCTGCTATGAGCACCTGGGCCTTGCACTGAGACTCTGGGACTGGCCTTCTCTTGCTACACGGGCTGAAAAGTCTAAACCAACCAAATTTTTTTGTGCTTGGGAGGTGACATAAAATGTAGAGAAATGGCCAGGCATGGTGGTGGAGACAGTAACCTCAACCAGGGAGGCTGAGACAGGGGTCAAATAGGGAGACCCTGTGTCAGAAGAATAAAATTAAGAATAAAAAGAGAGTTACAGATATGGGAGGGGGAAGGGAAGGAGGGAGAAAAAGAGGTAAAGGACGGACGGTAGGGAGGAAGGAAGGAAGGTCTACTATGGATTTGTGTGTCAATGGCCTTTAGACAGGCCGCCGGTCACCACAGGGAAAGGGAGTTCGAAACAGTGAGTGGACAGGGTGGGATGGGATGACATGACGTGGGGGTGGGGGGTGGGGTGAGGGGGGCATGGTGGGGAGGAGCCTTCCAAGCCTAATGTGACCTTCCTCTTTCTACAGAATCCCTCCCCATCCCAAGAGACAGAGTCCTAGGTACCTTCACATCGGTGACACATTCATCTTCCAGACCTCGAAGTGTGCCAGCAGACAGGAGGGGCCCCAGCTCCCCATTCTCCAAGGCAACCAAATCTACCAGGCCCAGGATCTCCCTGGGATGGGGAAGTAGGAGACAGAGAGCTCTGTAAGAGGTGGGGCTGGACCATAGGCTCTTCCTGGAGTCCCCACAGCCACAGTGTGGGCGACCCTGGGCCACTCCCTTCCTCTCCCGGGGCCAGCCCTTCACATCTCTCAAAGGAAGTGTTTAGAATTATGTCTCCCTTGGCTCCAGTACTCGGAGTTAGCTCCATGATGGATGGTGTCCGGGAAGGACTGAGCTGTCAAGTTCAGGCATGATGAGCTGATGGGGGAAGCCTTGCCCAGGATCAGCTTTGCCAGGAGGCGCCCCCACCCCCCTTTCCCCTCTAAACTTAGGAGCTTAGCCTCACCTGGCCCTGGCAGGGTGGGGATGGGGCTTCCCAGCCCAGCTCCACACTTGGCCCTTTCCACACCTCCCATCACCCACCCTCACGAGAGCTTTCCTTGTGGGATCTGCTTGCTCAGAAATGCCATCTCCCTCTGACTCTTGGCCCATGCCAAGAGCCTTTCAGGCTCACATCCTGCCTCTACCTGTCGTGGATAGTCTCAGACCTGACTGACATGGATTCTAATGGCTACCAGCTGTTGCCTTCCTATTCTTTTGATCACAGTGCTCTGACCTTTAAAAAAAAAACAATTTTTTTTTTTAGAGACTGTGTAGCCCAGGCTAGCCTGAAACTCACTGCATAGCCCAGGCTCACATTGAACTTGCGATCCTCCGGCTTCTGCCTCTCAGTTGCTTGAGATTACAAATGTGTGTGACTTTGCTGGGCTCCAGGGCCCTCACTGTGCTACATCCTTTCATTCTCTGATGTGTGACTTGGAAGCGGCTAACTTCTCTCTCCCCAGAGAGGGTGTGAGGCCTAACCTGGTGGAATTAACCCGCACCACATCCTCTGCTCCCCTCACAAGGATAGAGCACCCGGAGATTCAGAGATGTAAGAATCGAGAAGTGGGGGGAAGGGTGCTCAACAATGTGGGGGCAGTCAGAGCCAACAGTGACAGAGTCCAGTGACCCAAAGGGAGTGGAACCCGCTGAAGACTCTTTAGCACCATCATGGTAGGCTGAAAGAGCTGTAAACCCGGCACACCTTAAAAAAATGAATCTGGGGGCTGGAGAGATGACTCAGCTGTGAAGGCACTGGCTGCTCCGGCAGAGGACTTGGGGGTCCAGTTCCCAGCACCCACAAGGCAGCTCACAACTGCCTGTCGGTCCAGCTTCACCGGGTCCAACCCCCCACTTCTGGCTGCCACTGGCATACACGTGCACACAAACACATGTAGATAAAAAGATTCTTTAAAATGTCTGCCTTGCTGGGCAGTGGGCACAGCTGCGATCCCAGCGCTCAGGAGGCAGAGGCAGGCGGACCTTTGAGTTCCGGGTCAGCCTGGCCTACAGAGTTCCAGACAGCCAGGGCTACACGAAGAAAACCTGGCTCAAAAAACAAAACAATAATCTGCCTAGCAGGCTTGTCTCTCTAGATACTTGGAGGGCTGAAAGGGGAAAATCGAAGGCTTGCCTGACATACAGAGTGAGTTCAAATCCAACCTGGGCTACCTGGACTAAGATCCTGTCTCACATAGGAAAAAAAAAAAAAAAGGTGGGAAGGTGAGGTCGTAGATCAGTGCAGACTGCTTGTTTACTATGTTAGAGCATGCAAGGCCAGGGACTGAATTCCCAGAACAGAGAGAAAGGGAGAGAATTTTGGCTTGTTTGCTTGCTTTATTTTGTTTTGTTTTTGAGACCAGGTTTCCCCATGTAACCCTGGCTGTCCTGGAACTCACTCTGTAGACCAGGCTGAACTCAGAGATCTGCCTGCCTCTGCCTCTCAAGGGCCTCTAATACAGGCTGGGCCACCACACGCTGCTGCATTCTAGAATTCTTGTATTTTGGTTGTGAGTCTAGCCATTAACAGCCACATTCTAGAATTCTAAGGCTCAGTAGTACTCAATCTGAGAGGCAGTGAAACAGAGATTTACAATGCTAAAATCTTGGCACTGGAAGGGTGGACAGCCAGTCCTGTTCATGTTATGAGCAGTTCATCAGTGACCAGAAGGGTTCCCAGCTCTGGACTGCGGTGCCGAGAACTCCAAATGAGAACATGCCATGGGGTTCTAGGTTTGGGGTGTGGAAGGACCACTGTGCTAAGATTTCAAGTCCCCAAGAGGCCAAGCACCAAGGTGTAGAGTGCTAACGCCTTAGGCCTGGGACAGTGCCGGCCTCAGATGCAGTGAATGAAGAAGGGCCATTATGAGGACCCTTCCCCGAGGCCATCAGCTGAGTCCACCGAGGTTCCAAGATTGGAACAATCAACAAAACTGGTTCAGGGTGGACGTGGGTGAGAGAAGGTCAGTAAGGGTTCGTGTCAGAGATGGCTGCACATTTTCGAGGGCCTACCTAATAACTCAACAAAGCCTGACCTCGGGAGAATCCTCCACTAAGATCAGTCTGTGGGGGGAGTGTCTTGTTACCTGACACGAGGGGCCCCTCCCACTGTGGATGGACCCATTCTCTGGGCAGTTGGTCCTGAGCTATACAATGAGTTAGCTGAGGCATAGCTTGTCAGCCAGCAAGCGACAGCCCTCCATGACTTCTGCTGCATTTCCTTGGCTGTGAGTCCCTTGGTCAGAGGTCATGCTGTGTGTGGAACAGCTAGTCAGCATGCCTTCAAATTCCTGCTTGAGTTCCTGCCCTGATTTCCCTCAGTGAGGGACAGTGAGGATTGTGACCTGTGAGCGGAAATAAACCCCTTCCCTCCCCTAAGTTGCTTTTGGTCACTGTGTATTTTTTTTAATCACAACAAACAGAATGAAAGTATGGGGGCGGGGGATAGAGGAGGATCAGAGATTGAAGGTGAGCATTTCAAGGTGTCAGTATCGCAGCCAGTGAAATTTATGTGAGGTTTGATTATTGTTAATTGGAGGGGGCGGAGAAAAAAAAGAAGGAGGAGGAGCTAGCCTGAAGGCTCTGTGGCTAAGAGCACTTGCTGTATTTTGCAGGGGTCCCAGCAGCCTTTTGGGACAGCTTACAGCGGGCTGGGGGCGGGACGGGGGTGGGGGAGGATCAAGCGCCTTCTTCTGGTCTCTTCAGGCCCCAGCACACCTGCGTACAAGCATATGCACAGACACACATGCATATAAACAAAAACGAAACACACACGCACACACAAAGCTGGGTACGTTTGCGTTTATAGCAGCCCTCAAGACGCAGAGGAAACCGACCTCGGAGTTCAAGGCCAGACTGAGCTACACAGCGGGACCCTGACTCAGAGAACTTCAAGCCAGCCTGCGCTACATGAGTGCTATCCCTAAATCCAATACTTCAGCAAGGTGTCCGGGGGTGAGGCGCGCGCGGCCCAGGGCGCCCAGGCTCACCTGGGGTACACCTGGTTGTGCCAATGCAGCAGCGCGTAGCGATCGGCCAGCGGGAGCCTGCGGCGCGCGGCCGCCCCGAGCCACTCGGCCAGCGCCTCGTGGTAGCCGCGCAGATAGACGGCTCCGGCGCGCAGAGCCGCGGGGTAGGCGGGCGCCAGACGGCCCCGCACGGCGGCCACGTCCTCCAGCAGCCGCGCGCGCAGCGCCTCCAGCTGCCCGGCTAGAGCCCCGCGCGCGCCCGGCGCCGCCGCCGCCTCCAGCCGCTCCCGCGCCGCGCGCGCCACCGCCTCGGCCCAGCGCGCGCGCAGCTTGCGGGCTGCCCCGGGGCCGCGCCGCGCGTCCGCCTCCTCCTCCTGCAGCAGCACGCGGCCCAGCTGCGCCACCGCGTCCACGCCCGGCCCCGGGGCCGCCAGCGCCTCCCGCACCAGCGCCCAGAGCTCGCGCTGCAGCGCCTCGTACAGCAGCGCCACGTCCCGCGCGCGCCGCCCCGCGCCGGCCTCGCTCTCCGCCGGCGCCTCCGCCTCCAGCTCCAGGATGTGCTCGTCCGCGCGCGCTAGCTCGCGCCTCTGGATCAGGCCCAGGATCTCCAGCACTGTGGGGAGGGGGGACAGAGATGTCGGGAAGCAGGGCCGGTGCCTCAGTACCCTCAAAATGAGACGGGGAGATTGAGGAGAGAGTAAGGGTGCGGGGCACCCAAAATGAGAGGGTGCCAAGGCTCGGGATAGGGCCACTAGTTCCTCTCCAAAATGAGTGCCTTGGTGACACTTGCCCTTCACCCTCAGCAGCTACACTCAAGAGAGCAGCCTAGGTTACAGAGTGAGAACATTCCACAAAAACAAAAAGCAAAACAACAAACAAAAACAGGTAAGTGAGATAGTTCGGTGGGCAAAAGTGCATGCTGACAAGTTTAACGACCTGAGTCCCATCCCCAGGACCCACATGGTAGAACTGATTCCTGCGGTTTCCTCTGACCTCCGAATATGTGATGTGGCACAGACAGACAGACACACACAGGCACTGAGGTGGGGGGCTGCCTGCAAGAGGCAAGAGGATCAAGAATTCAAGGTCTGTCTTGGTTGCAGAGCAAGTTTGAGGCCATTCTGGGATACACGAATCTCTGCATCAAAAAATAAATTAAAAAAAAAAGTCAGCAATGAGACCTCAGAAGGAACGTGATGAGGGAGGGAGTTGGGGAAGTAGAGGCTGGGGGGGGGGGCGCTGGGGCCAGGAGCTTTGGAGAGGAACCTGCTTGTTGGGGTAGAGGGACCCAGCAAAGCTGGGCGGTGTGCTCTCACAGCTGTCATCCTAGCACCTGGGAGGCTGAGGCAGGAGAATTGCCTTGGGCTGTGTTCTGGGCTCCAGGCTAGGCTGAGCTCCACAGAGAGGAATCTGATAAGGGCAGAAGCCAGGGGTGAGAGAGTTAGGGGAAGGGGCTGGGGAGGAAGGGACAGTGACAGAACTGGCCAAAGAGGAAGGAGTGTTTGGGTGCAAGAAATTTAGGGAAGGGAAACACGTTGGGGTTGGAGGAAGGGACTGGGCCACAGAGAAGGGTCTCAGGTGTGGCTTCTGGGGTTGAAAGGGGTGCTCACAGCCAGGTAAGTAAAGGATGGAGTTAGCCAAAGGTGAGGAGCCAAGGGGCAGGCTGGGCAGGGAGCAGAAATGGGGTCCTGGAGGTAGGAGGGCTGTGATGGTAAGGTCAAGCTCTACTAAGGTGACGCACTGCAGAAAGGGAGTTATAGGACTGAGAAGCCTTAGGAGGCCAAGGGGGAGGAGGGTCCCGTTGGCCAAGAGTTACCCTCAACACCTCCCCCCCCTCCACTTCCTCCCTGGCAGAGAAGCTATTTCCTGAGCAGCGCTATTTCTGCCCATCCGTTTCCAGAAGGCGGGGGCTCCTGTCACCCCCTCCTCACCTCTCTGCGGTGCCCTCCCAGTCCCTGGGGAGATGGGGCTGAAATAGCTTCTCTCCAGGATGTGGAGGGCATCAGAGGACAGAGGAGGCTTCGGCATGAAGTGGGGTGGGGCTGAGATTAAGTGGGGGTTGGCATGGGGAGGAGGAGGATGGAGTTTGCGGTGCCTCTGAGCAAGGCAGATTGAGATGGGGGAACATTTTAGCATCGAAGTAAGCTTAGCATTGAGATTTGTAGACCAAACAAGAAGGACAGGCCCGATGGGGCAGATATGTAATCTTGTCTACTGGGGAGGCTGAAGCCCAAGGAAATCTAAGTTCAAGGCCAGCCTGGGCTACCAAGCAAGTGTGGTGCCACACACCGAGCACAGTAATCCCAGGACTCAGGAGGCAGAAGCAGGAGGATCGCCCTTAAGTTGAAGGCTAGCCTCCTTCACACTGTGAGTTCCAAGCTAGCCAAGATTACACAGTAAGACCTTCTCAAAGACCATACAGAGGCTGGAGAACCACTCGGGTTACGAGCACTGGCTGCTCTTCCAGAAGGCTCAGGCTCAGTTCCCAGCACCCACACGGCAGCTCACAACCATCTGTAACTTCACTTCCAGGGGATCCAGTGCCCTCTTCTGGCCTCTGGGGACACTGTACCCAGTACACAGGCATACATGTAGACAAGCTCATAAAATAAATAAATAAAACAACAAAAAAAATCCCAAATACAAAAGGGTAGAAAAATATGGCTTCACTCCCCTGTACTGCAAAAAGAAAGGACCACGTGGTGGTGGTATACACCTTTAATCCCAGAGGCAGGCGGATCTCTGAGTTCCTGGCCAGTATGGTCTACAAAGCAAGTCCAGCACAGCCAGGGCTACACAGAGAACCCTGACTCAAAAACAACAAAAACCAATATATATATATATATATATATATATATATATATATAGAGAGAGAGAGAGAGAGAGAGAGAGAGAGAGAGAGAGAGAGAGAGAGAGAGAGAGAGAGAGAGAGAAAGAGAGAGAGAGAGGGAGAGGGTTGGGGAGATGGCTCAGCAGGTAACAGCACTTCAGCACTTGCCACCAAGTGTCACAAACTGATTCAACCCCCTGGATCCACACAGCAGAAAGGATTTTTGCAAGTTGTTGTCTGACCAACACACACATACACAGAGGGGGGCGGGAATGAGCGGAGACACAGAGACAATCCCACACCAGGATGGAAGGCCGAAATAGTGAGTCTACAATGTCAGGGTGCCGAGACTCCCAGCAGCCAGCCAGAGCTGGGAGGAGGCATGGAATTGCCCCTGCAGGTTGTCTGGTGGGCACAGCCCAGAACCAACTCTCCTGTCTAAGGCACCCTTGTGACCATAGGCTTGAAGACATTGACTTGAAGGCGGAGGGAGGAGGCTGCTCAGGCTGAGCTAGGGCAGGGGCGGGGCTGGCAATGCTCAGGCTAGGCTCTTGGCGGATTGGGTAGAGAGGAGCAGGGGCTGCTCTGAGTTGGTGCAAGACATGAGGCTGCCAACGGCCTTTGCAGTTGCTGCTGACACTCACATGGCGTGTGTGTGTGTGCGTGTGCGTGTGCGCGTGCGCGCGCGAGCGTGTGGGGTCAGAAATCAACCTGGAGAGTCTGGTCTCTCCTTTCACCAGGAGACAGAACTCAGGGCAGCACGGTTGGCCGGAAGTGCCTTCACCTGATAAGCCAGCTCGCTGGCCCCTTTCTTCTCCTTTCTCTCTCCCTCTTTCTTCCTTTGCTTATGTGATTTCTATCTTTTTTTCTTTTGTTTTTTTTTCAAGGCAGGGCTTCTCTGTGTAGCCTTGGCTGTCCAGGAAACTCATTCTGAAGACCAGGCTGGCCCTGAACTCACAGATATTTGCCTGCCTCTGTCTCCCGAGTGCGGCCATTAAAGGTGTGCAGCACCACACCCGGCTCGTGTGATTTCTTAATAAAATTTGTATTTGTTACTCTTGTATATATGTGTTTGATGTGTGTTGGGGATCGCTCCCTCTCCCCTCCCTCTGTCCTCTCTTCCTCCTTTCCGCTCTCTCTGTGGGTCACAGGAAAATTCTGTGGACTCCATTCCCTCTCTCCAATATTATGTGGGTCGCAAGGATCCAACTCATGTCCCCAGGCTTGTGGCCACCAAAGCCTTACCTACTGAGCCATCTTGCTGGCCCGTGTGGGCAGCGTGGCTTGAGATGGTGTCACAGACAAAGGCTGGGATGACATTAAGTAGAAACACGGGGTGGGGAGCCCCAGGGTGGATAGATGCAATGGTGAGGGGCCCACCGCGGGTCTGTATCGCATGCTTCCACTCACCTGACAGTGGCTCCTTCATCTTTGGGGGCTCGGGGACTTTGGGTGGGGGCTCGGGGGCCGCCTCGCCTGCAGGGACCAGTCTCTCCGCCAGGGATGCGCGCCGGGGCTTGGGCCCACGCCCGAGTCTCAGGAAGGCCAGCCTTCTAGCGGCTTCCCCTGCTGGCTCCTCATCGCCATGGGTTCGGAACCCCTGCAGCCGAGTCAGGAGGCCGAAATCTGCTGAGCTCCTCCGTATGCCCGGTGCCAGCACACGGCCCAGGAAAGAGCGGGCTTGCCCGTCCCCCGGGCTGCCTGCCCTGCGGCCTGAGGTCCAGCCCAGCCGGAAGGGGGCCAGACCGGCCAGTTTCTCCAGCGTGGCCCGCCGGCGGCACGAGGTCCCATTGGGTAGTGTCCCCAGCTCCTCGGCTTCTTCTTCCAACGTTGGAGGCTCTTCAAACGGGTTGCGAGAGGACCTCAGGGGCAGAGTCCCTGCCCGCGGCACCTTAGGGTCTCCCACCCCCAGGCTCTTTAGAATGGGCATTTTGACAGGCTGGCACCTGCAAAAAAAACGGCCAAGATGGTGTTGGTGATTGTGTTCCTATGTGTGGAGGGCTATGTTAGAAGGTGCCAGGCACAGGCGTCCACATTTAGAAACATTAGAGGCTTCACGCCAGACATACTTCTTGGCACACCCTTAATTCCAGCATATGGAGCTGAGGCAGGAGAATTGAGAATTTCAGGCAAGCCAGGGATGCCTGATGGCGTCGGATCTCAAAACAATGAAGACAAAACTGGGTGCAGCAGTGAACCTCTGCAATCTCAACACGGGGAGATGGAGGCAGGAGGGTCAGGAGTTCAAAACCAGCCTTGTCTACATTGTACAGTTCTTAGGCCAGCTTGACCTAAATTAAACTACATGCATTGCTCTCTTTCTCTCTCTCTCTAACACATACCCCCATGCACACAAAGCTGACCAAAGGAATGGGCATAGTGACATATCTCTATAACCCCAGTACTCAGGAGACAAACAGGGCTGACACCTGCCCAGCAGCGTGGTCTACATAGTGAATCCCAGCAAAGCCAAATGAAACCCAGTCTCAAAACAAACAAACAAACAAACAATGATCATAAGCAAGACAAAACAAAAGCTATAATGGAGGTGTGGCTCAGTGGTAGAGCCCCTGCCTAGAATCCCCCAGTGAGGGGCTGGGGGTGTGGCTCAGTGGTAGAGCCCCTGCCTAGAATCCCCCAGTGAGGGGCTGGGGGTGTGGCTCAGTGGTAGAGCCCCTGCCTAGAATCCCCCAGTGAGGGGCTGGGGGTGTGGCTCAGTGGTAGAGCCCCTGCTTAGAATCCCCCAGTGAGGGGCTGGGGGTGTGGCTCAGTGGTAGAGCTCCTGCCTAGAGTCCCCCAGTGAGGGGCTGGGCTGTGGCTCAGTGGTAGAGCCCCTGTCCAACATGGACAAGGTGTTGGGTGTGATACTCAACACTGCCAAAAAGCAAGAAACTTACTCAGTCTGGAGATCTGCTCTATGCAGGCAGTGAGGATACAGCTGTAACTATGTTAGAGCAGGTCCTGCCCTCACAGGATTCTGAGTTCTGTCCATCTCTAAGGTTCTCTCTCTGGTCCTTTGTCCCTCCCTATACCTCCCTCACAGCTGGAAACTATGATCACTTAGACCTGGATTTTTTTTCAGCCTTCATTACAGGCTCCATTATGTAGCTTAGGACGACCTCAGACTTGAGGTCATCCTCCTGCCTCAGTCTTCTAACTGTGACCACAGCCGTGAGCTGATTTAATTTTTGACACAGAACTCGTGGAGCCCAGGCTGGGCTTGAACTCTGATCTACCTGCCTCCACTTCCTGGATTACAGGGCTGAGCCACCACGGCCTTTCAGCTGCTTGGCACTTGTAGCTCCGCTTTGAAGACTTCACATAGCATCAACCTGACCCTTCCTCTCTCAAACCTTTCATAGCTCCCTAGTGCCCTCGGCACAAAGTTCAGGGCCCTCATCACCACCCAGAAGTCTGTGAGCTACACAGCTCATTGGAGCTAATAAGTCTCCTGCTTTGTTTTCTCTGAGTCTGACATCTGCCTGTCTTCCCACATGCAACCAGCTCTCCATGCAAGGCTGCCTCCTCCAGAAAACCCTCCTGAGCCCTGGGCTCCCTGTGGTTCTCTCTGCGACTGTCCCTGTCTGGATACAGGTCTGCATCTGCACTGAGAGCCTGTGAGGGCAGGGCTGGGCCTGTGTCAGTCACTTGTGTGTCCCTGGCTCAGAGCATGGGTCAGGCACTCTGGAATGGGTGCTAACAGGAAGCAAAGGAAGGAAGGAGGCAGACAGTTCATTCCTTGGGGGGGGGGGTCATGAGGCACAGGCCACACAGGACCTGAAGTCTGTGACAAGGGACTTGGATTGTTTCCCAAGGGCACTGGTGAGCTACGGAGGCATTTTATTTTTACCTTATTTCCAGTATTGTGCATAGAACGCAGGGGCCTGGTGAATGCTGGGCACACGCTCCACCTCTGAAGACATAGCTCGTCTTCGTGTCATTGTTTTAACTTTATCAGTATTGTGTGTGCCTAAGAGCAGTCGCCAGGGTGCCACGGCACGTATGAGGAGGTCAAAGGGCAACAGTGGCCATCAGCGCTCACCTTCTAAGGTGGGTCCCAGGGACCTGAACTCAGGTCAGCAGGTTTAGCAGCAAGGGCTTCTACACACCGAGACCTCCCAAAGTTCCCCCTCTCTAGTCCCCTTTTCATCTTTCTTTGTTTGCAAAATGTGCCCTTCAGGTCCAGCAAGATGGCAGAGGCAGACATCTGTAAGTTTGAGGTCAGCCTGGTCTACATAGTGAGTTGCAGCCAGCCAGGGACTCACTATCTAGACTCTATCTCAGAAAAAGAAAAAGTCAAATAAGAAGCACCCTTCAGGGTAAACGAGATGGCTGGCTCCGTGGAAGATCTCCTTCCCGGCATACATGACCCCCTCGTTTCCACCCCAACATTAAATTAAAAAACAAAACAAAACAAAAAACAGAACTACTCAGAACATTTAAAAAAAGTATTAAAAGCGAAATTAATGTCCTGGTGTGGTAGCTCACAAGTGTGGTCTCAGAGCTCAGGAGGTCAAGATGAGAGCGTCACCTGAGGTTGCAGCTAGCCTGGGTGATGCAGTGAGTTCCAGAATAGCCTGGGATGCAGAGTGAGACCCTGTCTTACAAAACCGCAAAGCTGGAGGCTCCAGAGCCAAGCAGTGGTGGTGTACGCCTTTAATTCCAGGCAGAGGCAAGTGGGTCGCTGTGAGTTCGAGGCTAGCCTGTTCTACAAAGTGAGCCCAGGACAGCCCAGGCTACAAAGAGGAACCCTGTCTAAAAACAAAACAAAACAAACAAACAAACAAAAAAGCTGGAGGCTGCAGAGTCAGCTCAGTCCAGTAGCTGACGGCCTTAGTTTGAATCCCAGCACCCTCATGGCAGCTCACAACTATTTGAAACTCCAGCCCAAGAGCACTCAGCACCCCTGTTCTGGCCTCTTCAGGCACCAGAAATGCAAAGTGGTATACAGACATACATGTGGGCAAAAGGTGCACACACATAAGATAAAATCAAAAATTAAAAAAAAAAAACAGAAGTGGCGTCTTGCAAGTCAGTACTTCCTTTTATTTTGCTTATGTCATGAGCCCGTGACCCTCTGGTTCCCTTGTTTTAAGAGTTGCATAATATTCCAGACAATTGGGGTGTTCATTTTTCCTCCGTGGGCTCGACCCATAGGTCTAGTTTTGAACTGAGCCAGTGTGTGGAGGGGACGCCTTGGAGGGAGCCTGAGGCTGTGCGTAAAATGTCTGTTCTCCTAGGACAGGAGTCTTCCTCACTCCAGACTCTAAACCTCCACTGTTGCTTCTTAGCCTTTCTGTTTCTAGACACACCATTTGCAACCTCCCTCCACCATAACAACATCTTGCTTGTAGCCCCCATGGCAGCGTAAAATCGATACACCCCCCTCCCGTGCATTCACCCTCTTCACACACCTATTTGTTCGTCTGTTCTCCCCAGAAGGCTCCGCATGCCTCACCCAAAAGTGCCAGGGGCAGGGGGTACAGCAGGGTGGCTCGGTGGGCAGAGGCACTTGCCACCGAGCCTGACAACTTGAGCTTGATCCCCGGGACCCATGTAATAGAAGGAGTGAATGTAATAGTGAAAGTTGTGTTCTGACCTCTCTCCCGTGCACTATGGATGGGAACCACACATACACACATACACAAACTATAACAAAAATTTGTTCTATCCCTCCCAGTAATGGCTCTAACATCTCCCCCAAACTACCTCCATGCCCTGTAGCTGCTGGTTCCAACCTAACCAGCCATGCCCAGACTTTATCCGCCGCTCACTCAGTTGGTCTAACCACCGCCAAACTTGCCTCCAGGGCCCCTAGGACTCTTCTCAGCATATTCCCATCACACTCCCAAACTGGCAGCGGTATTCACCCCAACCGCTCCCCCCACCTCTTCCCCTTCCTGGCTCCGACACCTCCCTCTACAACCTGGCTCCGACATCCTGCCCCCTCCAACGCCCTCTACTACCTCCTGGTGCCCAGGCCCCTGACTCACTTCCGAGCCTCGCTCAAGCCCCCCAGCCTCCGGGTCCTGCAGGATGTCTCTGGCCACCAGCGTTTCCCTCTCCCAGCCCCTCCTCCTCTTCCTCAATGCCAGCCTTTCCCCAAACCCTCCTCAGGAATCCTGACCCAAGTTACAGACCCTGACAGCAAGCCCACAAGCTTGGGTATGGTGGCACAGCCCCCTTAATCCCAGCCCCAGGGAGAGGGTGAGCATGTGCTTTTGAGACCTGGATTGCATAGAGAGACCCTATGTGCCCACGAACCTGCAGGTCCCCAGTGGTAAAAACATGCCTTTAATCCTGGCAATGGTGGCGGTCAATCCTAGCCTCCTCCAAGGCAGGGGATGTGACCCAGTTGGTAGAATACTTGTCTGGCTAGCATGAAACCCCAGATTCCCAACCCAGCACCAGGCGCAGGCATACAATCCAGGCCCTGTGGAGAGGGAAGAGAGGACCAAGGTGGTCAAAATCCTCCTGGGGCATATAGCAGTTTGAGGCCAGCCTGGGGTACATACAACCCTGTTGGAAATTTTTTTTTTCTTTTGAGACAGGGTTTCTCTGTGTAGCACTGGCTGTAGACCAGGCTAGCCTCCAAATCAGAGATCCGTCTGCCTCCACCTCCCAAGTGCTGGGATTAAAGGCGTGCGCCATCACTGCCCGGCCAAAAGAAATACTTTTCTTAAAGCCCCCCCAGGGCTGCATTCGGGACCTGGTCCTGCTAGGTTAAGCATACTTAGGCCTGAGTCTAACCAACAGCCCCATTGCGGACCTTGACCATCACCAGCCAGGGCAGCCTGAATGGCCAATCCTGGCCTTCCACCTTCTCTCCTTCTTTTTTTCCTTAGTTAAGCTTTATTAATTTATTTGTGTGGAGGCATGCACAAGGGCTGCAGTCTGAGCGTGGAGGTCAGATGTAAGCTTTCGGGTGCTGAGGCCTCTCTTTCCGCCTTGTGGGTCTCGGGGAGGGAGGCCAGCTCCTTAGGGTAGCAAGCACCTTCCCCTGCTGATCCATCCTGACAGCCCTTTCTTCCTTTCCATATATCTGTCTGTCTGTCTATTTATCTGTCCAGAGAGAGTCTCAGTCTATAATCCAAGCTTGTTTAAACTGGCCAGCCTCCTGCCTCAGCCTCCCTAGTGCTGGAATTACAGGTATGTGGCTGTAGCCCGGCTTTCTGGTTGCTACGACCCTCACCCTGTGGGAGGCAAGCAGCGCTCAATGCCCGCTGGGCTTCAATTCCCCATGCAGCATTAGAGTGCATAGACTGACACCCCCTGTCTCTCTCGTCTGTGAGTGGCCCCCTCCTTCCCAGGAGCACCACATCCCTCCAGGCATTGCCTGCTGTCTGCCTTCTGCCTTTCCCGCAGCACCCACCAAACTCAGCCTTCACCCTCCCTCTGCCCACCCAGCCCCTCTGCTTTCAGGGTTCTGGGTTCTGATGAGGCGCCCGTCCTTGAAAGAACTTGGGGGCATGCATTCTTCACCCGCACACAGACACTCACCTTTTGTCTTCTGTTCCTGCCTGTCCCTCTGTACCCTCTTGCTGTCCAGTCCCCAGACTACTTGGGCCAGGACTGCTGAGAGCTTGGATCTGGGGGGGAGGGGGGTGGAGGAGGACAATTTCCTGTCAGGAAGCCCCTCCCTCTCTGGGGCCAGGGGCTGGAAGGCCCCATTATCTGTCTGCACTTCTAGGCCAGGCTGTGGTTGGGCCCTGCTGTGACAAGGACCACAGCCCCCTGTCCCCACCCTCACCCTCCCTCCCAGCTTTGCTGGAATCCGCCCGCCCTCCTGCCTGCTTTTCACGCCTCCCAAGGTAACAACACCATCCTGTGTACCCAGGAGAGACGCCCTGAGCTGGACAGGGGCCCACAGCTGTGCTCTAGAGTAATGAAGATGTGAATGGGGTCTCAAGGGAGCCTGTGTCCGTCTTGTACCCCCTGCTCGGGGGACAGGATTCAGAGGACAGTCCACTGGCCCCAGAGGCTGGGCCTGGAGACACAGTGGGATGGCCCAAGCATGGCCAGTCAGGCGGAGGTGGCGCAGACCTTTAATCCCAGCAGAGGCAGGCAGGACCTCTGAGTTCAAGGCCAGCCTGGTCTACTGATCGAAAGCCAACACACAGAAAAGGCCACACAGAAAAACCCTGTCTCGAGAACAAAGGAAGAACAAAGAAAAGTAGTTTTCTCTATGCCTAGCAGCCTCTGTACTAGGATTCTACGATTCATCCTCCGATCCTGCTGTGGTCCAGTCTCCCAGGGACCTGGCTGTTCTGGGTCATATCCACACAGTACATTCCACTAGCTGATGAAATCCGTCTCCTTTTTTTCTTCTTTTGAGACAGGCTCGCACTATGTAGCCCAGGCTGACCCAGAACTCAAAATGATCCTGCCTCCCAAGTGCTGGGATTGAAGGCATGTGCTATCAATCCTCCCCTTCTTTGTATGTGCTGGGGAACTGAACTCAGGACCCTGTGCACACTGGTCATATGGTACTGTTTTCCAGTCCACATTTTCTCCTTTACAGATTCCCCAACTCACCCCCTCCAATGAGGACGCAGTGAATCTGACCCTTTTTTAAAGTGTAATATTTATTTGCTTCATGTGTGGGACAGACCGCATGCATGCATGTCCCTGCGTCGAGTGCATGCGGTGCCCAAACAGGCTAGAAGGAGGCAAACCCTCTGGAGCTGCAGTTACAGATGACGTGCGGGTAAGGAGCAGCCTGTGCTCTTAACCTCGGAGCCCTCAAATCACACTTTTGTGCCTTGCAATTTAGTGGGTCCTGGTGTACTCACAGAGTTGTAACACGCCAGCATCTGAATCCAGGACATCTCCAACACCTTGAAGAGACACTAAGGACTCTGGCAGGTCTCCCTCTGCCTCCTCCCAAATCCCCGGGAAACCAGGAACCCGGGGCCTGTCTTTCTCTGCGGAGTCCTTCCTTTTGAACAAATTGAACGATGTGACCTTTTGTGTCCGGTTCCTTTTTCACTGAATGTAACATTTTCAGGCTTCATCCTCTTTGTAAGGGTCAGTCTCCCCAACCGCGAGAGGGGGTGTGGGAGGGATTAAGGGAGTGAGTGGGGAGACGCTGTCTGTCCCCTGGTGGTGGATGTGAGAACTGCAGCTGTCAGAGCTGGACCAGGGAAGGCTTCGGAGAGCCCCATTCCACCTCTGGGACCCCATCTTACCCTGAACAACACTTGGGACCACAAAGCCCCTAGAAACCCACCTAAATCCCTCTCTTAATATTCTCTAGGCCCCACTTGATTTGCTTGTTTATTTGAAAACAGGATCTCACTGACAGCCCAGGCTACCTTGGAACTCACTGTGTATACTAGGCTGGCCTCACACCCAGCTCTGCCTACCTCTCCCTCCCAAGTGCTGGGACGCAGGAAGTGCTACCAGGCCTGGCTTGAATAATTCTATTTATACGTGCAGTTTGATTTGCCTGCACTATTATTACCAAGAAAAAATGAAACCCTCAGTTAAGAGATGAGGGTCTTGGGTTCAAATTCCTCAGTAGCTGAGCATGGTGGTGCACGCCTGTAATCCCAGCACTTGGGAGGCAGAGGCAGGCAGAACTCTGCAAGTTCTAGGCCAGCCTGGTCTACAGAGTGAGTTCAGGACAGCCAAGGTTGCACAGAGAAACCCTTGAAAAATCAAAACACAAAAACAAACAAAAAATTCCTACCTCTTGGGAGACTGAGACTGAAAGTTGCAGGTGGGCTGTGCTGCAGTGTGGGAGACCATGTACAGAAGGAAAGAAGCCAAGTGTTCGTCTCACATATTTCAATTTCAGTATTTGGGAAGAATTTCAGTATTTGGGAGACAGGAGGACGGCCTGAAGCTCAAGGTCAGCTGGGCTACAGAACTAAACTCTGTCTCAAAAGCCAAACAATGCTTACCTAACAGGGAAGTTAGTGTGGCCGCAAAGGTCATTTCTCAGGCCAAGGCTTACTGAGACTGCTGACCCCTTAATCGCCCCAAACGTGGGAGCTGACTGCATAATTTGTACAAGTGGAGAGTGTGTTCTCCTCTCCACAAAAGAAACGGAAAACAACTCCCAGCACTCTAACTGGGTGTGGCGTTCACACCTGCTGCCTCATCCCTGAGGTGGAGGTGGATCAAGCCAACCTCAGCGGCAGGAGGACTTCCAGGCTGCCTGGGACGCGCACGGCACCCAGTCTCAAAATCAATCCAGGCATAGACAGGGTTGGGCCAGGGATGAAAGTGCTAGCCTGTGAGGCTAAGGGCCCAAGTTTGATCCTGGGGACCCACAGAGTGAGAGCACACAACTGACTCCCAGAACTTGTCTTTTGGGAGTCATATGCATGGCCCCCTGGAAGAATTAATAAGTTGTTCAAACGTAATAAATAAATAATGCCTGCTCTGCCACTCACTGTTTCCCTGAGCCTTTGCTTTTAAAGCTTATGTATTTATTTTTTGTGTTTGGTGGTCTGCTGTGTGTGCAGTAACTTGGGAACCCAGAAGAGGGTGTCGGAGTCCCCGGAACTGGAGTCAGGGATGGTTGTGAGCTGCCACGTGGGCGCTGCGGCCCTCTGGATGAGCAGCCAGTGCTCTTAACCGCTGGGCCACCTCTCCAGCCCCCACCTCAAACTTTAATATAATTTGCTTACTTGCATGTTTCCATAATTTAACTTTTAAAAGTGTTTCTGCTTAAAAGCCAGTCCCGTAGTCGGCTTGCTTGAGCTAGCTCTAGCTCATAGCTATTATCCTCCATCTCTTTTGCCTTCATTCTGTCGCATGTAGCCCAAGCTAGTCTCAAGTTCACTATGTAGTTGAGGATGACCTGGAACTTCTGAATCTTGTAGAACACGGCCGAGCTTGGCAACCTCTAATTTTCACAAAGGGAAACTGAAGCTCAGGAAGGCTTTTAAAGACAGCTAGACAGAGCCCCCAGGAGCACCGGGCTCTGGACCAGGATTACACAATCCTCTGCCCTCTCCCTTTCATCCCACAACGGCACTGTGTGACCTCAGCACAGCCCTCACCCTCTCTGGTCTGTTTGCCCCTGCAAGCCAGCACCTGTTTGGGCTTCCAGCCAGAGAAGCAACCAAGACACCCTTTCACTCATTGTACAGACTGGGAAAGTGACACCAGCAAGGGCTACCAGTCACCCACCCTCTGCCCCAGGGCTGAAACTCAGGATAACCTTGGACTCCTGATCTTCCTCACCCCAGGGCCTGGCTTCAATTTTGTCTTGTTTTCTGAGACAGGGTCTTTCTTGTAGTCTTGGCTGGTCTCAAACTCGGAGCAACCCACCTATCTCAACCTCCTGCCTGTCGGGAAGACAGGCACACAGCCTCTCTGTCTCTCTGTCTTTCTCTGTCTCTGTCTTCTGCCTCTCTCTTTATTCCTTTTTTCTGCAGACCTCGACAGCTTGAGTTTCCCTTTGTCTCTTTCATTCCTTCCCTCTGCCTTGGGCCTGGCTCTCTCTCTCTCTCTCTCTCTCTCTCTCTCTCTCTCTCCCTCTCCCTTTCCCTCTCCCTCTCTCTGTCCCTTTTCTGTCCTTTTGTGTCTCTGTCCTTGGCATCTCTGTCTGTCCCTCTTTGTGACTCTGCTTCTTCCCGCCTGTGTCTGTGTGTCTTTCTTATCTCTCAACATCTCCCGCTGCTCTCCTTCTCAGCATCTCCCTACACAGTAACTCGGATTCTCCTGTGAGAACTTGCTGGAGCCCGGCGCGCCCAGACCTGCCTCCGCCCCCAGACACCCCCACCCCCGCTCCCCACGGCCAGCCCAGACCTGTGCCTTTAAGAGCCAGCGGCAGGGGGCGGGGTCTCCGCGGGCCCCGCCCCTCCCCTGACGTCCCTTCCTCCCCGGCCCCTTGGTCGCCACCCTCCGCCGCCGCCTCGGGCCGGGTCCGCGCCCCCTCCCCGGCCCTCGCCCGTGCACCCTCCCGCCCGCCGCCCAGATGGTGCCCCGGCTTCCCCTTGCACGGGGCCACTAGGACCCTCGGTGTCTTCTCCCCTCCCCCGTCCTGCCCTCGCTCGCTCTAGCTCAGCGAGGACTCGGGCGTCCACGGCGCCCAGCTTTTGAGCTCGCGTCCCCAGGTCGGCTGGGGGGGGAGGGGAAGAAAGGGGACCCCGGGATCCCCACCCCCCCCACCCGGCCGTCCCTGTCCCCTTCCCTCCTGGGACCCCAGAGAAGATGTCTTCGAGGACGGCGCTGGCCCCGGGCAACGATCGGAACTCGGACACGGTGAGTGGGGCCCAGCCCCTCGGGGGTCCTCTGCCTGGGTCCAGCCACGGAACCCCTCGCCCTCCGGGCCGCTGGCCCTGCCAGCCCGCACTCCTTTCCCGGCTCCACAGCCCACACTGACGCTTCCCCTGACTTTGAGGCCTCTCTGCCCTCTTCCCCGCAGCCCAGCCCAGCCCGACCCCTAGGGGCGCCCCTGTCTTTGGACCCTTCTCTTGTCCCTCTGCAGAGCGCTTCCGCCCGGTCTCCTCCCTCCAGGAAGCCCCCTCCCCTGCCAGCCGGCAGCCCCTCCCTTCCCCGTCGGCCCGGTCTGTCGCCCAGTCTGTTCCCCGCTTGCCCGCAGCCTAGGCTCGACCCTTCCCGGATGGCACGGCCCCTGGTCCCCGAGGCGCAGCCTTGGCTGCCCCTCGGGCAAGGCTAGACCCAGCCTGGCCCTGCCGTCCTCCCTACCTCCTGCCGAGTTGGGGTGCTGGCTCCCCCTGCCACCCCTGGCTAGTCCCCAGATCCGCCTGGGCTCCTGCGAGCCCCCTCCCCCAGGAAGCCAAATGGAACCCGGGCCCAGGGCCCTGCCCGCTTTCTTCAAGGTGTCTCCACTCCTCGGCCAGGCCCCGCTGTGCCCAGTTGCCCTGTCCTTGAATCATTGGTGCCTCTGGGGTCTCCCAGGCGCTTCTGCTCCTTCTACGGGAAGCCTTGGCTTCCAGCCTGTGGGCTCCCATCCCAGGTTGGGGTTCCAGGCCCCGGCGCAGGCTGACTCCGGCTTCCTCCTAAGCCTCTCCCCAGCCTCACCTCACCACCCACCTCATCCCCTCCCCACACCTCCTGCTAACTGGAGCCCACTTTCCTTGCTGGAGGTCGGGCTTTCTGGAGGAAGCCCCCGGCTCCAGCTTCCTGTCCTCCCCAGTCCTTAAGCCTTTCTTTGACCTCCTTGTGCCTGAGCTCTTAGCCCTGACCTCTGAAGGAGGGACTCCTGGCTGCACCCTGTCCCCATCCCAGGGCTCCCTTCTCTCACAGCAGCCGGGTAGGACTCCCCTCCCCTGCATTTCCCATAATTCTGACAGCTCTCCAAGTGTCTAAACACCAGCTCACCGACTCTTCCCGCTGGGATGTGGCTTCTTCAGCAGCCACCCTCTTAGCACCTTCAGCCCAGCGTGCAGCTACACACTTTGTTTTGAGACAGTCTGTGTAGACCAGGTGGGCCTTAAACTCACAGGGATCCACCCGCCTCTGCCTCCTGAGTGTACCCAGAGGCGTCTCTCCGTGTCTCTAATGGGTATTGCAGATGGGCCCCCTCTCCCCTGTTGGTTTCAAGTTGGAGGTTTCAACCAGACCCACCCACTTTGGTTCCCCAGTCATTCCAGGGTTCAAATACTTCCTCCATGTGCCACATTGCACCGTGTCTTCAGGCTCCTGGCTATCCCTGCCTGAGTTGATTCCTGCTTTGTGTGTGTTGGGGCGGGGGGTTGTAACGATTTGAGTCCCGCAAAGAATTAACGAAGACATGTGGGTGAAGGCTGGTACATAGGCGGTGCTCATGGCTGTTGACTGCTGGTATGACTGGATGTGAGTCAGAAGGCAATGCATTCTCAGCTACAGCCGTCATTAGCTGTCGGGCAAGCTCACAGACAGCCTCGGTTTCCTTGTAAGTCGGTTGGTGGTGGCACCTCCTGGACAGGGACTTGCTCAGGTCCCGTGTTGTGATTATTCCTATCTTAACTGTTTGGATAAACTCAGATTCACATCACATTGCTGTGTGACCTCGGGCCAGTGACCTCACCCCTCCAGGCCTCAGCTTCCAAATCTGTATAATTGGTCTCCTAGCGGGCTTTCCTCTTTCCCGATTTCCTAAGATTGTTGGCTTGTAGCGGGGATACTGGGATGGGCAGTTCTGTCCCCTGACTCCAGTCTGTAAGGAGTCTTGTCTGGAGTGACACCTGTCTTCTTCTGCAGTCTGAGGTTGCAGACCCCAGCCCTGCTGCCTGGTGACTGTGGTGGCAGCCACTTAAGGTCACACTCTTCTACCCCAAGTTCTAGAGCCACAGAGACCAGGGGCCAGCTCCTCTGTATCTCCTAGCAACAGGCACGGTGTTCAGGTACCAGCCGTAGGCTGGTCAGGAGGGATCCGGGCCAGTTGGTGGTGCTAGCCAATTTTAGCTTCTAACCCTGACCCCTGGAGGTTCGTCACCCCCTGCCACAGCTACCCCTTTGTAGGTGTCCCTTAGCCTTCAGTGGCATGCCTCCCTGAGCCCCCTGGAAACACCCAACAGGAATTCTTCTCCAGGCTCATAGCTCTGTGGGGATCAGAGCTCCTATCTTCCATCTCCACCACCTGCCTGCCCCACCTGGGGCCCTGAAGGTGAGCGGCTGCTGGCATCTGGGAAGATCAGCACTCAGGAGCCCGAAACCTAGGCTGGAGTCCCGGGCCTTCTCATTCACCTGTCCTGTTCCCTTGGGGAATCTCGGAGTCTCTGGGCTTGAGAATGCTCACTGTGGCTGGACCCACAGGAGCTGAGGTGCGAGTGGCGTGAGGTAGGCGAACTCCAGTGGTGGGCATCAACCATCAAGCCTCGGGTAGCCTTTTGGTTTTCTCTGGCTGTGCCTGTGCCTAACACATCCATAGCACAGTACTGAGGGTAAGTGCCAGGGCCTTGCACATGGTAGGCAGGAATTCTACTGCTGAGCCACACCCCAGCCCCTGATTAACAGTTACTCTAACTGCCACACTAGCTCTTCTTAGCTCTTCTTTCACTTGTTACTGAGGCACGAGCTCACTGAGTTGCCCAGGCTGGCCTTGAACCCACTCTATTGTTCAGACAGACCTTGAATTGAAAATCAGATTGCCTCTGCTTCCTAAGTAGCTGAGATGACAGGCCTTATGGACTTCACTCTCTTGCCTCTTGTGAGGAAGCTGTGTGAACATGGCTGGTACTTGGCTATTCTGGCCTTTGTGGGGGTGCAGGGCCTCCCTCACTGAGTTTGGTCAGGAACTGAGTATAGGTGAGGGGCCTGTTTGTACAAGACCTGGCTGATGCTATCATCTTCCTAGTGAAAGCTGCGTGGGAAGCAGGTGTGGTAGGGTGAGCCAGTGAGTTACTTGGGAAACTGAGGCAGGAGGATTTCAAGTTAGCAAGACCTTATCTCAAAATTCAAGTTAAGATGAGGGTAAGGGCTGGGTGGGGGGATGGGGAGACTATGTAAGTATGAGGACCTGAGTTCAGATTCCAGCACCCACATAAAAGCTGGGCATGGTGGAACATGCCTGTATCCCCAGCACCGGGTGGGGGGTGGGGCAAGTAGAGATGGCCAGATACCAGGCACTTGCTGGCCAGCCAGTCCAGCTGAAATGACAATCTCTAGGTTTAGTGAAGAGGGAGTGTTTCAGAAACTAAGGTGGAGGGTAATGGAGGAAGATACCTGAAACTGACCTCTGACCTCCACAGGTGAGCACACCTGCATACATACAAAAAGAAGCAGGTACTGAGGTCTGGCTCAGTGGTAGAGCCCCTGCCTAGAATCCCTCAGTAGGGGCTGGGGGTGTGGCTCAGTGGTAGAGCTTCTGCCTAGAATCCCCCAGTGAGGGGCTGGGACATGGCTCAGTGGAGAAGTGCTTCTCTAGTGTATGAGAACTGCACAAAAGAATTAAAAACAAAAACAGGCATAGAAGTATGAATCATACTAATGTGATAATATGGTGAAATGCCTGTGTTCAGGTCCCAGCTCCAGGCCTCAGTTTCCTCTGCCTGTAGAATACATCAGCTGTTCACCCTTGTGAAATGCTGGTCATTGCTGTGGAGTGGTGAGCCCAGGCCTCGGCTCGCTGGCCGTCTGGCCTTTTCCATTCCTCCCTGTCCTGTGTCCTGTTTTCCTCCAGCCGTGAGGAGGACATGAAGGGAGATCAGCCAGGGCCTCTGGCTCTCAGGGCTCTGGCCAAGAAAGAAAGGCCCAGTCCCTGGAGGTTCCCAATCAGGACAAGTCACCTCGTTGGGGAGGCTGGGGAGGGGCAGGCCAACAGGAACGGAGGAGTTGATGGTGTGGGAGATGGCAGGGCGGCGGAGGGCGGGAAGGCTGAAACAGTGTTTCATGGAGAGGGGGACAGAATGGTCAGGGCTGTGTTGGGACAAAATGAAGAGTTCTACTGTTTGCAGGAGAATCTGGGGCAGCAGTGATGGCGAGACAGTAGCCCCCATCCATCGAATAGGATTTAAGACCCTCTCAAAGCTCCCCGAGATGCGGCTATTCCAAGCACTAGTTCTTTTTTCCTTGTAGATGTGGGCTGATGAGAAGGGTCATTTATAAATTAGGTACAGCCTGGGCATAGTGGCATTTGGGAGACTGAGGCAGGAAGATCAGGAGTTCAGGGCCAGTCTGGGCTTCATAAGACCCTGTCTCACCCATAACAGAAGGGCTGATGTGCATGTATGTAATTCCAGCCTTTGGGAGCTGAGGTGGGAGGATCTTTACAGGTTCCTGCCTGGCTTAGGGCTGCAGAGTGATACACATGGTGGCTCACGCCTTTAATCCCAGCACTCAGGGAGGCAGAGGCAGGGGGTGAGTTTGAGGCCAGCCTGGTCTACAAAGGGAGTCCACAAGAGCTAAGGCTACGCAGAGAAACCCTGTCTCAAGAAAAAAAAAGGGGTGGTGGTAAATAAATACGTCAGTAAATAGGAAACCATAACATTGCAGTAATAGAGAGTCTAATGATAGGGAGTCTAAGCTCATCTTCTGTTACATGGTAAGTTCGAGGCTAGCCTGGGCTACTTAAGCCTCTGTCTTTTTTTTTTTTTTTAAAGACAAACAAAAAAACCCCAAAAGACAAGGAAAGAAAAAAATGCAAAAATATATTGTTAGAGTTTTCAGCTTAACACTTTCACACCATGGAACGCTGGGTCGTGGGTAGCCAGGAGACTGTAAGATGTCTGGAGATGGTCAACTGGGAATGAGGAAGACCAGGAGTGGTGACGCAGGCCTGTGTTCCCAACACTGGGTGGGTCAGGAGTTCAAAAGCTTACTTTGGCTCCATGTTAAGTTTGAGGGCAGCCTGAGCTACCTGGGACCCGTTCCCACCCTCCCTACTCCCCTTCCTCAAGAAAAATAGATGGGGCTGGCCCAGGGGCATGGATAGATGGAATAGGGTGTTGGGGTTTTTGCTGGCCAGAACCGGGTGTTGGGTTGAAAGGTCAACACTAGTGGCGTTTAGAAGAATATAGTCTACAGATGCAGGACTGAGAGTCGGGGCGCGGTGGTGGGTAAGAACTTCTGAGACCTTAGCGGTCTCACAGCTCACCCCCCCCCCCCAGTTTTGTGCTGGGGACAACTGAAATGGCTCCCCAGAGCTTGGCCCTTCTTGAGATGGGGCCTTGGGGAACCCGGGATGGGGGTCTGTGATTATCATCCCATCCATTGAGAAGTGGAGGCAAGAAGATGGAGCATTACCAACCAGCTCAAAGCCAGCCTGGGCTTCAAAAGAGCCTGTCTCCACAGAACAAAGGGAGTAACTTGCTGTGTAGCCCAGGCTAGCCTGGGACTCAATATATAGTAGAGGATGACCTTATTTGTCTTCCTGCCTCACCTCCAGGAGTGTCATCACGCCTGGTTATGTGGTGTTAGGACTTGATGCCTGGTAGGCAAACTTTCCACAATTGAGCAACGGTCCCTTGTGGTGTGGGCTCTTTGTAGGGTGGGAGGACCCAGGTTGGCAAAGGGACATGAGGGCACAGTGGCCACGGGAACCACTGTGGTGGGCAGGGTCGGGCATGGCTCACAGGTGTCTCTCCACACAGCATGGCACCTTGGGCAGTGGCCGATCTTCGGACAAAGGGCCGTCCTGGTCCAGCCGTTCCCTGGGTGCCCGTTGCCGGAACTCTATTGCCTCCTGTCCTGAGGAACAGCCTCATGTAGGCAACTACCGCCTGCTGAGAACCATTGGGAAGGGCAACTTCGCCAAAGTCAAGCTGGCTCGCCATATCCTCACAGGCCGGGAGGTGAGTGGGTGCACTCGAGGGCCTTCAGGGTGGATGACGGGGTGGGGGCGTTTAAAAGGCCAGGTGTAAGGTCAGGGCTGGTCCTGGTCGGCCTTCTTACCTAGGGAATTCCTCCACTTGCTCGGAATTTAAAGGTGGTTTTGCTTTGTTTTGGGAGCAGGTCTCTCTGTGTAGCCCTGGCTGTCCTTAACTTGCTCTGTGGCCTCAAACTCAGAGATTAACTTGCCTCGGCCTCCAGAGTGCTGGGATTAGAGACCTGTGCTGCCACGCCCAGCTTTAAGGTTATTTTTAGTTGTGCGCACACACACACACCAGAGAGAGCATCATATATCCTGGAGCTGGAGTTACCGACGCTCCTGTACAAGCCAGGGACCCACCCTGAGGTGGGTGCTGGGAACCGAACACTGCAGGGGTGTACCACGCCATCTCTCCAGCCCCTACTTGCTCAGATTTGTTTCCAGAACAGCCCAAGGAGGAAAAGAAAACCATCTAGCAGGTTCCCTGAATTGTCGGACGCCCCAGGTCACAGGTGTTGCCTGCCGGCCTGTCCTTCTCTTCGGGTTCTGTGTGTTTTTATTGGATTTGTCTGCTTGTCGGGGGTGGGGGGGTGGTCAGAGCAGGACTTCAGGTACCTTTGCTCTCCGCCTGTTTGCCTTGTGTTAGGTTCTCTCACTAAACTGGGAGCTTGTGGCCTCAGCTGGCTGGCCAGGCAGCAGGCCCCTGCGTCCGCCGACTGGCCCTAACTCCAGTGGGACCGCAATGCTGGGCTTCCAGGCTCTAGCGGCCACATCAAACTTATTTAGCACAGATGCTGAGAATTCATTCACACTCCGCTCTTTATGCTTACAAAGTAGGCATTTTACCTTAGACCAAGCCTGCTGTCCTGCTTTTGGTTTTGTTTGTTTGTTTGGGTTTTTTTTTTTTTTTTGCTTTCAATTTTATTGATTAGTTTTGTTATTTGGCAGTTTCATACGTGTGTGTATAATGTGTTCTGTTTGCTTGAGTTTTTTTCTCCCTTGGTTTTGTTCTTTTGTTCTTTGATGCCCTGGTGACCTACAGCTTACCGTGTAGACAAAGCTAGCCTTTGAATACCAGGAGATCCTCCTGCCTCTGCCTCCTGGGTTCTGAGATTAAAGGCATGTGCCACCACGCCTGGCTTGTTGTTTTAAAAGTTTTATCTTTTTTTAAACAATTTATTTTTATTTTATTTTCACTGGTGTTTTGACTGCATGAATATCTGTGTGAGGGTGTCAGAAGCCCTGGAACTGGAATTAGAGACAGCTGTGAGCTGCCGTGTGGGGGCTGGGAACCGAACCCCCGTCCCCTGGAAGAGCAGCCAGTGCCCTTAAACACTGAGCCATCTCTGTGTTCTAAGAAACAAGTGTGACTCTGTGGCCTCGGACTGTCATCCTTCTCTCTCTGCTTCCTGACTCTGGATTATAGGTGTACAACACACTCTTACCTGCTTGCCTAGTTTTCTGTATTTTGGCCACAAAAGCAATAGATTCACAATACAAAGCTGGCCTAGAATCCTCACTCGGTAGAGGGGCCAGGGTGTGGCTCAGTGGTAGATCAACTGCCTAGAGTTCCCTAGTGAGGGGCTGGGGTGTGGCTCAGTGGTAGAGTGAGGTCTCTGTCTTGTACAGGGCGTTGGGTTTGATGCCCAGGAGCACAACAACACAGCCCAGAACTCTAAGAACCAGGCATGGTGTCTTATGCTTTAATCTCAGCACTCAGGAGGTGGCGGCTGGAGGAGCTGTGTGAGTTCACAGGCTATCCTGCTCTACATAGTGAGTTCCAGTCCATTTAAAAAGCAAAGCAAAACAAATCCTAAGAGAAAATGGCAGGCTGATATTACTCATCAGTGTAAATACAAATTAAACCCGTTTTCTTTTTTGAGATAGAGGTTTGCAAGACTGACCAAGGCTCAATTCAAAACCCTTTTTGTTTTACTTTTTTTCCATGTCTTTATTTTGAGAGTGTGCCTATGTATAGAGACCAGAGGAAAACCTGCAAGAACTGACTTCTTTCATCCTGTGGGTTCCAAGGCTCAGACTCAGGCTGTGAGGCTTGTGGCCTTTACCCCCTGAGCATACCCCACCCCACCCTATGCCCTATCGAAAACACGATATTGGAGACTCAGTCAGCACCAGCGGGTGATGACAGCACCGGCACCTCCCAGGGATGCAGCGTTCTTTCTTCATTCCACAACTTATTCCTGCGCTTCATCACATTCACAGATGAAAGGAACCATATGATCATCTCAATTCTGGCACGAAAAGTGCATGACAAAATTCTCAAAAATCCACGTGTGAGAATCCAGCAAGGGCACGGGGCCCTCGCCCCGCCGAGTACAGGCTGCTCTCCACACGTGGGGTACGCATTCCATTCCAGAGGTTGCCCCCCCCCAAGATTTATTATATTTGTTCTAAATTTTTACCTCTTTTTCTTCTTTTTGAGACACAGTCTCTTTATGTAGCTTTGCCTGGCTTGGAAATCATCATGTAGACCAGGCTGGCTGGAACTCACAGAGATCCCCCTGCCTTTGCCTCCCAAGGGCTCCACCACATCTGGTCTATGATTCTTTATTTAAATGATGTGTCTGTGTTTCTGTGGATGGACATGTGCACATGTGTGCAGGGGCCAAGGGGGCTAGAAGACGTCGTGGGGTGTCCTGTACCTGGAGTTACTGAGTTGCCAACGCTGGGTGGGTGCTGGGGACTGCGGTCCGAAGGGCGCTCTGCAAGCACCGTCACTGTGTTTAAAGTCCTCGGGGCCCTCGCTAGCCTGAGACTTGCCGTGTAGACCAGGCTGGCCTGTGACTCCAGATTGTTGGAGTTATAGACATGGACCACCATACTTAGCTCAATTAAGACTTATGATTCAGCTGGGCGTGGTGGCGCATGCCTGCAGTCCCAGCATTCGGGGAGGCAGAGGCAGGTGGATCTCTGTGAGTTCAAGACTGTCCTACTCTACAAATTGAGTCTAGGATAGCCAAGGCTACACAGAGAAACCCTGGCTCAAAAACCAAACCAAACAAACAAAAACAACAAAAAAAGATTTAATGTTCAATATTTAAAAAGTTTTTTTTGAGATGTCTCATATAGCCCAGTGTGCCCCCAAACTTGCTGTGTGCTCTGCTGGGAGAGTTTGACCTTCCCACCTTCTTCTGCCTCTAGGTCGCTATCAAGATCATTGATAAAACCCAGCTGAACCCTAGTAGCCTGCAGAAGGTGAGACATAGAGGGGAGTGGGGTGGGGACACAGTGCTGGGTGAAAGGGATCCCCCAAACCATTCCTCCCCTCACTATTGCCTGTTCTTCCTTCTGGCCTTGCGCAGCTCTTCAGAGAAGTCCGCATTATGAAGGGACTCAATCACCCCAACATCGGTGAGCTGGCCCTGGGAAGGGAGGGTGGGACGGCTCAGTGACCACACTGTCACGGCTGTGTGACTCTGGGTGAATGGCTTAGGTCACGGCTGTGTGACTCTGGGTGAATGGCTTAGGTTCTGTTTTGTCTTTTGCTTCTGTTTTGTCTTGATCTGTATCAAGATGCTAGTGACTGCATTAGATGAGGCGTGTGACACTTAGGTGGGCACATAACCCACATAACCCTTAGGTGGGCACAGGGTGGCCACTGAGACCAATAAGGTGTAGCCCTGCCTAGCTGTGGCGACACTATCTTTTTTTTCTACTTTTTGTATTTATTTATTACAATTTACTCACTTTGTATCCTAGCTGTAGCTCCCTCCCTCTCTCCTCTCCTCCCTGCTCCTCTCCAAGTCCACTGACGGGGGAGGTCCTCCTCCCCTTCCCTCTGACCCTAGCCAATCAGGTCCCATCAGGACTGGCTGCATTGTCCTCCTCTGTGGCCTGGTAAGGCTGCTCTCCCCACCCCCCACCAGGAAGAGGTAATTAAAGAGGCAGCAACTGAGTTCATGTCAGAGACAGTCCCTGTTTCCCTTACTAGAGAACCCACTGACTGAGCTGCCATGTGCTACATCTGTGCTACATCTGTGCAGGGGTTCTAGGTTATCTCCATGAATGGTCCTTGGTTGGAGTGTCAGTCTCAGAAAAGACCCCTGGGCCCAGATTTCTTGGTTCTGTTGCTCTCCTTGTGGAGCTCCTGTCCCCTCCAGGTCTTACTATCTTCCCCTTCTTTCTTAAGATTCCCTGCACTCTGCCCAAAGTTGGGCTCTGAGTCTCAGCATCTGCTTTGATACCCTGCCGGGTAGAGTCTTTCAGAGGCCCTCTGTGGTAGGCTCCTGTCCTGTTCCCTGTTTTCTCCCTCTTCCGATGTTCATCCCGTTTGCCTTTCTGAGTGAGGAGTGGGTGTGTTTACTATCTAACTGCTGACTTTCAGCCGCTCGGGCACACACCCTAGGCCCCGTTGAGCTGAAGCTCGTGTGTAGAGAGGGGCCATTGGGGGTTCTGAAGGAAGGACCTGAGGACTGGCAGGTGGTTGTGGAGTCGGTGGAGGACGGCGGCCTCTTCCACTCTTGCCTAACACCGTGTTCTTCCCCTCCCTCCCAGTGAAGCTTTTTGAGGTGATAGAGACGGAGAAGACATTGTACCTGGTGATGGAGTATGCCAGCGCAGGTGAGGCCCTGCTCTACACCCTGCTCCCACACCTCCCCAGACCCCACACCTCCCCAGACCCCACACCTCCCCAGACCCCACACCTCCCCAGACCCCACACCTCCCCAG
>CM053747.1:2802587-2833350 GCA_028658305.1 Pachyuromys duprasi
AGAGGGGCTCCTTGCACATGTGCATGCCCGGGGATGAGGGTGTGCAGGGACTCAGGTGGGAGAAGGCTGTTGGGGATCCAGGGTGCAAATGATGGAGGTGGGAGTACGGGGGTGTGGATGCTGAGGCACAGGATGGGGGAGGGGAAGGGAGTAAAGTGCTAGAGTAGGCGTGGCAGACCATGCATGGTGACCCCAGCACTGTAGGTTGGAGGCAGGGGATCAGGAGCTCAGGGCCATCCTCAGCCACTAGAGCTTCAGGCTAGCCTGGGTTTCACAAGACCTAGTCAAGGAGGAAAGAAGGAAGGAAGGAGAGAGAAAAAGGGAAAGGAAAGAGAAAACAGAAAGAAAGGCTGGGGAGGTGGCTGCTGAGCAAGGCAGAGGACCAGAGTTGGTTCCCTGGCCCCTGTGGCTCAGGCGTGCCCACCAGCTTCCATCTTGGTGCTTAGGAGACAGCCAGGCTCACTGTAGCCGGATAGCTACGCCAGCCAGATTGGCAAGCTTCGGGGTCCTCGAGAGAGACTGCCTCCCCTAGTAAATAAAGTGGAGAGTGACTGAGGAGCACACTGTGCCAACCTCTGGCCTCCACATGTGTGCACACATGCACTTACATGGGGACTTGCAGACACACACATACACAGACTCAGAGAGAGATGCAGGGAAAGGGATGTGGGTCCTTGAAGGTGCGTGTGTGGGTGTGAGATAGCTGTGTGCACCGGAGTGGCAGGATGGGGGTGGGGCTTCCGCGTGGCAGGACCTTCGGGTGCTTGGTATTGGTGTGTGTCATGGTCATTCCCAGGTGTGGAAGATGCCCTGAGAGGCACAAGTCAGAGTGTGGACATTGGTGGCTGAGAGTGTGTATGGAGGCGAGAAGACGCACCAGTGTGAAGCCCAGATGTGAGGTGACAGGATATGGTGCAGGTGTGAGGCCCGGGTGTGAGGTGAGTTGACACGAAGTGCAAGGCCCAGGTGTGAGGTGAGTGGGCATGTGGGTGAGAGGCCCGGGTGTGAGGTGAGTGGGCATGTGGGTGAGAGGCCCAGGTGTGTAGGTGAGAGGCCCAGGTGTGTAGGTGAGAGGCCCAGGTGTGTAGGTGTGAGGCCCAGGTGTGAGGCCCAGGTGTGTAGGTGTGAGGCCCAGGTGTGTAGGTGTGAGGCCCAGGTGTGAGGCCCAGGTGTGAGGTTAGTGGGTATGCAGGGGTGTGAGGCCCAGGTGTGAGGCCCAGGTGTGAGACCCAGGTGTGAGGCGAGTGGGCATGTGGGTGAGAGGCCCAGGTGTGAGGTGAGTGGATATGCAGGTGTGTGTGAGGCCCAGGTGTGTAGGTGTGAGGCCCAGGTGTGAGACCCAGGTGTGAGGCGAGTGGGCATGTGTGTGTGAGGCCCAGGTGTGAGGTGAGTGGGCTTGTAGAGGCGAGAGGATGTGCAGGTGTGAGCAATAGATTCAGGATAAGAAGATCGTTGGATGCACAGGTGTGAGAGGCATTTCAGGGTGTGTGAGGGCGGACCACTGTGTTAGTACTGGTGTGAGGTCGCCCTTTGTGTAGAGTAAGCGCCTTCTTGGACAGCCTTCCTGGGTGAGGACTAGTGAGCTGGGTGCACAGACCTGTTCCCAGCATGGGACACTTTGGGAGTCCCCAGACATAGGCTAGTCCAAGGTCTTGATGCCATTGCCATGGACAGTGTGTGTGATCTGCCTGTGAGAATCTCAGGTGTCAGGGTATTGGGTAGGCTTGGCTCCCTTGCTCTCTGAGCCTGGGTGAACCCCAAGGCCGCGGGCTGTGCGTAGCTCGTGCTGGGCGTGGAGGTGAGCTGGGGCCGGGCTTCACGGGACGCCACATGCGGCTCTTCTTACGCCTAGATCGTGTCAGCCGTGCACTACTGCCACCAGAAGAACATTGTGCACCGGGACCTGAAGGTAAGCCCTCCTGCCCTGGCCCGGGCGCCCTGGCGCTGCCAGCCTAGCTCACACTCCCCTGCTCCTCCCTGCCGGCCGCGCCGCGCAGCGCCCTTTCCCAGGCGGTTGTGACAGGAAGGAGGTGGGAGGGCAGAGGCAGGAGCTGAGCGTCCCGGGATGGCCCTGGGTGGACAGGAGGATGTGATAAGCTATCAGGACTTGGCCTTCAGGGTTGGTCTGTCTCTGACGCATGGACCTTCTGGAATTTGAGAGAACTTGGCTTTCAGGCCCAGCTTACTCCACAGTCTTGGAGCCCAAGGTCTTAGGATGGCGCAGAGGCCACAGGCCTTGCACCAGGGGATGGGCCAAGTCAGCTGCTGTCGCCAGGCTCGACAGCCACCCCAGGGGCTTGTCCTGAGGGTCATTGCCTTAGACCCCCCCCCCCAAGCAAAGAACCTATGACCCAATAGCGCAGTGGGCTCCATGCAGGCTGGTCTGGGCTGTCCCTTGTGAGCACCTACTGCATGACTAGTCACTAAGGGCTTTATCTTCTATTTATTTGTATATTTTGGTTTTTCAAGACAAGGTTTCTCTGTGTAGCTTGGGCTGTCATGAACTCACTTTGTAGACCAGGCTGGCTTTGAACTCAGAGAGATCCATCTGCCTCTGCCTCCTGAGTGCTGGGATTAAAGGGTACACCACCACTGCTCAGCTTCTTTATTTTATTTTATTTTATTTTATTTTTGGCACTCAGGGCTTTAAGGACAAGCTCTGGCTGAGGAACAGAGTCCTGGGGGAGGGTCCAGTGGTGTGTTAGTGGATAAAAGCCCCTGCTCTTCCTTCCCATCAACCTATGCTCATCTCCAGCGACCCACAGCGTGGAGGGAGAAAACTGGCGGTACAGAGTTACCTTTGACCTCCACATGGCATGTCCCTCCCATGCCGCTCCCCAGGCTTCCGCACACAGTAACAGAAAACAGCAACACAAGCCATGGAGCGCCCAGTGTGGTGCCCGCCTCAGCTCAGTGCTTGGGAGGGAGAGGCCGGAGGGTCAACAGTTCCGGGCCAAATGGCTGTGCAGTCCCAATCACAGGTGACAAACAGGGACCAACAAAAGAGCCTCAGCTACATGAGACCCTGTCTCGAAAAAGCAACCACAAAAGCAAACAAAACCTGGGGGAGGGTAGGTGTGGTGGGTCTCACCTGTAATCCAATTCCTCAGAGGATGAGGCAGGAGAATTACCATGAGTTTGAAGCAAGCCTAAACTCTACAGTAGCTTTTCAAAAAACAAGCCTCACACCGGGGACTGGGATACAAGCCTGTGATCCCAGCACTCAGGAGGTGATTGCCATGGAGTTGGAGGATAGCCTGGGCTATGTAGGGAGGTCAGAGACCTGAAGCCCACTGTGGAATGGCTGTGGTAGCTCCTGCCTACTTGGCTCTATCTGAGGCAGGCTCTTAGCCAACATCTCCAGCTCAGTGGATGGGGAGAAGGGACCTGGGGATCGTGTGCCACCTAGTGGACGAGCCTGGAGTTGACCAAAGTGGTTTCCATCCCTAAGGCTGGACTGTGGAGCCTCACATGTCAAGGCAAAAACTGTTACCAGGCTGCAGCCAGAGCTCACCCTGAAGAGTGCTCACCTAGCTTGCCCAAAACCAACTCCACAGAAACTGGGTGTGGTGGCACATGCCTTTAATCCCAGCGCGGGGGAAGCAGAGGCAGGAGGGTGGTAAGTTAGAGGTCAGCCTGGCGCCATGGCAATAAGCAGTCTTCAGCCTGTGTCGTCCTCCCTCTCAGGCTGAGAACCTCTTGCTGGATGCTGAGGCCAACATCAAAATCGCCGACTTCGGCTTCAGTAATGAGTTCACGCTGGGCTCGAAGCTGGACACCTTCTGCGGGAGCCCCCCATACGCTGCCCCAGAGCTGTTCCAGGGCAAGAAGTACGACGGGCCGGAAGTGGACATCTGGAGCCTTGGTGTCATTCTGTACACGCTGGTCAGCGGCTCCCTGCCCTTCGACGGGCACAACCTCAAGGTGCCAGGGACAAAACGGGCAGGGGTAGGCGGGCCTGAACTCAGATAAGGAGCAAGGGTGACCCGGGAACCGGCTGCCTGGAGGCCAGCTGTGTGGTGTGCCAACTTGTTAGGGCCCAAGCTGTGACCTTCACTTCTGGTGCATTTGGTTCTAGTCCTCCAGTGGGGAGAAAATCATTGGAAACTTCTGAGTCATGCCCCCTTTAAGACTTTTCAAATCCTATGCCTGTAGGAGAGGCAGAAACATGGCAGGAGGTGAGCCCCCAAAGCAGTGACAGAAGGCCAGGGCGGGCTCACTTCTGTGCATTGCCCAGAACGGGGAAATCAACATAAACCGGGCAGAGACTAAGTTACTTAAGGTGAGGATAGGGGAGGGAGAGCTGGGTGCCCTGCTAAAGGGCTCAGGGATCTTGCTGTGTTTAGTGCTAGGGATGGAACTGAGGGCCAAGACTGCCACTGAGCCATGCCTTCAGCCCATCACTAGGGGAATGTAGGCAGGGTCTCTCTCACTGAGCCACACCCCTCGCTTGCTTAGTAGTTGTTTTTTTTTTAAGATTTATTTATTATGTATACAATACTCTGTCTGCATGTACACCTGCATGCCCAGAAGAGGGCACCAGATCTCATTATAGATGGTTGTGAGCTACCATGTGGGTGCTGGGAATTGAACTCAGGACCTTTGGAAGAGCAGCCAAGTTGTCTTAACCTCTGAGCCATCTCTCCAGCTTAGTTTTTGTTTGTTTGTTTGTTTTGTTTTTTGTTTGTTTATTTTCAAGACAGGAATTTTCTGTATAGCCTTGGTTGTCCTGAACTCACACAGATTTATAGACCAGGCTGACCTTGAACTCACAGAGATCAACCTGCCACTGCCTGCCCGAGTGCTGGGATTACAGACGTGCATCACTGCTCCCAGCCAGGGATTCTTTTAAAATAATAATAAAATCTGAAATTAGTAGTGGTGATGATTATGCACTCACCAGACAAACTAAAACGCCTCAGAGTTGTGCATTTAAAATTTTTTGTTGTTCTAACATTGTATAGACTAGGACGTGTCCGTCATTCCAGCACAGAAGCTGAGGCAGGGGAATGGCAAATTCAAGGTCAGTGTGGGCATCTCAGTGACACTCAGTGTCAGGAAGAGTCAAAGGGAGCCGAGGCTGAGGCTCAGTGTGCCGGAAGGCCTGGTCCTGCCCTCAGCACCACAGAACAGAGAGCACACAGAAAGATCCCATCTGCATTACGGGGCATTTCTACAGCCCATCCAGGCAGAAAACAAAAGGATTGAGCGAAATAGAAAGTCTTTATCAGTTGCTGCCCAGTGCTTAGGAAGAAAGCAGAACTGGATAACTGGGAAGTGTGGAGTGTGTGTCATCAGCTTGATTTGAAGGTGGAGTTTTTTTGTTGTTGTTTTCCTTTGAACTTTTTGCTTTGAAACATTGCCAGTACACAGAGAGGGTGCAGGGATAGGATAGGATAGAGACGCCCAGACCTTCTCAGGATGACCATGCTGGCTGACATCCAGCCCCAGAGCTGGCTCTGTCACTGCGTATGCACGTAGCCTTGTCATGATTGATGGACTGCTGGACAGTTCATTGTAGACACTGTGTCCCTTATCCCTAAAGGCTTCGGTGGTTATCTCCTGAGCGAGGGAGATTTTCCTGTGGCTGGTCACACACAGGAAATGCAACATTGAAACAGTGCCGGCCTCCACCCTGGACCTCATTTGTCTCAAGAAATAATCAGCTACGCTCCCAGCCCCTCACTGGGGGAGTCTAGACAGAGGCCCTACCACTGAGCCACACCCCAGCCCCTCACTGGGGGAGTCTAGGCAGGGGTGATAACACTGAGCCACACCCCAGCCCCTCACTGGGGGATTATATTTATTAGCTCTACCACTGAGCCAGACCGCCAACCCCTCACTGGGGGACTCAGTGATCTGACCTGTGGCTGGCGTTAGGTCACTTATTTTTCAGAGTGTCCCTCAATGGGAGTGGTCTCACATCCCATGGTGGATTAGTTCCTGGTGGAATTCTGTAGCCAGGAAGAATTGGCCACACATGGGAGCATGCAATGAGGCAGGAAATGCCTTTTACTTTTTGTGCCAGGCTGAAGGGCTGAGCCCTTTGACCCTGAGCCAACCCCTCCTTCCATCAAAGACCCCCCTGACACTGCCTCTGTGATAGCAGCTCGCTTGCTTGCTGAGGCAGGCTGTGAAGCACGTGAGATGTCCCAGAGCACATGGCCTCTGAGGTAGGATTGTCTGTGAACTTCTAGTATGAAGCTAAGACCTTTTCAAAGGGTCAGGCTAAGTAGCCCAGCTGCCCCCGGCCCTTGTCATGCCCTATTCCTCACGAGAATCTGCAGTTCAGTCCTTTTCTTTCCTATTTGCATATGTGTGTGTGTGTGTGTGTGTGCTTAATGAGTCTGCTCACATTTGTGTGGGTGCTTACAGAGGCCAGAACTGGAGTCACAGAAGGGAGGTTCTCAGCTGCCGGATATGGGTGCTGGGAATTGAACTTAGCTCCTCTGCAGAAGCAGCAATCACCATCAGCCGCTGAGCCTGTCCCAGGCCTGAATCATCTTGTGCGTGTGGATGTGTGTAGAGGCCCAGCATTTCTCTGGACACCTTTCTCGGTTGTTCTTCCGCCTTGCTCAGGAGGGTCCACTGACGTACCTGTCCGTGCTGGCCAACCTGCTTTGGTGACACCATCTCTGTCTTCAGAGCTGGACTCAGAGGAGTCCACCATGCCCACCTGGCAGTTTGTCATTTAGGCCTCTAAATTCCTGTCCTCCTGCAAGTGCTTGACCACTGGGCCATCCTCACAACCCTGTCCTGTCTTTGTGAATACCTCAGGCAAGTCCGTGTTTGAACCTATGTCTGTAACCTGGGGTGGGTGGGCAAGGCCATTACCAGTGTCCACTTGAGAGCCTAAGAGCACTTGCTGTGCTCCAAAAGAACCCAAGTTCAGGTCCCATAACCGATGGCTTAACAGCCTCCTGCACCTCCAGGGGACTGTCGCCCTCTTCTGGCTTCTGTGGACACTACACATGTGTGCAGATACATGTGATGTATATACACATATACATATAACTGTAAAGAATGGCGTTTAAGGGACTAGAGAGATGGCTCAGTGGTTAAGAGCACTGGCTGCTTTTCCAGATGAGCTGGGTTCAATTCCCCACACCCACATGGCAGCTCACAACTGTCTATAACTGCAGTGGGAGGGCTTCCAAAACCCTCACAGAGATAAGTATACAAGCAAAACACCAATGCATATAAGATAAAAACAAAAACAAAAAAATGGCCTTTAAGCCCCACAGGGTAGTGCATGCCTTTAATCCCAGCAGAGGCAGAAGCAGGCGGATTTCTGTGAGTTCAAAGCCAGCCTGGTCTGCAAAGTGAGTGTAGGACAGACAAGGCTACACAGAGAAACCCTGTCTCAAAAGAAAAAAAAAAACAGAAAAAAGAAAAAGAGTGTCCCTTGGACCAGGTTTGGTGACATAAAGCTTGGGGAGGCTGAGGTTGGAGGGTTATGAGTTCATGGCCAACTTCATCTATAGAACGAATCTTTCTCCCATGCCCTAAAGTAAATAAACATATGACAACTGTTCTTGGAACAGCATGGCTTTTTGGGAGACAGACACTAGGTGGGGTAGTGGCAGGGTCCCTTCCCGTTGTGAACCTGGTCTTTGCTTCCTGTTCGTTCACTCTGGGACTGCAGATGGAGCTTTCTTTGGTAGAGTGCTAGCTGTCAGGAAGCCCAAGGTTCAGTCCACACTGTAGCGTTAACGGGGTGTGGTGCCTCATGCCTATAACCCCAGAACTTCAGAGACAGGCAAGATGCTCGGGCTTCCTTGGCTACATAACAGGTTTGAGGCCAGCCTAGGCTATGTGGGATTCTGTCTCCAAAATTAAGTTGTTAAAAAACACTTCAGGTCAGGTTATGGATTGTAGGGGTGGAAACAGAGGCAGCCTGGACAGCCTGGTCCACGAGTGACTTCCAGGACAGCCAAGCTACACAGAGAAACCCTGTCTTGAAAAAACAAAAATGAAACAGCAAAAAACACAACTCAGGAAAAAAACTAAAACTTCAAATTTTAAGGGTCTTGGAACATGCTCAGCTGAGTGCCTGTGAAAATGCAAAGCCTTAAAGCTGGGCACGGTGGCGCACGCCTGTGATCCCAGCGCTCTGAGAGGTTGAGGCAGGTGGATCTCTATGAGTTCAAGGCCAGCCTGGCCTACAAAATGAGTACAGGACAACCAAGGCTACACAGAGAAACCCTGTCTTAAATTGGGGGAAAAAAAAAAGGAAGACCATTCAAAGCCTTCCAATCCATCCCCAAGTACCACATAACATGGGCATGGAGACTCACCTCTGTCATCCTAGCATTCTCAAGGTGAAGCGCAGGACAGTTCTTGATTACACAGAAAATTCAAGACCCTGTCTCACAGCAGGCAGAGGGCTTTACAGTTGCTGCCTTTAGGGCGCCCGCATTTCACAGATGAGATGGCGTGGGCAGGAAAGTGGAGCTAAGTGTTCCTTATCCATCATCGGTCACTTGTGGAAGGTCTGTGTCTGGGTGTTAGGGCGAGCCCTGTGTGCCATGGCAAGCATGCCATCCTGTCCCTGCAGGAGCTGCGGGAGCGGGTCCTCAGAGGGAAGTACCGAGTCCCCTTTTACATGTCTACAGACTGCGAGAGCATTCTGCGCAGATTCCTGGTGCTGAACCCCGCCAAGCGCTGTACTCTAGAGGTGAGCCCTTGCCCAGGACCCTCTGCGCCCTTCCTGGCTCCTGATTCCCCTGGTTTCTTCCCTCCTGCTTCTGCTCAGCTCTGAGGGGGAGACAGACAGCGAGGAGGAGGCTCCTGGGCAGGCCCTGCCACGTCAGTAATTAAGCTAATGAATTCTTAGGATGATTACAGGGTACAGAGGACCCAGATGATGCAGAGGAGGGTGGTAGGGAAGGCTGTGGCGGGGGTGGGATGGCTGGCTGAGTCTCAACAAGCCCTCAGTTTGGGGGTGGTCGGCTCGGCGTGGAGTCCGCTTGGAAGATGGGAAGCTCTGTGTCCTGTGTATCGACACTTCTTCCTTCTAACACCTGCTCTCCCTTGTCCTCAGCAAATCATGAAAGACAAATGGATCAACATCGGCTATGAGGGTGAGGAGCTGAAGCCATACACGGAACCTGAGGAGGACTTCGGGGACACCAAGAGAATCGGTGAGGGTTGAGGAAGCAGCTGCCCCAGGCTCGGGTGCACAGTGCCACAGACCCAAGGCTGGCCGCCACACCTCTGCTCCTGTTGGTCAGCGTCTTGCTACAGCTCACCAGTGAGCTAGGGAGAACAGTTGAACAATGTGTGTCCCTACACCACGTTTGAGCCCGAGCAGGCATTTCTCTGTCTCTGTGCTATCCTAGGGAAGAGCGATGTTCAGTGCAGACAGGCTCAGAGCTGTGCTTCTTAAGGGAAGGGAGGGATCTGCAAACAGGCTTACAGCAGCGCCTGACACAATCTAGTTTTGACTCTGAAGGAAACAAAAACAGAGACTGGAGAAATGGCTTCACAATTCAGAGTCCTGGCTGCTGTCCCAGAGTTCCCAGGTTCAATTCCCAGCACTCACACAGTAACCATCTATAACTCCAGGCCCAGGGGATCCCAGGCTCTTTTCCAGCCTCCTAGAGCACCAGGCGTGCAGGGTGCACAGATAAACGTGGAGGCATCGCATCCATGTGTATAAAATAAATAAGTAATTAAAAATAAAAGGCGAGCCGCAGATCAACCCAGCAAGGCTGACTGTGCCTGTAATCCAAGTACTTGAGGTATCCCTGACTACATAACAATGCCAAGGCAAGCCTGGCCGACTTGAGACCCTCTATAAAACAAACAAAGAAACAAAAATAAACCCAAGAACCGTCCATTCCACAGCTGAAAAAATGGACCACCATAGGAACCTGGCCACATTGTCAGCTTATAGAAAATACTATTATAAGTCAGACGTGGTGGCAGACGCTGGTAATCCCAAAACTCAAGGAGGCAGAGGCAGGTAGATTGCCTCGGTTCAAGGCCAGCCTGGTCTACAAAGCAAATCCAGGACAGCCAAGGCTACACAGAGAAACCCTGTCTCGAAATAAATAAATAAATATGGAAGGAAGAAAAGAAAAAACTAATGTAACAATAATACTTTAAGGCTGCAGGTGTGGCTCAGTGACAGAGCCCCTGCCTAGAATCCTCCAGTGAGGGGCTGGGGTGTGGCTCAGTGACAGAGCCCCTGCCCAGAGTCCCCCAGTGAGGGGCTGGGGTGTGGCTCAGTGGTAGAGTCCCTGCCTAGAATCGCCCAGTGAGGGGCTGGGGTGTGGCTCAATGGTAGAGCCCCTGCCCAGAGTCCCCCAGTGAGGGGCTGGGGGTGTGGCTCAGTGGTAGAGCCCCTGCCCAGAGTCCCCCAGTGAGGGGCTAATGGTTTGGCTCACTGTGGCCTTGGGTGTGGAACTTTTAGGTTTGTCTCAACTTGGTGGTGTACATTTGTTGACCTTTCCCCTTGTGTCTTTCTGGCTTGAGCAATGGGTCCCATGCCTACCCTGGGTAGGAGCAGGCAAGGGTTAGCAAATTGGACCCATTAGGGAAGGAGTATTTTTCCAAGAAAACGTGTATGCTGCTGGCAAAGGGGAGAAGGGCAGATGCTGCTGAGAGGCAGAGGGGTGGAAGGGACAGCCTGGGGAAAGAAACTGACCCTTTTCTCCATCGGTCTCCCAGAGGTGATGGTGGGTATGGGCTACACACGAGAAGAAATCAAAGAGGCCTTGACCAGCCAGAAGTACAACGAGGTGACCGCCACCTACCTCCTGCTGGGCAGGAAGACTGAGGTCAGAGGTCATGGGCCTCAGGCTGGGGGTGATGGGACTTGGGGGCCGGCAGCTTGGACAGAGGGCTGAGGTGCCTTGCATGCTTTTCTCTTGTAGGAGGGTGGGGACCGGGGTGCCCCAGGGCTGCCCCTGGCACGGGTGCGGGCGCCCAGCGACACCACCAACGGGACAAGCTCTAGCAAAGGCAGCAGCCACAACAAAGGGCAGCGGACTTCGGCCACCTACCACCGCCAGCGGAGGCACAGCGACTTCTGTGAGCCTGTCTCTCCCCACCCCAGATTGGCCTGCCTTCTTGAAGGCTGATAGCTTAGTTTTCTTTACTGTTGCAGTGTGAAAATAGTCTCAGCAGGGCAGTTTGAGGAAGAATGGGTTTATTTAGCTCAGGGTTACAACCTTACATGGTGGAAAAGACACAGCTGCAGGAACTAGTCACATTGTATCCACAGTAAGGAGCACAGAGCAGGAAATGCATGCTTGAGCGGGCATTAGCTCACTTCTCCACTCTTACAGTTCAGTCCGCAGCCTAGGGAATGGCGCTGCCCCTAGTGGCCGGAGTCTTCCCACCCAGTTAACATAAGGAAGATGACCCAAGCAAGCAACCTAAAGTAGATCTCTCCTTGAGAGCGCCAGGGACCACCAGCCATCAGCACTACCTTACGATGGGTTTTTTGTTTTGTTTTGTTTTTTTGTTTTTTTTGTTTTAAACAAAGATTTACTTTGGAGCTCTGGCTTGCCTGGTGCTCTCTGTATAGTGCAGACAGTCCTGGAAATAAACTGCAGGTATTCTGAAGTATCCTAAGGTTCTGGGGACCCTCTCTGGTGGCCGCAGCTCTAACTGACCCCACCCTACACCAGGTGGCCCGTCCCCTGCCCCGCCGCACCCGAAGCGCAGCCCAACCAGCACCGGAGAGACAGACCTCAAAGAAGAGCGGCTGCCGGGTCGGAAAGCGAGCTGCAGTGCAGCCGGGAGTGGGAGTCGGGGGCTGCCCCCCTCCAGCCCCATGGTCAGCAGTGCCCACAACCCCAACAAGGCAGAGATCCCCGAGCGGCGGAAGGATAGCACAAGCACTCCTGTGAGTGGCTGGGGCAGGTGGGGAGGGGTGCAGGCCCTTCCGATGGCTGTGATCCCGCTCATCCCCAAAGCACCCTGCCTCTCGGGTACTCGTTTATTTAACAAGCATTTAGTACATGTGCACGTACTCCACATACAAATGACACTACAAATGTATAGCACTCACTCAAACCCTAACCCTAACCCTCCCCTACACACACACACACACACACACACACAGTGAGCCCCACACCACAGAAATCATCTCCTAAGCCAGGCACAGTACATGCCTTATAATCCCAGCTCTCAGGACCCTGAGCAGGAATACTGTGGCTCCAAGCCAGCCTGGGCTAGAGAAATCTATCTCAGAAAATGGAAAAAATAAAAGTAATAATTTAGAAAAAAAATAAGGAATTCTTGTTAACTAATGTTGAAAAATTAACCTCAGAGTGGAGGGCATAGCTCCAGGCAGAGCACATCCTTGCAGTACCCAGAGAGGCCAGAAGAGGGAGTCTGATTTACATCCCCCAACTCCCTACCCCCAGAGCCACCTGAAATGGGTGCTGGGAATCAAACTCAGGTTATCTGGAGGAGCAGCAAATGTCCGTAGCCACTGCACCAGCTCCTTCGCCCCTGCAATTCCAACGTTAGGCAAGCTTTAGAAAGGGGTCCCGATGGCAAGGCTGCAGAGTACCCACAGGGTGCCTGCGGCTGTGGGGGTGTGTGGCGCGGGCGGGGCACACCTGAGCAGGCATTGACTGCCACCCTGGGTTAGAAGTGGCACTTGGCGGGATCTGTAGGAAAGTGTCAGGGGGAGCAGGAGGACTGTTAGGGCAGGTGACACAGCCCATGGAGTCCTGGGGAGAAAGGAAGAAAGGGGAAGAGGGCTGGAAGTGTAGCTCAGTGGGTAGATGCTTGCCTGGCGTGCGTGTAGGTGAAGTTTGCACACCTCTCCTGGAGGCAGGAGGGTCAGAAGTTCATTCTCAGCTACCTAGTCAGTTTGAGCCCGCCTGGAATACATGAGCCTCTGTCTCACAAAGGAGACCAGAGGGCTGGCTCATTGGTTAAGGGCACTGGCTGCCCTTGCAGAGGACAGGGGTTTGATTCCCAGCATGGACATGGTAATTCACAACCATCTCTAATTCCGATTTCAGGGGGACATGACGCCCTCTTCTGGCTTCTTAAGGGCACTGCATGCGTAGACACATGTGCAGGCAAAACACATTACAATAAACAAAAAATCATTTAAAATGGAAAAAATAAGGCTGGAAAGATGACTCGGCACTTCAGAGCACTTCCAGAGGACCTGGGTTCAGTTCTCAGGACTTACATGGTGACTGACAGCTGTCTGTAGCCCAGTCTTAGGAGGTCCAGCACTGTCTGCTGGCCTCTTAGGGCATCAGGCACACAGCAGAGAAGGATGGGACAGGGCGGCCGGGGGTCAAGGTGGTCTCATCTCCTGTCCCCTCTTTGTGCGCCCCCACAGAACAACCTCCCCCCGAGCATGATGACCCGCAGAAACACCTACGTGTGCACAGAGCGGCCAGGGGCAGAGCGCCCATCCTTGTTGCCAAATGGCAAAGAAAACAGGTATGTGAAGAAGGGGCTGGGATGAAGGGGAGCTTGGGAAGTGGGTGAGCACCACACGAGCGTGCAAGCGCGCGCACGAGCACACACACACACACATAATCAAAGAGGATGTGTGGCAGGGTGGACAGACCCAGCAGCATCGTGCTACACCATCCGGGCAGATCTTGTCCCTGAAGATGCAGACCCTCAGCAGTTCGGAGGACTAGGGCTGCCCTGTCCACCCACCAGCCTGGGAACCAAGAGCAGTTTTTGAATGATCCAGTTTTAGAACTAGAGAGAAGCCCAGAGTCCTGCCTTGTCTGGGCTGGGAGGCCCGAGTAGGAAGCCCCTCTCAGCTGGGGTCATGTGATCTCACCATCAGCATGGAGAAGGAACGATCAGAGTTCCTGGTCAACTTTGGTTACATAGCTAATTTAAGGCTAACCTGAGCTAATTGAAACCCTGTTTAAAAAAATAAAATAAAACCAAACCCACCTAGTCGGCGCCTGTGATCCCAGCGCTGGGGAAGCAGAGACAGTGGATCTGAGTTTGAGGCCAGCCTGATCTACAGAGAGAGTTCCAGGAGCTACACGGAGCCAGGGCTACACGGAGAAACCCTGTCTCAGGGAAAAAAAAAAAAGAAGCTGGGGAAGGCTAAGTGGTAGTCACCTGGCCGGCCTGCACAAAGCCTTGGGTCTGATGCCCGTAGCCCCCGTGTTGGGAAGGTGAAGGCAGGAGAATCAGAAATGTAAGGCTGACCTGGGCTGTGTGAGATCCTGTCTCCATATAAAAGGGGGAGGGCTGGAGAGGTGGTCAGCAGTTAAGAGCACTGGCTGCTCTTGCAGAGGACCCAGGTTCAATTCCCAGTGCCCACATGGTGGCTCACAACCACCTTTAACTCCAATTCCAGGATATCCAATGCTCTCTGACCTCTGCAGGCACCAGGCACACATGGTCATAGGCATCCATGCAGGCAAACATCCATGCATTAAAAAAAAAAAAAAAGGCCAGGCATAGTGGTACACGCCTTTAATCCCAGCATTTGGGAGCCAGATTCTCCACAAATTCAAGGCCAGGCTGGTCTACAGAGTGAGTTCCAGAACAGTCAGGAATATAAAACAAAACAAGAAAATAAAACAGGCGGCATGAACTGCCCTGTCTGCCCAGCCCAGCTTTGAGTGTGTTACTGTCAGGCTCCCAGGGCCTTCCAAGATGTAGCTATACATGTGTGAGTGTTGCCATTTGGTGGGTGTCAGTGCGATCCCAGACTGCTCAGCACTGGGCTAACAGGGGACATTGCACAACTTCTCTTCTCCAAATGGCAGTGGTACTCGCTGCTCCCAGGCCCCATAGTCCTTTACCCTTACCCAGGATTTAGTCCACAGAAGACATTTAATGACAAGGAGATTGTTTGGTAGTTACTAAATTAATTGAAATAAACTAATAAAGGGGCTTCATCAACTGTGTCCAGCAACTGGCTAATTACTACCAGCTGCATTCCGGGTAGATCCTAACCCTCTATTTTGCAGCAGAAATGAGGCACAGAGAAGTAGGTAGCTTGTTTAAAATTGTACAGCTGGCTAGTCAAGAAGCAAAGATTCCAGAATCCCTGTTTGTAATCAGATGTGACCTGTACTTTCTGGACAGGGAACAAGGCTGAGCTGCATAAAAGGCCATGGCTTCAATACGATGGAGGGTCCGATTTCTGAGACAAAATCCAAGAGCAGGTTCTCCTGAACCTGTCAGTGTCCACGCAAACCCCAGGCCTGACGTCTCTGCTAGCTGCCAGTCTCTCAGCAACTTCCTTAAGGGCGTGGCCTACAAATAGCAACCTGCTCTTTGGGGGCCTGCACTTGACTTCTGGCAGCAATGCATGCTGGGAAATGTAGTCCAGCTGCGAGGCTATGTGCATGACATCTACTATCCCTAAGGGCTAGAATGCCAAGAGAGAAAGGCAGGAGGATTCTAGGAGAGATGTAGTAGCCACTGGGATCTGGGCCGGGCTTGAGGGTCCCTGGAAGAGTACACATTGGAGGTCTGGTGTTACAGTCACATCACTATGAAAGTTATCCATCATGGAAGCTAAGCAGGGTCAGGTCTAGTTAGAGCTTGGATGGGGGAATCTCCGCAAACCAGTGAAATGATAGGAGGATGTGGAATGGCTGGACAGCTTTTGGGCCCCCCTGACCTGTCTTTCTCTGCCTGTAGCTCCGGTACCTCACGGGTGCCCCCTGCCTCACCCTCCAGTCACAGCCTGGCTCCCCCATCGGGAGAGAGGAGCCGCCTGGCTCGGGGCTCCACCATCCGCAGCACCTTCCACGGGGGCCAGGTCCGAGACCGGCGGGCAGGGGGCGGGAGTGGTGGGGGTGTGCAAAATGGACCCCCAGCCTCACCCACACTGGCCCACGAGGCCGCACCCCTGCCCTCCGGGCGGCCTCGACCCACCACCAACCTCTTCACCAAGCTGACCTCCAAACTGACCCGAAGGTGAGCTGCACCAGATGCGGGGGGGTATGGGCGGGGTGGAGGGGCGGGGCCTAATCTTTCTCTGCTTCGCCTCCTGCACCTGACCTCTTGAACCTCTGCACCCCCTGTCACCCCTCCTACTTCCTCACCCCGCAGGGTTACCCTCGATCCCTCTAAACGGCAGAACTCTAACCGCTGTGTCTCGGGCGCCTCTCTGCCCCAGGGATCCAAAATCAGTAAGTCTCCTGTGCTGTCGGGGGGGCCCCCCCGTCCCTCATCTGTATGTCTGACATGTGTGTGTGTCCGTGTCCTTGGGAGGAGCTTTGTGGTGGGATCAGGGTACAGCGGCTGTATGTGGGGTTTGTGGAGTGTTGCAAGCAGAGCGGTGGGGCAGGGGTCAGCTCTGCTGAGTGACCTGGAGCAAGCCATGTAGCTTCTCTGGTTCTCATGTGCAATATGAGGAGAGTGATGACAGAAACTTCCACGTGTGAGCGTGAGGGCTCAGAGAGGGCATCGGTAGCCAGATGTTGTGGCTCATGCCTGTAATCCCAGCACTCTGAGGGGCAGAGAAAGGAAGATCTCTGAATTTGAGATCAGACTGGTCTACAAAGCAAGTCCAGGGCAGCCTAGGCTACACAGAGAAACTCTGTCTCAGAAACAAAAGCAAACGAAAAACTTGAAAGCAGAGAGGGCGCTCTGTGAAAAATGCTTTTGAGCATGTTACTGAGGCATCACTCATTGCTACCTCCTGTGTGCCTAGCATGGCTAACAAAAAATGTAAAATAGCCCTACCCTGACACACCTACTAACAGAGGCCAGAAGGTGACACACATAGGCAATGAGTTAGTGAAAGTACTGATCTCAGGCTGAGGCAGGATTCCAAGTTCAAGGCCAGTCCAGATATAGAAGGAGTCTGAAGTTTGCAAAAGAATAGAACAAAGCATCTGAAGAAGCTCTAAATCACTAGCCTAGAATTCCTTCAGTGAGGGGCTGGGGTCGTGGCTCTGCAGTTGAGAGCTCACTGAGAAAGGTGTCTGTCATTTGAATACCTGTGTGTCACTGTATGTGACTGTGCGGGTGTGATTGTGCCCTTTTCTATGTAGATGTGTCTGCCTGCCCTTTTTCATCTTCCAAACCCTTCAGTACTTCCCCTCCCACCTGCACTAACCATTTCCGTATGGAGCCCGCTCTGGATGGAAGGGGTCAAATCTAGACCTCTCTCTCAGCAGGCCGGAGAGCGGAGCCACAGCTTCCTGGAGTGCTGGGGCGGTGGGGGAGGGGCATCTACGTCCAGACTCACACTCTGCTGCTACCTCCTCTCCAGGGTCGCAGACGAACCTGAGAGAATCGGGGGACCTGAGGTCGCAAGGTGAGTGAGGCCCTTACTCCTAAGACCCTCTCCTGTGCCCTAAAGCTAATTGCTGGAACACTGTAGGCCCTTCCACCTTTCCTGAGGCTCATTTCTGCCGCTCTGCACTGTCCATAGTTGTCAGTGACTTGAGCCTTGCCCCATCTGCAGCCCAGAGTGCCTCCCATACTCTCGGCCCTTCTCTTACCATTGCCTCAGGATGGAGGCCATTCTGGCCACGGAACATGTAAGAGCATCCGTGCAGGCCCAGTCTGTAAATACTTTTTTTTTTAATAAATAAATTTATAATTAGCACATTAGTGTGAAGGAGTCAGATCCCTTGGAACTGGAGTTACAGACAGTTGTGAGCTGCCATGTGGGTGCTGGGAATTGAACCTGGGTCCTTTGGAAGAAAAAAACGGTGCTCTTAACCATCTCTCCAGCCCCCTGTAAATACTTTTGAAAGCCTTTCTTGGCACTCCTACTGTATTCTGCCATTCTGGGACATAAGCCATAGCCTCTGTAAAACAGATATCACTGTATCATAATAAAAGGTTATATCAGGGGGCTGGAGGGATAGCTCAGAGGTTAAGAGCACTGGCTCTTCCAAAGGTCCTGAGTTCAATTCCCAGCAACCACATGGTGGCTCTAACCATCTATAATGAGATCTGGTGCCCTCTTCTGTCATACAGGCATACATGCATATAGAACAGTATATAAATAATAAATAAACTTAAAAAAAAAGTTATACCCAAGGTGGCTCCGGTTTCACAGGACTGCTAATCCCAGAAGCTTGGAGGCTGAGGCAGAAGTCATGCAATTTCAAAGCCTGCCAATGCTATAAAGAGCTCAAGGCTAGCCTTAGGCAAATTAGTGAAATGCTATCTGTAAATTGTAGAGAAAAAAAAAGAAGGTGGGATGTAGCTCAGTGGTAGAGCCCCTGCCTAGAATCCCCCAGTGAGGGGCTGGGGCATGGCTCAGTGGAGAGCCCCTGCCTAGAATCCCCCAGTGAAGGGCTGGGGTGTGGCTCAGTGGTAGAGCCCCTGCCTAGAATCCCCCAGTGAGGAGCTGGGGTGTGCTAACCCAGCTTGCTGGAGAGCCTCCTTTCCAGCCCCTACAGGCAGAGTGGCAGTGTGCTCCACCTGCTTAGTTTGACATATCGCCAGTTCAGAGGCCCCAGTGGAAATTAGGGCCTTCCTAGGACTTCTCGTCGGCTGGGTCCAGGTCACAAGTCCACCTCTAAACCAATGCTTGTGACCAGAAGAGTTAGAGCTGTGATTGGTCAGTTTTGATCATGTGCTTATACACTTTTAACTATCCTAAGCCAAAGACAGAACAGACATCATGCTTTGCTGGAAGACACCTGTCTCAAAAAAAACAAAACAAAACAAAACAAAAAACAACAAGTAGCCAGGCATGGTGGCACATTCCTTTAATACTTGGGCAGCAGAAGCAGCGGATCTCCCAGGATTAGGCTAGTCTGCATAGAGAGAGTCCAAACTTCTCTCCCAAAACACAGGACACAGCTGGGGTGCTGGTCGCCTGCCATCTGAGCCCATTTCTTGCGGCCCTGTTCCTGAGAAGCCAGCTGTCTTTTGGCTCCTACTGTTGCTGACATAGTCCTATGAAGGAGATGGCGGGAATCTCACCATTCCTTTCTGCCCACAGAGAGGGGTGGAGGTTGGGGGTGTCTAGCTGCAAGGGAGGCTGGAAAGTGCAGACACTGGGCACTTCTTGTATCCCTGTGCAGGTAGTGGGGTTGGGGTGCGTCCCCCTCCTCTGCCCTGCCTGACCTCTGCTGACCCTTCCTCAGTTGCCATCTACCTTGGGATAAAACGGAAACCGCCCCCCGGCTGCTCCGATTCCCCTGGAGTGTGAAGCTGACCAGCTCTCGTCCTCCTGAGGCCCTGATGGCTGCCCTGCGACAGGCCACGGCGGCCGCCCGCTGCCGGTGCCGCCAGCCGCAACCATTCCTGCTGGCCTGCCTGCACGGGGGTGCGGGCGGGCCCGAGCCCCTGTCCCATTTCGAAGTAGAGGTGTGCCAGCTGCCCCGGCCGGGTCTCAGGGGCGTTCTCTTCCGCCGCGTGGCGGGCACCGCCCTGGCCTTCCGCACTCTCGTCACCCGCATCTCCAACGACCTTGAACTCTGAGCCACCGCCACCGCCACAGCCCGGGTCTTTCTTTGGTTCTTTTCACTTCTGCGAGAGGGGAAGGGGACAGCGGGGGCTCCCAGTATCATGGCTTTCAGTTTCCCTGGACTAGATTGGTGGACAGAGAGAGTTGGTCATGCTAAGAGCTCAGCAGGAAGAGCTGGCACCCTCCTGGGGCTCTAGTGGGACCTGCCGCCTGCACACACCTTGTGCTGTTGCAGGGTGCCTGAGAGGACTTTGGGGACAGGAGTGAGAAGGGAAACTGAGGAAATTCTCCCATTCAGGGAGACCTGCCAGGCATAATGACTGGAGACAGAACTTGGGGGTGCAGGCAGTCGGGGAGGGGGGTTCACAGGCAGAAACCTTTCCTTCTCTCCCCCTTATGCTCGAGCCCCCTTCCTGCCCCAGGCTGGCGCGGGGCACTTTGTACAAATCCTTGTATATACTCCCTCTGCAGAGGCCTCTCGGGGAGCTGCCGCTGTTGCTTCCGGTTTTTAAGTTATTGCCCCTCCCTCCTGTCAGCTCCTCACCTGCAGCCTGTTACTCAATAAACAGTAGGAGAGTCCCTCCAGCCCCCACACCCCTCCCGGGCGGACCTGGGGCTCTCCTTCCCGGCCCTTAGCCTGCAGAGGAGTCAGGGAGCTGGGCACTTAACCCCAACCTGTGGTTCTGCTCGCTGAGCCTCAGTTATCTCTTCTGCAGAAGGGGAACAGTGGGTTTGGAGGGTCAGGGATGACTATGGAAGAGGGCGGAACAGATCTCGGCCTCCAGCCTGCTGTCCGCCCTCTCGCAGCCACTCGTTCCCTCTGCTGTATTACACTGGACCCAGAGCCTCTTCCTATTCAGTAATACATGTATTCAATAAACAATCGATGACTGGTGCCGACTCCACACCAGGCCCAGTTCTGGACATGAGACATACAGAGCCTGTCGATGGGGGAGGGGCTGGTAACCAGAACCGCCCAGGGAGGAGAAAATGAGGGTGTGGAAAGAAATTCCACAGGCTGTGGCTGTGGCAAAGTTGTACAGCACTTGCCTGGTGGAACCCCAGGTTCTAGTCTCAGTGTGTCTGAGATACATGTAACACCCCACACACACACACAAAAAAAGATGTTTTTGCAAAAGCCTGCCAGATATGACAAGTGGTTGACCAGGCTGTGGGTTTGCCCTGGGACTTTATGGCTTTTGACATTGAAAACATCAGGGTCGTCTCACTATGAAGCCCAGGCCAGCCTTGAACTCGCAGACAGTACCCTCTGTGGGAACTGCATTTCACAAGAGGACTGGCTGCGGTATTTCCCCCCAAGGGCAGTAGAGAGCTGTGGTGAAACTGTCACCTGCTAAGAGTCAGCCGCAGGTGCCGAGGGGCTCAGGCAGTGAGAGATGGAATTCTGAGACTGTCTTCACTGATGGCTGGGCTGTGGCGTCTCCAGACAAGGAGCATATTGCCCAGGACCCGCTAAGCCATGTTTGTCCCCTAACCTCCAGCTCAGTCATCCTGTGAACTCTGGACAGCCGTGGACCTCAGGTTAAGCTGAAGGCAGGACATGAATTTCTTGATCTCTAATGACTGATTTTTTGAAGGTTGGTTTATTATTCTGTGTGAGGTTTCTTTTTATGTGCTGTGTGCACGCAAGTGCCCATGGAGGCCAGACAGGGCTGTCGGGTCCATGGTGTGGCATTACATGGAGCTCTGAGTGCCCTCTGCTGGTCAGCAAGTGTGCCTAACTGCGGAGCCACCTCCCTTTAAGACCTGGTCTTGCTATTTGTCTCCGACTACTCTTGGGCTCTTGGCAATCCTCCTGCCTCAGCCTCCTGAGGGTCTTGGTTAAAGGTTGCTGCCGCTGTACCTATCTCTAGGGCCTTTCAACATGTGGTTCTGAGGCAGTCTGCGTGCACCCATGTTCTCTCTGTTGGCCTCTGATCAACCCCACCCCAACCCCGCACTGTGGCTATAGAGAGCTGCTGCGTGCCTATTTTCTGTTCTCAGGATCTCATGTAGCCCTGACTGAGCCAAACTCTTTGTGGCCAAGGCTGGCTTTGAACTCCCAATCCTCCTGCCCCCCCCCTCCAAGTTCTGGGATTATAGGTGTAGGGCATTCACTAATGTAGACCAGGCTAGCCTCAAACCAGCAGAGCTCCACCTGCACCTGTCCCTAACTGCGGAGGCGAAGGGGGTGAGGCCCCCCTGTTTTATGTGGCAATAGACTTGTTACATACTTCTCTCAGTCTCAAAATTTGCCCCCCCCCTTCTAGCTCTTTCCTGGGACCAAAGATCCCAAGCATAAGCACTTTCTAGTGATAGTCAAGCCTCACCCTCCATCTGGGAAGAAAACAGGTAACAGGTGGGCGCGGCTGAGTGGAGTCTGGCAGAGAGCTTGCCTGCTGTGTAGGAATCCCTGGTTTGGCTCACCAGCACAGGCTCGGTAACACACGCCTGAAATCCCAGTCTTCAGGTGAAAACCAAAGTCCACCAGTCTTGGTGGCTCACGCCTGTAATCCCACTCAGGAGGCAGAGGCAGGCAGATCTCTGTGCGTTCAAGGCCAGCCTGGTCTACAGAGTGAGTTTCAGGACAGTCATGACTGTACAGAGAGAGTCTGTCTCAAAAAGAAGTTCAAGGTTATTCTTGGCTACATAGTGAGCAGGAGTCCAACCAGGGCTACATGAGTTGCTGACCTTGAAGGGTCACTAGGCACAAGTGGGAACTGTGGCAGATTTTAAAATTATTCCACTTTATGTATTATTTGTGGAAGGGTACACATTTGTCAAGACAACTCAGTTGTGAGAGTTGGTTCTTTCCTTCCACCTTGACACAGGGTGAAACGTTATGTGGCTAATGCAGCGAGCTCTTTTCAGTTGGTGAGGCTCCTTTGCTGACTGACAGCTAAGCTGGGCTTGGTGGGTCTGCCTGTCAAACCCAGGATTCCGGAAGCTGAAATGGGTGGTTAGTGCAAGTGTGAGGCCAGCCTGGGCTTCACAGTAAGTTTGAGGCCAGCCTAAAGTACACAGGGATAGCCTGTTTACCAGAGGCCAGGGAGGTGGCTGCGAGGTTGCAGCCTCTGCTCTGCAGGAGCGCCCGAGTTTGGATCATCAGTATCCAAGGAAACGCCAGGCATGGCTGTGTGTGCCTGTGACCCCGCTGCTCAGCTGAGACAGAACGCCAGCTTCAGCAAAGACACCCTGTCTCAAAACAAGTGGAGGGCAGCGGGGGTGGCCTCGGGAGGCAGAGGCAGGTGGACCTCTGAGTTCGAGGCCAGCCTGGGCTACAGTGTGAGACCCTGTTTCAAAGAGAAAATAAAGTTGAGAGCAACAGAGAAAGACACCCAAATCCCTCCTCTAGCCTGGCACAGGCGTGTGTACCTATGTATACCTATACGTATATACCTAACACACATAAAAGCCAAGCACGGTGGTGCACACCTCTAACGCCAGAACTCGGAAAGTGAAAGTAGGAGGATTAGCAGTACCAGGCTATCCTCAGCTACCTAGCGAATTTGAGGCCAGCCTGGGCTCCATGAGAGGCCGTCTCAAAACAGCAACAACAAAGACTTGGCCTCTCGAGAGCTGCAGACAGAGCAGACGGGACGCCCCGCTCCGCCTCCCCCGTCACACTCAACGCTAAGGTCACCACGGACTTTTATTTGGGAGTGGGGGAATCAGCCAGCGCTTAGCGGCTGCGCTAAACCTGGTGGGCGGGGCTCCGGAGGGGCAGGTTCTCATTGGCCAGAACCCAGGACACAGCCCATTGATTGGACTTCCGGCGCGGGGTTCCAGCCGCCCACCGCAAGCAGGGGTGCCCGGCGCCTCTACTTCTGCGCGGGGATCATGTCGTCGATGGACTGGCCCTTTTCCAGCTTCTTCTCCATCTCCACCATAAGCTTCACGCCATCCACCACCAGCTGCACCTGTTCCACCTCGGATGAGCCCAGCCGGTCGGCGTTGGAGATGTCGAACACGGCGCCCACGGCAGCCGTGTCCACGCCACCTGCGCGGGAGCAGGGCCCACGGAGGCGTGAGGTGGCGAGCAGACGTGCGGGGACGACCCTGAGCCCACCCGAAAACGCCTCGGGAATTCGCTGTTCACAAGCCACCGGCTCTCAGTATTGGGCAAACGTGCCTGGATTTTAGGGCGAGGTCCCCGCCCAACCCTCCAACATTAAATTATAACACAGGCCGGCGAAAAGGCCGAGTGGGTCAAGATGTTTGCTACCAAGCCGGACGACCCGAGTTCAATTCCCAGGGCCCACAAGGTGGAAGGCAAGAACTGACTCCTGAAAACTATCCTGTGACCTTCTCATAAATGTTGTGGAATGGGAATGCCCTCTCTCACACAGATAAATCAGTTTAGTGTGCTCTTAACTGCCAAGCCATCTCTCCAGCCCCCTGGGGCCAGCCTGTTCTACATGGTAAATTCTGGGACATCCAAGACTACTTAGAGAGACCCTATCTCAACATCTCCAATGCATACATACATGCATATAGATATATGTGTGTGTGTAAATATACATATATATGTATATATATATATATATATACATACACATGTAAGAATGAATATGATGGTTAATGGTGAATGGCTGCCTGTGGTTAAACTGACGACACAACATTTACAGATGAAGAATCTGAGGCTCCAATGGAGGATTGGGTTTGTATGCAAAATTGCATGTCATAGTCTTGACCCCGGAACTTGCAGGGATGTCCCTCCTCAGTAAAGAGCCCTCCCCTGGCCGCACCTGTGCCACGCTTCTGTAGACGAAGGCGGGTCAGAATCTCCTCGAACTTGGGGTGCTTGCTCAGGTTTGCCAGCTTCACATGCACGCCCCCGCGCAGCCCGGTGCCCAGGTTGGAGGGGCAGGTGAGCACATAGCCCAAGTGCTCGTTCCACATGAAGGGGTGACCAGCCTTCTTGAAGATCTCCTCAATCTGGGGAGGGGAGAGGACATCAGGGACTGGGCTCCAAAGGCAGCCTGCCTGCTGGGGTGCTCTGAGGGACCAGCTATGCAGACATAGGTGAAGGTGGGGTTCCCAGGGGTGGGAGCAGAGGACCGACCAGGCAGACTTCTGCCCAGAGCCGCCGGTGGCAAAGATGAGGGCGGCCTCCGACCGTGGGGGTGGGAACGGTTGGGAAGTTCCTGGGGAGTGGGTAGGGTTGAATTAGAAAGGACAGAGCTTGCTCTGTGTGTATGTTCGTGCATGTGTGTGTATGCATGTATGTGTGTGGTGCATGCGTGTGTTTGTGTGCGTGTGTGCATGTGTGTAAGAGACACAGATTGCAAAGTAGGTGGTGAAAAGCCGGTGGGGGTTTGGTCAAGGAGGAGTCTTGGGACATGGGCGTGGTGGGTGTAGGAGGGTGGGGCTGGACGTAGGAAGGGAGGTAGTTTTAACTGTGTGTGCTGCAGTCAGGATGCAGACACCGACCTTCTGCAGGCCCACGCAGAAGCGGCGGAAGACCTCCTTCATGTTGCCCCCTTTCTCCATGGAGATCACTCGGAGGTGGTCCTCCTCATTCACCCACACCAGGAAGCTTTTGTTGTCGTTGTGCCTAAGGAAGGGCAGTTGGAAGCTTAGAGGTCAGCACGAACCCCATGGCTCAGGAAAAGCAAATACGTGAGTTAGTCCAAACAGTCCCTCCCTTTGAGAACTGGGGGACAGTCACAGGCACACCAGCTTCCTAGTCACAATCTCCAAAACTTCAGATCTGAGGACAAGAGCATTCATGGGCCCGAGTCCCTAAAAACCTTTCTTAGCTTGGCTCCTCCTCTTCCGGGCATTGGCCTGCAAGCTCTGCTGTTTCTGGTTGTGAGCCTATCCTATAAAGGCTGAGTCATCTCTCTAGTGCCCGCCCTGCAATCTCCCCACCAGAAGAGCAGGAAGATTGTGAGTTCGAGGCCAACGTGGGACACAGTGCATTGCACCCTCTGTAGCGGTCACATGGACAGTGTTTATCCAAGCAATAGATGCTTGCCAGGCTGGGAATTCCCCTGCTTTGGGCACCCTGGGAGGGACTGGGACCTATCAATCACCCTCAGTCCCGAGCTGGGGCTCTCAGTTGGATACTCTCTGTGAGAGTCCCAGCTCCGGCTGCGAATAAAGATCCTCCTGGTGGTCTTTTGGGGGTCTCGTAAATCGGGCACAACAGCACCACCAAGCCTGGCTTTATTATTATTGTTGTGATTGTCGTTGTTATTATATTTTCCTATGCATGGCCCTGTGCATGCCAGGCAGGTGCTCTATGACTGAGTCACACCCAACTCTGGCTCTCCTTTCAGTTTTTATTTTTGAGGCCTGGCTGGCCTCAAATTCACTGTAGTCTGGCTGGCACTGGGCTTGAAACCCCCTCCCAGGCCTACACCATTATGCCTGGCCAAAGTAAATTCCCTACACTTCTTTGGTCCAACTTTTCTAAACTCTGACACTTGACCAGGGCTAGGCAGGGTTGGAAGGCAAGGTCACGGTTGCCTGTGATGGAGACAGTCAGAGGGCCAGAAAGAAGCCGGAGGAGCCAGAAGAGAGGACTCACCAGATGCCACGGGCGTCGGGCCAGTCTCGGGCCATGCCGGAGGCCAGCAGCAGAGGGGACACGGGCTTGTCAAACAGGAAGTGGTCATCAATGAGCTGCTGTTGCTCCTGCTCCGTCATGCTCTTCAGAGGGTAGTATTTGCCCTTGAACTCACCTGTCAGGCTGTTGAGAGCTACAGGGGCCAAGGGAGAGCAGTCAGCTGCCTGCTTCGCTTTAGCTGGGGTGCCGAGGCTGCAGGACCCATGCTTACTGCTGTCTCTGACATCCTGGGCCAGACATCAAACCACCTACACTCTGCGTCTAAACCCAAACATGTGAGCTGTTGCCAGAATTCCCTGACACCTCCCGTGAACACAAAAGAGGACCCTCCCGCCAAGTCCACCTGCAAGAGAGTGTGATTCCTGGACAGGGCTTTTTTGTTTGTTTGTTTCTGAGACTGGGTTTCATCGTAACCTAGGCTGACCTCAAAGTCACTATGTGTGAGGGCTGGAGAGATGGCTCAGCGGTTAAGAGCACTGCCAGGTCTTCCGGAGGCCCTGAGTTCAATTCCCAAAGTCACCATGTGTGACATAATCATGGAGGCCTTAAGATTGGCTGCTCTAGGGCTCGGAGGCAGGTGGATCTCCTTGGACCAGCCTGAGCTACATAGTGAGTTCCAGAATAACCAGGGCTATGTAGGAAAACAATGCTGCAAACAAAACAGCAATTTTTAAAAGCCCCTCCCCCCAGAAAAAAGGATTAACTATTGTCCAGTGTAGAAGTTACATCTTGTCCAGCCAAGCATTTGGGAGGCTGAGGCAGAAGGCCAGCCTGGGCTACTCAGGGAGTCTCTGCCTCAGTGAAACAAAAGAAAGAGAAATTTTCATTTACTACAAACATTTGTTATTATTTGCTTTCATTTCCTGTTTTTGAGAAAGAGTCCCACTGAATAAAAGCTGGCCCTTCAATTCCTGGCGATCCTCCTGCCTCAGCCTTCCAAGTACTGGGATTCCAAGCGTAGGGTGCCAGGCCCAGCCCAACAAACAAGAACAACCCTCCTTCAATTCTCTGCCTTGTTGCCTCACCCTCCCTGAGAAATCTCCGCTCTTCTGCCCTGCGCTCAGCCAGAGCAATGTTTGCTGAGTCAACCAATCAGTGAAGAGCCCGGGTTAGCTGAGCGCGGGACTTCCCAGGCTGCCCCATCGCACAGGATGCCAGCACACCCCAGCACAGGTAACACACCCATTCTCGTGCCAAGGCCGGCTCCGGCGGAACCCAGCAGTGGTTGGAGACCTCACCTTCCACGGACAGCTTCTCCACGGCCCGGCGCTCTCCGCGGGAGCAGTGGGGGGGCAGCGTGTAGCCCTTGATGCTGCGGCCAGTGCGCACGCGGCTGCTCAGCACGTAGTTGGGGTCCAGGTCGTCTCCACCCTGGGGAGCACTGGGTGTCAGGGAGGGCCGTCCTGGCCATCTCCAGACTCACTCCAGATCCTCCACAAGTCTCACTAGAGGTCTTTCAGGCACTCTCTAGTGTTCCCAGGTGTCCCCCAAAGTCCTCCGGAGTATGCCCCAGAACCTCTAGGGTCTCCCCAATCCTCCGGGTGTCCCCCATGTCCTCTGGGCTCTCTCTGCTTCCTCCCGGGGCTCCCCAGATCTTCTCCGGTTTCCCCAGAGCAGCTGGATCTCCTCCGGATCCTCCCAGGGTCCCCTTCCTGCAGTGCCTCACTCCCTGCCCGCCCTCTGCCCTCTGCCCCTCAGGCCCCATCTTCCCTGCTATGTAGCCCCTCTCCCCTCCCCTCCCCGCCACTCGCCCGAGGGCACTGACCTTAAGGTTCTCATGGTTGAGGTCGGTCTTATGCTTGTCTGTGGGTTTGAAGCCACCATGGCGGTCCTGGATGATGGGGTCAAACAGGTCCTTGAAGACCGTGTAGGACTCCTCATCACCGGCCACACAGCCTACCGTCATGATAAAGGGGTGACCTGCGGGATGGGGCTGAGGTCAGCACTGGAAGCTTGGGCCTGTGATGGATGTAGGTGTCCAGTTTGGGGAAAAAGAGCTGTCCCAGAGACCAGGTAAATGGGGCCAAAGATGTTAAGGCTCCTTGGAGTCCACAAATTATAGTGTGTCAGCCCACACTATAATTTTCTTTTGGTTTTTTCGAGACAAGGTTTCTCTGTGTAGCCTTAGCTGTCCTTAGCTTTGTAGACCAGGCTGGCCTTGAACTCACAGAGGTCTGCCTGCCTCTGCCTCTCTGAGTGTTGGGATTACAGGCGTGTGGCACCGTACCCTGCTCAGCCCAAAATACTGAGAAGCGCAAACAACCTATTTACACAGAGGGTCTGGGCAAGAGGCTTGAAGGAACCACTTATGGGCAAAGAGTACAGCGCAGCAGAACAGCCCCTGCCTAGAATCTCCCAGTGAGGGGCTGGGGGTGTGGCTCAGTGGTAGAGCCCCTGCCTAGCATTCAGGGAGGAGGGCCTAGATATTCTAGGGATGAGGGGGAGGGAAGAGGTGGGGAGGCAGGGAAGAAGAGAAGAACAGGGGAGTGGGAGGCAGAAGCAGAGGCTTCCTGCGACAGGCAGGCCCGGGACAGTCTGTCCGGCGGCCTCCAGGCCTCTGTCCTGCAGCAGGCTCACCTGGGTTGTCCACCCCGGTCTGGATGACATCGTCCAGAGTGAAGCCGGAAGGTGTCTCCTTATCCCGGAGCTTCTTGTAGAGGTCGGGGGTCAGCACCTTGGCCATATGGTTGTTGTGCTTGCTGAGGTCAGGGTACTCCTCCTCTGGTTTGTAGTTCAGCTTGAACTTGTTGTGGGTGTTCCCGAACGGCATGATGGCGGCCTAGGGGACCCTGAAGCCCAGGGGGCATTGAGCTCAGACTCAAGAACCAGCCACAGGAGGCTTGAAGTCGGTCAGAGCTTGGGGTTGAAGCAAGCGGATTCCCCAGCTGTTGGGGGGTTGGTCTGATGCTTGTATATTGATCCTAGCTGCTGGCCCTCAAGATCTCGTTACTGCCTAGATAAACCTATCCTTGTTGTGTAAGACATTATACCTGATTGGCTGATTAAATGGCCATGCCTGGCCAGGGTAGATATGGGGTAGGGGTGGCTAAGGTTCAAGAGACTCTCTGGAAAGAGAAAGACAGGAAGAGAGGAGGAAAGAGGGTGCCACCGTTGGTTAGTGTGGAGGAAAATCTAAGCCTGGAGGAAGGGCTCTGAGGGTGGCGTGGAACGGCCCAGATGCAGAGTACAAGCAAGCAATTTTAAGATTGTGCATGGAAGACAGCCTAGATAAAGAAGAAGGCTGGCACTGGGTGGGGGCTGGGAGGTGGATGGTTATTGAGATAGCGTAGGCAGAAATATCTGCCCAGCCCAAGGTGAACAGACAATTATAAAATCTAGCAAGTGTCTGCATCTTATTATTTGTGATACCGTTTTAAATAATACCACTGTGATAATCATAGGGCAAATAATAAATAATATATACCCCCTACACAGCAGCACCCCGCCTCATAAAGAAACATCAGGAGCCCGGGTTGCCTGCTGCAGCCGCGCCCTGGCAGTGTGACCTTGCTGGTGACTGGTCTCTCTAGCCTGAAAAGGAGGGCAGGTGAAACTGTTTGTCTGAAGCCAGAGAAGGACAGTGGCATTAAAGAAAGAAAAACAGACAAACAAACAAAACACCACAAGATCTGAGGCTGGGGGTCCGTTGGCAGAGCACTTGCACAGCATGCACCCTGGGTTTGGTGCCCAGCAAACTGGGTGTGGTCGCTCACGCCTATGACCTCAGCGCTTGGAAGATCAGGAGTTCAAGGTCATCCTCAGTTATGTAGAGCTGGGGGCTGAATATAGGCCTTGGTTGGGCATGGTGGTCCATGCCTGTAATTCCAGCGCTCTGAAACTGAGGCGGGAGAATCGCAGTGAAGTCAAGGCCAGCCTGGGCTACAGAGTGAGACTCTGCCTCCAAAACTGAAATAAAATAAAAAGAGCCAACGATCGGAAATCAGATGGCCTCATTGAATCTCGGCTCTGCTACTGACAAAATGCTGTGTGGCTCTGGGCAACTTGTTTGACTTCTCTGTTCACTCATCTGTAAAGGGGAGGCTACTGTGATCCTCACCTCTTTCGAGGGATTTACAGGCAGGTGAAGCGCGTGGGTCAGTGCCTGGCATGTCAGGCGCATTTTATGCGGTTATTCCTTTCAGTGGCCTGTGCTGGTGTGAATGAGAACGGCCTGCAGGCTCACATGTTTGAATATTGGTACCCAATCGGCAGAACCGTTTGGGAAGGACAAGGAGGTGTGGCCTTGTTGGAGAAGGGGTGTCGCTGGGGTTGGGCTTTAAGGTTTCAAAAACTCACCTCGTTCCCAATTAGCACTGTCTGCTTCTTGGTTGAGGATAAAGATGTGAACTCTTAGCTGCTGTTCCAGCCGGGCGCATACCTGCCACACCGACTGCCCCTGGGGCTTCCCGACACAGTGGTCATGGACTCTAGCTCTTTGGAACTGTGAGCCCCAAATTAAGGTTTTCTTTCTTTCTTTCTTTCTTTCTTTCTTTCTTTCTTTCTTTCTTTCTTTCTTTCTTTCTTTCTTTCTTTTTTTAAGTTGCCTTGGTCATGGTATTTTGTCACAGAAACTGAAAACCAACCCCAACAAGCTCTGTGTGTGGGCCCAGGCAGAAAGCGTATGTGCTCGCCCGAGAGAGGAAGGTCGGGCCACAGGAACAGATGTGGGGCGCTTCAGCCACCTCGTTCTGTCCCACTGTTTTCCGGGCTCTCTTCAGAGCCATATCCCTAGGTCCCTGCTGCATAGCCCCAGGCTAGAGCCTGTCATCTGTGTCCCTGGCGCTGAGGCTGATGAGCATGGCCCAGCATGAAGTTCCAGCTGGGAGTCTAACATT
>CM053747.1:2833850-2878745 GCA_028658305.1 Pachyuromys duprasi
AGGATTGCAAATTTGAGCTCAGCCTGACCATAGACTTTATCCCCCAGCCCCAATACAACACAGATAACTAAGGTACAGTGGCTGTAATCCCTGCGGTAAGGAAACCAAGGCAGAAGGATTGCCATGAATGTGGGGCCAGCCTGGGATACATAATGAGTCCCTTTCTCAAAGACGGTGGGGGAGAAGCCTTTCATCTCAGCACTCGGGAGGCGGAGGGAAGTGGATCTCTGTGAGTTCGAGGCCAGCCTGGGCTACAAAGCGAGTCCAGGACAGCCAAGGCTACACAGAGAAACCCTGTCTCGAAAAACAAAACAAGGGGAGGGGGAGGGTATTAATATATACATATATTTACTATATAGTTGAAATATACATACTTAGTTTTTAATAAATATGTATATATAATAGTACATAACAACATTGTCTATGTTTATATATTTAAAGCTGAGGTGGCAGGATGGTGGATGGTCTTGCCTAGTACCCCCAGGGCTCTGGGGACCATCCTCAGCAGCGGGCACTCACACGGCCGTCGAGGTTAACCTGTTCAGTCCTTGCAGCCTGTGAAAAGACTGTTGTGTGTGTGTGCATACACCGATGCACGTGTGTGGGCGCACACGTTGCCTGCACGTGGAGGTCAGGCTCTTTTTGCACAGCTCCGGAACGAGTCCTCGGGGGGGGGGGCAGTTTTATCCTTGCGTCCTGTGGCTCCTGGAGACGAGACTCAGGTTGTCGAGCATGGCGCCAAGCGCCCCCGCCCTCCCGCCAGCCGGAAAGCAAGAGTTGTGCGACGTTCTGAGCTTGTGGTTATCAAAACCACGTCTTTGGAGACTGTCTCTTTCAGGAGCGCGGTGCTTCGCCTGCGAGTGTCTGCGCGCCGTGCCTGTGGCGGCCCTGGACGGTGCTGGGTCCCTGCAAAAGGAGTTACAGATGACGCTGAGCTGACGGGTGGGTGCTGGGAACGGACCCGGGTGCCCCTCAAGAGCAGGTAGTACCCTTCAAAAAAGATTTAAGTTAATCTTTATGTATTTGTTTTGTATGTGTGACTGTACACAGACGGAAGTCAGAGGACAGCGTGCGGGGTCGGTCTCCGTCCACCCTGCGCTCCCCGACAGGCAGAGTTTTCAAAAGTTCCCAGACTGCGGGGTTTCTCCGTGTGCGGCGGCCGAGGGCGTGGCCTGCGCACCTGCGGGGGCGTGGCCGCGCCCCGCCCCGCCCCCGGAGCCTCCGGGACCGGCGTCGGCGCAGCGGGAGCAGCCGGGGTCTCCGCGCCGCCGGGCGGTTCGGACAGGCGGCGTCCAGGTGGGCGCGGGGGGTCGGCGGCGGCGGCGGGGTCCCCGAGGGACCGGCGGGGATGGAGAGGGGTGCGCGGGCCTGGCGTCCGGGACCAGCCTCGCCGGGCCGCCTCCAGTCGGCTAGGAAAACAGCTGCGGGCGGGGCGGGGCCTTGTGACGCGCAGTCGGTGCGGGGTCTCTGCGGGCGCGGGGAGGGGCTGGCCCGGCTGGGGGGTCGCCGGCTGCAGCCTGCGAGTGCAAAACACGCATGGTAAGGATCCCTCCGCCGGGTGTGCAAAAGAGAGCTGTCAGGCAGGGCACACTGTGGAAGCTGAGGCAAGAGGAGCGGAGTTGGAGGCCAGCCTGGGCTACGCAGAGAGACCCTTTCTCAAGGGAGAGAGACGGAAGGAAGGCGGATTGTGGGTAGACGTGTCAGAGGGAGAAAGGAAAAGAAAAGGAAAGAGGGACAGCAAGGGGGGAGGAGAGAACGGACTCCCTCCAGTTGCAAGTTCTCCCCTGACCTTCCGTGCGTCTCTGCGCACACAATAAGCATATAAAGGAAAATAAACGAATAAAGATCAGGCATCATGATGTTCACCTATAATCCCAGCACTCGGGAGGCAGAGGCAGGTGCATCTGTGAGTTCAAGGAGAGCCTGGTCTACAGAGTGAGTTCCAGGATAGCCAAGGCTACACAGAGAAACCCTGTCTCAAAAAAAAAAAAAAAAAAAGTCAACGGGTCAGATTGTGGGTACAAGTGTAAAAGGAGATGACCTATCATATCACTCTGTGATGGCATAGACTGAATACGGGCGACCTTGTCAGATTGTCCTGTGTGTGTGTGTGTTACATGTGGGCTGTCCCAGCACTTAACACGTGTGACCGTGAGATGCTGGGTCAGTGGTCAGCGCTGTGCTTGTGGCTGGGTCACACGTGTGGCCAGGCAATGGAATCTCTAATCAGGTAGGGTCTGGGTGTTATATGGGGGTGGAGTGTGTGGATTTGTGTGGGTGATGCGTGATTGCCGCCGACTGACTGTTGACTCTCTGGTTGTGTGCGTGACGGTGTCTGCAAGCTGGGGTTTGCATAGGTGGCGTGAGCGTGTGCACGATGCGTGCCTGCTGCGCACTGGCAAAGCTCACTTGTGGCTGGGGAAGGGGCACCTCTGCGAGGTAGGGTGGGCATCTGTACGGGGCCCCTGTGAGTGCCGGGGACAGCCTGACGGCAGGTGGCTGTGGCTGAGCTGTGGTTGCTGAGGTGGGCACCTGCCTGTGGTGTGTGGGAAGCTGCATGTGAGGCGCTGGGCTCGGTTGGCTCTGAGATTGTGCCAAGGGCTGGGAGGTGATGGCACTGGCCGTGCTGGGCCAGGGCAGCTGCAGTCAGGAAGGTTCCCCCGAGCGCCTGTGGTGAAAAGACTGACCAAATCCGTGGCTTGTGAGGTGGAGCCTTCCTGGGTTCCTCACACACTCCTAGGATCTTACTTGTGTGTCTCTATATATGGGAGGGTTGTGTGTGTGTGTGTGTGACAGAGAGAGAGAGAGAGAGAGAGAGAGAGAGAGAGAGAGAGAGAGAGAGAGAGAGAGAGAGAGAGAGAGAGAGAGAGAGAGAGAGAGAGCTCACTGTATAATGGAGGATTATTTCTTAAGCCAGGCAGTGGTGGCTCACGCCTTTAATCCTAGCACTCAGGAGGCAGAGACAGGTGGAATCACTGTGAGTTTGAGATCAGCCTGGTCTACAGAATGAGTTCCAGGACAGCCACGGCCACACAGAGAAGCCCTGTCTCAAACAAACAAACAGGCCCTAGAATGGTGCTGTCTGCTAACCAGCACTTGAGGGGCCACAAGAAGGTTCAGCCATCAATGGCTTTGAACCCTGATCTGCGCCTCTCGAGAGCTCAGGTCTTAGGTTTGCATCATGCACCTATCCCTCAACTTTGTTTTTGTTTTTGTTTTTTGCTTTTGGTACTAGGGATGGAATCCAGAGCCTTGGCTGTGCTTGGCTAGCCTTGTTTCCAGCATCTGCCCTTTTTCTCTTATGATTTTGTTTTTGTTTTCCCAAAACAGGATTTTTCTTTGTTGCTCAGCTGTCCTGGAAATTGCTCTGTAGGCCAGGCTGGCCTCAAACTCACAATGGTCCACCTGCCTCTAACGCCCCGAGTGCTGGGATTACAGGTGTGTATCACCACCACCCAGGTAAGATTTATTTTTATTTTATGTACAGGAGCGTTTGTCTGCATGCTGCGTGTATGTGCAGTGTGTGTGTACAATGCCCATGGAGGCCAGAAGAGGGAGTCAGATCCCCTGGAACTTGAGTGGGGTTGGTAGCCACCACATGGGAGCTGGGTACGCTTCAGGAGGAATGAGGGCTCTTTACGGAGTCCTCAGGTTTTCTCTTTTAAAGATTTGTTTATTTTTATTTGAGGGCACCGGATCTCATTATAGGTGGTTGTGAGCCACCACGTGGTTGCTGGGAATTGAACTCAGGATCTCAGGAAGAGCAGACAGTGCTCTGAGCCATCTCTCCAGCCCAGGTGTTCTCTTTTAAAACTGAGTTTGTAGCTCCTGGACCCATGATCCTCCTGTCTCAGCCTCCAGTGCCAGAAGTATGGGTGTGTGCTCTGAGCTGTGTTCTGGAAAGAAGAGTGTGTGGTATGTTCTGTGCTTCTATGATGAGGATGTGTATCATGCTGTGTTTTTTTTTGTTGTTGTTGTTGTTGTTGGTTCTTTTATTATGTTGTATTTCTGATGAGGTAATACATGTATGGTGTTTGTTCAGAGAGGGTGCAGGGGCGTGTGAAAGAAGAGAGTGCATGTGTTGAGCTGTGTCTGAGATGGGAATCTGGGTCTTTCAGAAGGCCCTGAGCTGGGGCTTGTTTGATGGGAGTGCTTGCCTAGCATGTCCACACCCATGTTCACACCAGCACCCTGTAAATGGTGTGGTGGTGCATGTGGTTTAAGGTCTTCCTCAGCTACATAGTAGGGTCAAGGCCAGTCTGGACACATGAGGCCCAATCTCAAGAAATGAATTAAAAACATCTCTTAAAAGGCTAGCAGGTGGCACATAACTTTTCATCCCAGCATTCGGAAGGCAGAGACAGGTGGATTTCTATGAGTTCTAAGCTAGCCTGGGCTAAATAGTAAGACCCTGTTTAAAAAATAATAAATAAAGGAGAGAGAGTTAGTTTTATGTAAGTTTGCTGAGGCGTGTTTGAGTGTATGTGTCTGTGAGGTTCACCCTCTGAGCCTCTGATTTGGTTACCCACATTTAAACACACAGCCAGCCCTCACCAGTGTGCAGGTATCACAGGGCCGCCTGGGTTGGGACCCCTAGCCCCTCCCTCGCTCAGGAGCTGACATTCAGCTGTCTCAGACGCCCTCACCCCACCCGGGCACCAGCCCTTTGCTCTACTTCTCTCTCTCCATCCCTCATCCCTCCCCGCTGCCCCTCCACCCCCAGTGGCCTGACTGGTTCCTGACAAAAACACCCTCAGAATGAGCTCACCGGGAGCCTGCCGCCTCCACACGCTCCGCCCCCTAGCCTGCTAGAGGTGGCCTCGGTCCCAGGGCGCTTAGCCGGCTGGCAGCTCCAAGCTGGGGTGTCTGGGGACCTGGGTGGGGGGACTGGGCCAGGTGAGCAGAGTGCAGTGGGGTGGAGGGGCCACCGGAAGCAGCTGTGGGTTTTCCTGGCCGATAGGCACAATTTAGCGTTGTTCTCGGGGTGGACTAGGAGGAAGGTTGCCCGATGGGAAGGGCTCGGGCGGAGAGCTGGCCGGGATGGGTGGACAGAGAGATGCTGGAGTGAAGAGAGGAGTCTGCCTGGCCCAGCGGGTGACTCCCTCAACCTCACTGCCCCCAGGAGCAGCCATGTCTGTGCAGGTGGTGGCCCCTGGAAGCACAGGGCTGGGCCCGGAGCGCCTGAACCCCGAGGAGCTGGTGCGGCAGACGCGGCAGGTAGTACAGGGGCTGGAGGCCCTCCGGGCTGAGCACCATAGTCTGGCTGGCCGCTTGGAGGAGGCCCTGGCTGGACCAGGTCCTGTGGCTGGTGTGGAACTGCTGGAAGAAAAGCAACAGGTGGTGAACCACTCACTGGAGGCCATCGAGCTGGGGCTGGGCGAGGCCCAGGTGTGTGGGGCTGGTGGGAGCCTGAGCCTGGGAGGGAGGAGGACCAGGGATGAGGGGTGCATGTGTGTGTGTGTTGGGGGGTAGGGTCAGGTGTGGGGGGGAGGCCCAGGGATGAGGGGACATGGTACAGGGAGGAAGTAGAAGAGGCCAGAAGGAGCCAGGCCTGGAAGGGGGAACTGCAGGTCAGAGATTGCATCCGTAAGAAGCATTAGGGATGAGATTTTTGTATATGCCAGATGTGATTCTCCTGTGGGACCTAGGGTCCTGGAGGGAGTTTGGGGTTGTCATTTTGAATGAAATCCAGGGTTTCACTCATGGTAGGCAGGGACTCTACCACTAGCCACCCTCAATGGTTGGGCCACACCCCCAGCCCATCACTGGGGGATTCTAGGCAGGGGCCCTACCACTGAGCCACATCCCCAGCCCCTCACTGGGGGATTCTAGGCAGGGGCTCTAGCACTGAGTCACACCCTCAGCCCCTCACGGGGTTGGGGAGGATTCTAGGCAGGTGCTGGGTTTCATAGATGAAATAGGAATTAACTCTATGCCTGATTTAGGTGAAATTTAGTTGCTGGGAAATTCTTAACCTTATCACAGCCACATGGTAGGGTGTCCTCAGGATGTGGGGTTACCTGTGTAGAATGAGTGTGTGTGGCCTGGGCTGGGGCTGTCTGTGGGGCACACCCAGTCCTATTCAGTCGAAATGCCTGATAGGTGCTGCTGGCCCTGTCTGCACACGTGGGTGTGTTAGAGGCCGAGAAGCAGAGGCTGCGGGCACAGGCTCGGAGGCTAGCCCAGGAGAACACGTGGCTTCGTGAGGAGCTGGAGGAGACACAGAGGCGACTGCAGGCCAGTGAGGAGGCCGTGGCCCAGCTGGAGGAGGAGAAGAGTCACCTCCAGTTCTTAGGGCAGCTGCGCCAGTATGACCTACCCGAGGAGAGCCAGGTAGCAGGGCAGGGTGAAGAGGGAGCGCACAGCCCTCCGCAGAGCCCCTGGATGCCCTCGGTCTTCCTTAGCACCCCACAGCCCTTCAGACACATGTGAGGTCCCCAAATCCCCACATCCAAAGGCCCCTCAAGCTCCTAGGTCTTCCGCAAAACCTCTAAGGCTCCTCCTGACCCACACCTTGGTCAAACTCAGAGTTGAGCTGAACTTTTTTGAGTTCCGGGCCAGCTTGGTGTACATGGTGAGCTCCTGCCCCAAACAACAGAAAGCTCCCCAGGCAAGCCTGGCGTAGCTTCAGGGCCTCGGCCTCCAACACTCCCATTCTCGGAATTACTCTGTCCTGTTCCCCACAGAGGCCCGAGTCCCCCCCTCGCCGAGACAGCCTGGCTTCTCTGTTCCCCAGTGAAGAGGAGGAAAGGAAAGGTGGGTGTGTGGGAGTCTTGGGCACCACATCAGAGGGTAACCACCCAGGGCTACAGCCTGGGGCAGGAGCCTTGCCCTGAGGGACGCCGAGGCCTCTGAGCCTGGCACATGGGAGAGGACAGGGTCCAGAAGATGCAACAGGTGGCCCTGGTTAGCAGTGATGTAGGAAGCTTCACGTTCTGGCACCTGACACTCCTAACATCCAGTGCCTAATGTTGGCACCAGGCCAAAGTGCAAAAGGGGGCTGTGGGGTATGGGCTGAGCCCAGAGCAGCTGAGTCCACAACACTTCTGCCAGGTCCTGAGGCAGCGGGGACTGCAGCAGCGCAGCAGGGTGGCTATGAGATCCCGGCTCGCCTTCGGACCCTGCACAACCTGGTGATCCAGTACGCTGGCCAGGGCCGCTACGAGGTGGCGGTCCCCCTGTGCCGCCAGGCCCTGGAGGACCTGGAGCGGAGCTCAGGCCACTGCCACCCTGACGTGGCCACCATGCTCAACATCCTGGCCCTCGTGTATAGGTGAGGGGGTGGCTGACTGGGCGGGGACCCCGTCTGTGCTAGTGGTGACAAGGTGTAAAGCACCTGGTGGTAACAGAATGAGAGGGGTCAAGAAAATGGAAAGAACCAAGAAAGGCAGCGAGAGCCTTTCAGCATTGGCCACCAGGGTGGGGAAGGGACATAAGACCTGATGCTTGACGGAGTTGGCAGTGTGGGGACCAGAGCTAGAGGCCTGGGAGGTGTGAGATGATATGGGGACCCCTGAAGGGTGCTGTTCATTCCTGGCTCAGTGCGGCCCGTGATCCCAGCTTCACCCAGCCTTCCATTCCTGTCCTGCAGGGACCAGAACAAGTACAAAGAGGCCACGGACCTTCTTCAAGACGCCCTGCAGATCCGGGAGCAGACTCTGGGGCCTGAGCACCCCGCGGTGAGCAGCAGTTCAGGAACGGATGGTGGGCTGGGCTGGGCTGGGCTGCGGGGCCTCCTCCTCTGCCAACTGCCCCCTGCAGGTGGCTGCTACCCTCAACAACCTGGCTGTCCTCTATGGAAAACGTGGCCGTTACCGGGAGGCGGAGCCCCTGTGCCAGCGTGCCCTGGAGATCCGGGAGAAGGTGCTGTGCCCAGCCCTTTGCCCGTCACTGGTACCTCAAGCCATAATACCTGGTGCACCTTGCATTTGGTGGCAAGTTCCCCTTATTTGAGCCTGGAGCAATATACCCCATGACGCACCACCCTGATGAGCTTACAATCCCGTCCTGACTTTGCCCTCCTCACCCACCTCATACCTCTAAGCTGATTGGTTGGACTCAGCACCCCATGACCTCTGGCCTCACTAATCCCCATACCCTGTGTAGCTTCCACTCTGGTCCTACATTCCCAGCCTGTGACCTTGGCACAACAGCGGCATCGCAAGGGTCCCCTTGTGTGACAGATGGCTTCTGTGCACCCCAGGTCCTGGGTGCCGACCACCCTGATGTGGCTAAGCAGCTCAACAACCTGGCCTTGTTGTGCCAGAACCAGGGCAAGTTTCAGGATGTGGAGCGGCACTACGCCCGGGCCCTGAGCATCTATGAGGCCCTGGGGGGCCCTCGTGACCCCAACGTGGCCAAGACAAAGAACAACCTGGTGAGGATGGGCAGAGCCTGTCCTGGGGAACTGTGGGTAGGGAAGAAACCTCAGGCTCCTGCAGGTTCTTCAGTACAAAAAAACAGAAGCAAATCCCAGTTCACAGAACCCCACGCCAGGCTTTATTGTAGTTGTGGTGGGCGCCCGCTAACCCTTCCCCCACCGAGGTGGGACTCAGTGGCAGGCAGTCTGGCTTTTGGGACGGCGGCTCTGCACTGTAGTAAGCTGAGGCAGGATGCTGGGGAAGGCAGGCAGGTCTGAGAAGTTCCCAGGCCTCAACAAGAGGCCCACACCCTGCCCCGGCCCTCCCCGCAGGCCACAGCCTACCTGAAGCAGAACAAGTACCAGCAGGCAGAGGAGTTGTACAAGGAGATCCTCAGCCAGGAGGCCCTGCCCGCCCCGCTTGGTGAGCTGACCCCTACTCCCTCCTGCCCACCCTCCTGTGTGGTGTCTGTCAGGCCCACCTTCAGGTCCCTTCTCTCCCACAGGAGCGCCCCCTGCAGGAACAGCCGGCGAAGCACAACAGCAAGTAAGCAGGCTCCGCCTCCAGTCCTTGTAGGGCCTGGTGTGTGTGACCCCCACATGTCACTGTGCCTCCTTCCCTAGGTCCTACGTCGGAGCAGCTCCTTCTCCAAGCTCCGAGAGTCCATCCGGCGCGGAAGTGAGAAGCTGGTCTCCCGCCTCCGAGGCCAGGGCATGGCAGGGGCTGCAGGGTGAGTGCTGGGCGAGGGCAGAGTCTGTCGTGTACTCTCCGTGGCATCTGTCTCTGGGACATAGCCAGGTCGCTGTAGTCCTTCCCCGACTCACTCCTGTCTCCTTGGCCTCCTCTAAGGATGAAGAGAGCCATGTCGCTTAATATGCTGAACGTGGACGGTCCGAGGGCGGCCAGTGCACAGGTGAGGAGGCCAGTGGCAGAGTAGGGTGCTGCTGGCAGGCTCAGCAGGACAGGAAAGGCGGGCCTTCTCCTGAGGACTCGGGAGTGAGTGGGTAGGGGCATGAGATGGCCCCAGGATCAATTGGAAAAGAGCTCCAACCACTCCTGTGCCTGTCCCCAGCTCTCAACTCGGCACCTGGGTGATGCCCCTCGGACCCTCAGCGCCAGCACGCAGGATTTGAGCCCGCGCTAAGTGGACCAGCTGCAGTGGCCAGCTTCTCAGGGATGAGGGGAGGGTGGGTGGGTGGTCCCCTTGCGCCCTGCCTGGGCGGCACCGGTGGCTCGGGATCCTGCTAGCCTCCCTGCAATTAAAGGCTGTACACTGGCGCTGGGTGTTTGCCTGCGGGCCCTGGGCCCTCCCAGCCACAGGCACCACGCCACAGTCCTGCGTTCAGAGCTGCTGTGCGATCTGCTCAATCCGGCGTAGCGTCTCCTCTGACTGCAGCTGCTCCAGACTGAGCAGCGACAGGCCCAGCTGATCCTCCTACAGGGGACAGAGGTGAAGGACAGGTGTCAGCCACACACTCCACGTGACACAAGTTCCCTGTGGTGGGGTGCGCACACATGGAGGAAAAGGGCGCTGGGCTCTCATCTGCCCCTGGGCTGTCCACTCCCTTACTTCCTGGATCTGGGGAGCCTGAGGTGACTAGGAAGACTGTGTGCACCTGGGAGGAGGGAGGAAGGGCACACAGCCAAGGCTTACCCGGTGGAAGGGCTGTGCCATCTGCCGCAGGAAGTACTTGGCCACCTGCACTCCCTCATCCACGGTCAGGTTGAGATTGGAGTCAGTCAGGTGCTCCTGGATCCATCGAGGCAGCTTCCCACGCTTGTCGGCCCGAGCAAACCGCTGTGGCGAGGGAGGGGAGAACATCAAACCCCAGGTTGGAGCCCACCACCCTGTACCATGTGGAGAAGTGGGGCCAGTTCGGCTGGGGTGCCCAGAGGCCCTGAGCCCACCTTGTCAGCAAAGACCATGAGGCCATAGTCTGTCTTGCCCCTGATGGCGCGACCCACACACTGGGCTGCGTGGCGCATAGCATCAAAGGTGAGGAAGTCATTCTCTCGGATCTGGAACTGGTCCCTCAGGTACTCCAGGCGGGCCTGGGGGATGAGGAGGCTAAGATGGAGATCCCGCCCTTCCCCCTCCACCCAAGATCCTCCCTCCCGACGCCACCGTTCTCCACACTCACCTTGAGAATTCGGCTCTGGGTGTAGACATAGGGGACACCAAACATGATCACGGCCCGCCCATAGTGGTGCACTGGGACAGGACAGCAGGATTACAATGCACCCTGGGCTGGCTGGTGCTGAACTGTGTGCTTAGGGTTGCCCCCAGGAGAGGGAGAGGGGACAGAAGCCCTGGGTGTGGCCAGTGGTCCCCAAGGGAGCAGCAATGGCAGGGAGAGCAGGCCACTGGGCTAAGAGCCAGATCTACTCACCGAAGTCAATCCCTTCTGACACTTTGCCCCGAGCCACTGAGAGCAGAATGGCCCCTCGGCCGTTCTCGCATGCCTAGGGAGGTAGGGGCGGTCACTACTCAGCCCTCTCCTGCTCACCTGCTGGCAGTTGGCATTTCCCCACCTGTGCCAGGTGCCCACCTCTTGGTACTTCTCCAGGGCCACGCTGGTCTCAGCCCCATCCTGGGTCTCAATGAAGAGCAGCTTGTTCCTCTGGATGTTCTCAAGGATGCCCTGGGGATGGCAGGGAGGTCAGGGCGCAAGCCACACAAGGCCAAACACTCCCATTCCAGTGCCTCCCAGGGAGATCTTTCTCTGGGGGCCCAGGTATCCAGCCTCATAATGTGGAGCCCATGACCACCCAACCAGGTGGGCACGGGGCCCACAGTGACCAGTGGCTCTTGGAGGGCCTGACAATAATTCCAGCAGAACCAACTGGGTTGCCCTGAGATCAGGTCTGTCACTGCAGTGGTGAGGAAGCACCAAGTCAGGCAGCCCACCAGGACAGACCCAGGGTCCAGAGGCAGCGATGCGGTTCCCTGTGGCGTCCAGTGCGCAAGCTCCTAGATGTGGGAACTGATTTGGAAAACATAAACTCCGACACTATGTCTCAAGAGTGCAGATGGGTCTCAGGCATCTCTTGGACACAGGCTCTGTGGCCTTGGCACACCCAGGCCAACAACTCTTTTTTACCCCCAGTACTGGGGGTCAACTGCTCTACTAACTTAACTAACGCTATGGCCGCTGACGGGGGAGTGCAGACTGGGTACCTTGCCTAGTCTGTAGTCTACAGTGCTGTTCCAACTTGGACCCGAGAGCTGGGCTTGGTGCAGACACAGGACAGGAAGCCAATAGCCCCTGTACCCCATGTGGCACCAGAACCCCATGGCTTCATCCAAACATGTATGAGAGCTCCCGGAGCTGAAGTTCTGGTCCAGCCTGACTCTTCAGAACCTTAAGTTCAGCACTTTACGCCCTAGCACCAAGCCTGCCTGCTGGGGATGTAGTCTGCAGGAACCCCAAGAGCAGCACAGCACATGAGCCACAAAGGTGGGGTGGTCCCGCTGGTGGGGAGGGGGCAGGGACGCTGTCACAGCCCTGTGACGTGTTACCAGTGGAAACGGAGTGAAGCAGGGCTGAGTGTGGGCAGTGGTGGCCAGGCATACCTGTTCATACCAGGAGGCCACGGTGCTTTCCATGTATTGGTAGCTGGTAAAGAAGGCCACAATGCCATCGGGGACCACAGCAGACATCTCTAACAGGAGGTTGCCATAGTTTCGGATTACAGCTAGGGAGAGCGGGGAGGTTAGAGAAAGGATTCTGCCCTGGCTCCCACTGAGGCCACCTACCCACAGACCCCCCTTACCCTCCCATAGTAGAGGGCTGTTCCCCACCCCAAGCTTCATCAAGGACACAACACAGCACAGCACGAGACATGAAGTGGCTGTGTGTCTTCCAATGTCCTAAGTGGCCCTGAGGCCAGTGCCTGGTGCTTCAGATCTCCAAATGAAGAGGCAGTGGGCCCACCAAGGGTGGGAAGGAGACCTGTGCTAGCCACAGAGGCTGGGGACTTGCTGTGGCAGCAGGCCCTAGGCCACCCGAGACCCACCTCAACCAAGCCCATGGCTGACTCACCAATATCTTCTCTTGTCTCAAATTTGGAGCTGATGGCCACCTGGTCATTACCACGGCCAATGATCTGGAAGAGCCAGGGTGAGGGCAATGTGACACTTGACTGACAGCCAAATGTCCCCTTTTTTGAGAAGGCATCTCATGTAGCCTAGGCTGGTCTTGAGACTAGGAGCCTTTCTGAGGCTATTCATTACCCAACTCCTAAAGTTCTGTGTACCCAAAGCGATATTGGGTACCCCTGCACCACTTGCTGAGTTCTGAGGTTACACCTGTACATGGAACCCAGGGCTCAGTGCATGCTAGGCAAATCCTGTACCAAATAGGGCCTGAGCTCAGGAAAGCCTTACGGACAGTGATTAGATGGCCCCAAGCCCATGGTCGGCACTGCTTGGGCAAACACCTACATTCACACAGCAATAAGCCCCAGAAGGGCCCACTGTGCTCCTAAGCAGGCCTCCACTCCAGCCTCAGGTGGTTGCAGACACAGGTCACCCCACAGCACACACTCCACTAGCAGCCCTCCCCATCCACCATGCCAGTGGTTGGCCACAGGGAATGTTCTAGAAAAGCCACAGTTCTGAAAACAGTGTAACCTCTGCTGCAGAGGCAGGAGGCAGGCCCACCCTCTGGCACTGCCCTCTACAAAGTTTATGCTCCACAAGCATGCAATCGGGTTACACACCACCCCCCAAAAGGTGTAAGGGGTTTCTCATCTTGTACCAGGCAGCATTCCCAGCCACCCTTGGCTGTGTGCCGCCCACAGACCATGGGGGGTGGGGACATGCTGAGCAAGCTGCAGGGTTCTGAACTGCAAAGCAGAGGAGGCTGAGGGGGTAGCTCTGGCCCAGGCTTCAGAAAAGGAGACTCATTATCCAAGTCCCAGCTGAATGACAAACGGCAAAGTAACCCTGACCAAGATGGTGACCAAACACTACCTGCCCAGGCCTGCGCCTCACCAGCCTAAGCTCTGCACATGTCTATGCACTATGGCCCGGGTCACTCCCATACAGGCACCACCCAGCAAGCCAGCGCCTCAGCTGAGCAGCTGGCTAACTGGGTGGAAGCCAGGAAGCTGGCGCCCCCCACCCCCATCTCACTCCCTCACCATTGGGCAGAGGCAGACCCGGGCCAACGTCATGGTGAAGGTCGCCATTGTGACAGGGTGGAAGTCCAGGATCTTGGGGTAGATGTCCAGTGGGGACAGCGTCTGCAGCAAGGGCAGAAAGGGAGACTTCAGTAGGACAGGCCTAGGACCAGGACCCCCATGAAGAACAGCACAGAGGCCTCACCCCAGAGGTGATGATGACAGACTGGAAACGTTCAAACACGGGCTTGATGGCCAAGGAGGCGTCCATACAGCTGTGGGGAAGCACACTGGTCACCCAGGGCCAGGGCGGGGCCGAAGCCTGTCCCATCCACACGCTGCATCTCACCTGAAGTGCAGGATGGGGTTGGTGATGGTGGGGGTCCTGTCGTCAAAGGGCTCAATGATAATGGTGAAGCCTGGTGGAGGGGAGGCTGCTGAGTCTCCTGGTGGTCAGCACTGCACCTTCTCTGTTGCCTCACCCCAGACACTCCCATCTTAGCGCAGAACCAGCCACCAGAGTGCAAACCAGCCCCAGCCTGCCTGCTTCTGCAGGGCTGGGCTGTGCAAATGCTCTTGCACAGGAGCAGAGGGAGCCATGGCTTTGCCCCAGGGTCCTGCAGGTAGGCCTCGGGCAACTCTGCCACCTGCTCCCCCCACAGCGACGGAGAAACTGGAGAACCTCAAGCTGGCTAGCCTCCACACTCCGTCCACAACACAGAGCGCGCCCACGCCAGCCCTCGCCCCCAGCTGCTGCCAGCTGTCCCTCGGGGCACACTGGGGGGCTGGTGCTACTGCTCCCTGCAGCCCCGCCACACTTCCTGGTGTCACCTTCTGGAGTTATCTTTGCTCCTAATTCTCCCCCAGGCTGTGGCTCCTGGGAAGATGAAGCTGTGTTCACATCCTGTTGCTTCCACAGTGCTGGGTCTGGCCCATTTGTTGACTGAATAAATGACACATTCACAGATTCTGTTTCACTTGGCAAGAAATGATCAGGTCCAACGTGTTCAGCCCTTGCCAAGGACACAGCAGTGACCAACACAGCATGGGTCCCACCTAGAAAGGCTCCACTGTACCGGGGCAGACAGCTCTCCAGACAGCAATGATCAGATGCAGCTGGCAGAGAGGAGGGGGCAGGCCCAGCACAGGGTGGGGAGGGGGACTTTCTGAGAGCTAAAGGTGCCAGGCAAGTGACAGGGGACCCAGGGAAGGAAGCTTAAGTGAGTGTGGTGTACTGGAGGGCGGGAGGAGGGAGAGCAAAGGCCAGGAGCGCTGAGAGCAGAAGGAAGCCACAGCTGCCAACAGCCCTGGGGAGGGGCTGCTGGGAGACCCTCCTTCCGAGGCGACCCAGCCGCAGGGTGCCAGCTGACCTGGTTTCCTGGCTACAGTAGTAATCCCCAGGGATAAGCCTGAAAACTCTGTAAAGCTGCAGGGGATGGGGGTTGTCACATCACAAGGAAGGAGACACAGCAGATGGACCAGCAACAGCCTCCACAATGCCCCCCGCAGGGCAGGCACCTGTGCACCAGCCTGTGTCCCTATCCCTCGCTTCTGCACCCCACAGCTCTCGCCCAGTGTCCTTTCCTGTCCCCTCTCCCTGCTAGACGAACCTCGAAAGCAACAGTGTCACCAAGTACATCCCTTGCCCAGAACCTGCCATGGCTCCTCACTGTCCCCAGTTACACACAAGGACTCCTCACTGCGCTGAAGGTGAGGGGACCCCGTAGCATTCCTGTGGTCAGTGTCGCCCCTGCACACCCACTCTCTCCGCTCCGTAGCCAGGAGCCTCGGAACACATGAATCTCAACATGAGGCTTCATCACTCAGGGACTTTGTTCGAATTCCCAAGCCTTGCTAGTACTCCACCTGACGTTGCTGAGCCCCCAAATCCTGCCCGGTGGAGGCAAGAGAGGGAAGCTCACCCTTGGCATAGGTGCTGACGAGAGTGGCGAAGTTAGCAAGGAGTGTGAGTGGAGAGAAGTCGGTCAGGTCAGCGATCTCCAGGGTGTGCAGCAGGGAGCGGAGGCGCTCAGCGCAGAACCTGAGAAGCAACGGGCTCAGGAGCGGGAAGCAAGGCCCGGCCCTTGGTCTTGTGTTTCCCCAGGCACCTGGGCATTGTTGGAGCCCAGCCTTTCCCCACGCTGTGCAAGACACCCAGAGCCACCATTCCAGGCTGGAGCACACACCATTACAGTGTATAGGCTCACTGCTCACATGCAAAAGCTTATCAAACAACACTCGTGGCCAACAGCCACTCAGCCAGTGTCAGAGACCCCAGACTAACACTGTCACATGCAACCGCACCCTACACACACACACACAGAAGTACCAGGCAGGCCTGCAACACTCACCAAGGACAACCCCACCACAGCCCCATGGGCTCCCTCCACAGCCAGCCCTGACCTGACCTGTCTGTGGTCCAGCCCCCACATCGCCCTCTGGCCCCATGGTCCCCGCTTTGGGCCACACCTGAGGGGCTTGCGCTGGATGCACACGCGCTGGGCCAGGCCGCTCAGGAAGGCAGGTGGACTCTCCTGCACCACGTGCTGCACGCGCAGCCGCCACTTGACGTACTCCAGCAGGCGCCGCAGGAAGCCCAGGAAGTGCTCAGCAGTGCGGATGGAGCCTGGCACCGCCTCTACGGGGAGCCAGAGTCAGAGGGTCAGGTCGGCCGGCGGGTCTGGGGTGGGGCGCACAGGAGTGGGCAGGGGCGGGGCATGCTCACCCTGCAGCACCTCGTCTGGCAGCACGGGGTTGGCCAGGTGGGCGTCCGTCTCCCGGGCCACACTGGCCTCCCGCAGCCCCTCCACCAGGCGCCGGTACTCCTCTCGCAGCCGCTGCTCATCTGTCTCCTTGATCCTGTTGGGGACACGGAGGGGCTGGAGCGGGGCCGGTGTCAGGGCACACACTGAGACACTCGCAGCAAAAGGGTACCTGAGCACTGTCTTCTGCAGGGTGTCGAGGTTGCTCTGACAACGGTCCAGAGTCCTGCGGGTGAGGTTGACACTCATGGAGTCGATGCAGACATTGTCTAGGGGGAAAGGGAAGAGAGCAGGCTGAGCCAGGCCCAGGTGGGGAGGACAGGGGCTGCTGCTGGCTGCACACCCTGGCACGCTCCTCACCGATGTTGTGGGCTTCATCGAAGACCACAACAGCCTTGCGGGCCAGCTCTTTGGACACCAGGTCCGCGATCTTGGGGTCCAGGAGGTAGTGGTAGCTGTAAACCACCACGTTGGCATGCAGGATCTGGGCACACGGAGAGAAGGGTTGCCGTGGGCCACACTGGCCCGACACACCACGCCTTCCCAGGCCAACAGAGGCGACACAGGCAGAGCAGAGGGATGGAAAGACAGACAGGACTACCCAAGCAAGGCGCAAACAGGTGACAGGATGGAGACAGACAACCCAGGGACCAACCAGGTCAACAAAGATGCAACAGAGCACAGATGCAAGCAGACAGATGGGCCGACTGAAGGATGGGCATGGTGGCTCATGCCTACAACCCAACAGCTAGGAACCTGAGGCAAGTTGGAGGCCAGCCTGTGCTACAGGTGAGATTCTAACCCCTAAGAGAACAAACAGCTCTTCACCGAATATCGAGCCAGAAAGTAGGGGCACCAGCCCTGCCGCTGCCCCAGGGCCTTCAGGTCGTCCAGGTTGTAGATGCCCACTGGAAGGGGCACCTGGCGTCCATGGGCGTCAAATTCCTGGGGCAAGGCCAGAGGGTAGCAGAGTTAGGAAGAGCTGCAGCGGCATGGCCCTGGTCCCCCTTCCTGGCCCGGGCCCTTCCCTGTACCTCGTAGAAGCGGCAGTGCGGTAGGCTGGTGTCCTGATGGTACTGTGCCCGCACGTAGGACGCTGTGAGGCTGTGACACTTCCCGTCGACATCCTTCCCAAAGCGCAGTGGTGTCACCTGGGGGGGGGGGGTCAGGGGACAACTTAAAACAGAGGTAGTGCACACCTGGGCCTCCTAACACCAGGAGGAGCATGTCCACTGGGGTTCTGGAGGCACTGGGAACCTTCCCGATTCTGTATTTGTTAGAAGGACTTACTGCACAGATGCCAGCTTCGGAGCATTACTAAGATCACACTACAACTAGAGCTGGGCATGGCAGCACATGCCTGCAATCCCAGTTACTTAGGCAGCGGATGCAGGCGGACTGCAGGCTCAGGCCAGCCTGGGCGACTTACCAAGGCCGTATCTCACAGTAACATGTGAAAAGGAGTTAGGGGCATATCTCAAATGTAGGTAGAGTGCTTGCTAGCACACCCAAAGCCCTGGCGGCAATCCGCATCACAGTGTAAGGGTGTCTGCCGCCATCCTGCCAATCTGAGTTCAAGCCCCAGGACCCACAGTGAAAGGAGAGAACAGACTCCCACACGTTGTCCTCTGACCTCCACATGCATGTCCTGGGATGCATGTCCCCACAACATGCACATACACACAAACAACATGTACATTTTTACAAAACAAAAAAACCTAGGGGCTGGAGAGATGGCTCACAGGTTAAGAACACTGGCTGCTCTTCCAGAGGACCTGGGTTCAATTCCCAGCAACCACAAGATGGCTCACAACCGTAACTCCTGTTTCAGGGAATCCAACACTCTCACACAGACATACATGCAGTCAAAACACTAATGCACATCAACTAAAAAAATTTAATTATACAACCAAAAGCCTAAATTTCTCTCTAAAACAAACAAAACCCCCAAATGGAAAACAAAAATCCACCTAGTAGGCCTTCTCTGAGAGCACTTGGCTCAGCAGTCTTTTGGGTCCCAGATGTGTGTGGGTTTTGGAATACCTGCATACCCACAATGGATACTGTCAGATGGGACCTGAGGCTGCCATGAGTTAACTTACATTGCATGTGTACCAAAATAACTAATACTTTTAGGCTTTGACCTGTCCTGTAAGGTCAAATGCAAAATTCTGAGGCACCATGTTGGTGCCCCAGTAGTTTCTGATCTTGGCACAGGTCTTCCAAGGACTGAAAAGGGAGTTCCATTCGTGGTCACCTGACACTGACAAAGGCTTTACTCTGGGGCTTGTATTGGGTGGCCCAAGGGTGAGGGTAAGAGCGAGGCTCGGGTCTCACCTCTGGGTGAATGCACAGGTTCTTTCTCGAGCTCAGAGCCAGGCCTAAGAATGGCAGCTTCTCGCCCTCCTGCTGCTCATAGAAACTGAGCAGCTTTCGAAGCTCTTCTATGACCTGCCCAGATGAGGGAGCCTTGGGTGAGGACATCAGGACACGCCCCTGCCAGCCAGGCTCATGAGGGCAGCAACTGGGGGCCACAGAGGCCCAGGGGAGGGGCCAGAGCAAGGTGTGCGTCCGCACTGCCCACCTTCTCAATCTCTGGCACGGTCCGAGAGCAGTAGATAAGTTTGGTCACTTCCAGTGGATAAGCCTGTGGATGACAAGTGACCTCAGCCCTATCCAGCCCCCTCTCCCTCCCATTCCCGTAACCTAAGAGCCCACTCACCCGCTGGTAGGCCACGATCAAGGCCAGTAGGGACACTGTCTTCCCGGTGCCTGAGGGCATCTCCAGGACTCCATGACCCTGAAAATTGGGCACAGAAGAGACATGACAAAGCTCTGAGACCCTCATCAACATAAACTCTGGGGACCACCCCTCCCTGGAACAGCAGGACAATGCATACAGCAGGGGAACCATCATAAAGGGCCCAGCAATGACAATCTCTATTTCTCCTTTTTGGTGGAGTTTTTATTTTTCATTCTTAATTTCTGCCCCCCAAAGGATCTTGCTATGTAGTCTAGCAAACCTAGTTCTTGCTATGCACCTCTGGCTGGCTTTGAACTTCTGGCAATCCTCCCGCCTCCTCCACCTCCTGAGCACTGGATTACAGGCTGAAGCCTATTTCTGTGTCCCTCTTGCTGATCAGTAGATGGCAGGAACTTTTACCTCTCTGGGCCACAGCAACCTTGCTTCTAAGTGGCTCTGTAGGCCTTGCTCAGAGCAAGAGTGCGAGGACTAAGAGAATGGTGGCCAGTGGGACGGCTTAGTAGGTAAAGGCACCTGACCTGCAGTCAAGCTGAGCACCTGAGTTCCATCCCCATGACATGCATGGAAGGAAAGAACAAGCTGCCCCTCAGCAGTTGCTCTCTGCCTTCCACATGCGCACCACAGCACATAAGTAAGTATAAATTTAAAAAAACGTTTACAAGTAAGTTTGTGTTCAGGGCTGTCGAGATAGCTTAGCAGGTAAAGATGACTGCCACCATGAGCTCCAGAACCAACAAAAAAGGGAAAGGAAGCCAGGTGGTGGTGTGGCACACATGGAATCCCAGTACTCAGAAGGCAGAGGCAGGCAGATTTCTGAGTTCAAGGCCAGCCTGTCTATAGGGGGAATTCCAGGACAGCCAGACTACATAGAGAATCCATCTTGAAAAACAAAAACAAAACCAAAAAGTAAAAGGAAAGAACCAACTCCACAAAGTTGTCCTCTGACCGCTACATACTGAACCTCTCCAGAATGTTGGCTTAATTCCTAGCGTGCATGCACACACACACACACAATTACCCTGAGTTGCCAACAGTCGCCTGTCATGTGTGAAATGGCACAGTTCTCACAACAACCTAGGAAGGCACTCACTAGCTCCACCTTTAAAAAAGTTAATTTATTAAAGATGATGTAGAAACTGACAGGGCTTGTCCAAGCAGGACTGTAATTTGTGTCCCGAAAGATCTTTTCCTCAGACTGAAAATTCTAAGATGACTTAAAATTCATGTGCCGAATTTTTTCATATGTAAACAGCAAGGAAAAGGCAACCTCAATTTCAAGTGCACAGTTATATTTACAGTTGTGTATTGATCTGTCTTTACTCTGGGTACTATTGAATGTTTTTATATGTTTATGATGTGCTAAATCAATGTTATTTAGAGGAAAAAAAAGTTAATTTATATGTGTATATATGAATGCTAGTGTATGCAGGTGCCTGCAGAAGCCAGAAGAGGAAGCAGGATCCCCTGGAACTGGAGCTGCAGATGGCTGTGAGAAGTGAGCTAGGGTCCTCTGGAAGAGCAGCAAGCCCTCTTAACCACTGGGCCACCTCTGCAGTGTTTTTAAAGCAGTCTCGTGTACCCAGGATGACCACCACCAACTCCAACTCCTCCTCCTCTTCCTCCAAGACAGGAACCCAAGGCAGGAGGATTGCCAAGATCAGTGTCGGCCCAGACTGCAGGGCCTGCAGTGAGGCCCTGTCTCTAACAGTAGGAAGTGGGCTGGGGCATAGCTGGAGGTTATTTACTTGTCCAGCACGCCGGTTCAATATTATGCAGCCCAGGCTGTAGACCAAGTCACAGAGCTCTTCCTGTTCCTGCAGTGCTGTAATTAAGTGCGGGCCCACCATGCCTGGGCCCCTATACACTACTGTCCCTGAGAATGAATTTGAATTTTTGATCCTCCTGCCTCCACTTCCTGAGCGCTAGGTTTACTAGAGTGAACCACCAGGCCTGGTTTTATACCGTGCTGGAAATGGAAACACACCCTGGTTCAAGCACCAACCAAACTACATCTCCAATGCCCCTTCCTAGAGAAGAAAAGCTTCCATTTTACAGGGGTGGAAACTGTGGCATGAGGTTACATGGTGTGCCCTCGAGTGCACAGCCACAAGCCCACAGATCCAGGTTTCCAATCCAGCTGACTGCCCCTAAGACTGGGCTGTAGACACTCTGCCGAGTAGCTGTTACCAAATCCTGTGGTTACTATTATAAGGTGTGTGTGTTCATGATGTATGTTTGTAGGTACGCATGTCAAGGTCATAGGACAACTGTGTGAAGGTGGTTTTCTCCCCCCACCTTTACATGGGTCCTGGGAACTAACTCCACACTTGCACAGCAAATGCTTCACTTTCTGAGCCATCTCGCCAGCCTCTATTATTACATTCTTAAAGAAGGTATCGCTATATATATATATATACACACACATCTCCCTGGATATCTTGGAACTTAACTAGACTGGCGGCAAATTCCCAGCGATCCTTCTGTCTCAGCCTCCCCAGGGCTGGCGTTACAGGCATGCATCATCCCATGCCGGGTTAGTCCACTGTTGGGATTCGAGCATGCTAGGCAAGCATTCTACCAACTGAGGCACAATCCTCCCTCCCCGTATTATTTAAATCTTTTTAAAACCAGAGTCTCCCTATACAGCTAGCCTGGAACTCACTATGGAATCCAGGGTGGCCTTCAAAATCGAGCAATCCTTCCTCAGTCTCCCCGCTACTGGAATTACTGTCACATTCAGTTTATGCGGTGCCGGAACGGAACCCAGAGCTTCGCTCGTACTAGCCAGCCAAGCACGCTCCCAACTGGGCTACGCTTCCAGTCCTATTACTTTGCTGTTGCTGAGACAAGGTCTCACGGTCTAGCCCAGGCTGGTTTCCAGACTCGCCGCGACGCTCGTGCCTGGGTGCTGGGAATTGCAAGGCCCGGGCCTCGACCAGGTCGTCAGACAGCGGGAGCCAACAGAGCGCAAAGAGAGCCGCCGTCCGCGGCCTCGCAACCCACCTTGGCGTCCAGCGTGCGCTTGAGCTCCAGCATGTAGGAGAACTGCTCCGGGTAGATGTAGTCGTACGGGAAGTACACCAGCAGCCCGTCCACATTGAGCCTGGCGGCGGCGAAGCGTCGGTGCCCCGTGCTCTCGGGCCGCCCCGGCCTCCGCGCCGCCCGCCCGCCCCCACGGCGGCTCCCCGCCGCGGACCCCGAAGCCGCCCGGGCGGGACTCCACAGCCTCTCGGAGCCTCTTCCAGGCCCCGGCGACGCCCACCGACCGCCCCATCGCCCACCGCAGCGCAGCCCGCAGGCCACTATCCCCGGCTCACTTCATGGCGGCCTGCCGTGGCGTCCACTCTCCCGCCTCCTGAATATTCAACGAGGGGGCGTGCCCCGAAAGCCACGCCGCTCTCGCGACGCCATTGGTCGAATCCGCCCGTCACTCCGCCAATCAGAAAACCAGCGCGTGCGCAGGGAGGCCGGAGGGCGGGCTCCGGGGAGAGGCGGTGCCCGAGGCATCGCTAAGGATCGCCGAGGACTGCAAACAGAATGTGGAAGAGAGCCCAGAGAATCGATGGGAGTTCATTGACAAACGATTCTGTTCCGCTTGTCCAAGTGGTAAATAGAGTTTAAGAGAAAATAACAGAGAAATTGGAGGCCTTTCTGAGTCCTTCTCTTACAATAGCTTAGTTGTACCAGGCAAACGTAGTTATAGTTATAAAATACCGGTGTCCAGACTTAAGAAACCTATAAAACGGGGCTGGAGAGATGGCTCAGCTGTTAAGAGCACCTATTGCTCTTCAGGAGGATCTGGGTTCAATCTCCAGCACCCACATGGCAGCTCACAACTGTCTGTAACTTCTGTTCCAGAAGATCCAACACCCTCATGCAGATATATGTACAGCCAAAACACCAATGTCCATAAAAATAAATAAGTTAAAAAACTATGAAACGGCTCCTCCTGTTTATTGAGCCCCTACTCTAGTTAGACTCTACCACGTGATTTTTTAAAAATTCATTAATTAAGGAGGGGGAGGTGAGTCCCACATGTGTAATCTAAGGATTTAGGAGACTGAGGCATTGCAAATTGGAGGCCATGCTGGGCTATTGAGAGAAACCCTGTTTCAAGAATACATATATAGAGGGTGTGGTGGTGCACTCCTGTAATCCAGCACTCTGGGACTTAGTGAGCTCAAGGCTAGTCTAGGCTATATGAGACCTTGTCTCAAAAACAAACAAACAAATAAATGAGATGAAAAAGCCAACCAACCGCCAATAATAAATACGTATATTTTAAAAAAGCACTTTACCGGTGTCCCTCTTTTGGGGCAGGGGTTGAAATAGGGTTTCTCTCATAGTTCTGGCTCTCCTTGACTCAAACTCACAGAGATTAGTCTGTCTCTGCCTCCTGAGTGCTGGATTAAAGGAGTGAGCCACCAGGCCTGGCTCCTCAGTGCCCCTTTTAATCATGTTTTCTTTCTTTTTTGCTTTTGTTTTGTTTCAAGACAGGGTTTCTCTGTGTAGCCCTGGCTGTCCTGAAACTCACTCTGTAGGCCAGGCTGGCCTCCAACTCAAAGAGTCACCTACCTGGCTCTGTCTAACACAGGCTGGGATTAAAGACATGCACCATACTCCCACATTTTCTTCCTTTATTGTGTGTGCAGGAGGGAGGGAACCTGCAGTCCTTTCCTTCTATCACATGTGGGAACTGAACTCAGGTCAAAAGGCAAGAGCCACCCACCTTCACCCCACCCCTCTGATTAATGGAAATAGTCTCACTGTATAACGCAAGCTGGCCTGGAACTCACTCTGTAGCTAGGGCTGGTCTCAGCCTTGGGACTCACCCACCTTAAACTCCAGGAGGGCTGGGATGACAATGCTGTCTGTTATTTCCTGTTATTTCTTCTCTCTGAATCCTTCCTCAAATGTCACTTTCACCTTTTCTTTTTCTTTTCAAGACAGTCTCTCTTACTTAGCTCTGACTATCCTGGAGCTCATTTGGTAAGCAAGTAAACAAGGCTGGCCTCCAACTCACACAAGATCCATTTGCCTCTGCCTCTCAAGTGCAGAGATTAAAGGTGTGTGCCACATTGCCTAGCTATTTTTTCTTTTAATCAGTTTATTTATAAGATGTATAAGTGCATGCCTGCATGCATTTATGTGCATCCAGTGTGTACCTAGTGTCCTCAGAGATCCCCTGGCACTCGAGCTATGGATGGTTGTGAACTCCCATGTGGGTGCTGGAAACCAAACCTAGATCTTTGGCAAGAGTAACAGCGCTCTTAACCACCGAGCCATCTCTCCAGCCTCTTTCTTTTTTAAATTATTTTTTAATTTATGGGTTACATGGGCATGATTGTGATTGTCAGAGAACCTGAAGGAATGATTTCTCTCCTTCCAGCGTTCAGATGCTGAGGGTTGAACTGGCAGGCTAGTGAGTGCCTTCACCTGCTGAGCCATCTTGGCAGCTCTCAGATGTAAGCTTCTAATGAGGGTTTCTCTGACCTCCAGAATGTCAAACTGAACACATCTCCTTTTGCACACACACACACTCTCACTGGTGCCAGTCTGTGAAGAACCTTGTCTCTTGGTTTGAGAGTCTACACAGTTCTGATCATGTGTCAAACTAGGACAGAGTAGAGCCGTGATACCAACTGGTCAGTGAGGGGCAGGACCTCACCTTGCCTGCGTCTAGCAACTTAGTCATACATGCCTCTTGCTATCTAAACTTTTTTTCTTTGTTTTCTTTTTATTGTTTGTTTGTTTTTTGAGATGGGATTGTAGCTTTGGCTGTGCTGGACTCACTTTGTAGACCAGGCTGGCCTTGAACTCAGAGATCCACCTGCCTCTGCTAGAGTGCTGGGATTACAGACATGCATCACCACAACCCGCTCACTCTCTAAACTTAAACCTCATGTCAGGACCCTTAATATGGACATGGGTGAGGTGACACTGGACCTTTTAATTCGTCTTTATTTATTTCCATTTTAAAATATTTTATTCACAGCTGGGCATGGTGGCACCCACCTTTGATCCCAGCACTCTGGGAAGCAGAGGCAGGAGGATCACTATGAGTTTGAGGCAGCCTAGTCTACAAAGTGAGTTCAGGACAGCCAAAGCTACACAGAGAAACCCTGTCTCAAAAAACAAACAACAAAACCAAAAAATTTTATTCATTGGACCTTTTTTGTTTGTTCCATTTCCTCATGTGGTCACATGACTAAAATGCTTCCTTTGATTTTTGGTAAATAAATAGTAACTGGTCATGGTGGCCCACATCTGTTGCCTCAGGCTCCTACAGGGTCTGAGGCACAAGAATTATATGTTTAAAGCTAGCCTAAACTGCACAATAAAACATTGTTTCAAATCTTTAAAAAAGCTGGGCATGGCATTCACCTTTAGTTTCAGCACCTGGGAGGAAAAAGGAGGCTGGAGGCCAAGCTAGGCAAGGCCACACAGCGAGATCCTGTTTCAAAAAATTAATACAATAAAAATATTGGACTTATGTGTGAGACAGGCACTCTATGAGAGCAATCCTGTCTAGGTTTGTGTCATGCTGACAAACCCTAACTAGTACAGACAGCATTCATGTAGTCTGAACAGAATCAAAATGATGCTCATTTCTGTGCAAACTACCTTTATTTGGAAAGGAAACAGCTTTCTGTGTCATTAGAAACATTAAGCCACATGGTATGAAGGCACTTGGATGGGGCGGCAGACTTCTTTCTGAGGAACCATGAGGCTCACCCAGGCCCCAAAGCTGCTGGAAGGAACGGGGGCTGCTGGGAGAGAGAAGGAAAGGACTCAGAGAAATGAAGGGTGGGTCGCCCTCCAGGCTCAGCTGGGAGAGGGCAGTGGCTTGCTGGCAGCAGGAGGCACTTTGGACCAGATCTGATTTGGCAAGTGTTTGTGTGCTGGGGTGGGTGGGTGGGTGGGTCTCCTGCTCCCCACCTAACTCCAATGCTTAAGGCAGCGTCCCAATCTTCAGTCTGGGGCTGCCCTCCCTTGAGCCTCCGGAGAAGCAGAGAACTTCTGGTGGAGGCCGAACCCCTCTGGAGATGAGGGTGCAGGTAAACGCCACAGCAGATGGGTGGGGTAGGTCTGGTGGAAGGCAGGCTGGCTTGCACTTTTCTCCTTAGCAACCGTCCTTCACTCCTGCTAGATTTTGCTCCTCTGTGTCTTTACTCTAGGGAAGAGCTAAGAGAATAGGCCATCAGACACCAGGAGCTCCACCCCACGACTGGGGGCTGGGGGAGATGGGCTGCCATCTAACCACCAGCCACACCCCTGACCAGTCAAAACGTTCCACTAAGCACAAGCATGGGCCAGACAAGATGTGGGGAACCTGTGAGAGGCTGTTACCCACTTTCCTATGTGAAAGGGATCCCCTCAACTCACACCACTGCACACCCAGGAACAGATTCTTCTAGACTCCTTCACCATTGTGATAATCAACTGTGTGTGTGCGTGTAAATGTGACAAAGAGAGAGAAAATGAGACACACAGGGAGAAACCCATTTGTAGCTCAGGTTGACCTAAAACTTACTAATGTAGCCCCTGCTGGCAATCCCCCTGCCTCAGTCTCCAAAGTGCTCATGTCACAGATCAGCCTGGCTCGCCGGATCCCCTCTGGGCTCACCCCGAAATAGTTGCGCGGCACGTAGCCCTCCTGGCCATGCAGGGCAGCCCACCACCAGTCGGCCTCCTCCGGCCCGTCCCTCCGAAGCACGGTGACTGAGTCCCCCTCCCGGAAGGAGAGCTCATCCCCAAACTCGGCGCTGTAGTCCCAGAGTGCATACACAACTCCATTGTGCATCAGCCCCATGCTCTGCTCAACATCTGAAAACACATGAGGAGCATGGCAGTCAGGCCGGGGGCCAGGAACACGCCACGCAGAGGACAGGGAAGGCGCCGCTGCTGCAGCCAAGAGGCGAAACACCTGCAAAGCCGTCTTTGCCTGTAATCCCAGCCCTCGGGAGGCAGAGGCAGGCGGATCTGTGAGTTGGAGGCCAGCCTGGTCTACAACACGAGTCTAGGACAGCCAAGGCTACACACAGAAACCCTGTCTTGAAAAACAAAAGCCAAAAAACAAACAAATGAAAAAGAAAGAAAAAAAGAAAAAAGACTTGCTTATTTATGCATTTTATCTATATTGGTGCTTTTTCTGCTTGTACATCTGCACCCCAGAAGAGGACACTGGATCCCACGGAATGACAGCTAAAGAGTTGTAAGCTGCCGCGTCAGTGCTGGAACTCAGGTCCTCCGGAAGAGCACTCAATAGTTGAGTGACTTCTCCAGATCCTCATCTCTCTCTTTAACTTTATTTTTAAAGATAAGTAGGGTCATCTGGGCAGTGGTGGTACCCCTTTGATCCCAGCACTTGGGAGGCAGAGGCAGGCAGATCTCTGTGAATTTGAGACCAGCCTGGTGTGCAGATTGAGTTCTAGGCCAGCCAGGGCCACACAGAGAAGCCTTGTCTGGAAAATAAAACGAGCAAGAAAATAAAGACAGGGAGGCTCTAAGTGTCTCAGGCTGGCCTCAAACTAAGACCAAGAATGAGCCTGAATTTTCCATCTTTTGGGCCCCACCTCCCAAACTGTGGGATTACAGGTGTGGGCCACCTCACCTAGTTTCTGCAGATAGAACCCAGAGCCCCAATTGCTAGGCAAGTACCCTGCGGCTGAGCTACATCCGCCCCACGCCCTCAGAGACCGGTTCTCTATAACTCTAGCTGGTCTCCAGCCTCAGGAATGGGGCTACAACCCAGGGTCCCGTCCCTACCTCACAGAATGTTAAACCCTTCTGCTCCATGACCCCTAATGTCGACCTATGGCATGAGCTGCTTCTCCATATGCTCAGCAGACGCTATGGGCAAGCCTCTTGGCTGCCTCACTCAGGCAGCTAGCCTGGACTCGGGAGAGACCCTGTGGGAACTGAGGCACCGCTACCAGTGCCCCAGCCTCTAAGGGGCTTCCCAGCAGACTAGCCAGGACGCCATACTGCCCTTCCCTTTGTTTTCTGTTTTGAAGCAGGGTTTCTCCGTGTAGCCTTGGCTGTCCTGGATTCGCTTTGTAGCCCAGGCTGGCCTCGAACTCATAGAGATCCGCCTGCCTCTGCCTCCCTGAGTGCTAGGATCACGGGTGTGCAGCCACCACGGCATCTCGACCACCGGCCGCCCGCCCCTCAGGTGGACTGAGTTGGTTGTACAGTCTGAATGATGTGGCTCCCAAGTCCCCACTCACCCACCCACCGGCATGTACCTGCCAGGCGGGTTGCCCAGCCCCGACCCGCACCTGCCAGGTAGGTGGCGCAGTCCGCATAGCCCTCGCGGTAAGGGTCGCACTTTTCGATGGCGGTGGCGCCGTCACTGAGCGTGGTGGCAAAGATGGCCGCGCCGTGCTGCACCAGCGCTGTGCAGATGGCGGTGTCGTTGCACGAAGCGGCACAATGCAGCGGGGTCCTAGTGGCCGGTGGGTGAGTGAGAGAGAGGTCCCCCGGCCGGCAGCTCCTCCCCACCGCGATGCCAAGGTCCCACCCACCTCCCTGGCAGGTGCACGTTGGGGGCTCACCAGCCATGGCTGTCAGGGGAGTTAACATTGGCGCCCGCAGCGATGAGGAAGTCCACTATGGGGTAGTTGGCGCCGCAAATGGCATTGTGCAGGGCGGTGATGCCCTCCTCGTTGGGCTGGCTTGGGTCGTTCATCTGGAAACACCAAGGAGAAAGGGACTCAGCCCGCCTGTCAGCCCGTGCTCTCCTCACCTGGGGGAGGGGGCCACCTCACCTCCTTCACTGCTTGCTGTACCACGTCCAGCTCCCCGGTCAGCGCTGCGTCTAGCAGCAGCACCAGTGGGTTGAGGCGCGCTCGCCGGGCCTTGCGTGGGGACCCCACTTTGCGCAGTACTGAGCGCATCTCCTGCAGGACAGGGCGGGACTTCAGGGAGGCTTGCCCACTCACAGCTCAGAGGGGAAAACGCAGCCCAGGCATGGACCAGGTTGGAAGGAGTCATACCCAGGCAGGGAGGTGTGAGGGCAGGGAGGGCTGGCTCAGCCCTTGTGAATTATTTACAACTATCAGGTCATCCAGTGACTTGGGAATGTTGAGCCCTGAGATCTTAGAGGAATGAAGGAAAGCCATGGAGTGGATGGTTCTCACAGCAATTATTTCTGTAAACCAGGAATGGCAGTGCATGTGCATAATCTCAGCACTTGGGTAGCTGAGGCAGGAGGACTGGGGTGAGTTCAAGGACAGCTTGGACTATAGCAATGTGGGTCAAGACCCAACAATGTTTTTTTTTTTTCAGGGGTCACCTAAGACCATCAGAAAACACAGATATTTACACTATGATTCATAACAGTGGCAAAATTACAGTTATAAGTAGCAATAAAAATAGTTTTATGGTTGGGAGGGTCACTACAACGTGAGGAACTCTATTAAAGGGAGGCAGTGTTAGGAAGGCTGAGAGCCACTGAGCTGTAGAGCAAGACCCTTTCTAAAACAAAACAAAACCCCAGAGACAGTTAATTTTGATTGATAACTCAATGGAATTTAGAATTCACCAGAGGTTTAGAGCACTGGCTGCTCTCACAGAGGACCCAAGTTCAAGTCCCAGCACTGACATGTTAACTCACAACCATCTGTTACTCCAATGTAATGGGATCTGAAATTACCTTCTAGACTCTTTGGGTACTGCACACACATGGTACACAGACATACATGTAGACAAATTATCCATACACATAAAAAATAAATAAATCAAGAAAAACCATAGCTGGGTGTGGTGGCTCATGCCTTTAATCCCAGCACTCTGGAAGTAGAAGCAGGCATATCTTTCTGACTTGGAGACTAGCCTGGTCTACAGAGCTGGTTCCAAGATAGCCAAGGATACAAAGAAACTCTATTTTGAAAAACCAAAATCAATCAATCAATCAATCAAATCAAATCAAGTAAATAAATAAATTGAAAAATAAAACATAGTGACATACACCTTTAATCCTAGCACTTGGGGGGGGGCAAAAGCAGAGGGATTTCTGAGTTGGAGGCCAGCTTGGTCTACGGAGCCTGTTCCACGGTAGCCAAATGTACAGAGAAAAATCATGTTTTGCAATACCAACCAAACAACCAAACAAACACATAGAACCTCCATGGAAAGAAACTTTTGGCTTGTTCTACAAGAGGGTTATCTGTCTAGACGAGGTTAAGAAGGTAGGCCCACTTGAACTGGTGCCACCATTCCGCAGGCTAGGGTCCTAGGCTAAAGACAAAGGAGAAGATCACACCAGCATTTGTCACTGTCTGCTTTTTGACTGTGGATCTCATGTAACTAGCTGCCTCCTGTTCCTACCACTGTACCTTCAAACCGAGCCAAAAATATCTTTCTTTGAGTTGCTATTGTCAAATCAATAAAAGATGGAACAAATACACACAACAAACAAACAAACAAAAAACAGCAGGAACCAACTTTTAGGTCAGTGTTAACAACAGTTACACCCCAGGCATCGTCAATTCTTACTGCAAACCTATCAAGCGGCCACTGTTATTTCCACTCCCATTTTACAGACAAGAAAAGTGAGGCACAGAGTGGCTAAGTGCCTGGCCCTTGAATGCACAGTTGAATAAGTAGCATGGGGTCATGATGAAAACTCTATAGTTGGTGCACATAAATCTTGATAACCAAAGTCTTGGGGACAAGAAACTCTTTTCACAAGAAGACAGAATAGGTGCCCAGAAAAAGTAGGCACCAGAGATTGTCTGGTCTCCAGGTCTCAGGTAAACCCACTGTCACATCAAAAACTCAGACTAATTTCAGGTATAAAACTGAGATTCATGGTACAGGCAAATGAAACCAAAGTACCTAGTCACCCCTCTATCCATTCAGACTCTCCCTTTTTCCCTGGGCCCAGCCCTATTTACACAAAAGACTATATTTCCCAGGCTCCTTTGCAGCATGGTTGGTGCCATCTTGGCTATGAATAGTGGTGAGCCCTGGGACAGGGCCTGGGAACCACAGTAAGTCTCATTTAAACAGCTACATGGTGAAGGCCTTTTTGTTATAGCAACTGTATCAGAGATGAGCACACATCCCAGTCTCCTCCTGTGACTTACCATGCTCTGAGGCTGCTCTGGAGGGCTGCTCTGGGGTGGGGCTGGGGGTGGGATGGGAGCTGGTGGGGCAGGAGCAGGGGGCCCTGCTCTGGCCTCAGATCCCTCTGTGATTGTGGACAGCTCTGGCTCAGGGACCCCGGGCCCTTGTCCGCCATGCCGATGGAAGAGTCTATTGATGATCTGCTGGTACTGTTTCTTGTGGGTAGGGGGCAGGGCCACAGCAGGGCTCTGCTCCATGGAGCCTCTGCGTTTGAGGGGCCGAGGGATCTCTGCCAGCACTCGGGCCACCTCCTCCAGCTCAGGTACGGTCTGTGCTTCAGGTGGCAGCGCTGGCTGAAGCCTGGTGGGGCTGAGGGGCCGAGTGACGGTACCTTCGTCTGCATCCCCTGCCTCGAGCACAGGAGCCAGTAGCCCCTCTAGCTCAGGCTCTGGCTCCATCTCCGCAGGGGATTTGAGGAGGCCTAGCAAGAACAAGAACCTCATTAGAGAAAGAGTAGCGAGGAGTTTCCCATACCTACAACTTCCGAGATGCAACCAGCTCCTCTGCTGTGTGAACTCAGGGCAGTTACTTACCCTCTCTAGTACTCTGGGCTGTACATAATATATTATAATATCTACCATTTACTGAGCATCTATACACCAGATTTATTTATGTATTTATGGTGCTGGACATTGAACCCAGGTCCCACGCTAGACATTCAATCCACTGAGCTATGTCCACTGTCCTATGCCAGTCCACCACTTCCTACATTTTGAAGAAATAGGTGATCATATTATGGAAAAGAATCTAAAGTTCAGAGAGGGAAAGTCAGTTTCCTGAAGTCACACTGCTGCTTGGCTCTAGAATATGAACTCCTACCAACAATAAACTTGGCTTTCTAGGAACCTAAGAATTTCACCTCCTAACATCTCCCACAGAAAATTCCAGAGTTCACTGGCCTGTTATTCAATGATTTCTTCCCTCTGTTCCATCCCCTTTCTCCACAGGTGTGCCTCAGCAGGTGGAAATATTAACCAGTCTTTATCCCAACCTCTGGCTCAATCCTATAAGGTAGATATTAGTCTCTTCTCACAGGTGGGAAAACAGGCTCAGAGAGCCTTGGGTGATTTACTTTTTTTTTTTTTTAAGAGATAGGGTTTCTTTGTGTAGTCCTGACTGTCCTCTGAACTCGCTTTGTTGACCAGGCTGGCCTCAAACTCACAGTGATCTGCCTGTTTGTGCCTCCCGAGTGCTGGGATTAAGCTGTACACCAACACCACCATGATTTACCCTGAACCATACAGCAAGTCAGTAGTCTGGATAGGCTCGTGCTTTTGGCTGCCCTCCACCAGCTGGCTCTAAAGGACCCTGTCAGCTGTATAATAGGCAAGCTGCACTTACTGGGCATTAGGCCTTATTTTCAAGACTGGATATAGCTTTAGTACCCTGTCCCTAGTAGATGGGATTTTATCATGATTCAGTTTTCACACTCAGGGAAAACAACGTTCAGAGAGGTTGAGGCACCTGCCTGAGGCTACTCGCGTGAATTCCGCTTAACCAGTCTGTAACCCTGTCTCCCATCTTTATCTGGCCCAGCTCTCTGCAGGGACAGTGTCTGGAGTCAGGCTTGGTTGTCATGGCTCCCCAGCTGCTCTGATCCCCATCATTTGTCCTCCCTTTGTCCAGCCTTCTGAGATATGCCCTCAGCTGACTTACCTTCATTCATGGGGGGCCAAGTCTGTTGGGGTGCTGGAGTCTGAGGTTGGACCTGGGACTGTGGGGGCATCTGAGGTTGGGGTTGGGGCTGCAGCTGGGGCTGAGGGGGTGGCTGGGGAGACAGCTTAGGTGGAGGTGCTCGGGAGAAGATGGGGGACCCTGGGAGCACAGTCCGGCTGGCTCCGTGTTCCCAAAAAGCGTTCTGGAGCTTAAAGATCATGCTGAGAGGGATGGGACGCTGGCGTGGGGCACTTCGGGGCTGGGGGCTGGCAGGGGGCATGGGGATGCGGCTGACAGGCTGCCAACTGCGTGGCAAAGTGCCCGAGGGCCCCGCTGAGCCCAGAGATCGTCGGTAGCTGCCAACATCAGAGCGCCTGTCACTGGCCAGCGGGGACACCTTGTAGTTGCGTGGCAATGTGGCACTGGTGAGGTTGTCCTGGGAAGGCGAGAGAGAAAGGGGAAGGGAAGGAAGGGAAGAGAATGGAATGAAGCCAGGTAAGGGCAAGGGGGTGAGCGGAAGGAAAGGATGTGTGCGTGATGGCTCAAGCCAGTAATCCCCGGAGGAGAGGCTGAGGCAGGAGGATTGCCTTGACTGTAGGCCAGTTTGCAGTACAGAAACACACACACACCCTCCACCCCCTGCTGCCCGTCCACTCCTCACCTTGCCACCGGCGCCCAGCGCGTCCAGGCTGCTCTCTCTCCAGGGTAAGAGTTGCAGGCCTGGCGAGGCAGGTCGTGTGAAGACGTCCAGCCCTGCAAATGAGCATTGCTATAATGGACTGCGGACCTCCGTCCCCCAGGGTCCCCTCACGCTTTCACTCACTTTCATAGCTCGCTGTCTGTGAAGACTTTTTCTCATAGGCTACATCCAGGTCAGATTCGTTCCAGGCTTTTGGAGGCCTCCGCCGTAGCGTCAAGTCGTCTAGAGAAAAGGGTGCGTGAGTGAGGGTGTAAGCATAGGCCAATCCGGACCAACCACCCAAAGGGTGGGTCCCAGTGTACCCTGTGCACGAAGCGGAGGGGCGAAGGCACTGCCACCCGCGCCCAGCAGGGGGCTCCCGAACGCGGCCGGCGCGTCGTATGCTGCAGCAGGCGGACGTGGGGAAGGTCCGCGCTCCGGGAAGAAGGCCTGGGGACCCTCAGTTAGAGGGCTGCCCCGGGGGGACCCTGCACGGCCCAGGTAGTCGAAGGGGGTCGGGGGTCCCGGCTGCCGCAGCGGGCCAATCCCCGGCCGCGGGGATGGCGCCCGGCCATGGGGACTGCCTGTCCCGTCGAAGGCGCGCGGTCTTGGTGATGGCGCGCGATCCAGGCTGCTGTAAGCATCGGGCTGCAGGTAAATGGGGGTGCGCGGCGAGGATGGCCTGCCCTTGGGGGACAGAGGGCTGAAGGGGTGCAGGGACGGGGCACTCTCCGAGCGTCCAAAACGGGCCTCTGTGCCATCCGCGGGTATCTTCTGCGGAGACCCTCTGCTGCCAAAATGCTCGGGGACAGGGCTGGTGCTGTACCTGGACATCTATGGGGAAATCGGGGCATCAAAACTCAGAGGAGTCAGTGGGGGAGGTCAGATTAGGTCCGCTGACGGCAGGTGTTGAGTGTTGGCAAAGCCTGGGCGCGACGGGGTCTAACTCATTACCGTCACTTTTATATGACTTAAGGCCCTTTCCTTCATATGAGCTTTCACTTTTTTTCCACTTAAAAAAATATTTCAGTCTGGTGTGGTCCCAGCGCTTGGGATGCAAAGGCAGGCAGATCTGAGTTTGAGGCCAGCCTGGTCTACAGAGTGAGTTCCAGGCCAGCCTGCCTCTTCTGCTGCAGTATTTCATATGGACACCACAAGCCCTGGTTTCAAACGGTACCAGGGATGAAGCCCAGACCTCTCTTCATGCTAGGCAAGCCTTCTACCAACTTAACCTCTCGTGTAGCCTAGGCTAGCCTGAACTCATTGAAGTAGAGAGGCTGGCACTGAGTCGTTCCGCCTGCCTCAGCTTTCCTGTCCTTATTTAGCTGTCCCTACCTTCTAAATGGTCATGCGTACCCCACAACCTGCACCACCTTACACATTCAAGCCTCCCCCGGGGCACGGGGAGAAGCTGGCTTGGGAGGGGGAGCAGTAGGCTCACCCTAGAGGGGACTCCGGCCTGTGTGCCAGGAGGTGCTGGCGAGTCTGACCACAACGACTCTAACTGCTTGGTCAATTCGTCCACTTTGGCGGCCGCCGTGTCCAATTCCATCTGTTTCAGATCCATGTGCTTCATGGCCAACGCTGGGTGGGTAGGAGTGAAGGTCAGGCCCGCGCCCCCTACGTCCCCGCCCCCTTGTCCAGTCCCTGTTCATCCGCCCCGCCTCCAGCTCACACTGGAAGTTCAGATCCAGAAGATCCCTCGCGCTCTGGAAGGCTTCGCTGTCCATGGTGCCGGAGCAGGGTGCCTGGCAGGAGGGAGAATGGGCTCAGACCCTTCAGCCACGTCCCTTCAGGACCCACCCAGGGAAGGTGGGGCCCTCGACAGACATCAAGTTCCTTCAGAACTCTGTCCATAAGCTACCTAGAAGTCCAAACCGGTTCTAGAAAGTTCAGGACAAAGAATCTATCCATCACCCATCACGTGCTATTGAACTGAGAATGAAATAATTACTAGGGACCAGGAGACACTACCAGATGTTTGGTTGTTGAATGTTTTTGTTGTTTTGCTTATTTCTGTAATGGCGATTAAATCAGTGTATACTCAGGCAAGTGCTATCCCACCAGCCCCTCCCTGGGGGATTCTAGGCAGGGGCTCAACCACTGAGCCACACCCCCAGCCCCTCACTGGGGGATTCTAGGCAGGGGCTCAACCACTGAGCCACACCCCCAGCCCTCACTCGGGATTCTAGCACTGAGTCACAACACAGCCTTCTTTTACTTTCCATGTTAAGATGGTCTTTTTTCGTATTCTACTGTGGACTGGAAAGCTTTATGTAGTCTAAAACTATGTAGGCCTCAAATGCAGAATCCTTGGCCTGCCTTGGCCTTCAGGACTCTTGGATTACAGGCCTGTACAACATGCTAATTTTGTCAGGTTTGGGTTCTGTTTCTTTTTAGATTTATTTATTTTCTCTATATGAGCATCTGCATGTCTGCATGCTTATAGTGCCCATCATGACCAAGTGATCCCTTAGAACTGAAGTTGCAAATAGTCATGAGCCACCATGTAGGTACTGGGAGCTGAACTTGGGTCCTCTGCAAGAACAACAGGTGCTCCCAACTTCTTAGCTATCTCCCCAGCAACCATCTGCCTAGTAAGCAGGAAAATACAATTCGGACAGCTTTAAGCCAGGTGCATGTCTTCCATAAAGCCCTCTAATCCCAGCACTTGGGAGGACCGGGTAAGAAGATCTTCAGTAAGGACTTATCCTTAGCTACTCAGCAATTTGAAGTTAGCCTAGACAAGATGAAACCCTGTCTCAAAGAGCAAAAGAAAAGAAGGGCTGGGCGTTGTGGCTCATGCCTTTAATCCCAGCACTTGGGAGGCAGAGGCAGGTGGATCTCTGTGAGTCCAAGACCAGCTTGGTCTACAGAATGAATTCCGGGACGGCCAGGACTACACAGAGAAACCCTGTCTCAAAACAAAACATTAAAAATAAAAATATAAAAGAAATATAAAAGGCATGGTGGCACATGCCTCTAATCCCTCCCTGGGAGGCAGAGGCAGGAGGATCTCTGTGAGTTCAAGGTCATCATGGTCTGCCTAGTCTCAAAACAGGATTAAAAGAGAGAGAGAGAACCATGTTTCAAAGTAAACATATAAGAAGTCCTTCAGACTATGTTTCACACCACGGTCTAACTGGTCATTTTGCAATGTTTGTTTCAAACTTGGAGGTGTCCCAGAGGGCGGTGACATCAGTGCGTCCTCTCAGAGTCACTGTCTACAAGAGGCCCTGCTCACACTGCCCCACTGTTAAGAGGAGGAAGAGGGAGGGGCCAGGGCCAGAGAGGGCCAGGCCGTGGTCACCAGCCAGCAGGAGGAAGCTAGGTCCCGGGAACCAGTCACACCAGCCATCCCACTCCCCATGGCAGCCGCCACGCCCGCCATCCCTGTCACCTTTTAGCTTTGGCTGAAAAGGCGTAGGCAGCGGGGCCAGCTGGGACATGTTGACACCAGCCTCTGTCTGGGAAGCCACGAGGAGCAGAACTTGTTTGGGCTGGTGGCTCATCTGAGCATGTGTGACCTTGAGTCCTCTCCACCCTTAGGGCCTGAGACTCCCTGACTCCTCCTGAGACTTCCCACAGGCAGGAGGACATAAACTAAGTGTTCTAAAAGGCCCTTCTGATCTCCAATAGGCCTCCATTCTGAAATCTGACGTTGCATTTGGTCTCACTGTGTAGCACACACTGCCTGGGAACTTTACCAATGGCTCCTCCTGCCTCTCTGTGGCTCAGGCTACAGACATGCATCATCACATCCAGTAAGGACTCTGAGATGGTGTCACTCTAAAAAGATCAACCCAAAGCCTACATGTTTACCGAAAGAAACTTCTGACTGGAAACGGAGATCTAGCTTAGTGGTAGAGCCCCTGTCTAGAATTCCCCAGTGAGGGGCTGGAGTGTGGCTCAGTGGTAGAGCCCCTGCCTAGAATCCCCAGTGAGGGGCTAGAGGCGTGGCTTAACAGTAGAGCTCTGTCTACCATTAGTGAGGCCCTAGGTTCAATCCCTATTAGAAAAACAAGATCAAAGTTCAAGAAATAGTCCAAGAGCAGCCAGAGATAGAGTTAAACTCTGGAACGCCCTGACAAGAGTGCCTCAGTTGCCTAACTTGTAAAACGAAGATAAATAGGTTACCTCATTGGACCAGTGCAAAGATGGTACAAGTGGAACTCTGGGCTATAAGAATCCAGGTTTCAGAAAGTAGAGCGCATAGTGATGCCTAGCCACACACGCCTGCTTACTCAGGAGGCTGACACAAAATGAGGGAGAGTTCAAGGTCTGTTTGGGCAGCAGAGTACATTGAAGGGGCCAGCCTGGACAACCCTATCTCAAAATAAAAGTTTAAATAAAGGGCTGGGCATGGTGGCACTCGCCTGCAGTTCCAGCTTTCAAAGGCCCGGGTATGAAGATAGCCAGGCTTGAAATCGCATGCCCTGGGCCAGCCAGCGCTACACAGAAAGAGCTGGTCCCTCGGCTGGAGAGATATCTCCACCGTTTATAGCGTGAGGGACCAGAGTTCGGTTCACAGCTGCATATACCAGCTCCAGCTGCGGCTCTGCAGGCACAAGCCCTCGTGTGCGCACAGACAAGGGCTGAGAGATGGCTCGGCCTGCAACAGGCCTTACTGTTCTTCCAGGGGCCAGGAATTCCGTTCCCAGCACCCGACAGTAAGCGGACCTTATGGCAACTGCACCAATAAGGATTACTCTCTTCTGAGGTTCGCGGGAGCAAGGCTGTTCCCAAGGCTGGTGTGGATGGTAGGAGCACCCGAACCGCCAGGGGGCGCATGCCTTCCAAGGGCTCAAGCCCTGAGCTCAGGCCCCGGGAATGCTAGGCGGGCCCGGGCAGGTGCACAGCTCCCCGCCAGCAGCGGAGCGCGGAGGGCCCGGGCGGGCGGGCGCGGCGCACTTCTGTTCCCAGGCTCTTGCCCATGCCCTCTGCCCTCAGGTCTTCTTCCTTGGGCTCCCCTCCAAGTCTAGCTCTCGTCTCTGCTCCACCCTTAGGCCTCCTTGCCCGCCCTCCAATGTACTCCAGCCCGGTTCTCAGAGGTGAAGGATTCTGTTTGGGCTTCCTGGAGGAGTCAGTGGGATCCAGGTCAGAGTGTGGTGATGGTTTGGGAACACCCGGAATGCAATCCTTCACTCTAGCCGGGTCAGACTTGATTTTTAAATCCGTGGAATGGGCAAGGGACTTCCCCTAGCTAAACTGACAGCGACCGTGAGTGCTTCTCTGTCCCTCACATGTACTGTGGGGGAATTAATGACGTCATCCAGATAAGGCGTGTGTGTCAGCGGACCTAAATTATACAGGGTTGACAACAGTGCAATTTAAGGACCGAATGTCACACATCCTGGACTGTTATTCAACCAGCCTCCCTCCATGGTTCTCTAGGGACACTGAGGCAGGAGGGTCACTAGTTCAAGGCCACCGTGGGCTACATAAGTGACACTCTGGCTCAACCAAACAGGAGCTGAAGAGTGCTTATGTAGCTTGCACAAGGGTTTGAGTACAGTCCCTGAGGTGGGGGGGGGGATTTGGGGGGCAGTGTCAATCAACACACAGAAAGGTTCAGAGTGAGGGATGAAAACCCACGTGTCTTATCTTTTGAGAGGGTTTTGGCTGGTTGGTTAGTTTGTGTCTCCCTGGCTTGTCTGGGATTCACTATGTAGACTACCCTGGCCCCAAACATAGAAAGATCTGCCTGCCTCCGCCTCCCAAGTGCTGAGATTAAAGGCTTGTCTCTCTCCCTCTCCCCACCTTGCCCCTCTCTTTGACAGTGTCTCATGTAGCCCCTGCTACACTTAAACTCTGGATCCTCCTGCCTCCGTCTTCCCAGTGCTGGGGATACCGGCTTCCTAAATGCTGGGCAAGTGCTCTACCCACTGAGCCACACAGCAATCCCTTCTTTCTGTGGTGCTAGCCCTGGGTTCTGTTGCCAGTGGACTCAACTGCCTGAACTTTTGGACCACAGAACTCTAAGTTTTCCACCTGCAACACTGATTGTCCCCAGGAATGCAGGACGATGGCGGGATGAGTTAGCCCTGGAGGGTGCCAGACAGAAACTGGCACAGTCCTAGGATGTGGGTGGTGTCTGTTTGCCAGCCTCAGTTTCCCCACTGCTAGGGAGGAGTCCTCCCTGAGGTCACCAAACCCCACTGAAGGTGGAACTCTCTGTTCCTACCTTTGGGTGACTGCCAAATGCTTCTGCGGACAGAGAGCTCCCCTGATCTGAACTGACAGGGTGCAGCCTGTGTTGGTAGCTGCAGCTATTACTTTTAATTTCATTTCAGGCTGTCCCCCAGCGCTCCTCCAGCCCAGGCACTAACAAACACCCTCCCTCTGCAGATCCTTGTTCCCCAGTAGCTTTGTAATCCCCTACTTAAGGGCCCAGGGGTGGAGAAACAGAGGGAGGTTCCTGCCTACCTCTGCCCTCTCCCAGGCTCAAGGACAGACAGACACTTCCAGAATTAGCCTTCATCCCTCCCTTATCTCCCACAATACCTCAGGTCAGACAGATGGAAGTGGAGGCGGCATTTCTCACCTCTGGGTCAGGGCAAGGAACCCCACCCCTAGGGAGGGGGGTGAAGAAGGTTAATTAGAAAGTCTGGTGGCAATGAAGGAAGTGCTTGCACAGACAGCTGTCACAAGAGGGAAGATGTCAAATTCAGCTGCCTGTATGTCCCGCTGGCCTCCGTGTGCCACTTCCATTCTGTGAAATGCAGCAGTACATGGCCACACAAGCCTCTCAGGTCAGCCCGTGGTCCTGTCATTGTGGCCTGAGCTCTACAATGACCCCAGCTACTTCCCACCCCTATGGGGCAATAAGAGGTCCGATCCCCGTATCAGCCAGGGGGCGCCCCTGAGCGGACTGCCTCCTCTGGTTAGGCAGGTCTGACGCCCCAGTTAATGACATGTTGGGGTTCGCTCTGCGGCACAGAAGAGATTGGAGAGCTGCCCCTGTTTCTTCCCCTGCCCCCACCCCACAACTGGAAGGTGAGGTGTAGTGCCGGGACAGTCTCCTGAGGGACCCACGCCCCACGTGCTTGTCCCACTCTGTTCAAAGACCAAGATCCACGAGCCCAGTGTCACTAATTTTACGCAAAGGGCTAGTGGCTCTGTGCGGAGGGCAGCGGGAGGGTGACCGGGCGCCCAGCCATTCTAGAACGACCTCACCTTCCACAGGTACCCGAAATTCAGAGATCCGAGACCCGCAACAGCACAGACAGCTCCAGTCTCTGATTCAAGTATTCAAGAACTCCAGCTCCAATATCTCCCCAGGACCAAAGGCTTCGAGTACCAGCGAGATCTCAGATGTCCGAGCCCCCATCCAACCAGCCCACTAAAGCCGGCACCCCAGTTCCCTCTTCCCAAAAGCCCTGCGTGAGCTCCCCACACTTTCCCCGGGACATAAGGTCCTAGTTCCCATCGAGTCCCCCCAGGGACGCGGTGTCGGGTTCTGGGGTGGCTGGCCCTCAGGTGGGAACTCACGCGTCGGGGCAGATCCTGGCACCGGGGGGCTTTTCCTCGGGCTCCGGCTCCGGCTCCGGCGGCGGGGAGCGGAGAACGGGGCGGGGCAGGCTCCTGGGAACAGGTTAGACGACGTGACTCTGACTGGGGGAGGCGTGTCCCGCAGGGGAGGGGGAGCTGCGGTGGCCGGAGCACTTTGGGATTTGTAGTCCCGGAGGGGCGGGGCACAGCCAGGGAGATTTCCATTTGGAGTCAGGCGCGACCCATTTCACAGTCAGCAAGAGCGAGGCCCTGATTCAGGGCGCCCTGGACGGTCCAGGGCCAAAAAGTCCAGACTCCCACCTTACTGTGGGTGCAGAGGAGAACTCCTGAGCCCTTCCCCACTCGTCCAGGCTCAGTCTCCCCTTGTCTGAGTAAAGATTTAGACACTTAGGGAGTAGGAGATAAGGGGCAAAGAGAAATGCACGGGACCCAATTCTATGGCGAGAAAAGGACCCGCCTTAATCAGGACTCCAAACCCGGCTTACCTGTCTAAATAAAATAAAAATAAGTGGCCTTTAAGGAGCACCTCTGCGAGTTCAAGGCCATCCTGGTCTACATATTGAGTTCCAGGCCAGCCTGGGCTACATAGTGAGACCCTGTCTCAAAAACAAAACAAAACAACATAGCAATGGCGCTTCACTGGCGTGCCTAGCGACAGGATGGACTACACTCCCCAGTAGCCCCCGTGACCGACGTCCATGGCCAGCCACCCCCGGGTCCTCTGGGAATTGGAGTCTTGGAGCCCGCAAAGGGCGCGTCCCAAAGTCTTTCGCCCACGCGCTGGGGGGCGCACAGTCTGGAGATCCCTGGCGAAGGGAGCGCTTCCCCTCTGAATTCTCAAAGGCCGCGGAGAGGGGAGTTTCCCAGTTCTGCGGGAGTCTCCGAAATCTCCGCAGAGGGGCGGGACGCGACGCTGACACACCGGCCAGGAATGCGGTCGGGTCACCCTGTCTCGCCGCCGTCCCGCGGATCCACCCGCCGCCCCACGCGCTGCCGTCCTGCTGGGAAGGGGCGTGGGCGCGTCCCCCCGAATCCCGGGTCCACGTGCCGCTGTTTACTTGGGCAGGGAGGGGGCGGCCAGCTGCACCTCTGCCTCCCCCGAAGCCGTGGGGAGCACTTCCCACCACGGCCCTGAGTCCTACAAGTCTCTGCCGACGCAGCACCCCTCCGCCCGTTTGACGCCAAGCTCGGGGCTCTGGGGTCCGAGGCTCCTCCCCCGGCCGCGGACTCCTCCTCCTCAGTTTCCCGCTTTCCCCCAGACTCCAGAAGCTCCGCCTCTGGCCGGTACTCTACTACTCCGGCTGCTCGCGTTTCTCTGTTTTCTGAGGTGGCCCGCTCAAGCCTTCCTCTTTGGCCGCACTAGGGACTGCACAAGACGTGCCCTAACTTTGAAGGCACAGCCGTGGCAACCAGAATTCTTACCTACCTATTGCAGGAACGGTGCCCAGTCGCTCTTCTGTGTCTTTAAGAGCGGGGGCCTGGCTGGGCCACTGCCCCTTTAAGGTCGTGTTGGAGGAAACCACGTGAGCAACGTTGTAGGGGGAGCGGACCCTCGGATTCCTGACGGAGAATTGATTTCCTCCTGTAGTGGATTGTTGGGAGATGAATCATCCCTCTGCTGTGTGACGTTCCAAAGTGGAGGCCGGCCGGGTTCTGCAAATCCAGTGACAGGGCCGAGCCCCGCCCCGACTCTCCTACGCGACGTGGACGCTTCCGCGTGCGGCTCCGCCCCGGGGTCCACGTGGTGGGCAGCGCTCGGCGCAGGTCCTGCGCGGGCTCGTCCGGAGTCGGGATGGAGGGGACCCCGGCCTGCGGTGAGTGGAGCGGGGACTGCTGGAGAGGAAGGGCGCCCGGGGGAGGGCTGCGGGGCGCCCCGGGAAGCAGAGGACGGAGGGCCTGCGGACGCCTTGAGAGGCCCCGTGCTCCTCACAGGCGCCGCTCGGTTCTCCTGCCCGCCACACTTTACGGAGATGTCTCCAGACTCGGATCCCCCACGTTTCTCCTTGGAAGCTCTGACAGGTCCAGAAACAGAGCTGTGGCTCATCCGAGCCCCTGCAGACTTTGCCCCGCAGTGGTGAGTGATCCCCGTACTGGGAAGATTCCCCGACCGCGAACCAGAACGTTAGACGGCTTGCCTGCTTGCTTCTTTCTTTCTTTCTCTCTCTCTCTCTTTTTTTCTCTTTCTTTCTTTTTAATCCTGAGACAGCTCTGGCTGGCTGTCCTGGAACTCACTGCCTCTGCCTCCGGATCTCTGGGATCAAAGGCGTGCGCCATCAACACTGGGCTAGATGGCATTTCTGAGCAAGCCGGAAATGGTGCTTTGGGTTGTTTTGAGACATTCCTCAGGGTCAGTTTCCGTAGTATTGGGATTACAAGTGGGTGCCACAGGCTGTTTTGTGCGGAAGAATTTTATAGCTCATGTAGTATTTAAACTTGATTCTCCTGCCTCCAGCCCTCCCCGCCAAGTACAGCCACCATGCCCAGTTTTATGCAGAACTGGTGATCCAACGCAGAGCCTGATCATGCTAGACACACTCCACGTCTGGGCTCATCCCCTGCCTGTCCGCTTAAACATCACTTAGCCAGTAATGGCGGGGATCAAATGTAATCTCAGCACTTGGAAGGCCGAGGCAGGAAAATGGTAGACTTCAAGGCCAGCATGTGCTTAGAAATACTAAGCCAGCGTTGGTAGCATGTCTAATCGCAGCACCTGGGAGGAAGTGGTGCAGGTTGGTCAGATGTTCTAGCATCCCACAAACCCCCAGAAGTTGGTTGGTTGATTGAATCAGGAAACAGGAACGCAGGGCTCTAGCACTGAGCTGTGCCCAAGCCTGGAAAAGCTGTTTCCAGCCCCATCCTACCATTGCACAAAGGTTCTCCCCAGCCTCTGCTTCTCCCTCTCTCTCTCCTCAGCCTCAATGGGCAGCGTGTGCCTCTCTCTGGTTCGAAGACTGTTAAAGGCAAACTGGACGGGAAGAAACACCGATACCGGGTCCTTACCAGCAGCCCCCAGGCCGGAGATGCCAATGTGCTAGCATCTTCAGTGGAGGCAGGAGGCAGACTCACGTGTGCCCCAGCCCCCCATGGGAGCTTAAGGATCATGGAGGGTCCTCAAGAATATCTCATCTCTCGAGTCCCTCTGCAGCCGATCCCCACAAGCCTCCCACCTCAGATCCCTGCTGGCCTGCGGCCTCGGTTCTCTGCCTTCGGAGGCAGCCTTCCCGTCGCTGGGCCTGGGTCAGTCTCGGCTCTGAGGTCATCCACTTCAGGAAAGAGGAAAAAGAAAAGGGGCGCAGAGGCCTCAGCTGCTCAGGAGGTGGTAAACGGGCCCGGGGCCATGGAGGTGGACACAGCTGGGGGTGACCTAGGAACGGAAGTGAGGAAGAAGAAGAAGAAGAAGAAAAAGAAGCATCGGGTAGGTGAGGTAGAGATGGTGGAGGCCGAGGCGATGGAGCCCTTGGCAGAGATGGTGGAGTTGCCATTCCCATCTGCCACCAGCAGCAAAAGGAGGAAGAAGGTCAAGGCAGCAGAGACACTGCAGCTGGAGGAGGATCCAGGGCACACAGAACCCGGGGCTCAAACAGAGCCTCCTGAGGGGACTGTCCTCTCCCCCACCAAAAAGAGAAAGAGGCAAAAGGAGGCTGAAATGGACAGCACCATTGTGGGCTCTCAGCCACAGGAACCCCAGGAGGAGACCATCCTACCAACCCCCACAAAGAGGCGGAGGAAAGAAAAGAGGCAGAGTTTGATGGTGGAACCAGAGACGGGCCTCCCTGGAGTGACCATGGAGCCTGACATTTCAGAACACGGGCTTCAGCCTGAGGTAGCTCCTGTGTCCCCCAAGAAAACTAAGAAGAAGAAAAAGGGAAAGTGGCTGGACCAGGCAGTGGCCTTGGGGGCAGAGGT
>CM053747.1:2879245-2927850 GCA_028658305.1 Pachyuromys duprasi
AGGGAGAGTGCTGTCTGGGAGCTGGGCTTAGGGCCGCCTGTGAACACTACACTGTTTAGAAGGCAGTGCAGGCGGATTCCCACAAGTTTGAGTCCAGCCTGGTCCACAGCCAGTTTCAGGCTTTCTGGGCCTAGGGAGATACTGTCTACAGCAACAAAGTGGGGCTGGCTTGGTGATTATAAACGTGCCCCACCCTTCAGAGGCCCCAAGTTCAGTTCCCAGCACACACTCTGGGTGATACACTTTTTGAGACCCAGTTTTGAGATAGATCCCTGATTGGCCTACAACTACAGGTACCAGGCTGGCTCCGGACTCACGGAGAGCCGCCAGCCTTTGCATCTCTAGTGCTGGGATTAAAGGTGGCTTCCGCTGACTTTTAACATGGCTGGGTGGGCAGGGCAGAGCCACACTGCCTCCATGTTGGACAGGTCTCTTCTCTCCCTCTGGGGTTATGGTGAGCTCACTGTAGGGCCAGTATGTCTGCTGTGGAAGAACAGGCGCAGCGGTGAGCGCAAGGCCCTGACTGCTAGTGGACACCTCCCACAATACCCAGGGAGCTCAGGAGCACAGTGCCCCAGAGCTGAGAATATCAATTCCTTTACAAAATAACACCCAAGTGGCCCCTGTGTGCTGCTCTGGGGTGCAGCGGTCAGCAGGGCCAGTGTGGTTCCAGCCTGGCACTCTGGTCTACTAGGCTGAGGGGGATGGAAGGAGGGCTTTCGGGGGAGGAAGCAGGGCTGGGTGGGGGAATGGATTCCAGCAGTGGGAATAGGAGGTAGATACTGAAGGCAGGCTAGGGGACAGGTCTAGTTTGTACTTAAAGGACCCTTTAGGCTGGTGGGAGAGGATGAGAGAGGACTGGACAGGGAAGGGAGGCCTTGGCATGGATGGACTTCCTTTGGGAAGGACCACGCTCAGCCTAGAAGCCATTAAAGGGTATGGAGTAGGGAAGTGCGGAAGGACTAGGGGAGGCAGTCTTACTCGGGACAGGAAGTTCTGATCCAGCTTCTCCATGAGGAGGTCAGCGGGCTTCTGCTCGTACACCTTGTAGGTCTCCAGATACCGCCCCGCTTCCTCTGCACTGCGTGACAGGACACAGTCAGCTGGGGCAAGGGCTGTCATTCAGGACTCTCCTTCATAGGATGCTAAATTCCAAAAAAGGCCAATCCCAACCCAACTCCTGTCCTCAGCAGTGAGTCCCACGGGATAGGTTCTCACACATTATTTAGTCATGCTGGGATATTGTACATGCTAGACACCCTATTCCTCACTCAGCCCTCACTGGGGGATTCTAGGCAGGGGCTCTACCACTGAGCCACACCCCAGCCCCTCACTGGGGTAGTCTACTACTGAGCAACGCCTCATCTCACTCTTATGTCCCTTCCTCCATGACAGGGTCTCACTATATATCCCTGCCTGACCTTGAACTGATGATCATCTTGCCTCAGGATTATAGATGTACACTGCCACACCCAGCCTAAGATTTCTCCCCCCAACCCCCAGTTTCTCTGTGTAACCTTGACTGTCCTGGATGTACTTTGTAGACCAGGCTGGCCTTGAACTCACAGTGGTTTGCCTGCAGCTGCCTCCCAGAGTGCTGGGATTTCAGGCATGAGCCACCTCACTTAAGATTTTTTCCTCTCTGAGACAGGCTCTCACACATCGCAGGCTTTAAACTGCTTACTTAGTTAAAGTTCCTGCCTCAGCTTCCCAAGCGCTGGAATCCCAGGTGTGAGCCACTGTGCCCGGGCAGCACAGGGCTCCCTGCATGCCCTGAAGCACGGCCAACTGAGGCAGCCCCAACACTTGCACACCTTCACTGCACACTCTTTCTAAACTGAAAGCTATTAATTTACCAGGATTTTATTTTATTCACGGTGTGAGGAAAGGCTACTGTCTTCTTCTTCCCTAAATGGACTATTTATTTGTGGTTTTGTTAGTGAACCAACTAAATGACCTCTAGAGATTGAGATGCAGAGTTTCTTCAGTTATTAGTTCCAACCTGGTTCTGTCTGACTTCTGGTCTCCTCAGCCCAGGAAGGCTCGAACTCTTGACCTGCTGGCCTTAGACTCCCCAGTGCTGGGATTATAGGCTTGTGCTACCAAGCCTGGTTAGGAGTGACCACACAGGCTGGAGCAGGGGTTGGGTGGGAGGGACCCGTGTCTCACCTCCAGGCCAGGATCAGGGTGCAGTCAGCCAGGATACACATCTTAGCCAGCTCCTTTAGGGCCTGCTGGGGATCTTTCTGGAAGAGAAGAAAGTAACAAGTAGAGAGCAGGAACAAAGCAGGGATTTACAGCGTGAGAACCCAACAGCTGAGCTGTTGGTAAACCACAAGGACCCAAGTTCAGTCCCCAGCATGGATAAAAAGCTGGTGTGGTGGCCCAGGTCCCAGTGAGAAGCCATGCCAAAAAAAAAAAAAGACCCACAGTGTATGTGCAGGGCTTCATGAGCATCACCTCTCTGTGGGTGAAGGCACCTGTCTTCAAGCTGGACCACCTGAAGTGATCCCCAAGATTCACATGGAAGGAGAACCAACCCCCAAAAGTTGCTCCCTGACTTATGATTGTGTGTTCCCATGTATGTACACACAAACAAAAACACATGTAAAAATTTAAGGCTTAAACTTTAACGCCAACACCCAGAAATCTAGGCCAGGGAGTTGTCATGACTTCAAGGCCAGCCTGGGCTGTCTTGTGAGACTCTGTCTAAAATTAATTAAAAAAAAAACAAAAACAACAACAACAAAAAACAATGGTGGCCAGGACTACAAACATGGAGAAATTGAGGATCTGACATGACAGACTGTTGTGACAGATGAACAAGATCCAGCAGATATTTAGGTAAAGGGACATGACTTGCAATACTGTGAACTAAACATTCTAGGCAGGGGCTCTACCACTGACCACACCCCCAACCCCTCACTGGGGGATTCTAGGCAGGGGCTCTACCACTGACCACACCCCAGCCCCTCACTGGGGGATTCTAGGCAGGGGCTCTACCACTGAGCACACCCCAGCCCCTCACTGGGGGGTTCTAGGCAGGTGCTCTCCTGCTGAGCTAAGGAATCCTAGCATTTATTTCTATTTGAGTAAAGTCTCACCCTGGAGCCCAAACTGGCTCAGGAACTCATGATTCTCCTGCCTGAGCCTTCAGAGTGCTGGGATCGGATGGCAGGAATGCACCACCAGCTCTGTCTCTAGACAGCTTTCCCTTCCTACCTCCCAGCCCGTGCAGGCTTTCTCGGAGACCTGTGGCAATCAGCTGTGAAAATCTATTGCTCTACGAGGCTCTAACAGGCACTTTGTCTTAAAAGGAGTCGGCAGCCGGGCCTTAAACTGCAGGCTCTGCTCCTGCTGCATGGAGAGAGTGATGCAGATGCTTACCACGTCCACCTGGACCAGCAGCACGCGCAGGGCGAAGGTCTTCCCCAGGCTCTGCAGCCGTTCGTGGATGTAGTCTGGATGGAGGTTGTGGTAGCGGAGGCTGGTGTGGACAGGAAAGGGAAGAGGTCGAGGGTCTCATCTGAGACCCCAGACATCCTTGTTCTCACTGGCATGCAGAGGTTGGGTCCTAACCTTGCTAGAGACCCAGAAAAGTCAACTGACTAGGATGGATTTCAAGGAAGGGTCCATGGCTGGTAAGGGCAGCTGGCTGTGGTGTGCTGAGGAGCTGGACACTTGGCTTCTGCCCTCAAACCAGAGTCCAGCCCTTCTCCCTCAGACCAAGGAATACAGACCCCAGGCCTCCCTCAGATACAGAAGTCCAGGCCCCAGCCTCTGTTCTTCAAATCCAGGGTCTAGGCCCAGGCCTCCTCCCTCACAGCCTGGGGTCCAGCCTCAGCTACTCTTGCTCTGGACAACTGCAGGCCACAACCCCTTCTTCAACAAAGAGCCATGCTCAGGTCCAAAGCCCACAACACTGAACCCCACTTTTCCCGCTGAAATGGCTCGAAATGCCAAAACTGTGGGTCAGGACCCTCTCTCCTTCCAGGCACCCCAGAGCTCACCTAAGGAAAAGGGCACAGGTGCTCTGGCCCAGCACATAGTCAGGAATCACCTCACCAAATTCCCAGGGCACGTTGCGCACGAACTTCAACACTGGGTTGCCCCTCTGTTGGGAAAGAAGTGGAAGCCACCTATGGGGTGACCCTTGGACAAAGACGAAGGCTAGCTCCTCCCCCACCTCTTCCCACCCTAAGGCCCACCAGCTTCCTGGGTCTTTTCCAGCTTCTCTTTCTACACTCTTCAGCCTGGAATCAGCAAGCTTTACCAGAAGATATATCATAGGCAATATTAATCGCCACTTACAACACCTCCCCCTCCCTAGGCTTCCACCATAGTACCCCAGCCCCCTCTAGCCTCTGCCCCACTATCAGTCCATCCTGCTGTCTGCCCTCACCTCCACCTCAGAAAGATCTACACCTGCCACTCCTCCAGAGGGCCCCGCATCCAAAGCTCCAGGCCTGTCCTGTGGCTTTCTTTTCCCCTCTCTGGTGGAATGTGGACCTTGTCGACACCCCTCCTCCTCCACCATAGCACGTCCCTGGCCGAGGCTACTCTCACAGTTCCTTGTGGCCACCTGGTGAATGATAACCAGCGGCCTCGTCTAAGCTCTGCCATTGCTCCCCAGTGCCCCTGGAAGAAGAAATGCCCCTGACCAGTTTCCTCCTCCACTCCCTGAGAACATCCTCAACAGCCTGATGAAAGTTCAGGCGAGCCAAGCTCTGAGGCATGGAGGAAGCACTGAGCACACACTGTATCCCCACAGGGACACAGCAGTGACCAGGCCAGGTTCTTATGGACATGTGGACTCTGCCCCCAGGTCCAGCTCTGCCTCTCCTGAAGCCTGTGGATGTTCTACACGCACTGTGACCTGATTTTTGAGACTTCTGGAATTTCCAGTGACAGCATCTGGCATGGACTTCCTAAGCCTGGAGGGACTCCTGGGGGATGGGAACACCTTGTGCCCTCTCGGGTGACTCAGTGGCTCCTGTCTGGCTCACAACAGACACTGGTACCCAGGGGACCCACGCTCACAATTCAGGGAAGGCAGGAGCTCGAGGCTGAGTGGTCACCAACAGCTAGGGATGGCATCAATTCGAGCTTATGTCCTAATCTACCATAACCCAAAAGGACTAACTTCAAAAGCTCCCCTGCACATGGGAGTCCCCAGAGGGTGGGAGTGTGGCAGAGGGTAGAGGCCGTCCAGCCTCTGCCCCTTCCCACGCCACCACACCCTGGCACCCAACGAATGGAAGAACTAATGCAGGAAGAAAGGAATGAATGGACGTGCAAGGGAATGAATGAAGGCATGAAGTAATTTATTCAAGCTACCACAGACATCAAAGCTCTTCATTAGAAGGCTGGGTGGGCAGCTGGGCATGGTGGTACACAGCTTTGCTCCAGCAGAGGCAGGCGGATCCCTGAGTTCAAGGCCAGCCTGGTCTACAGAGTGAGTTCCAGGACAGCCAGGGCTACCTAGTGAGAACCTTTCTTTAAAGAAATAAATAATTATGGACATACTTGGTATAGTGGTAACAACAGTAAAATGCAGACAGGAGTGAAGGTCTCCACCACCCACATAACGAGCCAGTGCTCATGCCTGGGCGGCATTTCACTACTGAGTGTTCTCCCCGTAGGTTCTGACAGAATGAACAAACCTGAGAACAGGGCAGAGCTGCCTGAACAGAGTGGCAGCCTTAGCAGGGAGGGCCGGGGCACCCTGAACCCACAAACCCATCAATGACTGCATGAATGGTGGGGTATCTATAGGAAGGACTGGATGGATGCATGAGTGAAGGAATGAATGATGGGCTGTATCTACAAATGAACAAGCAAACGAGTGCACATAGGAATTAATGCACAAATAAAGAAATGAATGCATGAATGACAGAGTGTATATATCAATGGATGAATGAATGCAGGAAGGAATTAACAAATGAAAAAGGTGATGAATGCTTGAGGAAGGAATAAACTGCTGAGAACAGAATGTGTGGACCTCAGACTGCTCCCCGCACTAATCCTTGTAACAGGCTCTCCCACCAGAAACCCTGGCACCCCACCTTCCCCCTCACCTGCCGCGGGCTCACGATGATGCTGTTGGACTTTGCTCCTGTTTTGGGGGTCTGGCTGTTGTTCTCTCCCGTCACAGGTTCGGAGCCTGTAGGCCCTGTGGCCCCGACCCTTCCTAGAGGCTGGGTAGTGGCATGCTCAGGATATGTCTGAGGGACCGCTTGGGCTGAGGTTGACAAGGAGGTGGGGTTCCGTGAAGATCTGAACAAGGGCTTGACCTGTGGAAAGGAGGGTTGGGGCTTGGGAAGGAGCACCAGGTCCTCTCCCACCTCTCACTCTTATCTTCCTCCTTCCAGATGCTTTCCAGGGGTTCTGGCTCTGCTAGTGAGGTGCGCGCCTAAGCATGCACAAAGCCCCAAGAGAGGCACAGTAGCACACAGCTGTCACCCCCGCACTTGGGAGGCTGCGACGCTCTAGGTCTGGCCCTGCAGCCCTGTCTCGGAGAACACACCTCCTGTGTGCGCCGCCCCTCCGTGCTCTGCTCCGGCCCCACTAGTCTTCTTGTGACTCTGCAGGCTCTGTCACCTCAAGAGCTTTCAGACCGACCTCCCCTCCCCTCCCCTCATGGCCCCATTCCCTCACTAGTTCTCGTGGTCAGATTATTCAGTTTACCAACGACATCATACGTGAAGACTGTTTCATCTTGAGACAGGGTTTCTCTTTGTAGCCCTGGCTGAGCCCTGGCTGTCCTGGAACTCACTCTGTAGAGCAAGCTAGGCTCAAACTCAGAGCTCTGCCTGCCGCTGCCTCCTGAGTGCTGGGATTAAAGGTGTGCCCCACGACCACCTGGCCTGTTTTGAATTGGGGTCTCACTATGTAGCTTAGGCTAGCCTGACCCAGCCTTCTCAGTGATGGGATTACAGGTGTTTGCCACCATGCCTGACTCAGATTCCTTTCTACCTTTCTTTCTTTCTTAATCAAGTGTTACATGTATGTGTGTGTGTGTTTGCTACATGTGTTCAGGCGTGTGTGCCCACAGAAGCCAGAGCAGTGTGTTGGACCTCTAGGGCTGGACTTATACGTAGGCTGCCTCGCATGGGAACTAAACTTGGGTCCCCTGGAAGAGCAGAAAACCCTTTTTGTAAAAACAAACCAGCATCAATAGGCTTTGGTGTTTCACGACTTTAATCCCAGCACAGGGAGGCAGAGGCAGGCGGATCTGTGAGTTTGAGGCCAGCCTGGTCTACAGAGTGAGTCCAGGACAGCCAGGGCTACACAGAGAAACCTTGTCTCAAAAAAAACCCTTCTTCATGGTGTGTGTACACGTGTGGGTGAGTGCGATGGAGTTCCTGTGAAAGTCAGAGGGAAAGCGGTGGAGTTGGTTTTGTCCCTGCACTGGTGTGGGTCCTGGGCATTGAACTGAGGTCATGATGCTTGCTGGCTAACAGCTTTCCCCACTAAGCCATCTTGCCCGCCTTTATTTTTTCTTTCTTCCTCGCTCTCTTTCTTTTAAGGCAGAGTCTTGCTATGGTAGGTCTGGCTGACCTACAACTTGCATCAATGCTCTTGCCTCATCTCCCAAGTGACAGGGCATTACAGGTGTGTTTCGCCACACTAAGCTCTGCTATGTGTTTCGTATGACTACTGTTCTAGATTTTCAAGATAGGAATTTGGATCTAACTTTTTTTGTTGTTATTTTGGTTTTTTTTTACACTTATTTATCCACAGGCATCCACCACTACATCCAGCTAAGAAATGTTTAAGGGGCTAGAGAGATAGCTTCTCAGTAAAGAGCGCTGGCTGCTCTCCAACAGGATCTGGGCTCCATTTCCAGCACCCACATGGAGGCTCACAATACGTCCAGGGGATCCAATGCCTTCTTCTGGCCTCTGCAGTCCTCCATGCATGTAGTGCACAGACAGAAGCGCAGGCAAAACATCCACTCACACATAAACAAACAAACAAATGACGGATGATCCACTGCTGTCTCCAGGTCTTGGGAAGTGGAGATAGGAGGACCAGGGTTCAAGGGCAACTTCAGCTACACATCAATCTCAAGGCTAGCCCGGGAGACATAGGACCCAATCTCAAGGATCAAAACTAAACAAAGCAAAGCCATCACTGGCCAATGGCTGCCAGCTTACACTCGTGTTTTGGCCCTCTTTTAACTACCCGGCCATGTCATTTTACCGACGGACAAACCGAGGCCTGTGAAGGACAGCAGGCTATTTTTCCAAAGCAGCTCAAGCCTCAAAGGTCGCCAAACTCACACCGTGATCCCAAGGATCCCTTACTGTCCCTTTTACTCCCCCAGGTCCTCGCCCTTACCCCTGCAGGAGGGACCTCGTCTTCCAGCGGGATGACAAACTTCTTCCTAGTGGGCTGCGGCAGACTTTCCTCTTCCTTCCCAGGATCCATCTGGGACCTAAGAGGTGTGGCGACATCGTCGTTGGCATTTCCGTTTTCCACTGGGGAACCCCACTCACAACGGTGCACCCCAAAAGGTGACAGGTTCTGTAGCTTTAGGTTCCATAGGACCAACCTGTGGGTCCGCCCCTTTCAGCCTGCCCACTCCGGATTGGCCCAAGAGCCCTACGGCCCCGCCCACTCATCGCTCACTCCCGCCCCACACATGCTCAGGGCAGTTGGCCCCGCCTCCAGAGGCACACCTGGACGCCTTCGCCCCGCCCAGTCCGGCCTTTTCTCAGCCTCCGTGATGATTGGCCTCTTCCTCTGCCAATCATCAACCCGCGCCCTCCACCCCCTCCTCACCCCCCACCTCCGACACGCGCGCCCCTCTCGTCCCCACCTCGGGGTCTTAGCACCGCCAGAATTCACCTGTTCTTTCCCGAGGCCTACAAGGAAATACCACGGGGGGATAGAGGCGACATGCCGCCAGCGCGGCTAGCGCGACCGCTGGCGGGACTCACTTCCGGCCGCTCTGGCCCTCCTCTCCTCTCACTGCTCCGCAGGGAAGAGGACCGGTCCTCGCGTTACTCTCTATGGTTCTGGCGGACCGTGGAGGTTTAGGGCGGAAAGGGGCGTGGATCTTGGTGCCTGGAAGCCTGTGACAGAGTGGTTGTGTTCCAAGGCCCTGTTGGGCGCATCTTGTGTTCCCAGACTCCAGACCCAGCTCAGCGAAGAAGAGATCTAACCAGAGAGGGGGAGGGGAAGGAGAAAGGACGAGAGAGGAGAGAGGGAGGCGTGACATCAAAGAAAGGCCTCCCTGTCAATGTGGGTTGAACCTCAGCCCGCTGACATGGACTCACTCCAAGCTATCCCCCTCCTGCATCCCAAGCAGGGACTGCTAGCGACAGCTCTGACTTCCCTAGGGCTTCCAGTCCGGTGGGACAGTCAGACAGGATGCCACCCAAACAGGGACAACTCAGAGTGGGCGGGGCCGGGAAGGGAGAGCCCAGAGGACAGTGGGACCTGGTTAGGGGGGCCGCCTGACCCAGCTAGGGTGTCAGAACGGGCTTCCTTCCTGAAGGAAGGGCCGTCAAGCCCGAGACCTGCCCCGAGACCTGGGGCCCATGGATGACTTAGTATTACTCATTTCCTGAAAGGACAGTTTCACCCTGTTCCAACTTGTAGTTCTGTGATTGCTAAGGAAACAGGGCATCGTTTTGTGAGTTTAATAGTCTTATGCATTTTGTGTTCTTGCTCATTTCCTTTGCCCGTTTTTTTTTTAAAGATTGGCTCATATCCTTTGCCCATCTTTTTCAAAATGAGCAATTCAATTCAACAGTTTTTTTTTTAATTAAAAAGGGGGAGGAAAAGGAGATGAGCATCTTTTTATTACTGCCCATTTATTGGAGTGGTGCTTGGGTGTTGATTCTGTTAGTCACTTCCATAGATTGTAAATGTTACCTTCCGGTTCATACTTTGGAAATTCTCCATTTTGCGAGCATTTATCAATGTTCTCCACTTTGTTTTGGTCTCGGTGTATTGAGGGAGGGCATGCCCTAAGGTCATAATATGTAATCTGGTATGTCTTTTTAAATGTTTTCCTAGTTATAGTGTGTGTGTGTGTGTATGCCCCTGTGTGTACAAGCAGGGGTCTGGTACTGAGTCACACCCCCACGTCCTTAGAACTATGATACACAGCAGCCCAGCCATCAGGAGGCTGAGACTCTCTGTGAGCTCAAGTCCAGCCAGGTCTACAGCGTGAGTTCCAGCACATCCATAGCTACAAAGTGAGACACTGTCTCAAAATTAAATAAAAATTAATAAAATTAATAGTAAATAGCCCTTGACTCTTGCACAGGAAAGGAAAGGGGCTGAGCAGCCATCGAATCGGAGCGCCCTGCACAAGCCTGGCCTCCAGGGGGCGCGCCTGAACCGTGTGTTGTGTGAAGTTGCTGCGGGAACCCAGCCTTTGCGAGGCGAGTTCCCACCGGCTTGGTTTCTCTACCCGGGCTCCTTCGCTGAGGTTGAAGGGCAGCAGTGTGTGGTGGCAACCACCAGCACGCCTGTAAGCCCAGCACTGAGAAGGCAGGAGAACTGCTGCAGGCTCCAAACCAGTTTGTGCTGCAGAGTGACTTCCAGCCCAGCCTGTGCCACAACGAAAGACCCTGAACAAAAACCTCTAAACCGCCGCACGTATTGGTGCACGCCTTCAAGGCAGTCGGATCCCTTGTGAGTTCAAGGCCGGCCTGGTATATACAGCAAGTTCCGTATTACCCAGGATTACATAGGAAGACCCTCCCCCCACCCTCCCCAAAATAAAGGACCAAGAACTGGAGAAATGGCTCAGAGGTTAAGCGCACTGACTGCTTTTGCTGAGGACTCATTTCTCAGCACCTGTAGGATGGCTCGTATCCATCTGTAACTCCAGTGCTAGGGGGGTCTAACCCCTGTTCAGATCTCCCAGGCACAAGGCACACATGGAACAAAATAGAATTCCGTGCCATTTTAAAAATAAAGTACCAGGACGCATGTTTCTGAATCGAACCGAAACGTCAGAGTGTGCCTGGGACGCCAAGCCAAGTAGAATCCCCAAGCCTTGAGCTGCAACTCTCGACTCTACCGCAAGGGGTCGCCTACGGCCCGCTAGAGGTTTCCCGGGCAGTTTGGGCTGGACCACGGGGGATGCGCCAGACCCCGCGGGAAGGCGACGAGCGTCCCTACCGCAGCCAACCTGTGTTCGGGGCGCCCGCGGCTGCGGCTGGGAGTCTTTTGCGTTAGTCAAGGGCGGGAAAAGTTGCTCTTAGTTCATCACCCCCAAGTTCGCTTTCTGTGTTCAATTTCTGCACTGAGCCTTGGAAGCCCAGATCCAGGTCCTTCCGCTCCCGGGGCTTTGAGTTCAAATGACTCCACTTTCCTCCCTCGATCCCGGTGGCACGCTCCTCCTGCGCTTCTTTCTCCTGTATTAACTAGGGGTCCCCTCTGCACTCCAGAAAGTATGGAGAACTAGGCAGCTGGAGACCTTCAAAGGTTCCTCCCGCGGCGGCGAGGGTGGGGGGCCGCAGCGACCGAGCCGGCGTCCCCACCCGCCTCTAAACTTAGCTGCGGTGACGGTGATCGCGGCGCGCGGGGGACACGGGGGGCCGAGCAGAGAGGGGGTCCCGGCTCGCCTCGGCTGTGAGAGTATCTATTTATAGTGCCCGGAGCCCGAAATAGCGTGGAGCAGAGCGGCCGGGATGACGCGGGAGCCGCCGGGGGCTGACTCACCCGGCCCGGAGTGGAGGCCCCCCGGATGGGGGACAATGGAACCTGCTGGACCCGACCCCGAGCCTTCACAGACACTTCTTCTACTAGGCCATTCCAATGTGTCCACCGGGACAGTGTGTCCGTGGATGGATAGACACACAGCGAAAGATGTCTGTAGCATGGGCTGCGTAGTCCAACTGCAGTTGGACTAAGGGTAGGACTTCCACCGAAGGCGCTGGACCAGGTGTGCACACCTGCTTCTCGCCAGGAAGATGCCGAAGTGTTTTAGACATAGAGGCACTGACACATTGATCACAGACAGCCATTGTCTGTAACGTGTCCCCGGAATGTTCCCTGCTCACAAAGACTTGAGAACTCCTACACTCAACTTTAGAGCGCTGTCCCTCTGTGACCTACTGGCCTGGAATAAAGGAGCGGTGTTTAGGGCAACACAAGGTAGGGCTAAAGATAGATTTAATTCCGCCGATTAGCGTGGATTAAAAAGTGTTGGCAAGAAGAGAAAACAGCGGCAGCAGCGGCAGGCTCGAAGGGCAGGAATGGCCCAGGAGTCTCCTTACAACCCCAGGAGGGCGCTCTGCAACAGGCTTATTGGGGAAGCTCGGCCAGTGCCACCCAGTGCCCCCTACACCCAGGAGACCCGATCCTGAGGTTATGCAGATGGGGGGGGGGGTGCTCAGTGAGCCCGGGAGAAGTGTGATTACCAAAGTGCAGCCCAAGGAGCCTTCAGCTTCGGCCCCCCCTCTACCATTGGCAGCAAAATGACTGTCACGGTCACATGTAGACACTTAGCAGATTTTATTGTGCTTCTTTCCTGAGTTTACAGAGCCTGCAGGGAGTCACAAAAGACCAGACACAAAAATAAATGTGAAGAAACCCAAAGGGTGATTTGCAAAGACTTAACAATCCTAAACTGGGTGTGCAGGCCCTGCCTTCAGGGGCTGACCCAGAGCATGAAAGGTTAGATGCCAACCTGGGATGCTCAGAGAGACCCTGTCTCAAAATAAAATAAAATAATGACCACAGAATAGCTCCGCTGGTGGAACATTTGCTGAACCCCATCACTGCGTAAATGTTCCAAAATGCTGCAGCTATCCCAGTCCGTGGGAGGTGAAGGCTAAAGGGTCAGGAGTTCAAGGTCATCTGAGGCTACTTAGGGAATTTGGGACCAATCTGGGCTACATGAAACTGTCTCAAAAACGATACCTTCTTACTGGGTTTTGAGACACCTGCTGAACAACGCAGGTGAACATGAAATTTGTTTACTGCTATAATTTTAACTAACTGGTACATGTCTCTTAAACATGTCCATTTTCTTTCTTATGTATGTATGAATGTATACATGGATATATGTGTGTATGAATTTGTGAATGTATGTATGAATTTATGTATACATGTGTATGTATGTATGCCTGTGTATGAATGTGTCAATGTATGTATTAATGTGTGCATGAACGTATGTATATGTTTATATGTATTTGAGACAGAGTCTCTATACATTCCCAGCTAGCCTGGAACTCACCATGTAACCCAGGCTAGCCCTGAGCTTACAGAGATCCGCCTGCCTCTGCTTCTGGTTCTTTTTAAATTCTTTTTCTTTCTTATTAGTATTAGTGTATACATGTGTATGCAAATGACACAAAGATGGTGGTCAGGGGACAAATTTGTATAGTCAATTCTCTCCTTCCATTTTTTTTTTTTCGGGGTGGGGGGACAGGGTTTCTCTGTGTAGCCTTGGCTGTCCTGGACTCACTTTGTAGGCCAGGCTGGGCTGGAACTCACCAAGATCCGCCTGCCTCTGCCTCCCGAGTGCTGGGATCACAGGTGTGCACCACACCTGGCCCTCTCCTTCCATCTTTACGGGACATCTTTGCCACTGAGCCGCTTTGCAGCTGCCGCCGCTCCTCTTCCTTCCTCCTCCCCCTCTTCTTCCTCTTCTTCTCTCTCCTTCCCCACCCCTCTCCTGTGTCTAATATAAAGCAGACTATACTCAGACGACTTTCAATTCCTGATCTTCTGACCTCCTCCACCTCCCCAGTGTTGCGGAGACAGATTCAGCCTCATCTGGTTATGCAGCGCTGGGGACAGCACCCAGGCTTCACCCATGCCGGGAGAGCGTCTGTCCACTGAGCACCGCCCCAGCCGGGGCCTCTGCACAAGGGCTGGGCAGCCCTAGCTGGTATTGGAACTGAGGCTCCTGTCACTGTCTCTGCCCTGTGGGCCACCGTCTCTGGTGTGCTGTCACACGCGGAGGCCATTCACCAGATGTGGCTGTTTTCGTTGTTTTATAATAATAGTTTGTCACCGTCATTATTAACTTACATTTGCAATTTTTGTTTTACATTTCTTGGGGAGAGGAACATGTTTGAAGCACTCATATGAAGGTCAGAGAACAATGTTCAGGGATGCTCTTCTTCCTTCTACCATGTGGATCCTGGAGATTTAACCCAGTTTGTCAGGCCTGGTGACAAGTGTCTTTACTCACTGAACCATTATGCTAGTCTGGTAACTATTTGTATTTAATTTCAATCAATCAATCAATCAATCATTTATTTATTTGAGGGAATCATCTCTGGTAGCCCAGGCTAGCCTTAATTCTTTGTCCTCCTGCCTCACAGCCTCATGTGCTGGGATGGCTGGTGTGGGACATCAAGTCTGGCTGTATGTTCTTCTGTTTTGCAGCAGGACCTTGCTATACAGGCCAGGCTGGCCCAGGAAGAAACCAAACCCTCCCCCCAAATATTATCAACACACCTGCCTCCGTTTCCCAAAGTGGTGAGGTAATAGTTGGGAGCCACCATACTTGGCTAGGGTGTTAGAGTTTCCTTATTACTTATTATCAGGAAAGAGTGTGGCATGAGTGTGCCACAGAACACGTGTGGAGTGAGTCGGTTCTCTCCCATGTTTATCTGGGTTCCAGGGACCTGTCTCAGGTTGCCAGGCTCTCCAGGCACCTTTACCCTTTCCCTGCTGCACCATCTTGCCAGCCAGAGTCTGAGGTTTCAGTTTGCTCTGCTTTCTCCCCTCTCCGCCCTCCAAACATGGTCTTGCCATGTAGCCCAGATTAGGTAGGAACAGGTGGCAATCATCTCTGCAGCTCCTGAGTACAGTTTCATATTCATAAAATATAGACAGCTGTGACTCTGTTGAGAATGTTATAGAAACTGGCAAAGCTGAGAGCCTTGGGGTGTGGGTCAGTGTAAATCACCCACCTAGAATCCCCCAGTGAGAGGCCTGGGATGTGGCTCAGTGGTAGAGCTCCTGCCTAGAATCCCCCAGTGAGGGGCTGGGGTTGTGGCTCAGTAGTAGAGCCCCTGCCTAGAATCCCCCAGTGAGGGGCTGGGGTGTGGCTCAGTGGTAGAGCCCCTGCCTAGAATCTCCCAGTGAGGGTTTATGTGCTCGATTATGTTAGCTCAGCTTGTTGTGCTCTGGTACCCTTTGGGGATGAGACAATGGAGGAGGCTCAGGTGTTCTTTGAGGTGAAGGAAAACTCAAAGAAAAAGTCACAATGAAGAACATGATCTCTCTTGTCAATTGAGGATGGTTGGGCACAGTTTAAGCAACATGCTAACAAATTAATCATATCACAAGTGAGGGGCTGGAGGCTCAATGTGTAGTTTTCTCCTATTTCTCTGGAAGCTCTGAGTTCCACCCCAAGTACCATAAGAAGAAAGAAAGAAAGAAAGAAAGAAAGAAAGAAAGAAAGAAAGAAAGAAAGAAAGAAAGAAAGAAAGTCAGAAAGAAGCTGGATGTGGTGGCACACACCTTATTTTAGCTCTTGGGAGGCAGAGCCAGGTGGATCTCTATGAGTTTGAGGCCAGCTGGGTCTACAGAGTGAGTTCCAGGACAGCCAGGGTTATACAGAGAAACCCTGTCTCAGGGGAGGGGGGAAGAAAAATGATAGGCCAGGCAGGCCTTGCTGAGAGCCAGGCTGATACCTCGGGCTTCCTCCATCTCCATCCAGAGGGAAGCTCACAGGAGGCTCAGTGGCAGACGGTGCTTTGACGGTGCAGAGAATGTGAGCTTCCGTCTCAAGTTTGCTCAGCCTCAGCTTGGTTCCCTCCTGAGTCCTGGAACTCCTGACCTCCCGGCTTGCCCACGCTGCTCAGCAGCAGCAGTGGTATAATACTGGTGACTGTTTTAAAACAGCAGCTGCCTGTCGCCCAGAGACTCCCTCACACTGGGGGCTGAATGCCTCCACTGTAACAGCTCACCCTCCCCCTGGATAGGAAGGCACTGTTTGTTCTCATAAGTTTAACAAGAAAGAAAACCTGGCTGCCTCCACCCTCCTCCCAGCCACAGGGCAGGATGCTCAGGTTGCCATTCTGTTAGCCCACCGCCTTGTTGGGAAAAGCTCCATTCCAAACCTCAGCTCATAGGATTATTGGGTTCAGTCTGCTGTACCTTTTCAGGCAAATTCACCCACCCTATGCTGGCCCAGCCCAATCTTCTGCCCACGTGTGACTGTGATTGATTCAGGGGCAGGCATGTGACCCTGTTGAGGCCAATGAATGGTGGCTGAGGCAGGAGGATTGAACAGCTAGGCTCCAGGGCTTGGAGGGCATAGTGAGCTCTTTTCTACATAGTGTTAACATTAGCTGATATGATGGGTAGGGATGTGGCTCAGGGGGTAGAGTTCTCCACTAGGAACCACAAAGCTGTGGGTTCAATTCCTAGTAGCACATACGAGACGTGGTGGCACAAACCTGTTCCCCTCTCACTTGGGAGACAGAAGCAAGAGGACCAGAAGTCCACAGTCCTGGTTAAGACCTCTGCCTGCTCTTGCAAAGGACGTGGATCTGGCCCTGTGGTTGGAATGAGAGCAGCCTCTATAGACTCTCTAGTTAGATGGCAAGGGCTGAGAAGAATTAGGGGAATGGCCTTGGTGGAGGAGGTGTGTCACTGGGGGTAGGCTTTGAGCATTTAAAATCCCAGGCCAAGTCCACTCTTGCTCTCTCTGCAGGCAACTTTTTGGCTCAGATGTGAACTCTCAGCTACTGCTCCAATGCCATGCCCGCCTGCCTGCTGCCACAGTCCCTGCCATGATGGTCACGGCTCCAACCTTTGAAACTGGAAGCGCCCAGTTAGAGGTCTCCTTTCTTCTAACAGTTGCCTTTGTCATGATGCTTCATCACGGGCATAGAACAGTGACTGAGACAGGTCCCAGCACTCTAATGGTGACTCAGAAACAATCCCTTACTCTGGATCCAGGCATTCAGGGGCCTCCTGGCCTCCTTAGGCACTGCATGATGGTGGGTCACACACTTATATGCAGGCACAGTAGTCATACACAGAGAATTAACAAATCTTAAAAAATAAAAAGTTCAGAGTCGTCCCAGCTACTCTGCAACCCCGAGGGCTGGAGTTTGATCCCCAGAACCCAGGTAGAGATGAAAGAAGCAGCTGGCTGGTCGTGGCCCATGCCTTTAGTCCCAGAACTCCGGAGCCAGAGGCAGGTGGATTTGTCTGAGTTCAAGGCCAGCCTGGTTTACAGAGCAATTTCCAGGACAGCCAGGGCTACACAGAAAAACAAAATGGAACAGAATGGAAAGAAGAAAAAAGCCAGGTGCAGGGGCACACACCTGTGATCCCGGCACTCAGGAGGCAGAGGCAGGTGGAGCTCTGTGAGTTCAAGCCCAGCCTGGTGTACAAAATGAGTTCAGGACAGCCAGGGCTGCACAGAGAAACCCTGTCTTGGGGAAAAGAAAGAAAGAAAGCAGTTCCACAAAGCTGTTCTGTCCTGTAATCACCACATAACCTGACAACTGTTCTTCCTATCTCTCTCTCTCTCTCTCTCTCACTCACACACACACACACACGCACACACACACGCAGGTAGAAATAAATAATAAATGAATAAATACATACATGGAGCACCTGCCTTGGGGGACTCACAGAGAACTGGAAACGCAGACGGTGAAATCACATGATATCAAGCTGTGACTGCAGCTGGATATTCACTTTTTTGTCCTTTCCCCCCTCAGCCCCACTCGGTTTTCACTTAGCTGGGAAGCCGATGCATTTTCTTAAAGCTATTCGCAGCCAAGGCTGAGAAATTCCCGAAGAATCCCCTTCCCTTCCAGGCCTCCTGGAAGCAGCCCTGACCTCTTACTTTGAGTCCTGTGGCCAACATCATGAGACCCTCTGCAGTAAAGCTGGGACCCTGGGGGCCCAGGCTGTGAGATGGAATCCGCATCTCCCCCACGTCTCCCACGGGCGCTTGTCCGGCCTCTCTCACAAGGCAGGGTGTCTGTGGCGACTAGGGTGTTTGCCTTCATGTCGACAGACACAGACTTGAGCTAGAGCCCCTCCCCCAGCACAAACAGCATGAAGGTTAATGCTGTGTCCCCACCGCCAAGCACCAGGCCTGGCCCATAGAAGAACTGTAAAAATGTTATGTTGACGGTTCGTAGGTAAAGGTACTTTGTCACCAAGCCTGACCACGGAGTTCAATCTCAGGAACCCACTCCATAAGGTCCTCTGACCTCTACATGACCTCCGTAGCCCATAGGCCATACATAACAACAAACAAGTTGCTGTTTTTGTTTTCTGGTTTTCTAGTTGGTTGTTTCTTTTTTTCTTTTTTTTTTTTTCTGGGGGTTCTGTGTTGTGTGTATCTCTCTGTGTGCCTGTTTTGAAAAAGTGGCTCTGTATGCAGCCTTGGCCAACCTGAAACTCAATATATAGACCCGGCTGGCATTTCTTAAACATGTGCCTGCCTCTCCCAGTGCTGGGAGTAGAGCGTGTACCACCCTGCTTGACAAGTAACTAAACGCTTTAAGTGTATACGGCAGACAGAGACAGACAGACAGGCCGGGGGGCGGGGGGAGGGACAGAGAAAGAGAGAGAGAGAAAGATCCAGCTGAGGTTGCAGGCTGTTACCTTGCAGTCAGCCCATTAGCCCTTGTTGCAAGCCCCGGGGGGTGGGGGCGGGGTGTCTGCGTGCCTCGGTTTCCTCATCCCGCGATGCCCCCTCCTGACTGCTCCCGGGGCTCCTGGAAGGTTCTGCGCGGCGGTGACTCAGGCGCGTCTCCGGCTCCCCGGGCGCGCACGGCCTCGGCCACCCGCGCGAGCGGCGGGTCCATTTTTACCCGCACGCCGCTAAAAATAGTCACCGCCCTGCGAGCGGAGCCCGAAATAGCGGCCTCCAGATAAGGCAGCGACGACTCAGCGCTTCCGGGGAGCGGAAGGCAGCCGGGAGGCGGCACTGCATCTGTCTGTCCCTCCGACCTCGGCGTCTGTCTGTCCATCCCACCCCTGTGGGCGCCGCATCCTTCGGTGTTGGGGCGGGTCTCCTGAGATGGACAGAGTGCGGACTCACCCCGTGCCTGAAGCTGATGCTTACTTTTGTTTTGTAGTTATTTGTTTGGCTTTTGTGTTTTTGAGGCAGGTCCTGGGGCTCACCGTGTAGAACAGGCTGGCCTCGAACTCCTGGAGATGTTCCAGTTTCTACCTGGGACCACACCACGTCCGCCTTCTTTGTGTTATTGTTCATTTATTATTTTTCGAGACGGGGTTTCTCTGTGTAGCCCTGGACTAACATTGTAGACCAGGCTGGCCTCGAACTCGAAAGTGATCATCCTGCCTACAGCCCAGGCCAGCCTTAAGATCAGTCTTCTCTGTGCTGTTTTACAAGTGTGTACCATTACACCAGGCCTTATTTCTTTACTGGTTTTTTTTGTTGTTTTTTTTTTCTGTGTCTGTGTACGTACACTTGTGTAGGTTGAGACCAGACATCAGCCTCCAGGGTCATTCCTCAGATCCCACTCCACTCGTCTATTTCTTTAGATTTTATGTATTTTTGTTCTGTGGATGGGTGTTTTCCCTGCCTGTGTGCTGGCCTCGGTGCAGTCAGAGGTCAGAGAGGCTGTGAGATCCTTGCTGGTGAGGTGCCTTGTGTGTCCTCTGAGTGGGCAGCTGGTGCTCATAACCACTGAGCCAGCGCTGCAGGGCTTTCCTTCTGAGACAGGGCCTCTCACTGTCCTGAACCCTGCCCAGCAGGCTAGCCCGGGAGCCCCAGGGATCTGCCCCGGGCTTTGTAGTGCTGTGCTTGCAAGCACACCCACCAGGCCAGCTCTTCTTGTTTGTTTGTTTTTTAAGTGGGTTAACGCAGGTCCTCCCTCTACCAGCTGAGCCGCCTCCCAGGCCCTTGTTTACTATTTTTGACTGATGTCATATTTATACATATTCATGAGGCACTGTATCTTTTTTTTTCTTTTAGCTTCACTTGTATTGGACAATGATCCGCATAGACTAATTAGCATATCTGCCACTTTAACTTTTATCTTTGTTTCCCTACTATGACAGGGTTCAGACATAGCCCAGGACGGCTTTAATCTGGTTTTGTAGCCTCGGATGACCTTGAACTTCCCTTCTGCCCCCACTCCTCAGTCCCAACTTTTGTGGGTCTTAGTAGGTACGAGCTACACAGCCTCATGGTTGCTCCGCCGCGCTGTCTGTGACCTTGCCGGAACCCCATGCCAGTAGCCGGTAGGCAGGGGGACCTCCACAGAGGCTGTGGGGCATGCCAGCAATCCCAGCCCCAAGTTCCTGTGAGCACTTATCTCAAAAGAAAAGACAGAGGCACTCAGGCTCGGAGAGGCACGGGGTGCCGCCTTTTAAGGGGGTGAAATGTTTTCAAAACTTCAAGTGGAAATGTGGAGGGGCAATGGAATACCCTAAAGGCAGGCAGAGAGAGAGAGGTGGGGAGAGGGACTCGAGCAGACACTGTGGAGACAGCCTAGTCAGCACAGTGCTCTCTGAACAAGCATGAAGCCCCAAATTCACTCCCCAGAACACATTTTTGAAATGCCAGGCAATGTGTGCTGGAGAGAGGGGTATGCGGAGGACCTGGGTTTGCTTCCCAGCTTCCCACATGGTGGGTCAGCAAGCATCCATAACTCCTCTGCGGCCTCCTTCTAACCGCGGGCACCAACCACATGGATGGTGTACATCCAGGCAGACAAGATGCTCACACACAAAAGGAAATGGCCAAATCCTTGAAAATACGAATAAAAAGCCAGGCCAGACATGGGGAGCTGGAAGACAGAAAATTCTCTACTCTTGCAGAGGGCCAGGGTTGGGTTTGCAGTATCCCCATGGCCTCTTCTGGCCTCTTCAGGTACTACACACATGTGACATGTATTCTGAGGGACACCCTATGGTGCCAGCACGGCCAGCTCAGAGTGATTCGCCACCTGTAAGCATGGCCAGCTAAGTCCTGGGGTGGAGGGGAGGAAAGGAGGAAGTCCGAAGCTTGTCCCCAGCTGCAAGGAAGGGTCTCTCAGAGGGCTGATGGGAAGGCCCTTTGGAGGCTGGGCCTGCTTCTGCCTCCCTGAGTGCTGGGGTTACAGGCCTGCGCCCCGCTGTACAGGCATTCCTATATGCAAACACGTGCGTGTATATGAATGTGGAAGCCAGAGCACAGCATCCGGTATCATTCCTGCCCGGAGTCTGACAAGAGGGCAGGGGTTTCTGGGTTCCTGGGAGCCGGTTTTGGTGGCTGCTGGAGAGCTTTCAGGGCAGGCAGTAGCTGGGACAGACTAGGCATTCAATGTATTTGTTGTCGTTTCAAAAAGGGGGCTCACTCTCTGGCCCAGGCTGGCCTTGAACTCGAGACACTATCCCTGCTCCAGCCTCCAGAGAGCTGGGGTTACAAGCCACGGGCCACCACATGCGGCTCTCAATGCATAGTGAATGAATGAATGCGTGGCAAGACAGCAACCAGCACTCCGTGGGACTCAGTTTACCATCTGGGACTCAGTTTACCCTCCTGGCTAATAGCCAGGGTCATAAGTGCCTTCCACAAGGACATCGCTAAGCCTCGGGTCCACCTGGGCCTCAGATCAGGGCCTGGATGCTCCATTGGGAGGTGCCTGAGCAAGGAAAAGCCATTCCCGCCTGGCCGTGCCCCGCCCACGGTGACGTCCTGAGCCTCAGCGGGGATCCGGACCCAGGCCCCTCCTTGGGGGACGAGGGCGGAGACTAACCAGGAATCGGTGGCCGGGCAGGGTTACATAACCGGTCCTGGTGTCTCTCGGGACGTCGCCGGAGCCGGACGTCCTGCCCAAGCTGGGGACAATGGACAGGGAGGGGCTGTCCCTCCTGGCGCCTGAAAGTGGTCAGCCCGCCCTTTCTGATTCACCCCCATTTCCGGCTCTCTGTGACCTTCCCAGGACCGGATTCTGGTGTCCCTCAAATTCAACTCGCAATCCGATACCCTAAAGTTCAGCTCCACACACACCTGCGAATGTCCGACCCCCGCGCCAGCTCCCAGTTCCTGCCTTTACAACCATCTCTTGTAACTGCAGAGGCCCCTCAATTTCTAGCCTCCACACTCCTTTTTGGTCCGGCCATTCTTAGTGTGTCCTTCAGCACCCCCAAACTGCCGCGACCTCCCACTTGACCTTTCCTGATGTCCTCCAATATCTCCGAAACCTCCCCAGACTCCTCTCTTCCCTCGACTGGCCCCTAGCGCTGCTTCTAGCCTGTCCCCTTGAAACGGTTTCAATGACCCTATCTTGGGGTCCCCCAATCTGCTCTCCCACCTCTCCTTTCCTAAGCCAAACCATTTCCCGGGTGCCAGCCCTGCTCGCGGTGGCTCCCCTCCCGACGCGCTCCCACGCCGAGCTCCGGTTCCCAGGCCCGCGCTCCGGGTGGTGGCCCAAAGACCCAGTTTGCAGCTGCAAAACATTGGTCTCCAAGACAACGAGCCCCGCCCCGGGGCGGCTCTTGTGGGAACCCGCCAGCCAGGGCCAGGGGAGGGCGCTTGCAAAGAGGCCGCACTGGGACGTGAGCCCAGGGCTCACGCAACAGGGGTCACCGCCATGCCCCACCCCCACCCGGAGTCCCGGCGCACGCACAGACCCGGACACCCGGACAAAACAAGGCCAAACAGACCTCGGGACCCTGGAGCAAAAAACAGAAACCAAACCAAAACAAAACAAAAAAACAAAAACCAAAAAAGCCACCCTTAAGAGACTTCAGCCACCAGGGACTGTCAGGGGTGAAGAGATAACGCAGAGGCCACTCGGCTAGAAGAGCAAGGACCAGCCCTAGAAATAAACACCGAGATAGTGCGATTAAACTAGGCTACCCCAATGCAGGGGCGTCCCTGATAACACGATAATCTGGTTGTTGCTCTCCGAGTCCTTCCAGCCCTGCTCCTGGGACTTCCCCTCACCTCTTAGTTTCACATCTGTAAACGTGGGGACCTGCATGCGCAGCTCTGTGGTGACCGCGGAGGGAGTGTGACGACGGGAGAGGGGGGCCGATTGTGGTGCTGGTCACCCCACGTGCCATTCCCAACAGAGTCATGCATCTGTTGACCATGCATCTATTGCTGCAGGCCAGCCGGAGCACACCCAGCTGTGAGCCTGACAAAGCTGATGGGTGCTTCCAGAACCTGTGAGTAGTGGAAGGGACTAGACAATAAATTAAAGGGTAATAAATAAATATAGACGAAGTCAGGCGGTGGTGATGGCGCACGCCTTTAATCCCAACAGAGGCAGAGGCAGGTGGATCTCTGTGAGTTCGAGGCCAGCCTGGTCTACCGAGTGAGAAGAAGAGGAGGAAAGTGAACAAGAAAGGCCAGGGAGATGGTTCAGACAGAAAAGCTGCTAAGCCTGAGTTTGATTCCCAAGACCAACAAGGTGAAAGGAGAGACTCCCAACTGCTGTCCTCCACTCCAGAGCTATGGTGTGCATGCATGCACACACACAAACATGTAAAAATAAAATAAACATTTTAATGTAATCCAAAGTATTTTTTTAAAGGAAGTCCTAAATTAGAAGGCACCATTTCTGTAAAAATGGGAGTCGGCCAGGGAGGAGCACAGACACATCTGGATGAGGATTCACCCATCAGAGGAAACAGCAGGTGCATAGGGATAGTGGTTTAGTTAAAACAAAACAAAACAGAAGCTCTTTCCTAGAATCCCCCAGTGAGGGGCTGGGAGTGTCACTCAGTGGTAGAGCCCTGCCTAGAGTCCCCCAGTGAGGGGCTGGGGTGTGGCTCAGTGGTAGAGCCCCTGCCTAGAGTCCCCCAGTGAGGGGCTGGGGTGTGGCTCAGTGGTAGAGCCCCTGCCTAGAATCCCCCAGTGAGGGGCTGGGGTGTGGTGAATTCGGCCAGAGGAACCTAGAAAGTGCGGATCGCCTTCTAGAAAGGGATGGGGTCAGTGTAGCAGAGGGAAGTAGGGGAGGGAGTGACCAGCAGGACAGGCGTGTTCTGCAGGCCACACTGAAACCTTGGACTCTTACCCAGTACAGAGAATTCAGAGCTTCGGGGTAAGTGCTACATGTGACCAGAACTGGTGGCACACACCTACAATCCCAGCACTGGGAAAGTGGAGGCTGAAGAACCAAGAGCTCAAAGTTGTGCTTGGCTACGTGGAGAGTTCAAGGCCACCTTGGGCTGCATGAGACCCTGTGTCAGGCAGACAGAGAACTCGGGGCAGCTGGCTGTGTGCGTGGAGCAGAGGCCAGCGGGGCGGTGCCACGGTGAGGTCACCTTGCACTGGGTGGTACAGCGCTCAGCATCCCTCGAGAGCCAGGTGTATCGGTGATAATCTGCAATTCCAGCGCAGAGGCAGAGGAGTTCACGGTCGAGGCCACGCAGAGCTACACGGCACACACCCCGTCAGGCACTAACAAGAAAATGAGCAAGAAAACACAGACTCTGACAACCGTGAATTCTGAGCTGCAGAATTGCTGGTGGCCACGCCCCTGGCAAGGCCTTAGCACAGGGCAGCAGCCACCGTGACAGCATCGTATTCATGCATCTGCACACTCACTGTGGCACAAGAGCCCCCAAACACACAAGCAAATGTGCACACATCACACAAACACACACACACATCACTCACACACACATATCACATGCACCCACACATCATATGCACACACATCATATCACAGGCACACATATGCATACACACATTGCATGCACACACATATCACATGCAAACATACATCACATGCACACACGCACACGTAAAAATAAAAATGAATCTCAGTCCCAGAGAGAGGGCTCATGGTGAAGAGCAACGCTGCTCACGCAGAGGACCTAGGTTTGCCCTCAGCGGAAGCCTACAACCGGCTGCAAGTCCGGCTCCAGAGCTCGCTCTGTGCCTTCTGGCTCCCCAGGCTCCAGGGGGCTGGCATGTGAGTGGTGACGGGCATAGCTCATTCACTGTTCACGGCCTCTGAGGACAGACTCCTCCCCAAACTCCCACCAAGATATAACAAACAGTCCCCAGAGCTACAGCCAGGGCTGCACCCCTCCACGTGGGCGTGCCCCACAGCTCGGGAGAAGCACACCCAGCAGCCTGTTGTTGGGACACAGCAGGGGGAATGTTGCTTGGTGGGTTGTCAGGCCATCCCCTGTGCTGACTGGGTCACTTTCCTACAGGCAGGCTGGCACATGTCAAGGGGTGGACCCACAGCCTTCCACAGACAATCACAGTCCTAAGCCCCACCCCACACTTCCTGCAGCAGCCTGCTAACCTTAGTCACACGTGTATGCCTGCTGAGATGTGACTCTGGGCTCTTGGGAATACATGGGATGATGCATGATGGTATGCAAACAAAAGCTCTCTGCCTGTCACTTCTGTTGTCCGTGCTAGGGACAGAATCCAGAGCTCTCTGTGCTCTAGAAAAGTGCTCAAAGCCTTAAACCCCACCCCACCCCTCACTGGGAATTCTAAGCAGGTGCTCTACCACTGAGCTACATCCCAGCCCCTCACTGGGGATTCTAGGCCACTGAGCTACATTCCCAACTCTTTCCTATTTTGAAACACTGTTTTGTCTAGTCACTGAGGTTGGACTTGAACTGGCTGTATACCTCAGATGGGCCTGAAACTTGCAATCCCCATACCTCCTGAATGGCTGGGATACATTCGTAATTACACCTCTTTACCTAGCTGCAGTGGAACAAACTCCGTGTGCCCACATGTCTTCACAGAACCTATCCTTCCAGTGTGGCATCAAGGCTTGGCTTTTGGTTGAATAGGACACGCACACAAAAACATAAACACAGACACCCACGCACAAGTAATAAACATTAAGTAGAATTTTCAAATGAGCCCATGAGTGAGAAAGTCGGTTCGTTAGTTAGGTATGCAGAGCCCTCCCCGAGGGGAGGTGCACTTCTTCCAACAGTGTGCACACACCTGCCCATGCTTGCTGGATACAGCCATTTCCTCGGATTGGCAATCTCGGGGTACCGGCTCTCTGGGCCTCCGATGTAGGGTGTACAAAAGGCATCATTTACATAACCTGCCCTCCAAGCAGAACCTGACAGCTTTACATAACCCAGCGCGGTGAGTCACGGCACAGACATGGGGCAGCGACCTGACAAGCCTCCGGAGGGGAACCCCCACCAGGACCGTTACCCGGAAGTGACTCTATGACACAGAGAGATCACGCGGTCCACAGAGGAGAAAGCAGGGTCAGAGAGTCAATACTGCAAGGGTGGCAGCCCCATCTGGCAGTCGGTGGCACACAATAAAAACATCACCGACAGGAGCTGGAAAGGTGGTTCCGTGGTGACGAGCAGCTGCTGCTCTTGCGGAGGACCTGGGTTCGAGTCCCAACACCCACACAGTGGCTCACAGTGCTCAGTCACCAACTGTCACGCCCAGGCATTCAGGTGGTGCACATTCACATACATAAATTAATAAATCAAGAATATATTTTTAAAAACCACTGGTCCACAGCACTGTGCACTCTTTTTTTTTTTAATTTATTTATTTTTATCTCAATCACAGGTTAGGTACTTTGAATCCCAGGCATAGGCCCCTCCCTCAGTCCCTCCTGCCCTCCCACTCTCTCCCTCATCTCCCTCCTCCCCGCCCCCTCCAAGTCCACCAACAGGGGAGGACCTCCTTCCCTTCCATCCAACCCCAGCTTATCCTGACTCCTCAGGGCTGGCTGCAATGTCCTCCCCTGGGATCTAGCCAGTCTGTCACTCCCCGGCTTGTATGGGGGAGGGTCAAAGAGTCAGCCATCAAGTTCATGACTGAAACAGTCCCTGTTTCCCTGAAGCACTGTGCACTCTTACAATGGCTTCGCTGCATGAAGCCCAGTTCACGCTCAGTCTCTTACGTTATTTTACATTTTTTTATTAATCTGCTTTGTGTGTGGTGAACCAGTTTTCCTTTCCAGATGTACTGGGTCCCAGAGCTTGAACTCAGTTTGTCAAGCTTGGCCGAAAGCGCTTCTGCCAACTAGCCATCTAGGCAGCCCACGGTACTTTCTATCCATTACCCACTTTACAGAATTTAGCAGGGTCACACTTCTCTTGGTAAGAACCACACCCCAGGAAAGGGCTCACAGGTCAAAGTCACAGATCGGGTACTAGAATCCAGGTTTTTCTCATCACCACGTACGTACCTCTGTGCACCTGCTGCAAGCCAACCTGACCATGGGTGCCATCAACAAACACCAGTATCTCAAACACCTGAGTTGAACTATCTAAACCGAGTGGCGGTGTCACACGCCTGTAATCCCAGCACTCGGGGGACGGGGGTTGGCAGAGTCAGGTGGATCTCTGAGTTCGAGACCAGCCTGGTCTACGGAGCCAGGTTTGGTTACACAGAGAAACCCTGCCTCGAAAAACCAAATGTTTAAAAAGAAAGAAAAAAGAAATCTCTACAGCTGCAAATTGGCGTGTTCTCGCCGCTTTGGGAACGGGGGATCCGCCGAACCTCCAAATCCACTGAGCGTCCGGGTCGTCCGGAAGGAATTGCTTTTCCCTCCCTGGTGCTCCCGGGTGTCCTCGCGGGAACCAGACCGGGCTCCTGCACCTTTAAGGCGAGGAACAGTCGGCCGGCGTTGCCCAGGCAGCGCCGCCGTGGTTGCCTGGCAACGTCAACAAACCGCGGCTCCGCGGGCGACTCCGCGCCTCCCGCCTTCCCCTCGCCCGCCCGCCCGCGCCGACGCGGTGACGACGGCCTGGGGCACGCCGTTGCCTAGCGACGGGAAGGTTGTTTGTCCCCGGCCAAGCGGCGCCACCGCGCTCAGCAACCAGGACCAGCCGGGGCCGACAGACTGCCCGACCCGGGCATGGCAGCGACGGGACACCGGGTCCCCAAATCAGCGCGGTGTGCTTTACTGTCTGCGTCCCCTCCTTCCAGGAGCGCCCGTCTGTCGTCTGTCCAGAGCCTCCCGCGCACTTGACTGTCTCTGCACCCCCAAACCAGGAGAGGTGACCCTTCTCAGGCTTGTCACCGTGATCTCAGACCCTAGGTTTTGGGGTGTAGCGCTGGGGCCGGGGCATTCCTCCCACCACGGGAGACGGTTGTGCACACACGCACACACCCAGGGACCACAGCCTCCGCTCCCTGCCTACCTGTCTCCTCCATCGCCGGGCTGCAGCTGGGACAGCCTGAGAGTCTGAGAAGCTGTCCACCAACTGGGAGGGTGTACCCACCGGCCCAGCACCCTCCTCCCGGGCCCCCCATGCTAGAGCTGCATGTGACCAGGGCTGGGCCGAATCTCTGAGCAGACAGAAGCGGGGTGTGACCGCGTGAGTGGAGTGGAGTTCTGTGGACAGTGCCCAGTTGTGTGTGAGAAAGAAAGCCCGGGTGCTTTTCTAGGTGTGTGTGCGCGCGCGTGTGTGAAGCTGTGAATGTGGAAGTGTCTGTGGGCGGTTTTGCCTGCAGCAGAGCCATTCTGCCTGTAACTATGTGTGTCCAGACAGTCCACCCCACAGGTCTGCTGGGGTTGTAGCTGACAGAGCTCACTTAGCACGCCACGCGCCAAGTGGATGCAAATACCAGAGCTACAAATTCCCTCTGAGCACCAAACTAAACTTCATTTGCGTGCTTGCTTGCTTTTCTTTTCTTTTTTCTTGTTCTGTTTCTCTTTTCTTCTCCTCCTCCTTCTTTCTTCTCCTCCTTCTTCTGGTAGGGTCTAACTTTGGACAGACTGCTTCAAACTTAACATATAGCCCGAGGAAGACTCTCCTGCCTTTGCCTTGAGTGCTGGGATTAGGCATGAGACCCCAGCATAGATTGAGCCAAGCATCCAACCCAGGGCCTCCGGACAAGTGTCCTACCATTGGAGTCACATGCCTAACCCCTTTCTCTGTCTTTTATTTATTTATTTATTTATTTATTTATTTATTTATTTATTTATTTATTTATTTATTTATTTATAAGCAGGGGTCTTCTTATCTAGCCCAGGCTGGCTTTGAATTTTAAATCCTCCTGCCTCAGCCTCCCAAGTGCCTGAGTGGCAGGCCTGTACCGAGATAGAGCCTACAGTTCCCAGTGAGGCCTGTTTCTTCGACGGACTGTGTCCTGTGAGGGAAGGGCCCAGGTGTGACACACACACCCAGGTCCCCAACAACTGCTGTGACCTGAGTGTGTGTAGGTAATCCCAGGAGTTCTGGCTCATCTGTGAGCTTTGTTCCCAGTGCTTGGATGGGCTGGAAGACACTGACACACCCACCACGGTGTTGGTGCCCATGAACGTGACCTGTGGGACTCTCTCTGCTCTACCACTAGGGTCCCTATGCTCCATCTCTGCCATTTGCCAAATAGTGCAGCATGACCAGGTGAGGTGCCTCTTGCCTGTAATCCCAGCACCCACAAAGAGGCAGGATTCATAGTGAGTCCTGGGCTAGCAAAAGCTTGAATGAGACTTTGTGTTTCAAGCTTTCCCCTGGAGAAGAAGGTGCACAATTGTACCCACTCACAAGACCCTACACAAGTTCATACAGAAAATGTTTACAAAGTGTTTGGCTCAGCCAGGCGTGGTGGCACACACCTGGACCCTGGTACTTGGAGAGCAGAACCAGGAAGTTTAGGGCAAGTTCCCAGCCAGCCAAGCCTACACATTGAGACCTTGTCTCAAACAAAACAAAACAAAACACAACACATATACACAGAGTCTATAAGGCCCCACCTCAAAAACCTCATGTTTCAGGGAAGGCAGATGAATGGTAGAGTTTGGGGAATAAATAGAGACTGGAGTCCCTCATTGGGACTAGAAAAGACGGAGGAAAGATGAGGGCAGACTCCTGAAAGGGCTTGCCCCAAATGACTGAAGAGGGTGGAGGACTCTTGAGAAACTGGAATCCTCGTGAAGAACTCTCGGGGACAGCAATGACCACAAACAGGGCATGTTGTCCAGGCTAGTCTTGACATGTAATCCTTCTGCCTCCCAACTATTACAGGTCCATGTCACCACCATGGATATACTTACTTGTCTTGTTTCTTTCTGTGCCCCAGGGCTTCACTAGATAGGGATGGCTGCTGATTAAATGTCTGAATTGCTAGCCAGGAGGCCCATGCCTTTGATCCCAGCACTCAGGAGGCAGAGGCAGGTAGATCTCTGTGAGTTCGAGGCCAGCCTGGTCTATAGAGTGAGTTCCAGGACAGCCAGGGCTTCACAGAGAAACCCTGTCTTGAAAAATAACAACAAAATATCTGAATGGCTCATTGGATGAATGGATAGATAGATATGATTCACAGTCCCTGGACTTTGAGAAGGAGGGGAAGTTTTGGTGGCCAGCACAGGCTGGCCCAAGGCCCTGCCTCTGGGAACCTCTCTTTGCTTTGTGTCCCCAGCTCTGGGCCATGGAGGGCGTGGAGGGGGCTGGGAAGGGAGTGTCCGGCCCCATGGCTTCATGCCCTGGACACTGGCCCAGAGTGTCTGGAGGAAGAACAGGCTATCTCAGGCGGCTGAGTCACCTTGGAGAAACCCTGGCCACATACCTGAGTGCTGACATCATGTGACCAGGGCAACCCTGGTGGCCTAGACAAGGGGACTGAATCATAGACTGAAATCAGTCACCTTGGGCATGGGCACGTGGCCACTGACGACCCCCTGAAACACCCCCAAGTGGTTGTCTGGCTGTGGGGGTGTGCAGGCCACATCAGGGTCAGTGCGGGCTCACCAGCCTGAGTCAGGGCCGCTGTGGCCACTGCTGGAGACCCTGCCGCCACCGCCCACAGCATCTCCAGGGCAGGGAGAGAAAGTTGAGGAGGAAAGCCAGAGGGGAGGCCCCAGCTGGGGAGAGGGAAGTGCCTGTGGGTGTGTCAGGAAGCTGTGGCTTGCAGGCAGTGGCTTGGGGACCTGCGGCAGGGTTGTGGAATGGGGTCTTGGTGTTTTGCGCACACAATGTGGAAGTCGAAAGAGAGCGGGAGGGTCAGAGCAGGATGATGGAGTCATCAGACAACGGGCTCTTACACATGCACACGCAGGCATGTGCGTGCATACAAAAGCCATTGTGGGAGCCACAGCCTCCAGCCACCTGAGGGCTGCAGCTCGCCACACACAAGCCAGCCCAAGGCTGGCTTCCTCACCCCACTGAGTGGCAGCCATAATTCTCATTATGAAGATTGTTACTCATGGGATTTGATTATCACATTTGATATGAGTAATTCACACATCTGCATGGCATACCTCTTGCCAGGCACTGTTCTGGGCTAGTTGGAAATTGGACAGGTGAGGGGGGGAGGCTTCTTTCCTGCTAGGCAAGCACTCTCCCGCTGAGCCTGGCCCCAACCTCTCCCTCAGGGATTCCAGGCAAGTGCCCCTGCTCCTCGTCCCCAGACCCCTGTTTTACCTTTAATTCTGAGACACGGTCTTACTAAATCTCACAGGAGGCCCTTGAACTCACTCTGTTACCCAGCCAGGTCCTCCTGCCTCAGCTTCCTGAGCACTGGGATTGTATGTGTGACCGCTAGATACAGCTAAATATCTGTCAGCTGTGTGTGGATGTGTACCTTCGGGCAGATGCCTGTCCAACTGTATACATCTATACCTTGTTAGGTTTCAAACTCAGGGACAAATGCCTATTTAACATATCAAAGTGGGTCTGGCTACCAGGTTCTCCCTGTACCCTTCAGCCCCTAACTGTTATAGGGCCCTCCTGGCCGGCATACCCCACCCCCTACCCTGAACTTCTCCAGCCCTCATCCCTCTGTAATCCAACCATTGTGGCTATCTGCTTTCTTTGTAGCTTTGGGCCCCCTAGCTGCTGCACCTGGCTCCACTCTCTCCCTTCTCCTCCTCCCACGTGGTCTGCCTCAGGGTCATGACCACTCTGCACTCTCCCAGAGGTCTCCCACATACCTATAAGAAACTTTTCTTCTCAGCACACCGAGGAGCAGTCATGCTCCTTTTTTGTTTTATGTTTTCATTCCTACGTATGTTTCTTTGGATTCTATATTCCTCTCCCCTCCTTAAATATACACACATCCAGCCAGGTGGGTAGCACATACCTTTGATCCCAGCACTAGGGAGGCAGAAGCAGAAGATGTCTCTGTGAGTTTGAGACCAGCCTGGTCTACATAGCAAGTCCAGGACAGCCAAGGATACATAGGAAGATCCTGTCTCAAAACAACAACAACAAAATACACACACAGCCCCCTGCAAATCAGAAGACCCTGAGAGACAAGCCCCCCCCACCACCATCAGCAGCTTGGACACAGCAGGTGCCAAACAAATACCTGATCTGACACTAGGCACAGGGTCCACTAGCCACCTCTTCAAGCCCCATCAGACCTTATAAACGAAGACATGAATGAGCCAGGCATGGAGACTAATGCCTGTAATTCCAGCACTCAGGAGGCTGAAGCAGGAGGATTGGGGTGAGTTCGTTGGGAGCTAGCCTTTGCTACAGAGTAAGACTGTTTCAGATGAAGCTGGACTCAGTGGCCCACGCCTGTAATCCCAGCACTCTGGGAGGCAGAGGCAGGCAGATCTCTGTGAGTTCGAGGCCAGCCTGGTCTACAAAGTGGGTCCAGGACAGCTAAGGCTACACAGAGAAACCCTGTCTGAAAAAGCAAATAAACAAACGAACAAAAAAACTGGCAAGAAGGCTCAGTGAGTAAAGATGCTTCCCTACAAGTCTGAGCACCTGAGTTCAGTTCCTGAAATCTGCATGATGGAAGAAGAGAACCAACTCTTTCAAGGTCTCTCTCTATCTGTCTCTCTCTGTCTGTCTTACACACACACACACACACACACACACACACACACACACAGAGAGAGAGAGAGAGAGAGAGAGAGTAAAGATAGAACAAAACAAAGAGAATTGAATATATGGTCAGGTCATAGTGCTTGCATAACGTATGAAGCAGGAGGATGGGTAATAGTTTGGTGGCTCGAAGCTAGCCCGGGCCACAGAGCGAGATCCCATCTCAGAAAGCAGAAAGATGGTTGGGTATGCTAACAGATGCCTGCAATCTAATGACTGCAATACTGCCTGGGCTACACAATGATTCCCTGACTCAAAGCTAGCTGCCAGGGCTGGAGAGATGGCTCAGCAGCTAAGAGATGTGTCTGCGCACACCTGTAGTGAGGTCTAGCAGTCTTTGTGCACTTTGTGCTCTGTCCCCGTCTCCCTGTGTGTATGCACACTTGTCGTGTATGGTGGTGTCTTCCCTGTGCAGGTGTATGTCTAGAAAGTGGCTCTAGGTGGCTGTGGGCAGACGTCTGCGTGTCCCTGCGGTGACATCTGGGTGTCTAAGCTACTGTGTAGAGTCTGAGGCCTTGGGGCAGCCAGAGTGGGTGTTTGTGTGTGTCCTTTATTCCCTCAGCAAAAGGAGAGGCTGAGATGGGCAGAAAAGTAACGGTCACTCCCTGTCTGCTGCCTGAGCCCAGTCACTGCCTGCCAGTGGCTGCTGTGTCATCCCTGAGGACCTGTCCCCCCTCCCTCCTGACTGGGGCAGACAGAGGGGGCGTGAGGAACCAGGTGGAGCGGAGTCTGAGGCCAGGCTTCTGTCTGGCAATCTCTGTAATCACTTGTCACCACCCTCCAAGTCTGTTTAGCCTTATGCGGCTCCACACCCTCTCTCCATTATTGGCACAGAGAATCAGGTTTCTCCTAGGTGTTAGAAATCACCCCTTGTCCTTAGACAGGGTCTCTCTACAGAGCCCTGACTATCCTGAGACGTGTGCTATAGACCAGACTGTCATTGAATTCAGAGAGATCCACCGGCCTCTGTCTCCCATGTGCTGGGATTAAAGGTGCACACTACAACTCCTGACAAGATTCAACATATTCAGTGCTTCTTGGGGCTGGAGAAATTTGCTCAGTGGTTAAGAACGCTGGTTGTTCTTACAGAGGACCTGGGTTTGTTTCCTAGCACCCTCGTGGTGAGTCACAATCATCTAACTTTAGTTCCAGGGAATCCAATGCCCTCTTCTGACTTCTGTGGGCACCAGGCACACACAAAGTGCACATACATATGCGCAAAAAATAAGGCAAAACAAAAAACCCTCATACACGTGAAATAAATAGCCCTAAAGAAACAATTCAAGTTCTTCGCTTTCTTTTCTGGATTCTGGGCTAGACCATGGGTTATGAAACAGTTTTCTCCAAGACTGAAACATTTCATCCTACAGAGACGTGCTTTAAACAGGAAGGTAAAAGACTCACAATAGGAAGTCCCTGAAGCTGACTAGATTTACTAAGTCCCTCCCTACCAGAGTAAGCAATAAAAGCTGAGAGTCTGCTCTTCCCTGACCTCAGATGAAAGGCAGAAAAGCTGCAAAGAACACTCTCAGACAAGCCAGGCTGCAAAGGAGACTGAAAAAGCTCTTCCTGAAAGAAGCAGAACCCAGCCGAGCTGCCTGGAAGAGGTTTAGACCACCCGAGGCACCTGGAACAGACACCCTTCAGCTTCTCAGGCTGCCTGCAGGTGTGCTGCATGCTCCAGGCTCCCAGATTTGTGAGCTGTCAGCATGCTGCAGCAGGCATTGGTGATTCAGCTGCCCTTGAGTCATCTCGGCTCCTGTGAGTAACCCCTCACCCATACATATTCCCGCATGTAACCCCAGTAAAGCCCACTGTTCACCACCTTGGACTCTGGTGGCTTCTGTACTTTGCTCTGTCCTGAGCTGGCTCCCTCTCTGGGGTGAGTGGAATGTGTGTGTGGTATCTCCCCAGGAAAAGTTTTGTTACACATTAACAGGCTGGGAGTCCTCCAGGCTTGTGCAGTTGCTGGTGGCATTTTTCTTAGTGGGTGCTGAAAAGTCAGGACTCTGGCCAGAGATGCACCTCAGTTGGCAGGAGGCCCTGGGTCCCACCCTCAGCAACACATAAACCAGGCCTGGTGACATATGGAGGTGGGAACAAGAGGTTCAGAAGTTTATGGTCATCTTCAGATATATATATATGTATATACATATGTATATATATATATACATATATATATATATATCACATATACATGTAATACCAGCCTTTGTTTTAAAAAAGCAAACAGGATATACAGTCAGATATGTTCACTGCCTGGCATGGTGGCATATGTCTTTAATTCCAACACTCAAGAGGTAGAGGGCAGCCTGGTCTACAGAATGAGCTCTGGGCCAGCCAGGGCTACATAAGGAGACCCTATCTCAAAAACAGAAAGAGAGAAAGGAGGGGGGAAAGGAGATAGGAAAAAGAAGAGGGTGTGTTCCCAATAGATTCTGTTATATATATATATATTTTTTTCCCTTCCTCTCTTCTGGAATAATGATAGAACCCAGGACTTCACATATGCTAGACACACATTTCACTTTAAGCTACATTCCAGCCCTCATTTCCTTATTAATAATTTATTAATTAATAAATTACTTATTATTGTTGTTGTAAATTTCATGTGAGTACTGACTGGCTTGTGCCTTGGCACACGTGTGGAGGTCAGAGAACAATTTTTAGGAATCATTTCTCTCCTTCCACCGTGAGTCCCAGGGATGGAACTCAGGTTGTCAGGTTTCTGTGGCAAGTTCCTTTACCTATGAACCATCTCGCCAGCCCTCATTTTTTCTGTTATGAAGATATTACTTCCTCAAAACTCTCAAAGGTTTAAGGATTACAAGTGTTACCCTTTATGGTTCAACACTGGAGCTGAGCCCTGCTGATTGCTAAAACACATGCCACCAATAATAATAGTTTCTATTATTTTCGAGACAGGGTTTCTCTGTGTAGCCTTGCCTCTCCTGAAACTCCCTCTGAAGACCAGGCTGGCCTTGAACTCATGAAGATCCACCTGCTACTGCCTCCCAGACAAAAGGCATCCGCCATCACCCACAGCCACCACCAATTATTATTATTGTTCTTAATTACAATAATAGTAATTATTATTGTTAATTGTTCTTAATTAATTACACTTTCCTTTCTGTCTCTCAGGCTAAGGGTGAAGGAATGGCTTTCAACATCATTGAGCCTGAAGAACTCACAGACGGGGTGGGGTGGGGTCCCACCTGCTTCAATTCTGCAGGTTCCCCAGAAGCGACCCCAGAAGCCACCTATCCGTTGCTTATCTGTGAGCACTTAACATTTAGCTCAAGGAGGGAAGCACATTTTTTTCTTTTTTTTTTTTTATATGAAAGAGATTTATTGGTTGGAGGTGGAGAGAGATAGAAGAAAAGGAAAGAGAGAGACATGGTGTAGGGCCCACCAGGAAAGAAAGCGAGGGGGAGAGAGGAAGGTAAGAGAGAGCAGGAAGCACATTTTTCAAGCTCAGCGAGCGAGTCAGGAATAATCTGGAACAAAGCTAGTGAGGAGGGGCTCCATCCTTACCTGTGCCTACACCTGGGAACCTCACAGTCCCCCCCACCCCTGCCTGAGCCTCAGTTTCCCCTCCTAGACTGACTACAACCATCTCACTAGGATCTGCACTGGGATCTGCTCTCTTCCACCAGCGGGGGCGCTGCACCGGCTTGGGGAGGATGGGGTCCCAGGGGTAGGCAGGCCTGGGCATCTGGGGTGACACCTTTCCCAGCCGGGGTCAGCAGGGGCCTTCCCGGGGAGTTCAGGCGCCAGTCAATCTCAGCCCCCGGAGCGGCGTGGCACTGCGCAGGCGCGGGCGGGTTCCGCACAGCGCAGCGGCGGCGGGCGCGCGCCGGAGCGAGGGATTCCCTCTGACGTCATTGCTAGGATACCAAACAAACACTCCGCCGCGCCGGCCGAGCTCCTTATATGGCTAGCTGCGTCACAGGAACTCCGGGGAGGGGCGAGGCGGGATCCCCTCCCGCGAAGCCCCTCAGAATGCAGCCTTGGAGACCCCCTGGGTCCCCGGGGTCACCCTGTGGTCAAGTGGCCAGCGCACGAGGCCCTAGGGGTCGCCGCAAGGGGTTCGGGCGGCAAACAAGGAGCGTTTGGGAGGTTTGTGCACGGAGCGGAGGGTGACGCAAGCAGGGGGGCGGGTCCCGGATGCATAAATTCAGCCCGGCGGCTCCCGGCTTCATTCATAAGACTGGAGCGGTTACGCCGGGTACACGCGGAGCCGGGGCTTGCGGGACTTGACTACTGCTGACTCTTCCTCCTCTTGGCGGCGGTGAAAATTTTATATAGATACATATATATATTTGAACCGGAGAGAAAGTTTTGTGGGTGTCTTCTTCGCAAGAGTCCTTTCTAGCTCGTTCTTCCGTTTCGTCCTGAGGATAGACTTACTTTCTGTGGGCTTCTGGATCGCGCCCCTCTGCCATTCTTCAGTTCGTGGGACGCCTGGAAGGGACTGGAGCCGGAGCCGGGGCGCGCACTGCGCGGCGGGTCTCTGGGCGGGGAGCGATCCCCGCGCCGCCCCCCGTGAAGCCGAGGCAGCTTGGACTTTCAGGAGGTACAGCGGCGGCCTGAAGGGGACCTGGGCGCTTGCAGAGGGTCCTTGCATCGAAACTTGGGCAGCTTTCTGAGCCGGAGGCTGAGCTTGCCCCAGCAGCGCACTTTGGGGACGTGTCCGGTCCACTCCGGACTTCTATCTCATTCCACTCGGCCATAGCCTTGGCTTCCCGGCGACCTCAGCGTGGTCACAGGGGCCCCCCTGTGCCCAGGGAAATGTTTCAAGCTTTCCCCGGAGACTACGACTCCGGCTCCCGGTGCAGCTCATCACCCTCCGCCGAGTCTCAGTACCTGTCTTCGGTGGACTCCTTCGGCAGTCCACCCACCGCCGCCGCCTCCCAGGTAAGTCCTAGATGTCAAAGATGCTACTGGTGGTCGTGGGGGGAAAAAAGCGATTTCTTTAAGTCTAAAATGTGGGTTGAGCATCCTCTCAAATAGAGAAGCGCCAAAACCAAAACAAAACAGGATCTGAGAAAGCAAGAGACTCAGTTTGCACTTTGGTTTTTTGTTGTTTGCAAACTGCAAAGATTGGTGAGATTTTTGCAGCGGGTTATGTGCGCGGAGCGCGGGAATGGAATGCAGTTGGGCAAGCGTTGGCGATGCCCTGTGCAAAGTGTACGGGGCAGTTAGCAGAAGCGGAGAACTTCCAGCTGAGCTCCGGCTCCCTAATCCAGAGCTAAGCAAGCGTGTGTGTGTGTGTGTGTGTGTGTGTGTGTGTGTGTGTTGGGGGGGTGGGGGGACCCAGAGAAGCTTCCAGGAGCCTCCTCCTCTTCCCTTCTTCCAAGCGCCGAGTGCGGGGCCGCGGTCGCCCTCCGCCCGGCTGGAGCTCGAGCCTCGAACCCCGGTCACGCTGCCTCCGCCTCCTGCGCGGAGACGTAACGGGGGACCCGTGCGTAAGGGCTGACGCGCTGGAATCCTCCGTCTGACGCGGGGCACGCACGGCGCGTAGCGCCCCCTCCGCCCGCCCCGCCCCTGACGTCCCGGGCACGTTCTATTTTGGAAGGCCGAGGCCACGTTGCTAAGGGAGGAGGCAGCGCGGCTCTCTGATTGGCTGTCGCGGAGCGGGCTTTGGCTAATCAACGTCCTCTTCCTATTTGTGGAGCGCAGCTCCCTTCCCTGCTTTTCTGAGGTTCTTCTGCGCCCGAGTCTCCGAGAGGCCGAGCTAGGGGGTTCTTGTCGCGATCGGGCGACTCTGTGCCACCCCATGGGTTTCCGAGGACCTTGCGGGGACTCGGTCCCTCTGCTGACTGTCAGAAGCAAGAGGCTTCTGGCCGAGTGCCAGCGCCTCCGGGGGGAAAGCGGGGGCCGTCACCCCCTCTCCAGGCACGCTCACACGCGCTCTCTGCGCTCCGGACACCCGGTCCAATCGGGGTGTTCAAACACTGCAAGAGCTGGCCCGCGCGGAGGTAGCCAGGTGGTCTCTAAAAGGTCCGCCTTCCCTACGTTCCCAGGGCCCCGATTGGCCAGGGATACAGCCCTTCCCTCGCCACGCCCCCTAGAGTAGTTAAGCCTCTAGGATTCCACTTGCGGGAAGGGGTGGGGGTGATGGACGCCTCTTGGGTCTGGGGACGCAGATCCTTTATCACCCCCATCCGCTGCAAAACAGTTTGAGGGATCCTCGCTCTCACTTTTCTCTACCCATCAGTCCACTGAAACCTGTCACTTAGTCTCACTGGGGAAGAGACTGACACTCGGAAGGGATGCTTTCAACTCTTAGGCCGGTCCCCCAAACACCATTGGAGCTGGGATCTCCGCCCCTGCGGGAGCCCTCACACAGTGCGGGATGTGTCTGTGTGTTGAGTGGAGAGAAAGGCTTGGGCTAAGGCCTTTCCCCCTCCCTCCCTCTGCGGTGGGGGTGGGGTGTTGTGACTGTGTGTGTGTGTGTGGCTCCATCCAAGGAGGCTCTGTCATCAGGCTCTGTCCAGCCTCCTCTCTACCCCCCCACACACCTAAGAGTCACCAACCCGGGGTGTGATTCACCACCCGCTGGAACCGTGCAACCTTTCCCCGAGGAGGAAGGAGGAGGTAGAAGGCAGTTGAGCAGAATCCTCTCATTAACCACTGCGTCACGGTGTAGTGGAGAGGGGTGGGTGTTGTGGCTTTTTGCCTGTGACACACACATCCACACCCGCTCACCCTGTGCTCACTCACAGGGGTCGGTGTGTGTTATGTGTGTTGGGCGTGTGTGTGTCGGTGGCTTTGTTTGTCTGTCTACGCCTGTGTGTGTCTGTCTCACCCCGTAGGAGTGCGCCGGTCTCGGGGAAATGCCCGGCTCCTTCGTGCCAACGGTCACCGCAATTACAACCAGCCAGGACCTCCAGTGGCTTGTTCAACCCACCCTCATCTCTTCCATGGCCCAGTCCCAGGGGCAGCCACTGGCCTCCCAACCTCCAGCTGTCGACCCTTATGACATGCCAGGAACCAGCTACTCAACCCCAGGCCTGAGTGCCTATGGCACTGGTGGGGCAAGCGGAAGTGGTGGGCCTTCAACCAGTGCAACCACCAGTGGACCCGGGCCTACCCGCCCAGCCAGAGCCAGGCCTAGAAGACCCCGAGAAGAGACGGTAAGTATGAGGCCTCAGGAGCTGATGGGGGAGCCTAGGGATGTGAGCTCAGCTTGCAGAGTGCTTCCCAGCATGCATGAAGGGGATGGCCAGCACAGCATGAACCAAGACCGGTTCTGCAGACCTGTAACCCCAGCTCTCCAGAGGTGGAGGCAGGAGGATGGGCAGTTGAGGCCAGCCTGGACTGCAGGAGTTGGCCTGGGGGTGGGGGAGGTGGGAGGAGGCAACAGTAATGCAGTCACTGTTGAGTTGGGGGTTCTTTGAGGCCTCAAGATCGAAGGAACTTCATCCTCCCTTCCTTCCTGTCAGCGAGGAGTAGTTTGGGGGGAGAGGAGTTTTCTCGGGGCTGAGAGAGGGATCCCCAAATCTCACAGTCCTCATCTCTTTGACTCAGCTTACTCCGGAAGAAGAGGAGAAGCGCAGGGTTCGCAGAGAGCGGAACAAGCTGGCCGCAGCTAAGTGCAGAAACCGCCGGAGGGAGCTGACCGACCGACTGCAGGCGGTAAGGAGGGGTTCTGGGGGTCGCAGGGCTGACCTGCCTCCCGGTTCTCACTGAGCCTGTGTCCTGAACCAGGGTTCCCCCTTAGGGAACGCGGGTCAGTGCTGAGTGACTTCATATGCATGCTCAGACCCTTACCTGCTGACTTCCAGCTGTTCCTCCCCTTTCCCCGGCTTTCTCTCAGCCCAAGGGGACAAGATGGAGGAGATGGTTCTCTCAATTTGTTTTGGCTAAAGATGAATTTTTGCCTCCATGCCTTTATTTATTTATTTTTCTGAGATGGGGCTCCGCCCCCTCTACCAACTTGATAGTCCCAAGTCCCAGCTCTGTGAGTCCCGAGGTACCATCGTCTTCTGCCTAAATTATTAAACTAAATTATTTTATGCTACATCAGTTTCTTACCTGCTGCCCCAGCCACCTGCAGTTCTGAGCCTGAGCTGGTGGTGCCCACCAAATCCACTTCTTTCCTCCTTCCACCTCAGTGTGAGGCGCCACCCTTTGCCTTTATGCCTGCAGGGCATTCTTTTGCCCCTTTGAGCCAGGGCACATCTCTGCTTTCCTAGTGGGAGGCTGAAGGAGATGGGTAACAGAACCACACTAAAAACAACACATAACCATCATTTACCCACTCAACACACTTCAGTGTTTTTCTTTAAAAAAAACTTGTTTCGTTTATTTATTTGTTTATATTTATTTGCCTATGTTTGAGTGTGTGCAGGTGTGTCAGAGCACACACATGGAGGTCAGAGGGCAGTTTTCAGAGTTGGTTCTCTCCTTCCATCTTGTGGGTCCCAGGAATCGAGCTCAGGTTGTCAGGCTTGCTGGCAATCGCCCGAGCCATATTGCCCCCTTCACCCCCTAAGGCAGAGTACTACTTAGTACAGGCTGGCTTCAAAGAAATAGTCCTCACCGCTGCCTTAGCCTCCGAATGTTGGGGTTAGAGGCGGTTTCACCTGCACACCGGCTTTGGAATTTTTGGCCATCAGAGACTTCCACTCTTGCCTGGCCTTTTCCCGACCATCTCTTGGTCAGATAGGGAAACTGAGGCTCCGAGTCGCATAGTCTACCAGGAGTCCCTGTCAGGAGGGCGTTCCCCTCAGTCGGGGGGAGCTGTCCAGCCCTCACCGTGCTCCCCTCAGCAGCTAGATTGTGTGTGGTGGGTGAGCCGCTTCATGTAGTCGCTGACCAACACGTCCTTTCTTTCTGTCTCCTATGACCTGGCCCTGCTGGCCTCCATCAGGAAACGGATCAGCTAGAAGAGGAAAAGGCAGAGCTGGAGTCGGAGATAGCCGAGCTGCAGAAAGAGAAGGAACGCCTGGAGTTTGTCCTGGTGGCCCACAAACCGGGCTGCAAGATCCCCTACGAAGAGGGGCCGGGGCCAGGCCCGCTGGCCGAGGTGAGAGATTTGCCAGGGTCAACATCCGCTAAGGAAGACGGCTTCGGCTGGCTGCTGCCGCCCCCTCCACCACCGCCCCTGCCCTTCCAGACCAGCCGAGACGCACCCCCCAACCTGACGGCTTCTCTCTTTACACGCAGTGAAGTTCAAGCCCTCGGCGACCCCTTCCCCGTTGTTAGCCCTTCGTACACTTCCTCGTTTGTCCTCACCTGCCCGGAGGTCTCCGCGTTCGCCGGCGCCCAACGCACCAGCGGCAGCGAGCAGCCGTCCGACCCCCTGAGCTCGCCCTCCCTTCTTGCTCTGTGAACTCTTTAAGACAAACAGAACAAACAAACCCGCAAGGAACACGGAGGAGGAGGAGAGGGGAAGGTGCAGTCAGGGGCTGTGTGTGGACCCCTTGACTCTTCTGTCTGACCGACTGCCACCTCCGCCGCCCGACACGACGGAAGCACCTCCTTTGTGTTTTGTGCTCCGGTCTCTGCGCCCCGGCCAGGCCGGAGAGCTGGTGACTCTGGGGACAGGGGGTAGGGCGGGGATGGACACCCCTTCTGCAGATAACTGTTTGTCCTTTCACTTCAACTTCTGGGGATGCACGGCTGGGTGGCTGGGTGGGATGCGACGCCCACTTTTGGCGTCTCCCGTGAGGCCGGAGGGGAAAGGGTGCTGGGTGCGGGGTGCAGTGTGGGCTTGAGGTTGAGCTGGTCTGCACCCCCAGAAAGGCCCAACGAGGAAACCACAGCCCTGTCCTCTCTCCCTTCCACCCAGCCACCCTCCAGGGTGCAGGGTGACCATGATAGCGCCCGTTTGCTCCCTCGGGCCTTAGCTGATTAACTCAACATTTCCAAGAGGCCAAAACCTCCGGAACGAACTGAGCCCCCGACTGAGGGACGTTGATGCCCGCTTTGGGAGCCCGCTAACCCCACTTCCCGCTGATTCTAAAATGTGAACCCCTATCTGACCGTCCAGCCTTTCCCTCCTGGGAGAGCCGGCTCGGGTTGGTTGGATGTTTTCTCCTCTGTTACAGAGGCCCCCTCCCAGCCCGCGCCCAGCCCTGCAGTGTTCCGCCCTGTCCCCCTCGCCCCGGCCCCCGCCCCTCGCCCCCGGCCGCCCTCGGCCGTCCTCGTTGGGCCTTTCTGGTTTCAGGCAGCAGGGGGCGCTGCGACGCCCTCTTGCTGGAGCGCTTTATACTGTGAATGAGCGGCCGGACAGTGGGGTGCGCCGGGTGGGACTGACCCCCGACCCTCCAAACCCTTCCCTGGGCCTCCCTTTCCCCCAACTGCCTCCTTCCTCCCCTCGACGGGGAGTTAAACTCAACGGAGTGACAGTGATGCGCCCCAGTGGCCTTGCTCGGGCCCCAGACTTCTCCAAGGCCTTCTTCGCCTTCCCCAGCCTAGGACGCCAACTTCTCCCGCCCTGGAGCCCCGCATCCTCTCACGGAGGTCGAGGCAAATTTCCAGAGAAGTTTTCAGGGCCGAGGCTTTGGCTCCCTTTCTCTTGATATTTGAACCCCCAAATATTTTCGGACTGGCATACTTTAATTGGGGGCTGAGTTCCCACTACCCCACTCCATCCAATTTCTCCAGCCCCAAATATGGGTCCTGGCTCTTCCCTCCAGCTTTCACCTCGTGAGAATTCCACGAGTCAGATTTCTATTTTTAATATTGGGGAGATGGGCCCTACCGCCCCTCTCTTTGTGCTGCATGGAATACATTCCACACCCTGTCCTGGGTCCTCGGTTGCAATCCTAACCCCACCTCCTTCCCCAGGCTATTTATCCTTTCCCTGGTCCCCGGAAAGCACTTATATCTATTATGTATAAATAAATATATTATATATGAGTGTCTGTGCGTGTGTGTGTGTGTGTGTGTGTGCGTGCGTGCGCGCGCGTCTGCGTGTGTGAGAGCTTCCTCGTTTGCTGTGGAGTTCGAAACTTCTGGGGATCGGAGTCCGACTCTCCGGCAGCCCCTTCCCTAACGGTCACTTTTTGTTCTTGTTGTCCCGGCCCTCTGGCTATTGGAGACAATCCCTTTATCTCTTCTCAGTCTGTTTTGCTCTAACCACTTACAACGTGTCTTCTTTCTCACTGGCCTCGATCTGCCGTTAATTCTGGGTTTGTTGGGGACATACATGCAATTTTACTTTTGTGAGTAAGTGTGACAATATGCATCGTTGAAATTTCTGGGTGGGAATGTATGATCAGGAGAAAGGCCTGCCGCTGCCGACCACAATTCATTGACTCCATAGCCCCCTACCCATGCTGTATTTGTGACTTTGTGTGTTTGTGTGTGTGTTTTGCACCTGACCCCGGGGGTGCTGGGGCAGTCTAGCACTGAGCAGCTTCCCTCCCCCTTGGTTCTGCACTGTCGCCAATAAAAAGCTTTAAAAAAGAATGTATCCATCGGGTCAAAGTGTCTGTTTTTCCTGGGCACCTATTCATTGCTCCCTTTCAGCAAGGCAGAGTGACAGATACTTGGGAGGCCCGCCTGCGGTCCCAGGCGGAGCCGCCTACTGAGAAAAGCGAGAGATGCTGACCTAGTGAAAGACTTCACGGTCAGGGCTCTGTGTATCCAGGGGCTTCAGCCACAGCTGAGCGGGAAGGGCGTAAAAGCGGGGTGTGGTGGGGCACACTTGTAAGCCCAGCACTTGGAAGGTGGAGGCAAGGAGATCAGGAGGTCAAGGAGAGGACAGACACCAGGGGCAAAGACCTGCTCCGGGAAGAGGGCAGCTGGCGGCTGGCGGCGAGGGAGAACGAGCTGCGGCCGCCTCGGGGCCAGTCCCCTGTCGCCGCACGGAGGCAGGGTGGGCCAGCCAGCACCCTCGGCGTCAGCAAGCGCCCGGCTAAACGCACAGCCTTAACGAGCGCTCGTGCGAGCAAGTGGCTGGGTCAAGAAGCAGTTGGCGACGATCGGGGCCGAACTGGAGTTCACCGAGCGCTCGCTCGTTCCGGGAGGAGGAAAAGAGCAGCGGCCACCGGAGGGCTCAGGGAGCTTTGCAAAAGTGGGATAGATACTCCCGCCCGAAAGGTGGAATTGAACCACTCTGTCGCTAAACAGCTACAGGTTTGAAGCCTGCACCCCAGACCACTGAGGATCATCCGGGCAGGAAGCTGAGCTCCCGATGAAGTATATAAACACCAGAGAGAAGAAAAATTAACAGTTATGGTGACTATTTCATCCTATAAAGGAAACACTATAATTAATTCTAATGTCTCTAATAGATTTTTCACCTTTTACCGTAGCGTGTTTCTCCTTGCAAAGTGTCCTGGAATGGCCCGTACTAACAACAACAACAAAAAGTAGCGTCATTTGCATGGCGCCTGGCATTCTGGGAAGCGGAGCCTAGCGCGCCTACCTCCCTAGCGGCATAGGACCAGAACTCTTTCGCTGCAAAGTCAGCTGCAACTTCTGCCTGCCTGTTTGTTTGTTTTTAAAGGCAAAACCCCTCATGCGGTGCTTGGAAGCCCCTTCGTAGCGGAATTCGAGTTTCTCCGTGGGGGAGAGTCCAATGGCGCGCGGCCGCAGAGCGACACCTGCTGTTCATTTGTGGAACTGCGAGTGTGTAGTGACCTGCTGGGTCCCAAGGAGCCAAACTGTGTGCTTTTCGACACTAGAGACCATCCCTTTCCCTACCCGCGAGTCTGGGCCAGGGAAACTGAGGCACAGACGTGGATAGTGTGGCAGTGGAGTTCCTGCAGCCCCAGCTCCCTGGGGGAAATGAAACCTACACCATCGTTATTATTATACAATTACCAACATTGGTTTTTGTTGCTGTTGTTTGTTTCCGTGAGACTTTTTTGGGGAGAGGGGGCCGGGGTCTAACTCTTGGCTGTCTTGAAATTCATCATGCAGCCGGGGTCTGTCTGAACTTTGAAGCGAGCTTCCTGCCTCAGCCTCCCAAGTGCTGCGATTACAGGCGTGAGTCACAACACCCAGTTTAAACCTTACCATCACTCACACGGAAACAGAAAAGTCGGGGTTCCCAGATCCCTATGCCCTAACTTCTGCCCCGTGAACACCCCACCCCACCCTGCGGGAACCGGCTGCAGGCCGGGGCTCTCCCGGGGCTGATTCGGCCTGCTTGTCCTCCCGCGTCCACGTGGCCTCTCACCCTGTCCTCGGATACCCCCACCTTGTAAGGCCCCCTGTCCGGACCCCAGTTTGAATGGTAGCAAACTGTCACTGTCTCCCCCGCCACACGCAACCGAGTCCCCGCTGGCTTTCCGCTTACTGTCTGACTGCTTAGATGAATAGAGCTGTCACACTCTTCCACCGAGCCTCAGTTTCCCCAGCTGCACATCGCGTCCGAGAAACTGAACTTCCCAGGGCAGCTGCCCTCAGCCGTCCTCACTCTGCGACCCTTTCACACAGCTCCTCACGTTGTGGTGACCCCCAGCCAGAAAACGATTGTCGCTGGTACTTCACAGCTGTGATCTCGCTAACGCTAGGAAGCGTGATTTCCCGACGGCCTCAGGCGGCTCCTGTGGAAGCGTCACTCCACCCCTAAAAGGGTCTGGACAGCCGCTGCCCTGGAGCAGTCACCGTAAGGCGGCTGTCTGGACGGCCACTGGGGGGCGCTCGATGACGGCGCCCTCAATGCTGAAGCTGCCAGGCTGCTGGGTTAGGCCTGCGGGCTTTGAGGTTCTTGGTCCCATTGTTCACCAGGGCCCGCCCCTCTTCTTTGATGTAAACGCTCTGTCTTAGGAAAGATGTTATGGAAAGCAAACTTAAAAAAAAACAATGTGTTCTTGTCGGTGCATGTGCAAAAATGACTTGCAGACTCGGTTCCCTCCTGTGGGCTGGGGAGATGACCTTAACCCTTTGGGCCACCTTGTCATTTTTATGTGGGAATACTTATAGTCCTGGGAATGTGACCTATGACCTCTCTTTTGCTAAACAAGTGCTTTATGGCAAAACAAAACCCAGAAAACCCACACCAAAACAACAGTAACAACACCAGTAAACTAAATTTAAAATTAGAACAACTGGACAAGAGATCCAGATATTAGTGTTTTGGGGAAGTATTTTTGCTTGTTTGTTCTTGTTTTTGTTGTGTTTTTGTCTTTGGCATGGTCTTACTATGAATCCTTGGGTGGCCTGGGACTCACTGCCTAGACCAGGCTGGCCTCTGACTCACAGAGATCTGTCCACTTCTGCCTCCTGGATGCAGAGGACAACTGTGGGGAATTCATTCTCTGTCCATTTTGTGGATTCCAGGGATTGAACCCGGGTCGTCAGGCTTGGCTGTAAGTGCCTTCACCGCCCCAGCCATCTCCCGGCCTGCACTGCATGACATTCCCACTGTGCAAACTCTGTGTCTATAATCCTACTTGGCACTTCCTTATCTATGGCCTACAATGACATGTACAGCAAGAGGAAAGGGATGAACTAATGAATCTTAACATTTTTGTTTTTCTTTACTGTAATCTATTTCTGACAAGCAGTGCTGGCTTGCTTCCAAGGTGGCAAGTAACATTTCTTTTTTTTTTTAATTTTAACATTTTTATTTTATATTAATCACAGGTTATGTGCTTTGTATCCCAGCCATAGCCCCCTTCCCTATCCCCTCCCTATCCCACCTTTCCCTCCCTCATCTCCTCCCTGCCCCTTTCCAGGTCCACTGATAGGGGAGGACCTCCTCCCCTTCCATCTAACTCTAGCTTATCAGGTCTCTTCAGGAATGGCTGCAATGTCCTCTTCTGTGGCCTAGCAAGGCTGCTCCTCCCTAGGGTGTGGGAGGTCAAAGAGCCAGCCATTGAGTTCATGTCCAAAATAGTCCCTGTTCCCCTTACTGGTGTACCCATAACATTTCTTTATGAAAGTTACTTTATAAAGTAACATTACTTTATAAAAGATATTTTTTCTTTTTCTATCTTTCTACTTATTTATTGTGCTGAGGATGGAAACTCAGGGCCCTTTGCAAGCTAAGTCTTTACCCCTGAGCCACACCCTCAGCCCCTCAATGGGAGATTCTGGGCAGGTGTTGTACCACTGAGTTGCATACCTAGCCTTTGGTCTTTTGAGTCTTGCTACAGCTCAGTTTGGCTTTGAACTATGATGCTGGCCTGGAGCGAAAAGCTGGAATTCCAAGTGTGTACTATCATGTCTGGCTGTTTTGTTTTTTTTTTTCTGTATCAGGCATCTCTGGGTATTGAGCTCAGAGCCTTATATATGCTAGGCACGCGCTCTTTCACTGAACTATATGGATCTCACAAGGGAATGACTGACATTTGGGAAACAATATCATTATCGTAACTAACCAACTTACCCTAGAAGTTTCTAGAACTGAGCATTTCTGCTAGGTCACACTTGGAAAATGTACTTATTGTTGTTGTTATTATGTGTATGTGAGCACACAGGACATAGCACAATGTGGAGGTCAGAGGACATCATGGGGACAGGATTTCTGTTTTGTTTTTTTTCTGGAGACAGGGTTTCTCTGTGTAGCCTTGGTGTCCTGCACTCACTTTGTGCACCAGTCTGGCCTTGAACTCAGAGCAATCCACCTGCTTCTGTCTTGAGTGCTAGCATTAAAGGCCTGTGCCCCACACCTGGCTTCATGGTGACAGTTTTGTCTTCCAAATTTTATTGCCTTTATTTATTTATTTATTTATTTATTTATTTGAGACAGGGTTTCTCTGTGTAGCCTTGGCTGTCCTGGACTCGATTTGTAGACCAGGCTGAGCCTTAAACTCACAGAGACCTGCCTTCCACTGCCTCCCTGAATGACGGGATTACAGACATGTGCCAACATGGTTTCTTTCTTTCTTTCTTTCTTTCTTTCTTTCTTTCTTTCTTTCTTTCTTTCTTTCTTTCTTTCTTTCTTTCTTTCTTTCTTTCTTTCTTTCTTTCTTTCTTTCTTTCTTTCTTTCTTTCTTCTTGTCATTATCTTATATGTTTTG
>CM053747.1:2927950-2971021 GCA_028658305.1 Pachyuromys duprasi
GAGGTCGTGGAGTCCCCTGAGACTGGAGTTGGTGGTGGCTGTGAAATCAGATCCCAGACCTCTGGAAGGACAGCCATTGCTCTGCACTGCTGAGCCATTTCCCCAGACCTGCATTCCTCTACCCTTACACAGGCTCCCCAGGTCCAGCGCATTACCGCCAAGCCTGTGGAGCAAATGCTTTGACCTGCTGAGCTCTCTCACTGATCTGAAAGCTTTTTCCTCTTTTTAATTTTATTTTTAATTTATTATTATTATTTTTTGAAACAGGGTTTCCCTGTGTGGCTTTGTAGCCTTGGCTGTCCTGGGCCCAATTTCAAGGCTGGCCTTGAACTCACAGAGAGCAGACTGCCTCTGCCTCTCAAGTGCTAGGATTACAGGCCTGTGCCTCTGCACCTAGCTTTCCTTTCTTTTTTGAGGCAGGGTCTGATTATCTAGACCAGGCTGACCTTGAACACACAGAGATCCACTTCCCTCTGTCATGCCTGGCTTTTTGAATATGCGTGTATGAGGGTGTGCAGGAACAACTTGAAGGAGTCTTCTGATCTTTCACATGTGGTTTCCAGAGGTGGAACTCAGGTGTTCAGCGTGGCGGTAGGTCTTTTCACCAGCCTCGAGAATTTATTTTCTGACTTTTTTGGGGGAAGTTATGAAAGCGACACTTAGGTCTATTATGGGTGTGTTCAGGTATGCAATGGAGTACATGGGGAACCGACAGACAAGGGTGGGTTCTCTTTCTACTGTGGGGGATTCAAGTGATCCAACTCAGATTATCAGGTCCTTTGCCAGATGAGCCATCTTGCATTCCTCCAACCATTTCTTTTTGTTGTTGTTTTGAGGCAGGGTCTTTCTACATAGCCCTGGCTGTCTTGAAACTCACCGTGTAGACCATTCTACCTGCCTGTGATGCCTGAGGGCTGGGTTTTAAGGATTGTGCTGCCCCTAGTTTTGTGTTTTTTTTTTTAATTCTTTTCGGTGTAGGAAGGTGTAAGTGGAGGGGCCTTAAAGCACAGAAAGCAGTGGATTTTCCACAGAAGTTTTTTATTACTGTGTAAATCCAAGCTCAGGGCTCGCCTGGGCCCCATGCAAAGCCCCAGCATAGGGGTTGGTGGGCTCAGAGACACCAACCCCTCACGGCGCCTCCAGCGGCGGGTCACGGAAGTGCAGAGCAGCGTCCTGGCTATTCAACTACAAGTCCCAGCAGGCTCCGCGGCCAAGGAGCATGGCCTTTCCTGGACTCTTAAAGAAGAGCCTCTTAGGAAATGTAGTCCGGGTCACTCAGGCACTTCCCATTGGGAAATGGCTCGGCCGAGTAAGAGAGGGAGTGGATGAACGGGAAACGAAGGGGAAAAGGGCTGCTGGGGTGTGGCCAGGCGTCCCTCGGGCAGAGACACCCCTCTCATTCGGCTTTGGCTTTAGATCCGGAGACCACAGATGCTGCTGGGCCTAGGGTTCCGGTCCCCGGGATCTTAGCTCGGATCCTGAGGGAACAAGTTAGGGCCATGAGGTATGACAAAAGATGGAGAAGGTGCGGAAGCTAGCCCCTGACCTCCATCTGATGACCTGTTTTGAGAAGGAGCCAATGTGCCCCGGGAGATTTGGGGATGGGAAATGTAAGTGAGGGTAGGGAAGGAACAACAAATATCCCAGGGTCCGCCCCCTCCCTACACCCTACTGCCCACTCCATCATCGGCTCATGAACTTACTTAGCTTTGATGTGGCTCAACTGATTGGTCACCAACCCCACATACTGGTCGATCTGGGCCTGGGGAGACCAAAGAGGGAATTGCAAAGGGGTTCTGGGTGCCTCCGGCGGTCACATCTTCAACCTGGAGCCCGCCGCTCCAGTTCCAACTGTGAGAACCGGAACCGGCATTTGTGCCTTTGTTGTTTTGAGACAGGGTCTCCTGTAGCCTTGGCTAGACTCGAACTATCTCTAACTCCCAAGTGCTGGGATTACAGGGGTGCGCCACTGCACGCGGCTTTACTCACTGCCAGGGATCAAATGTGCACTTTCATGCGAGGCAAGGACTATACTAACTAAGCGACATCTTCAGCCTGGCCTTTAGTTTTTTAGACAAGGCTTTGCTACATAGCCCTAACTGGCCTTGAACGTACAGGGATCCTCCTGCGTCAGCCCCCTGAGTTCTCAGACTGTTAATGCTGCACCCACACATCTTCTCAGAACTGAGATCCCAGTGGCAGGGTCAGCAGCTTGGACCGTGCTCTGAGTTGGAGTGGTAGTTTAATATGAATTTTAACCCACTTTACTTTTTTGGTGGCACTGGCCGTGAACCTTCCACAGGCTGGACCCTTTTGCATGTGAAATCTTTTACCTCCTTTCTTGAGCCATGAACCACGCTCCCAAGCCCCTCGCTGGTAGAGTCTAGGCAGGTGGTTTAGAACTCAATCCATCCTCCCGCCTCACTCTCTGGAGTGCTGGGTGGCAGGAAGGCTCCTGAGTCTGCCTGGCACCCGGGCTACAGAAGGGAGGCAGTCACACCACCTGTTTTTGCCTTCTCTGTGGATGATGGAGAGCTTGCCATACTCACCTGATGTTGTCTGTATAGAAGAGGGACAGTGAACAAAGCAACCACTCCTGCAGAGAGAGAATGAGAGAGTGAGAGATCAGGTTCTCCTAGCAGAGGAACACCTCAACAACCCACTTCCCCCCAGCCCCACCCCGGCTCAGCCTTCCCAGCTTACCCAGGATGACAAGAGTCAAGCCATTGAAGATGGCTCCCACGAAGGTCAAGATGTAGAAGAGAAGGGCCAGCTGTAGGGTGAGGCTCAGTATCAGAAAGACCTAAAGGCTGTGTCCCAACCCCACCATGGGCACAGAGGAGAGTTGGGAGCCCCAGGGCAGGTTTGGGGGGTACCTTGAGAGAATCCACCAGGTCTTCTACCAGGAAGAAATGCCGCAGCTGTGTGACTGTGGAGACCACATGGGAGGCAATCTGCTGGGACAGACGTTCTGTCTGCTCCCGGGTCAGGGTCAGGTCCATGTCCAGGTAGGCCCTGGTGGGATGGATGAAGGAGTGCAGTGTGACTCAGTAAGTGGGTGGGTGAGGCTTAGACTTGGCCGAGGGCTTTACAAGGGTGAGTGAGAACAGGCCATTCATTACACACAAGAGTTAGGGCTTAGGACTCTTGTTGAAAGGGTGAGGGTCAAATTTATGATTAGGAATCAAGGATTCACGGGGGACCAAGGCTCATGATCAGAATGAAAAAGGATGAGCACGGGCAGCGCATGAGTTGAGGTCAAGCATGGTGTCAGATGGTCAGCTGGGTTGGGCCAGGAGTTCTCACTGGAAAGGGTTGGCGCCATCACCCCGGTGCACGGCCTGCAGCACTTTGCGGTAAACCCTGAGAGAGATGGTGGCACAGAGACCCAGCAGGGCCAGGTGCGCAGCCACAGACACGATGCTAAAGTGCAGGAGGCAGAGGAGAGAGGCCATGAGGCCTGTGAAGATGGCTCCTGACGTCCTGGTGTCCTTCCAGTACAGCAAGTCTGCCACTGTGGAGAAAAAGGCAATGCTGGGGCCCGGGGCTGACTGTGCTGACTCCCTCTTTTGGTTTGTTTTTAAGAGACGAGGTCTCCCTGTGGAGCTAAGGCTGACTCCGTCCTTCACAGGCCTGGCTGGTCTTGAACTCCTCATTCTAATTCATTCTTTCCTCTTTAGGCTGGGTCTCACTCTGTAGGCCAGGCTGGCCTCAGATTCAAGGCAACCCTCCTGCCCCCTCCCGGGCGCTGAAGATCAAACTTACAGCTGTGTGCTCTTCCAACCAAGCTACACCCCTGACCAGTGTTTCTGTCTTATTTATTTATATCCCTGACTGGTCCTATCTGTCTGTCTATCTATCTGTCTGTCTATCTATCTATCTATCTATCTATCTATCTATCTATCTATCTGTTGGAGACGGGGTCTCACAATATAGTTCTAGCTGTTATGGAACATGCTTTGTAGCCCAGGCTGGCCTTGAACGCATGGAGATTCACTTGCCTCTGCCTCTAGAGTGCTGAAATTAAACTGTGTGGCACCATGCTTGGCCGGGTTAAAGGACCACCCAACACTCTACTGTGGCTGTGAGTGCCTTCATTTTATTAAACTCTGAACCGAACACGAGGGTCATTCAGGTTGTACCTCCCCTTGCCATATCAGTGTGACAAGCAGCCGCCTTCCATGAATATTCTCATCTCTGCATGTGTCTGTTTCTGAAATACCCTCCAGGGTTGGAAATCACTAAGGTGAGCCTGCACACTGTTCTTCAACAGTGTAAATTTGTCAGGTTGCTCATAAGGAACACTAGCATTTTGTTGGTGGTGGTGGTGGTAAGTTCATTTTCTCTGGCAGCACCTTGTCATGTAGCCTTGGCTGGCCTGGAACTTACAGCCATCCTCCTGCCTCTGTCTTCTGAGATGACAGGGGTTGTTGGAAGGACCCTACTGTTTGAGGTTGCAGGCCTCCAAGTCCAGATAGCCATTCTGAGCTCCCAGCAGGGCCTCCTGCTCTCTGCCTGACTTCATCTGGAGACTGTCTCTAGACACAGATGCCCCCTTTGACACAGCTCCCGGCTAGCTCTCCCCTCCTTGTGCCTATAGGATAATTAGGTACTGTGTTTCCGTTCATGTTCATTTGATAGCAGCATGCTGTTTAATGCAAATCAAGCATCCTTGAAGTGCCTAGGTTTATTAACCAATTATGTACGGCTAACCTTGGAGCCTCCACCAAGGGCTTTGTTCTCTGGAATTAAAGTTGAACTAGCTCCCGGAAGTGGTTCCTGGAGGGTCTGATCTTCCGAGCTCTGCACCTCATCTCCTGCCCCTCCTGTCTTCCTGGGCTGGTAGGAAACAGCCTCCCCTCTCCCTTTGACCCAGGAAGGAGAACCTCAAGCAGTGTGCCACCATGCCTAGTTACCAAAACATTTTTTTGAAGTCCTAATTGTATGGTTACACCACCTGATAGTCTGAACCCTGGACACATAGTGACTCCTCTCAGAGAAGGTGTCCTTCCTCCACAAGCTAGGCCTGAGCCCCTGGTGTGTGTGTGTGTGTAGGGGGGGGGGACCTCCAGCCCTCAACCGGGTTCAGGGCTCCTGGCATTCACCAAAACCTCTCCAGCCCTCTTAAGCAGCCACATCTAATTTCCATATCCTTCAGCTCCCCTCTTATGGCTGTCAAGACCCCCACCCAACGGGCCAGGTCCTCTGCTGCGCCTTCCTTCTAAACACTCCTTATCTATTTATCTCCCACACAACACTACCGAGGAGCCTTCCTTCCCTAACGCGGGGGCCCCAGCAGTCTGCCTCCCTAGACAGAGACCAGCAGGTGGGGGGAGGGGCCGGGTCGCCTGAGGCGGGGCTAAGTTTAGGCATGCTAGGGGGAGGGGGCCTTCCGCAGCTGTGCTGGCCCATCCAACCCTGAGTGACAGCCCAGTAGCCAGGACACGAGGCTGGGGGATGGGAGCCTCCCTGCTCCCGGGCCCCAAAATTCTGGCTTGAAAAGAGAACCCTCTGTCCCCTCAACGTCCTCCCAAGACGCCCCCCGATACACCGTCCCAGCCCAGCATGCGTCTCTGACAAGTCCAAATGCCCAGGAGGAAACCATGTCCCAGATCTCAGGGGGGAAAAGAACGAATCTGAACCCCTCTGCTCACTGTTCCCGGACCCCGGTTCCAGGCCCTCCAACAAGCCCACCTTTACTCCCCATCTCGGCTCCGAGAGCGGCTGCGGACGCCCAGAGCGGCTGCGGACGCCGGGCTCCAGGGGATTTTGCCCGCTAGAGAGGGACCCGAGGAAAGGAGCAGAGGGGAAGGGCCCCTTTGCACCCAACCAATGGCTGTCCAGAGAGGTGTGGACAATTCCCAAATTGGAAGTTTGTAAATAGACAGGGAGACGTGTTTAACCAACTGCTTGCGCTTTCTGGAGGCCCAGGCTTTTTAAAAGAAAGCCGAGTCTATTTACACAGGACCAGTAGATGCAGACAAGGAAAAAGGATATTTGTTTTGTTTTTGAGACAAGGTCTTGCTGTGAAGGGCTGGAGCTCGCAGAAATGCACCTGCCTACGAAGCGCCGCGATTAAATGTGTGCATTCCTCATCACGCCTGGCCTGAGCTCTTTGTTTGCTTGCTTTTTTAAAGTTTTTGTGCTTTGTTTTGATTTTTTTTTAGTACAGCTACTTACCCCTGGAGTAGGCAACGTGGTAACAGAAAGAGAGGCTGCCGTGGGTCTCTGTGACTGAGGGCAGCTCCATGGGACAGTCATGGCTACACAGTGAGACCCTGCCCCAACTCCCTCCCCCAAACCACAAAGGAAGTAAAAGGCAAGGAAGGACTCCCAAAAGTTGTCCTTTGAGGGGTGGGGAGGATGGCTCCGGAGCACTCAGTGCTCTTGCAGAGGAGGACCTGGGTTCAGCTCCCAGCCACCCTAGCACCAGTAACAGGGGATGCAACTCCCTTTTCTCACTTCCAAAGGCACAGACAAGCACGTGGGTGAAACATTTATACACCTAGAATAAAGTAAGTAAATCTAAAAATTAAAAAAAAGCTGGTCTTTGACCTCCAGGGACTGGATATGACTTGCAAATAGCTGTATTTACACACACACACACACACCCCTCCATACAGTAAATTAATTTAAAATTTTGAGACAGGGTTTTACTATGTATCCTGAGATAGACTGGAAATTGCTATCTAGACTAGGCTGGTCTCAAAGTCACCAAGATCCACCTGCCTCTGCCTCCCAAATACTGAGATTAAAGTTATGTACCACCATGCTCAGTCTAGTTATTAAATAATTTAAGAAACCCCAAGGGCATATTCAGCTTCTAGATAGAGTACTCCGAAAGAGGGAGGATTCATTTATCCACAGCACCCAATCCCAGCACCCCTAGGCCCCCTAATTTTATGGGCGGGTAGGGAACTGTATAAAATGAGCCAACGGAGCAGGGTGTGGTGGCTGACAGCCTATGATTCCAACCGAAGCTGAGGCAGGTGGATAGGGTTCCAGGCCACCCTGGGCTACTTAGTTCCACCTTCCCTCAAAATAAAAGGTGAAGAGGGCTGGAGGGATTTGAGCGGTAGAGCACGTGAGTGTAGGGTACCGGAGGCCCTGGAGTTAGCTACCAGTGTGAATGTCTTGTTGGGGACAACTCCCCAAATCATAGGCTTTCGGGTAAAGGGAATTTTGGGGGTCTCCCTTCTCCACTGTCCTTGGGTCCTGTGCAAAGCTGGTCCCGTCCCATTTTTAGCGTGAATCTCTCTACCTTTGTCTAGCTGTGCAAGGTCCTCTGCAGCCAAGGGGAGCCAGCCCTTGGCTCTCAGACTGCTTACCTAGGAGGAGCGGTGCCAACGTGCATTCTGATCGGTCGGTGCTGTCGAGGCACGGTGCCGGTGCCGTGGTTGGCTCCTGCTCCAGCAGCCGCCAGGGCTCTCCTTCCTCCTTCAGCAGAGGCTCATCAGGCTCGGAGTTGGAATCTTGGGATCTTTGTGGGGATGGTGTATGTGCCTGGGGGGTCCCGGAGCTGGGGCTAGGGTGAGGGGTCAGGACCTCAGGTTGCGAATGTAGAGACTGCCCAAGTCGGAGTTCCCGGGTGACCTCTGGTGTCATGGAGAGAGAAGGCGGTGAGCTTTCTCCTTGGAAGTCTCCTGGCTAGCCACACACCCTCCGCGCTCCTCCGAGATCTCACCTTCCCCAGCCTCGCTGGCCTCCAGTCCATCGGGCTCCTCGTTTTCCAGCGGGGTGGAGCTGCTGGTGGCCGAATCCTCCCCGGATCCCGCACTCCGGGCAGCCCAGCCCAGCTGGCCCAGCTGCAGCCTCAGGTCCTCCAGCGGGCGCTCGGCTGGAGGCCCGGCGTCGGGGTCACTGTGGCGCCCTGGCTCTGGGGACTGGCTGAGGCTAGGGATGCTCTCTAAGCTGTCACCCAGGCCGGGCTGTGGGGGTGGGTCCCGCGGTTCTGAGACTGAACGTCCCTGGGGCCGGGGGCGACGGGCAACCGAGTCCCTACGGGCCCCAGAGCCCACCACGCCGTCGAAGGCGATATAGGAAAAGGTGAGCTCCCTGGGGGTGCCCCAGTCCTGCGATGTGGTCTCCTCCTCGTCGTCCTCTGAGAATTCCCGGGCTGTCTGCAGTTCCCGGAAATCCGAGTCGTCGTTCCCTCCTGCGGGGAGAGAAGAGTTCTCAGTCGCTGAAGCGCCGGGTAGCGAAATCCCTTCACAGCCTCCCATTCCACTTACCTTCCGTGGAATCAGGGGTGGAGGAGGCGGTAGACGGAGCTTCTTCTGCAATGGAAGGGAGATTATAGAACCTAGAGACTTAGACCGTCTCAATCACAGTCATGAGCTGTCCTGGCTCGGCAGGTGCAGGTGCATGCCACTAACCGTGCCCCGTCAGCTCTCTAAAGTTGACCTCTGACCTCCGCACACAGGAGCTAGGGTCCACGAAGCATTTGAGCAGGTATGCACTCTCTCACACACATACACACACAGAGGCATACAAAAAAGCAGTATACATATATACTTACATAGACACACATATGTTTTGGAGACAGGGTTTCTCTGTGTAGCCCTGGCTGTCCTGGAACTCTCTTTAGAGACCAGGCTGGCCTCCAACTCAGAGATCCGCCTGCCTCTGCCTCCAGAGTGCTGGGATTAAAGGCGTGAGCCACCACTGTTGGACCTTAAAAATTTATTTTTAATCATGGAAATCTTAGACTATTTGAAATGTGGGCCACTTCCCATTCTGTACACAGACTGCAGAGCATTAGGAACACTGCTACCATAGCTCAGAGCTGCAGGCTTGAGAACACAGGCTTGTTCTCCCTACTACTGGAGACTGAAACAGGAGGACCACATGTTCAAGGACTGCCTGGGCAAGTTAGCAAGATCATTTCAAAATAAAAAGCAGAAAGGGGGCTGGGATGCTTGGGCGTGGCTCACTTAGCAGCCAGCAGGACTGAGTCCTGCAGCTCTAGAGTCAGCCAGTCTAAACAAGCTTAGTGGGGGGAGGGAGGAGGGGGAGAGGAGGAGGGAGAGGTGAGGGAAAAAGGGAAAAAAATGAGGGGCTGGAGAATGGCTTCCATTGAGAGCACCTGTTGCTCTTGCAGAGGACCTAGGCTGGGTTCCAAGCACCAGAAGGGTAGCCCTAGTTCTAAGGCGGTAGTTCTCAGCCTGGGCATCGGGATCCCTTAGGGAACGCCAAACAACCTTTCACGGGGGTCTGCTAAGACCATCAGGTATTTACATTATGATTCTTAACAGTAGCAAGATTACAGTTACGAAGTAGCGACGAAAGTAGTTTTATGGTTGGGGAGGTCATCACAACATGAGGAGCTGTATTAAAGGGTCACAGCTTTACAGAGGTTGAGAACCATTGTAAGGGACCAACCCCCCTCTTCTGGCCTCAAAGGACACTGCATGCATGTGGTGCACAGACATCCATGAAGGCAAAATATCATACACATATAAAATAAAAATAAAGTTATGGGGCTGGAGAGATGGCTCAGCAGCTAAGAACACTGGCTTCTCTACCAGAGGTCCTGCGTTCAATTCCCATCCATGACATGGTGGTTTACAACTATGTATAATGGGATCTGATGCCCACTTCTGGCTTGCAGGTGTATATGCAAATAGAGCTCTCATGTACACAGAATAAAAAAAATTAAAAATAAATGAAATTAATTAAAGAAACAGAAGAGGAAGTGGGGAACAGGAGGAGCAGGGAAGTAGAGGCGTGTTAGAGGTTCTGATCCCAAGCCAAGTGTTTAGTGCTTGCTTACAAAGTTCACAAAGCCCCAGGTTCAGTCCTGACCATGTGGGGATGTGATGGTGCACACCTGTTGTCCCAGCAAGGGGGAAGCAGAAGCGGGAGGATCAGCAGCTCAAGGCTAACCCCAGATCATGACATATGCACATGCAGTCCTAGCCCAACCTGGCCTGCAGGAAACTTAAACTCTCAGCCTTCAAAGTAGGAGCCTTGGGAAGTTTCGGTCCATCCATCCATTCAACATTCATTCACTGAGCACACATTTTGTGGCAGGCACCGTTCTAGGTCCCAGAGGGAAACATGAACAAATTAGACCAAAGTCCTGACTTCATAAAATTACATCCTGTGGAAGAGTCCATAAAACATCTAGTCAAACAAGGTCAGGGAAATGGAGTACCGCCTGACACAGGGTAGTCAAGGCTTTTCCAATGGCGTCAGACCTCAGACCTGAAGGAAGTTAGTGGTCACGCAGACGCCCAGGGAGAAGCCTTCCAGACAGAGGTGAAAGTCTGTGCAAAGCCCCTGGGGTAGGTACTGTGATTAGAAGAGGAACAGATGGGTGTGAAGAAGCGAGTGGAGGAGAGTGATAGGACCACAGTTGGGACAGATTATAGTTGTGGACAACAGAGGTGCAGCTGGGGACAGGCCTTCAGGGTCTCCCATTGTGATTTCAGTTAAAGACAAGATCTTTGGATGCTGGGAGGAAGGGAGTGAAACTAAAAATGTCCAAATCACACATTCTCAGAACTTGGGCATCTGGATAACCAAGACATGCAAGTGGCTAGATCTGCTAGCGTCGGCATCCCCAGCTGTCAGAACCACCCTGTGTGGGATGCAGGCTTGGTAAACATGGACTGCGGAGCCGATGGCTCAGAGTTGAGCAGGATCAGATGAGGGGCTTGGAACCGGGAAGACAGAACCCTGGAGCCAGCTTAAGGGCATGTGCATACAGGATCCTCGAGGGCCTTGGAAAATCAAAACCAAAGCCCCTACCCCCGCCTCATTTCCTCACCGGGGCAACCCGAGGCCTGCAGAGGAGTGGGGTCCTCAGCACCATTGCTACTGAGAGGAAAAGCCCGCTAAAGACTCAGCAATCTTGGCACCAACCCAAAGGAGGCTGTTTTCTGGGGACAGGGGCTCAGACACCCCGGGTGACATCAACAGTGCCTTTTGGGCAGGTTATGGGGGTGAGAATAAAAAATGGGTGTTGAGCGGAGTGAGACCTTACCTTCCATCCTGACTCAACCGTGAGCTGCGGCCAGCACCAGGGCCGGGAACAGCTCCCTATCCTGCTCGTTCACAGACTGGGCGGGGCGACCCAATCTCGCGCCCCGCGCGCCCCCCAGCCCGTGATGTCGATGACCCCCCAACCTCAACCCCACTGCACCGGCTCCTCAGGGTCAGGATGCCCCAGTTGCCGCCAAAGCGCGAGGGGAGGGGGATTCCTTTGTCTCCTTCCCTCGAGCCCGCGCGCGGAAGATGGAGACCCAAGGGGGACCCCACTCTGGTTTCCGCGCCCCACACCAGGCCGGAGTCTCTCCATACTCACTGCAGTGGGCGAAGACCGGCAGGACCTGCCCCATGGCCCCCCTCGGGCCTGCATCGGGACCCCCGCCCACTCCGGCCGCGCCGCCCTGGGCCTGGGGCCACGGGCACTCATCTCCGCCGCGTCCACGACGCCGCCGCCATCCTCCCCGGCTGCTCCAGCAGCCGCCGCCACCGCCGCCGCCGCCGCCGCCACCGCCCTTTGCTCCGCTCGGCGCGGGAGGGCGGGGCCGCGGAGAAGCAGGCACTGCAGCGCGGGGCTCGGGGGCGGGGCTTGAGGGCATGGAGGGCGGAACCTCCGTCCTAAAGGGAGGAGTCTGGGTCTCGGGGGGCGGGGCTTGAGTGTAGAGCGGCGCTGGAGAGGAAACCCAGACCGTTCTGGGGGTCTTGAAGTAGATCTAGGGATGCCATTGAGAAAAGGCTGGAATAGGAAGTCCTGGGGTGGAGTCCGAGCCTACACTTGCAGATAGCATGGAAAGGGGGACCTGGAAAAGCACTCAATCTTAAAACTTACTTTTACACTTATTTATTTGTGTGTGTGCGCGCGGAGCACGTGTGTGCATCATTCCCCTCCATCACACATACGTACCCAGGAAGCTTATTCTCACAATCCTCAAATTAGGGCTCCTTGGGAAGTCTTGGTTCAATCGCTCTTTCAACATTCATTCACTAGACACCTGGGGTGAGACAGACACTGTTGCAGGCCCCAGAGGGATGTGCTGTTAACAAATTAGATAACTTCTAGCCAACTACACTGTCAACCCCTCCTCCACCTGTGACCAGCACCAGGTCCCAGGGTTCCTCCGTGGGACTGAACTCAGGCCACCAGGCAAAGGTCTTTTACCCCATTGGGCCTTCTTGCCCACCTCAAAGCACTGAAAACCTTTGAGACACACTCAGGCATGGGTGCGACTGAGGCAACAGTATCAAATGAGGTAATAGATGGGGTCTGGAGACAACAGGAAGGACAGGTGAGGGGAAGGTGGGGAAATGACCATGACTGGAGAGAGGGCAGCTCAGGTTCTTAAGGCACTACGGCCATAGTCAGGTTGTTTTGCTTTGTGAGATGGGGCTTTATGCAGCCTAAGATGGTTTTGAACTCCTGCTACTCTTCTCAAATGCTGGATTAAAGGCCTGAAACACTATGTCTGGCTTGGAGGCCACCTTTGACTAGCAGAAGCAGGAAGATCTGGTGTTCAAGGCCAGCCTCAGTCACATTGGTTCAGCCTGGGCTACATGAGGATCTGACTCAAACAGAACGAAAGGAAGCATTTCGGGAGCTGTTACTCTGCCCACCGAAGTGGCTGGAGTTTGCATTCCAACAATCCTGGATCAGAAGGAGCCCCTCTTGTTGAGTTCTGGAGTTCATGTTTCTGCAACACAGCTTCCTTTTTCTGTAATTCAGTTTCCTCTTTTCTAATCTGGCCACATGAAAGCTAGGCATGGGGGTCAAGAGTTAGCTCAGGGTTAAGAGCACTTGGTGTTCTTAGAAAGAACCTGGGTTCAATTCCCAGCGCCCACATGGCAGCTCACAACAGTTTTGCAGCTCAAGTCCCAAGGGATCTGACGCCCTTTTCTGACCTCCAAGGATACCAAGCATATATATGGCGCACATACATGCATGTAGACAAAACAGCCATACACATAAAATAAATGAATCTAAAAATAAACTACAAGAAAAAAAAGCGAGCTGTGACAGACAAGCCGTTAAGCATTCAGAAGGAAGAGACAAGCGGCTTCTCCGCGTTTGAGAACCTGGTTTACATAGCGGTTGCCAAGCCAGTCAATGCTACATAGTAAGACCCTGTCTCAAAAACCGATAGTAATAATATAGCCGGGTGGTGGAGACGATTCAACAGGATCTCTCTGAATTCGAGGCCAGCCTGGTCTACAGAGTGAATTCCAGGACCCTGTCTCGAAAAACCAAAAATAAATAAATAAGCAATAAATTGGTTGTATAAAATAGTGTGTGTGACCTGTGACTGGGCTCAGCGGGTCTAGGTGAGTGCTGCCAAGCCTGATGCACTGAGTTCGAGCCCCAGGACCCACACTGTGGAAGACGAGAAACCGCTCTCTCAAGTTGTCCTCTGACCTCCACACACATTAAATGAGTGTAATAAACTTTAAAATAGTGTTACACCTGTAAGCAAGACCGCAAATAATTTGCTCTTATCCCCCCCCCCCTCCACTCAGCGCCTGACCCAGACTAAACCAGTTTTTTTTTTTTTTTTGAAAGTGCTGGAAAGGAGAAACCCATGAATACACCTCTTAGTGACCCTGCTTCAGGCCAGGTCAAGGGATAGCAAAGAGATTTACTTGATTTAAAGCCTCACACAAGAGAGATTAGGGGAGGCGGGGGCGGTGAGAGAACCATTCTGATCGCGCGTCAGGAGGATGGCCGCCTTTGCCCGCCTGCTGGAGCGTCTCGGGTGGGCCCCTAGAGCTCAGGAGGCTGAGGAGCCGGAGGTGGAGACAGAGCGCAGGATCCCCGGCGCTCCTGGGCGTCTCCTGGCTGCGCCCCGGTGCTCGCAGAGGCCACACGGGGGTGCTGCGGCCGCACCGGGACTGCGCTTCGGGGCGAGCGCGCTGCAGGGCTGGCGCCCGCGCATGGAGGACGCGCACTGCGCTTGGCTGGCTTTGCCCGGGCTGCCGTCGGGCTGGGCTTTTTTCGCCGTCCTGGATGGCCACGGCGGAGCCCGCGCCGCGCGCTTCGGTGCGCGCTACCTCCCAGGTCACGTGCTCGGGGAGCTGGGTCCCGCGCCCCGGGAGCCGGACGGAGTGCGCCAGGCTCTGCGCAGTGCCTTCCTCCGCGCAGACGCGCAGCTGCGCACACTCTGGCCCCGCGGCGACCCGGGGGGCTCGACGGCGGTGGCGCTGCTGGTGTCCCCGTATTTCCTCTACCTGGCGCACTGCGGGGACTCGCGCGCGCTGCTGAGCCGCTCGGGCTCCGTGGCCTTCTGCACCGAGGACCACCGTCCCCACCGGCCTCGGGAACGCGAGCGCATCCACGACGCCGGCGGCACCGTCCGTCGCCGGCGCGTTGAGGGCTCCCTGGCCGTGTCGCGAGCCCTAGGCGACTTTGCCTACAAGCAGGCACCGGGGAGGCCTCCTGAGCTGCAGCTCGTGTCCGCTGAGCCCGAGGTGGCCGCGCTGGTTCGCCAGGCCCAGGACGAGTTCGTGCTCCTGGCCTCCGATGGAGTGTGGGACGCGCTGTCTGGTGCGGACCTGGCCGGGCTGGTGGCGTCGCGTCTGCGTCTGGGCCTGGCCCCGGAGCAGCTCTGTGCGCAGCTGCTGGACACCTGTCTGTGCAAGGTCTTGGGGCCACTGCATGTGGGGAGGAGGGGCTTCGTTGATGACGGGTGGGGTTAGAGAGTGTGAGTGGCCTGGAGTCCCGGAGGGCAGAGCGAGAAGGATGCTTTGAACCACGAGAGAGAATAGAAGGGGCCGATAGGTAAGTGGGAGGGATTTGAGAGAAGGGGCGTGGCCTCTAGAAATGGGGCGCATGCGCGGCCTCTGGCTAGTCTTGAGACCTGAAATAGGGAGAGCCCTAAAATAGGAAGACCTTAAAAGGTCTTGGCTGTCTATTTTATTTAAATTGTATATCATTTTTAATGTACTTTGTGTGCGTATTTGTACCGTATCACGTGTATGTATGTAAGAGAACATCTTACGGCAATCAGTTCTCTCCTTCCATCATGAGTCCCAGGGACTGGTCAGCTAGTCAAGCTTGGTGGCAAGCAAGCGTCTCTGCCTACTGAGGCATCTTGTCGGCCTCTGGCTGTTTTCGTTAATAGAGCATGGTGGCTAGGACCGGGAAAGGGCATGGTCCAGAAGATGGGTCTTTTAGACTTGAGAGGGATTGACTAGGGGAGGGGGACCCCGACACCAGGATTGTTGGCAAGCCCTTCTCTCAAAGGCGTGGAACCCTGGCATGGAGCCTTTGACTCTCCCACCAGGCTCTTTTTCCCTTCATCCAGGGAAGTCTGGATAACATGACCTGCATGGTAGTCTGCTTTCCAGGGGCCCCCAGGCCTTGTGAGGAGGCGATCAGCAGGGAGATAGCTTTGGATGCAGCCCTGAGCCACAGAGTGGCTGGTGAGCAGGTCAAATGGCCAGGGGGAGGGGCGGTTGGCAAGTAGGGCTCTGCTCTCACCTTCTCCTCAGAGCTGTACGTCTCTGCTCAGGAAGCGCCATGCCTAAACACGGTTTTCAGGACCCTGGCCTCAGAGGACATCCCAGGCTTGCCTCCTGGAGGCGGGCTCCACAGCAAGTGAGCTGGGGCGAGGTGGCATGGGGCAGGGTGACGGGACCGGTCTCCTCCTGAGGGTTTCCCTTTGCTCTGTAGGGCTACTGTCATTGCCGAAGCGTACTCTAAACTGCGTCAGATCCCAGAGGAATGTCAAGAGGTAAGGCAGTCAACTTTAGTGTCTACCCCTAAGGTACCCTGCACCCCTGCCTGCCTGCCCGCCCCCCCTTTGTTTCTCTGTGTGTATGTGTGTGTCTGAGTGTATATGTTACAGTGTAAATATGTGGGCGTGTGGCATGTTTCTTTTAGAGAGGTCAGAGCGGTAGTCAGTTCTCTTCTTCCACCATGTGGTGCCAGATCATCAAGTGTGGAGGCAAGAAGTGTGTTTACCAGAGTCTCTCAATCCTCTCAATTAATTAATTTTAATTAAATTTTAAATTTAAGGCAGGCATAGTGCACAGACCTTTAATCCCAGCACTTGGGAGGCAGGCAGATCTCTGAGTTGGAGGCCAGCCTGGCCTATAGCATGAGTTCCAGGCCAACCAGGCTGGCTACACAGTGAGACCCTGTTATTATGTTTGTTTGTTTGTTTCAAAAACAAACATAATCAATCAATCAACGAAGGGTATATATGGGTTAGTGGTAGAACAGTTCCCTAGTATGTCAAGGCCCTAGGCTCAATCCCCAGGACTTAAAAAACAGCCAATAAGGCTGACAAGATTGCTCAGTGGTTAAGAGCGCTTATTGCTATTCCAGGGGACCCATGGACCACAGAGTGAGGAACTTAGGCAAGGCCGTTGAAGGCCACCCTGTTCTACATGTGACTCTGTTAGAAGGAAACAAAGAAAAAGAGAAAGAAAGAAGGGAAGGGTGTTGGAGAGATGGCTCAGTGGTTGGTATCTGTTGCTCTTGTAGAGGACTCAGGACTCGTGTTCAGTTCCCAGAATTCACATGGCTGTTACCCTAGACCCAGGAGATCTGCCACCCTCATGTGGCTCTACACACATGCATTGTACATATACATGCATGCAAGCAAAATTCACTTAAAGTTTTTAATCTTTGAAAAAGCTTTGTAGGGCTGGAGAGACGGCTCAGAGGTTAAGAGCACTGGCTGCTCTTCCAGAGGTCATGAGTTCAATTCCCAGCGACCACATGGTGGCTCATAACCATCTATAGTGAGATCTGGTGCCCTCTGCTGGTGTGCAGGTCTACCTGCAGACAACACTATACATAATACCTTTTTTTAAAAAAGCTTTTCAAAAAAGAAAAATCAAAACTAAAATAATAAAAACAGAACAGAGGGAGGCTTCTAGGTGGTTGAGTGGGGTGCTGACTGGCGGCTTCCCCCTTTCCCACGTTCTGTGTCACAGAAGAGGTGAGGTGGAAGCCATTCAAACTTGACTTGAACTCAGAGGCCGACAGCGGCCGTCCTCTGGGGACCATCTGCACAGCTCAGGGAACATCTGTGCTTTCCTACCACGAGACTCAAAGGAGGGAAGGCCAGCCATCGAGGGACCTGGGATCTCCATTTCCCCTTCTCCTACTTCCCCCTCACAAGAGTCTCATGAGGGGGGAATTCCACCGTCTCCCAACAGCAACAACAAAAAACCCCACCAAACCTGCTTCTTTTTCTCCCCCTCAATATTTAAAGCCAAAGAGATCTTAAGTGGTCAGCATGTAACAGCCTTTATATATATTTTTAACCTTCCCTACAAGGAGGTGGTGAGAGATGTGACTATGGAATTTTATTTAATAAAGTAATTCCAAATGCATTCCCTTTCATCATTATTATTTATTTACTATTACTGTTTAGTATGTGTGTGTGTGTGTGTGTGAAGCACATGCCATGGCTTGCATGTGCAGGTTAGAGGACTACTTTCAGGAGTTGGATCTAAGGATTGAACCCAGGTCCTCAGGATTGTCAGCAAACTCATTCACCTGTTGGGCCCTCTCACTGGGCCCTTTCTTTTCTTTCTTTTATTCCCCTGAGCTTCCCTTTCGTTTGTTCTGTGTGTGAATGTTTTGCTTGCTTTATTGACACGTATTACGTGTGTGCCTGATGCCTTCAGAGGTCAGAAGAAGGCACCAGCTCCCTTCATTCTGGATTCATTGAGAGTTGTGAATTTGTTCATGGACGCTAGAAACCAACCCAAATTCCTCTGCAAGAGCAATAAGTTCTCTCAAGGGCTGACCCTTCTCCCCAGCACCCTTTGAGTTTTGCTTTGATCATGTAGTCCAGGAGGGCCTTGGACTGGAAGCCTTCCTGCCTCAGCCTCGCATGTGCTGAGACCACAGGCGGGTGGTACTTTCTTATAAAAAATGGTTTGTTGCCAAGTATGATGGCTCCAGCTCGTGATTCCAACACTTCCAGGCTTGAGGCAAAGAGGATCTGGAACTGAAGACCCTGGCCACATAATGGAATTTGGACAGCCTAAAACGAAAAAAAAAATTGGGGCTGGAGAGGCTCACTGGTTGAGAGTGCTTGCTGCACAATCCTAAGGAGCTGAGTTCAGATCCATGCACGCAAACTTCCTGCAAATGCCTGGAACTCCAGCTCCCAGGGAAGTGCAGGCACATGCTAGCATCCATCCCATACATACACTCCTTAAATAAGTTAATTAGAAATGATTTGTGCTGGGCATGGTGGTGCATCCCTGCCTTTGATGCCAGGCTCGGGAGGCAGAGGCAGGTGGACCTCTATGATTTCAAGGCCAACCTGGTCACAGGAGCGAGTCTGGGGACAGGCAGTATCATATAGATAGACCCTGTCTCAGAAACAAAAGAAAGCAAAAACACGATTTGCATATTCTCTGGTCAGCAAATGTGCAGCGAGCAACTGCTGTGTCATCGGGCCCTCTGTGAGCCGGCTCAGTCCATTGAGATCCTGGAGGCCCTGTTTGGGGAGATAGCAAAAAAGGGGACTAATAAACAGTGTCGCAAGGACACAAAAAGTAAATAAGGGGAAGAAAATGACCAAGGACTTTCACTCGACATTAATTTTTCCCACCAAATCTTGGGCTGAGAAGATGGCTCAGGTGCCCTCAAGACCGACAACTCGGAACCCACATGGTGGAAGTCAGAGAACAATGTGCAAGAATTGATTTTCTCCTTCTGCCATATTGGTCCCAGGAACTGAACTCCTATCCTTAGGCACTGTGTCTTTACCCACGGAGGCATCTGTGTGCTTCTGCTTTCGTATTTCAGGTTGGCCTCAAACTTGTAATCCTCCTGCGTCAGCCTCCTAGTTTGTGGCAGGACAGCGCAGAATTAACAGTTTGTCCTGAAGGATGAGGTTCTTACAGGTGAAGATTCTCACAGGCCAACAGAGAGCCAGCATCCAGAAAACCGGCGGGCCAAAGGCCGGGTGGGGTGATTCAACGTTGAGTTTTGGGAGACCCAAACAAGATAATAGGCTAAACCTCTGCCTCCATGCCTCAGTTTCTCGATCTGTAAAGCAGGAACTGACGCTTCCCTAGAGCACACGCCTTTCATGCGACCAGGTGGAGCTCTCCGGGGGGCGTGTTCGCACGATGACGTAACTCTGGGCGGGGCCTGTGGGTCCCACTGCGGAAGCCTTAGAGATGTTTGGGGGAGTGTGGCGGGGGGAGGCTCCAGGGAGGTGTATTTGGGCCTCTGAGCCTACCGGATTGCTAGGACGATCCTGTCATCCTCCGTGGGCAAAACTAAGTCGTAGTTGGGCACGCTTGGGGAGCAGATCCAGGGTCCCATCACCAACCCTTACACTCCCGGTCCATCCCCACCTCCGCCTCCGCTCCCACCCCAGCCGCGACCGGGCGGCGGTGAGTCAGCGGTCCGCCGCGCCCCCTGGCTCACTTCCTCCACACCTTCCCCGGGAGGGTGGGGGGCGGCGAGGGGCGGGGCCCGGCCTAAGAAGCAAGATCTGGGGAACAGGGCGCGTGCGGAAAGTGTTACTTAAAGGTGGAAGTTAATGCGCTCCCTTGCTTAACCAGAGGGCCTCCCGCCCTCCCAAAACTGAGCAGAAGTCCACGGAGCGAGTTGGACTTGAGAACCGGCCCCCCCCCCAGATCTCTGCTTAAGAATTCATTCGTGGAGACAGCTAGGGATCAAAGAAAGGCCCCTTCTCTTCCGGCGAGCTTCACCCTTCAAGTGGGGAGTGCGGCCTAGGGTGCACCCCGACGCCACCAGGCTGAGGAAGGAGTGCAATTGCGGAAGCCGAAGGTTCCGCGTTCCCTTTTAAAGGCTCTCCATCCCCCGCCTGGAGGCGTCTGCGGCCCCTTTAAGGCGCACGGCATTGTGGGTGCGGGGAGTGGAATTTTGGAACGAAATGTAGCAAAGAGAGTGTAGTAGTAAGAGTAACCGGGTCGGTGCCGCCGGCCGAGGGAGTGCGCCGGCCAGGTCGGGACGCTGCACCCCGCTTTCCGTCGCGGGAGGTCCCAGGCCGTCAGAGCACCGGAGGGCGGAGGCGCCCGAGGACCCGCCCCGGCCCGGTCCACGTTCTCCCCAGGAAGCTGGACTCTATGGGGCGGGACCCCGGCAGAGACTGAGCAGAACCTGGAGCCAGCCCCGCACCCCTGCACCTCCAGCCCGGGGCGCCCCGGCAGCCCTGCCCGTGGGCGCGCCGCCCGCCCTCAGCGCAGCCATGAGGTGAGCTCCGGACCCCCCGGCGGGTCCCTCCGGGCGCCGTCCCCGCGTCCCGCCTTTGTCCCCCTCCCCCAGCTCGTTCGGGGCTGAATTTAGGCGACACGGCGCTTCGGGCGCCCGGCTCCAAGCCCAGGTGTCCCGGAGCGGTCTCGGAATATCGACCCCCGGGCTCTCCGCACCACCCCCGAAAGGCTTGGGGCGGTGCCGGCCGAGGGTCTCTCCGTGGCTCTCGGCTTCAGGGGCGCTCTCGGGACACAACGAGAAGACTTTCGGAGGAGCACCTCCGAGTTGGCAGATAGGTAGAGCCTCGCAGGAATGATCGAGTTTAAGCGGGGCGCAGAGTGACCGCCCCCAAACTCAAAACCAGGTCTTGGGCGGCGGCGGGGGGAGGGCCGGCTTGAGAACCCGAGCCCTGGGACGTGGTCTTCGGACCCCGCGAATGGGCGCTGGAGGAGTGTCCCACAGTAGGACCGCGTCCTTAACTTCAGGGGTTACTTCCCGATGCCCTTACATGTGGGGGACACAGTTTCTTCTGTTGAAGGGGTCTTGCGATTCGGACCCACGGGGCCTGGAGGGTCTGGATGGGACCCCACTAACCCTAGGTACCGAGGCTGGGTCCGAGGGCTCGGGAGTACTCCAGGCCCAGGGCGGCTCCCGGCCGGAGGGCGTTCCTAGCTCCCCCTCCACCTGGTGGCCGGGGAGGGAGGGGCACGGCAGCTGGGGGAGGGGGCCTTTGTCTTCCCGACTCACCTGTCGAGACAGCTGGTGTGGGGGGCGGGCCCCCGAGAGAGCGCTGTGGGCCAGCTGCTTTCCCCGTACCACATCCCCTCCCCCCCCCCAGGCTCAATGTCCCCGGGTGTCAGCCCCCCCTTCCCCAAGCCGTGGGATTGGAGGAGGGGTCGCCGGAAAGCGTCAAGGTCATAGCTTTCTCCCACCAGACTCAGGCTTACCAGCTTCTTTCAGCTCTCTCCCCAGGAATTTAATCCTGGGGGCGAGGGAGACCCAGGAATTTTCTCTTTTTTTAAATTTAATGTCTTCGCCCTAAACTCCTGGGCTCACCTGAGGGCGGGGCCTGTGCCGGCAGAGGCCTCCCCTCCCCTCAGCCCCCTCAGGGTCTCCCTGGGGCTACATCTTGACAATACTATCTCCCTTCCTCCACTTTGGCTGGGACTTCCTGCCCCAAAGGCCCTGGCTAGGAGTCTCCTGGGGACAGTTTGGGCTAACCCCCATGTGCACATCCTTCGATCTTGCGCCCTGACATCAGGGTGACATTCCTCTCTAAGACCCTGAGCCAGTACCCCTCCCTCTCATGTCTGTCCCTTGGCATGTGGGAGTGTTGGGATCTGGAGCTAGAAGGGGACGTCGGAGACACTCTGGAGACTTCCTGCTCGGCCTCCCCTCCCCTATGGGAACTCTGTCCCCCCGAAAGGGGGTCATTTCCTCCACGGCCTCCCCAGTCTCCTCTCCTGCTGCCCCCAGCCCCTCCCCTCCCCCACCCGTTTCCGGTCCCAGACCCGGTGGAGGGCGGATGGCGGATGTCCGAGTTAGTGCCGCCTCACTCGCTGAGACCGTAAAAGGGCAGGAGCAACGTCTAGGCCGGCCCCTTGCACCCCCACCCCCAGCCCCGGTCCGCCGGCAGCCCGCCCCCCTCTGGCTGTGTCCTGGGCCAAACCTCCCTCCCCTGAGGGTAGGCACAAGTTGTACAGGTCCCCCAACCCTCTTAGGGGAGGGTCTCCCTCGTCCTAGGTCACTTGCTGGGTTGTGTCACTTCTCCAAGGACAGCTAGGATTAAAAGACAGACCTGTGTCTTCATCCCCAGCTGGGGACACTGAGCCCCCCACTGGCAGCCTGGCTCCAGAGAAGGGGGCAGACTGGTTTGACTGGAGGCAGTGGGAAGGGAGGTGGTTGAGATGGAAAATTACAAGATATGGTTCTTTTTCTCCTGGTTTGACAAATATTTGTCGAGTGTCTGCTGCATCCGGGAGCTGGGAAGGCAGAGAAGGGGTCAGAGGTCTTGGGGCTTTTGGGCAGACAGAATTCTGAAAGCGTGTGGGTCATTCCTTTCCTCTTGCAGTAACACAAGCAGCGATTGTTAATTTGTTTTATTTTTAAATGATGCGGCTGGCATCTTTGTGGCAGGCGCTGTTAGGTGGGTCTGATTCCGTTTCAGTCTCCACCGCAGTGGTGGTTAGTACAGGCTTGTGCCCTGGTCTTAGCCCCATTTTACAGGTAGTAAAACTGAGACACAGAGATACTTAGGAAATGGCCTGTTAAAGTTTAACGGTTTGTGGTGACTCATGCCTGTAACGTAGTACTCAGGAGGTGGAGGAGGCAGAAGGATCAGGAGCCTGAGGCCAGCTTGAGCTGTCGAGTCCCTGTCTCAAAAATAACACATCCAATCAGTTTGGAGGTGGTAAAGTTTGAATTTGTACCCAGGACTGTCTAAATCTAGTGGTATTATCGAAAAAGGAAAATAGGACCATCTGTGGGGTTTTGTTTTTTGTTTTTTGTTTTGGACAGATAACATACTTTTACCATTAAAAACCATCCCCTTGCCTCATAACAAGTTTGAGGCCAGCCTAGGCTACAGAGTGAGTTCTAGGTCAGCCTGTCTACTGTGTAGACAGGATGCTGTGTGTGTGTTTCACAAGTTTCATGGTGCAAGGAGATGGTGGGGTAAGGTTGGGGTGGTGAGCAGAAAGGGGAGAACGAGGAAGGTGTCTACACCTGGGCACCTCTGTCTCCAGGGCCCCACCCTCCTTGGTGGAACCTGTGGCCTGCAGGGTTATCTCCTTTTATCCTCACAACAGACTTGGTGAGTTGGGAACTCGGAGTTCCAGGCTGGGAACCGAGGCTCCGGAAGTGAAGCGGCACAAAAGGAAGGGGGGTTATCTCTCTCTCTTTTTTTTTTTCTTCTTTAAGAAAAAGCTTTACATTTATTTATTTTGGTGAGGGTGGGCATGTGTGAAGGATGTGGAAGTCAGAAGACAGTGATGGGCGACAGGTCTCTCCTGGGGATTGAACTCAGCCATCTTGCTAGCTTTCTACCTCCCCTTGGATTCCTGATCCTCCTGCCTCCAAGAGCTGGGGTCACAGGTGTGTACCTCCTGTTGGGATTTTCCATTCCAGCTCCTTTTGGGGACATTTGACACAGGGCCATGTGGCCTAGCCTGGCCTTAAGCCTATAATGGCCTTTCTGCCTCCGCCCTCCAAGTACAGAGGCCACAGAACCATTAACCTTTATTTACTCTGCTGAAACATCGGGTCCCAAAGGATCCCTTTGCCCCCCACCCCGCCCCATGCATCTCAAGAACCTAGGATGGTACCCAACACTCAGGAATACTCAGCAGCTGTGAACAGCGGACTCAACAGCAGCCGTGACATCTGAAGGGCATTGGACGCCGTTCCAAGCATTGGGCTCCGATTTCCAGATGTACCACTCAGCAAACTGATGAGCTAAACTGATGCCTTAGCCCTTTGACAGATGACGAAATGCAGGCGCAGAGAGGTGAAGATACTGGACAAACATCACACAGCACACAGTGAGCAAGCAAGCTAGCAGGGAGGCTACCATTTGAACTCATGGGCTCCCCAACCCCTAACTTCACTGAAAGGTGAGAAAACAGTCCAGTTGGTATTTTTAAAAGGACAAGGTATGGAGAAAGAAGTGTAGAGCAGAGGGGTGCTGCTTAAAAGAAAAAGAGGTGGGACATCTAAATATACCTCAGCTTCTCAGGTGACAAGGGCCTGAGGGGAAAACAGTTCCAAGGCTTCAGGCTTTTGACCCTGATCCACTATTTCTTAACCTCTTCTTTGTTTAAGGATAAAACAAAACAAAAACATTTATTTTGATCTTTGGGTGTGTGGAGGTCAGAGGACAACTTGCAGGAGGCCCCTTCACCTGCCAGCCCCGGTGTGGCCTTTAGTTGCTTTGAGACAGGGTCTCCCTGTGTTACAGGCTGGCCTCGAACTTGTGATCTCCTCTTGCCACAGCCTCTTGAGTGCTGGGATAATGGCTCAGGCCCCATTCGGTGGAGACCAGTTCTGGTGGGGGATTTTTTTGTTGTTGTTGTTTTGTGTTTTTGTTGTTTTTTTTTTATCATGGCCTTGAGTTAGAAGGGTGCCTGCCTCAGAACAAAAGATTGTCAGGCAGAAGGGACTGCCACCGTGAGGTGTGCTGGGGAGGTAGTTAGGGAGGGGCTTCTGGGAAGGGAGGATGTGCAGGATGCTGGAGCCCAGTGAATGAGGAGAAGGGGGGAACCCCACAGGCCTTGGATCTGCATCTGACAGGGCTTGGTGGGGGCCAGGGACATAGGACAGACTCAGGATGGACTCTGAGATTGGTTAGGTCATTTTTAAGGTCCAGTTGAGAGCAGGACCCAGCCCAGGGTCACCCTGCAGCACCTCGGGACCAGAGCCTTGGCAGGGCAGGACCACCTGGGAGGCCAAAGTGCACCTGGGTGGGGCAGTGAAGCCCTGGGCATCTGGCCAGAGTCTGCCCTGGGTGTGGATGGCAGGTGTGGGTGAGCCTTTAGCTCCGCCATGCCAAGGGTGCCTGAGCCAGAAAGAGCCCCTGAAGCTATGCTTGTCTCAGGTGACACCTGATGTTTGGGTAGGTGCACAGGTGCCACAGAGTGGGGGACCTAGAGGCTCCTCATCATCCTCAGAGCCTCCCCGATGCTAGGCTGTGGGTGGAACACTCAGCTTCTCAGGGCGCTCTCGGCTGCGCCAGGTGGAACCACATCTGTCCTGAAGGGATGCAGTGGGACGGAGGGACTGACTTGGGAGGGCTGAAGGTATGGGCCGAGCTGAAGAGCTGGTGATGAAGCAACTGACATGTAAACTGGGGTGCTGGCTCCGTGTGAAGCGCAGGGGCCTGCCAAGGGGCTTTCCCCGCGGAACTCTCGCCATCTGACGCCAGCCCCCAGCCCCCAGCCCCACCATTGTGGGGTGCAGTTTTTCTCCCCTTGAAAACCACAAACTTCTTCTTTTCAGGAAAGAGCCCGGTGGGTGTGGGGTGAGCTTCCCCCCCCCCACCACTTCCCTTGTCTGGTGGGGGTGGGTAGGCCCTGAGCTTCCCCCAACTTCCCCTGTCTGTGTGTGACCTTGGCCGAGTTACTTCCCGTCTGGAAGCCTTAGTAACTGCCTTGGAGAGGAACTTCCAGGACAGGTGTGTGGTGTCTTGTGTGCTGGAGATGTTTGGGTGCCCTGGGGCTGACAGTGACCAAGCACTCAGTACCCCAGTGCTGAGGGACAGTGTACGCTAGGCACTGTGCCCAGTATGTTAAGTAACCAGACTCATTCTTGCTCACGGCCTTTGGGAGGTGGGGGCCGTTATGTCCTCCCTAAGTGAGGCGAGGGAGATGAGCTCTCTGGATCATGTGAAAGAAGGGTTCCCTGGGGATTTGAACCCAGCTCTGTGCTATCAGACTCTGTATTTCCCTGCATCAGCTGGTGGCCTCCTCAGCTGTGCCTGGCCCACAGACTGGGACGGCTGCTCCCCAGACTAAATTCTGTCCCCCACAGGTCCAGGAAGGTGGTGGCAGGCCAGACCGTCTGGGCCACTGCTGCGTCTTCATCCCTAGCCACAGGGTGTGACCGTGCAGCCAGGAATGTGGACAAAATGGCTCTTTAGGCCCAGGGGAGCCAGGTGACCAGTGAAGGCAGCCTCAGGGGAGGCAGCACTGCAGTCCTAGGAGCTGCCCTCACGCTTCCTGTCCTTTGGCCACGGCCTCCTCCTCTGACCTGGGCTGGGAGGAGAGGTGGTAGAAAGAGGAAGCTGAGCCCAGGCAGCGGCTCTTCTCACCTCACTGTCTGCTAGTCCCAGATGGCCACCCTTCCTAGTTGACCTATAGTCACTTTGGATTAAGGCTCTAGAGGCTGAGTCCAGGACCCCGAGCAAGTTGCCTGGTGCCCAACTCAAACCTTAGGGGCCCAGGGTTATCTTTTTTCTGCCGCTTCCTGTGTGTGGCCTGTCTATCTCTTCCCTACAGTGTACTTATCTGTCAGTCTGTCTTTTTTTATAGTACTGCGGATTTAACCAAGGGCCTTAAGCAAACTGGGCGAGCACTCTGCCCACTGAGCCACACCCCAGCCCCTCACTGGGGGATTCTAGGCAGGGGCTCTGCCCACTGAGCCACACCCCAGCCCCTCACTGGGGGATTCTAGGCAGGGGCTCTACCACTGAGTCATGGCCCCAGCCCCTCACTGGGGGATTCTAGGCAGGGGCTCTACCACTGAGCCACACCCCAGCCCCTGGCCGGGGGAGTATACATGCATGTACAGGTTAACAGTCAGTTTTCTGCTTCTACTATCTGGGTATGGGAAATTGACCTCAGGGCATCGGCTTGGCATCTAGTACCCTTCTTTTGTCAGCTGAGCCACCTCTCTGGGCCACGCTTGTGTTCTTGTGACTCTTCTTTTCTCACTTTTCTGCCATCTACTATTTTCTGGTTGTGTGTCACACTCCATCTGGGTCTCTGAGAGGATGTCCGATTCCTCCGCCCTCATCTCATGCTATGCGCTTCCTCCCATTCCTGTCATGGCCCGGGGAGACCGACATGGAGAATGTGACTGGCCCCTCTACTCTTCCTCCTGCAGCGAGACGGTCATCTGTTCCAGCCGGGCCACTGTGATGCTTTATGATGACAGCAACAAGCGATGGCTCCCTGCTGGCACTGGTCCCCAGGCCTTCAGCCGTGTCCAGATCTACCACAACCCCACTGCCAACTCCTTCCGAGTTGTTGGCCGCAAGATGCAGCCGGACCAGCAGGTGCAAGCTCCATCTGTCTCTCTGTCCCTCTGTCTGCCCGCCGTCGAGCCCCCATCAGCGTTCACCCACCTGTTCCGTCTCGTAGGTGGTTATCAACTGTGCCATCGTCCGGGGTGTCAAGTACAATCAGGCCACTCCCATCTTCCATCAGTGGCGTGACGCCCGCCAAGTCTGGGGCCTCAACTTCGGCAGCAAGGAGGAGGCAGCGCAGTTCGCAGCCGGCATGGCCAGCGCCCTAGAGGCCTTGGAAGGTTAGATGGATGGGTGGGACAGTGTTGGAGCCCACGCTGGTAATCTCTGCATTTGGGAGGCTGCGGCAGGAGGATTGTAACAAGTCCCAGGCCAGCTTGGATGATATAGCAAGACCTTGTCACAAATAAATAAATGAGTAAATAAGATCGCGGCTGGGAATGTAGGTCTGTGGTAGAGAGCCCACTTAGCATGTGGGGAGCTCAGCGTTTGGTCCCAGGCACTGCATGAGCCAGGGCTGTGGCACAAGCCTGTCACCCCAGCGCTTGGCAGGTGGAGACAGGAGGATGAGATTAAGGCTCTCCTCACGCACTCAGCAAGTTTGAGACCAGCCTGAGCCACACAAGTCTAGGTAAGCTTGTGGGAGGACTGAAGAGATGGTTCAGTGCTTACTGCTCTTTACTGCTCTTCCAGAGGACCTGGGTTTGATTCCTGGTACCCACATGGTGGGTGGCTCACAATTCCAAGGGACCTAACACTTTCTGGCCTTAGTGGGCAGTGGGCATATATGTGTAGGCATAGCACCCATACACATAAAATTAAAAAAAAAAAAGGACCCCGGCATTAAACATAACTAGGGGTGCACTAAGCAGAGGACCCCTCAGCAGTGCTGGGCGCCCTTTTAGGCCTGAGTCTACCTATCTGAAATCAGCTAACCCATGGACAGCACAGAATACTTTGATGAGGGTTGTCCTCCCTGGTGTGTGCCCGGGTGTGAAGCACAGCGTGTCTGAGATGACCACTCGTTCCCTGTGAGCGCCGGCTGCAGCAGGCCGTCTGTCTGCCCAGCCTCCACTGTGCTCCCTGTGTTGGTCATGGTGGAACATCCTTGGAAAATAAGCCTTTGAGAAGGTGAGACAAGGGAAGCAGCAGATTCGGTGTAAGACAAAGTCCACAGGTGGCATGCCAGGTCAGCAGCTCAGTGGGACAGGTTTGCCCCGCATGTGCCAGGCCCTGGGGGCCACCCAAGTTCAAAATAAAGTCTCTACTTTTTGTTTCTTTTGGTTTTTCAAGGCAGGGTTTCTCTGTGTAGTCCTGGTTGTCCTGACTAGATTTGCAGACCAGGCTGGCTTTGAACTCACAGAGCTCCTGCTGCCTCTGCCTCCCGAGTGCTGGGATTAAAGGCGTGTGCCACCACTTCCAACTTCATGGTATTTTTTACTGTTTCACAAACATTCAGCTCATGTGGGGATCTGGGTCAAATAGAGACTCTAGTGCCGGGAACAAGATTCCTTTTTTTGTTTTGTTTTGCTTTTTTAAAGCTATCTAATGCTGCCAAGACGCTGTCATTTTTTTAGAGGTGCTGGTGACTGAGTCATGTGCTTTGGACAGGCTAGGCAAGTTTTCTACCACTGAGCCATGCCCCCAACCCCTCACTGGGGAATTCTAGGCAGACAGCACTTTCAAGGTTGTATCCTTGGTGGCTGCTCTGCTTTCTGTAGAGTGAAAAGTGCTTAGTAGCTGAGGTAATGGCTTCATCAGGCCTTGCCAGTCCTAACAGAAGAGCTTGCCCGTTCTGTGTAAATGGAGAATGCAGTCGGTAGTGTAGGCCCTATGCTTGGTCCCTCAGGACTAGAAAAGAGATTGTTCCTGCAGATTCCAACCCGCGTGGTTTAATGACCAGTGGCAGCTTTGTGTCCCACATCGCAGCAGCTCGGGCCCAGGGAGGCTGCTCTTTTCAAGGGACATCGGGGCCTCTGGTCCACTGGGAAGGCATCTGGATGAGGAGAGGGGAGACCAGGAAGGGCAGAGTGCTGTTTCACGATGGTTTGATGGTTTGCCTTTCACCTTCCAGGAGGTGGGCCTCCCCCAGCGCCAGCACCCCCGGCTTGGTCTGCCCAGAATGGACCCTCCCCGGAGGAGCTGGAGCAACAGAAAAGGTGGGACTCTAACTCCCTGTAGGCACCCCTAGCTCCTGGAGTTCAGAACTCTGCTAGCTGTCACTTTCTGGAAAGAGCCAAGAGTCTAAGAAGCAAACAGCATTCAGACACCATTTGCCAAGCTCCTGGAGCACAAGGAACTTACTGCAAACCTAGGTGTGGTGTACACCTGATCTCAGTACATGGCAGGCTGAGGCAGGAGAATTGCCAAGAGTTTGAGGCCAGCCTGGCCTACATAGGGAATTCCAGACTGGCCTTGGAAATGGAACCCTGTTGTAAAATTCAAGCCTTTGCTGGGCATGGTAGTGTACAGCTTTTCCAAGCATTTAGATAGCAGAGGCAGGTGGTTCTGCAAGTTAGAACCCAGCCTGGTCTATGAAGTTAAGTTCCAGGCTACACAGTGAGACACTGTGTCTCACTAGGGGTGAGGGAGGAGAGAAAGCAAGAAGATCAACCCCCACCACCAAACACGTGTGATGAGAGAATGAACGTTCAGGTGCCCTGTACTCTACACCTAGGTACCCGGACTTGCTGAGGCCCTTGGCTACTTTGTAATCAGCTGTTTGTGACAGTTGAAAGGAATGCTTGAATCCCGGCCCCATCCTGCCTCCTGCTTCTTGTTCTCCTCCTACCTTCCCTGGGTCCTGGAAGGGCAGACATGGGAGGTAGGGCAAGCCCTGGCCTCCCTGGTGACCTCTGAGAGAGGAACCAGAGGCTTCTGGCCCCGAGGCCAGCTTGGTTGAGGACTGAGGCAGCTTCCTTTCCCCTGCACAGGCAGCCTGAGCACCTGGAGCGCCGGGTCTCCAACGCAGGTGATGGCTCTGATGGCTCGCTGGGTCACTGGGTCAGGGGGAGCTCCCTGGAGGACTAGGTTGGGCAGGCCCCGCAGAGAATGAGGCTTCTCTCTCAGCAGGACCATTTTCTGTTTATTGCAGGAGGCCCACCTGCTCCCCCAGCTGGGGGCCCGCCTCCCCCTCCAGGCCCTCCCCCTCCTCCAGGCCCACCCCCACCCCCAGGTCTACCTCCCTCAGGGGTGTCACATGGCACAGGGGCTGCCCCACCACCAGCACCGCCACTCCCTACAGCACAGGCCCCCAGTGGCGGGGGTTCCGCGGCCCCAGGCCTGGCTGCTGCTATTGCTGGAGCCAAACTCAGGAAAGTGAGCAAGGTGAGCGGCTGGGAGTGGCTGGGCCCTGAGGGGACAATGGAGGTGGTCAGAGCTCCCCAAAGGTGTCACAAGAGGGCTGGTGGGTCACCTGGCCTACCCTTGAAGCCCTCTCCCCCTTTTCATTCCTTCAGCAGGAGGAGGCCTCTGGGGGCCCAGTGGCCCCCAAAGCTGAGAGTAGTCGAAGCACTGGTGGGGGGCTGATGGAAGAGATGAACGCCATGCTGGCCCGGAGGTAAGCCTGAGTGCACTCAGGTCAGCCACAGGCTACAGCTTCCGCTTAGGCTGTCGGCGTGCTGGCCGGGCCCCTCCTCTCCCTGTCCTCTCTCTTCCTTCCCTCTCCTGTCTAGCCCAGGCTGAACCTCAGGTCCTCCTGCCTCAGCCTCCCCGGTTCTGGGATGACCTGCACCGGTGGCCTTGCGTCCTTGGTGGCGGTCCTGCCTGATGATAGCGGAAAGCTTAGACTCTTAGCAACTCAGCTTGCAACTCAGCTTGCTGACCCAGATGCCTCCTTGCCCTTACAGTTCCTATCATTTCCAGATGTGGGATATGTAGGGTACTCCAACAAATTCTAGAAGAACACTCTAAGCCGGGTGGATATATACATACATATGTGTTTAAGTTACTTATTCTTATTTATTTATATGAGTGTGCCCATGGCACCTGGGAGGAGCTATTTCTCTCCTGCCGTGTGGGTTCTGGGAATCGAACTCAGGTTTGGCAGCAAGTATCCTTCCTTACTGAACCGTTTCACTGGCCCTAACCTGGATTTTTGTTATTGTTGCTGTTCTCTGTCCTAGCTGGGCTGGAACTTAGATTTTCCTGCCTCTCAAATACTGGGATTACAGACTTGTGCCATGCTGTTCCCATCTGTTTGTTTTTTAAGACAGAGTCCCACTGTATAGCCCTGGTGGGCTTTGAACTCACAGAGACCTGCCTGCCTCTTTATAAAGTTAATGTATTTATTGATTGTGTATGTGGAGGTTAGAGGGCAAGCTGCAGGATTCAGTCTCTCCTTCTGCCTTTACATGGGTCCTTGGGATCAAATCAGGTGATCCGGCTTGGCGGCAAGATGAGCCATCTTGCGGACCCCTTTAACTTTTCAAATTGTCCTGGGATTTAGCAGTAGGAATGGGTGCTGTTGAGTGGCCTAGCGTGAATTATAGCTTGTCCTTGCTTGCCCCTCTGCAGAAGGAAAGCCACACAGGTTGGGGAGAAGCCCCCCAAAGATGAGTCGGCCAGTGTAAGTCGGGGGCTCTTCCTGCTTTATATTCTTTACTATGCACCCTAGGGCAGGGAGGAGGTGTGACAGGGTTGAACTGGCTTTGGACTTACAAGAGGAGCTTTGGCATGGAAAGGGTGGTTTGTGACACTGAGTTTACCACCAGCAGGAGGAGCCAGAGGTCCGAGTCCCCGCCCAGAGTGGTGAGTGACAGCCCTGTCTAGCCATGGAAACTACAAATCCTGGGATGTACTATTCTTGCTTTGGAAGCACCTGAATGGGAAATCTGAAAATACTTGGGATTGTAGTTTCTGCACTTCTTTGAGCTGGTGGGTTGGGTGGTAGCATGGACTGCAGGGCCAGTGCTTGTCTCTGATCTCATTCGTTGTGCCCCGCCGCCCCTCCCACAGAACCTGTGCGGAGACCCTGGGAGAAGAACAGCACAACCCTGCCAAGGTAGGCCATCAATATTAGGAGGAACATAATGTGACCCCGATCTAGGAAGGGGCGGCAACCCACCCCATGCTCTGCCGCCGCCGGCCTAATTCCTGTCTCATACCAACTCTTCCAGGATGAAGTCATCCTCATCTGTGACTGCCTCCGAGGCCCACCCCTCTCCGCCCAGCTGCACTGATGATTCTGACTTGGAGAGGGTGAAGCAGGTAGCTTGGGGAAGTAGCTAAAAGGATGCTCGGAGACACAGATCTGGGTCCAGAATGGTTCTAGGAAAGGCTTGGAAGCTTCAGTCTTCTAGTCTGAGAAAGGGAGATGGTGCGTAGGGTCCAGGGGGACAGACATCATGCCATTTTTCACTGCCTATAGCAGGCCTTACCGATCTATCCTGCTGAGTACCCAGAATCCTCAATTCAGTGCTCCAGCTGTCCATCTCTATTCAGAGTTGGCAGGAGACTATGTACCTTTGGCAAGCTTGGTACTGGATATTCTCCAGTACTGTTCTGCTGGCCCCAAAGATCTAGAATTCTCCTATAGAACATTCCCATCATTTTGTGACCTTGGCAGCTGTGTCAGTCGATGAAGGTGGGAAGGGTTGTTGAACCAGCTTCCTCTGTCTTTTCAGTCAAGAAAAAGGGAAAAGGGAATCTGGCTAAGTAGAAGAATACCTATAATCTCCCCAGTGAGGGGCTGGGGGTGTGGCTCAGTGGTAGAGCCCCTGCCTAGAATCCCCCAGTGAGGGGCTGGGGTGTGGCTCAGTGGTAGTGTGCTATGGTAGCATTCAAGATGCTGTAGTTTCCATCTCTGTCCCCAAAATAAAATGGTAAAGGTGCACTTATGCCAGACTTGACAACGTAAGTTCCCTCCCCAGAACCCAGGTGGTAGAGTGAACTCTGGTTTCTCAGACTTCTGCACTTGCTCATACACATACCCGCAGAAACACACAAATAAGTAAATGTTTAAGAACTTTAAAAAAGTTGGAATAAGAAAGGAGTCACGCTTTCTGCGAGTTCGCATACCCTCATGGTTGGTTCTTTTCAGGAGCTTTTGGAAGAGGTGCGAAAGGAGCTACAGAAAATGAAAGAGGAAATAATCGAAGGTGAGGCACTTCTGCCCTAAAGCAACGTTTCCAAGGGCCTTGTGCCTGTGGAAAGAGCCTACCTTGCAAGGGAAGGGGACAATGACCAGCCTGACTTCTGTCTCTTCCTTACTTCTAGCCTTTGTCCAGTTGCTGAAGAAGCGGGGTTCTCCTTGACCACAGGGACCCAGAAGACCTATTTCTCTTTTCTGCACTTCCCGCCTGGCACCTGCTTTCCCTGACTTAGGTTGACCAAGAGTATACAAGAATGAATTTTTCCCCCACCACCGGCTCCCACTTGGAAGATTCCATAGGGGGTGTGGCTTCCTGGTGCCATGGCCACACCTATGCTGGCTGCTGATTGGATAAGGAGGTCCTACCCCTTTGTTCCCTTTGGTCTTTCCCTCTGCCATCCCCTTGGGGCTGGTTCCTCTGCTGGGGATAAAGGGAGTAACCCACAGTCAGGGAAGGAAGGAGGGCATCTCACCTTCTCTTGTTCTGAATTCACTTTAACGCTTTAATGCCTTGGATTTTTTTTTTTAAAGAAAAAGTATATATATATATTTGGGTTTGGGGGGAAGGGAAATTTTTTTCTCTTTGATTTTATAAAATGGGGTGTGGGAGTTTTTAAATGCTATACTCCAGGCTTGCCCCGTAGGAGGCAGCTATGTGAGAGGGAGGTACCCCACCAGGTGGGGGTATTTCCCCAATCCCTGGTACACCTCTCCCGTTTCCTTGGCTCCTCCCTCTTTTCTATGAGGAATTAAGAGTCTTTAATTTTTTTGGAACCTCAGTTTTGTGGTTTTTGTTTTTATTTGGGTTAGGATTTCGGGTCCAGACCATTTTTACCCTCTGGGAAGATGAAGTGAGGGGGAGAAGAGGAAAATACAGGTCCTCCGACTTCCACACCTTAGCTTCTTGGACACGGGCCCTCGCTGAGTAAATGTGCGGTTTTGATAAATGCGAAGGTTTCTGGAATGATTTGGGAGAGGCTGCCGCTGCTGTGGGGACCCTTGCAGGGATTCCACTGCCCTGTGCTTTCTGCGTCTGGTTCTGGCCTACACTCTGCCCCTCCCCTCCATGGTCTGTGGTCTAGCCTGCTTCCTCTATTCTGCGGTGGGTTGGGGGAACCAGGTGGGTCCCTAAGTCTTACATATTAACTCTGGATTGGTTTCTTTATTGGAGAAAGTCTTGGAAGATGAATGCCCCTCACTACTAGACGCCCCCTCACTGGGATGAATGACATTTCTGCCCACTCAGGACATGATGGTTTGAGATACACTTTTTTTAACATTAAGGCTCCTTTAATTATAAAGCATTTAAAATCTTAAAAAATATTAGAGCTCCTGGGCTTCATGGCCCGGTGAGTCAGTAGGGGGATTGATTGGTCTTCTGGAATGTTCCATTTGGACAGAGAGGATGTTCCTTCTTAAGTGGCCTTTTGACCTGGAAGACCAATGCTGGAAGGGAGGGTGGTCCCTGAGGATGCTATGAAACAAAAGTGGGGTGCTTGCAGATGAGAGGTGTGCCAGTGGCCCGCATGTTAAGCGTGCAGGTGGCACCCTACAAAAGTAAAGGGGCTGGCATGGGGGCGGGGTGGTAGGGAATGAAGGGGTTGAATGGAGACAGGCAGAATAACTCACTCTTGGTTAGAACCGGCTTCCCCCTCTGCTAAGACATGAGGAAGCTGCTCCCAGCCGACGAGCCGGGAGCACTAAGGGACTAAAGGAAGGGGGTTCAACCGAAGAAAGGGCAATGCCCGAACGACTTAGCACAGCAGGGCAGTGTAGACACCCGCCCGGGGGCCTCTCCCTAAAAAGTGAGGTAGATGGAAGGAGATGGTGGGGTCGGGACACCAAGGCAGGGGGTGTTCCAGTGTAAAGGGTTCCTAGGTGGTTCCCCAACACACTGTGCTCTTCATTTCCAAGAACGGCACTCAAGCGCTGGGTTGGGGAGATGAGGCCCTGGCATGTCTCACCAGGGGTTGAGAAAGACCCCGTGGAAAGGAACACTCCCAGCCTAGGATTTGTCCAGGACACCAGGGTATGTCAGCTGGCCCAGTTCGGGATGGGCCCGTGCTGAGAGCCAGTCGCGAGACAAGCCCAGACAGCAGTCCACGTCCAAAGCCAGAGTCCTGTGGCCTCTGTTCCTCAGGTGCCTTGGGGGTGTTGGGGTTTGGGCTCAGGCTCCTGGTGCTCCTAGGAGATATGGGTTCTGAGCTCCTGCAGCTCGGTCCGAAACTCCGCCCGCAGCTCGTCCAGCGCACTCGTGGACAATGCCGCCTGGACCTGTGCCTGCAGCTTGTCCAGCGCCTGCTCCAGGCGGTCCATGTCCTCCTGTAGCGACTGCAGCGAGGCCGTGCGCTCCACTTCCTTGCGGTGTTTTAATGACTGCTGGCGCCAGAATTCCAGCAGCAGGCAGCTGCCAGCGCAGGCGAAGATGATGGCCTCGCCCAGCAGGTTCGCCCCCAGCTCGGCGGCCGCCTCCTCATTCAGAGGCTTGATGGCCTCAGCGTGGAAGCCCATGATCCTCATCTTGGTCCGCATCTCCACCCAGTGGTACACTGCAGGGGAGAGAGGAGTTGGGATTTGCTTTGGCCAGGAGGCTCCACCCTCCTGCAAGCAACCCCGCCCCCGAGCCCGCTCCATGTCTTGGGGAATCCAAGCCAGAACTGCCTGCCTAGAGGACATTACCCAGTCTGGAAAACTTTAGACTATTGACCTCACCAGGCTGGGGGCCCCTGAAGACATGGTTTTAAAATGGTTCAGGGGCTGGAATGCGGCTCAGTCGGTTGGAGTCCGCGCTGAGCCAGCGTGGATATCCCTCGCCACCTGGAACCAGGTTTGATGGCACAGGCCTATAATCCCAGCACTGGGAGATGGAAGCAGGAGGAGCAAACGTTCAAGGTCATCTTTGGAGATTGGCCGGGACTACACGAGAGCCCTCCAGTAGGCAGGTCATGGTGATTTAGGCAGCCATGATCTCAACTTTCAGGAATGAAGTAAGCGGCCATCCTGGGCTAGAGGTTGAACCTGGTCTCAAAACAAAAAAAGTAATATCCAAAGTCAGCAGTGGTTGGTGGTGGGTAAGGATGCCTGCCATATAAGCCTGATGATGGGAGTTCTATCCCCAGAACCTGAAGAAGTCCTAGAGTTCACCCCTGAGCTACACACACACTAATAAAAGGTTTTTTCTAAAAATGTCCAGAAGATGCTGGAAAGTGGGTATGGGTGGAAATGCTACCCTGGTTTGGGGGATGGGCACCCTCAGTCTGGGAGCCATTGCAGGGGATAGGGTCACAAAAAGGTCCCAGGTATAAGACCACAAAAACATACACACATAAGAATAAATCTTTTTTGGGGGGGAGGGGCTTGGAGACAGGGACTTTCTGTGTAGCCCTGGCTGGTCTCACTTTGTAGACCAGTCTGGCCTCGAACTCAGAGATCTGCCTGCCTCTGCTTCCCGAGTGCTGGGATTAAAGGTGTACTCCACCACCCAGCATAAATTAGTCTTGTACAAAACAAGGTGTGCATGACTAAACTCATACATTATAGGGCTAAAGAGAAGGAAGGCTCTTGCTGAGCCTAGGACCTGGGTCTAGTTACTAGCTCCCTTATCTCATTAGGAGACCTGATGCCCTCCTCTGGCATCCATGACACATGAACACACATGGCACACACAGAGATATGTACATAACATGCTTATTAGAGAAATGATTATGTGACCTACTAACTAACTAAGAGAACTGCCCACCAGTACACCGTTTGGAAACCAAATTCCTGAAAAGTAATTGGGTCTGCCGGGTGCTGTCCCTCCTGTGGTAGCTGGATCCTACAAAGCGGTCTTCTCTAACCTGCACTAGTGCTGTACAAGTCAAGTTGCTTCTTTCACAAACGATCTTACACCTTTATGTTTAGTTCTTCAGGGTGTGTGTGTGTTGAGACAGGTATTATCATGTAACTCTGGCCTGGAACTCACAAACATCCGCTTACCACTGCCCCCCAAATGCTGGGGGATGATGGTCTGACCCACCCAGGGCTCCATGAGTAACAGGTGAGCTCAGGCTCCACTGAAGCCGCTTCCCGGGAACCCTCACTTGACTCTGAAGCTTTAGGTTTTCCTCATGTGCTCTCAGTCAGTCACAGACACACTGGCTGTCCCTGAAGCTGCAGGGCCGTCTCCCCATGACGTCCTCACGACACCCCTCCCCGGTTTTCATTTTGAGCTAAGGTCTTGCTATACAGACCAAGTTATCTTGGAACTCTCTATGCAATCCAAGCTGGCCTTGGACTCACAAAGATCTTGTGCTTCTTCCTCCCAAATGCTGTCATTAAAGACATTCTCTACCATCCTGGCTGCATTCTATCTTCCATTTGAAACTTGTTTCTCTCTTTGGACCTAGAAACGTCACTTTTATGTGCAGTCCAGAGTGAAAAGATTAGTGTGCCCATGTGGAGGAGGCCTGGTTTTTGCTCTGAGATCCCTGGAGATAAGGTTTTGGACTTTGGAATGTCTGCCATTATTCTGTCTTTGGGCAATTTGGATTTAAACTTGCTGGAGTAAATCCCTAAATAACTTTCTCCAAAAGGGTATTTGAGAAATGTTTTGAATCCTTTTTTCTTGGGTTTTCAGGATTCTGTTTCTTGAGACAGAGTCTCCTTCTGTAGCCCTGGCTGGCCTGGATCTTACAACATAGACCAGTTTGGCCTCAAACTCAGAGATCTGTGCGTCTTTGTTTCCTGATTGCTGGACTAAATACTTATGCCACCCACCATGTTCGGCTTCATTTTATTTTTTCTGGTTTTGTGAGACAGGGTTTCCTTGTGCAGCCCTGGCTGTCCTGGACTTCAATTTGTAGACCAGGCTGGCCTGGAACTCACAGAGATCACCTGCCTCTGCCTCCCAAGTACTGGTATTAAAGGCATGGACACCACTGACAGGCTTCATTTTAATTTTTTTAATCTTTTTATTTCATGTGTATTAGTGTGGAGGTGTCAGAGCCCTTGGAACTGGAGTTACAGACAGTTGTGAGCTGCCATGTGGGTGCTGGGAATGGAACATGGGTCCTTTGGAAGAACAGGCAGTGCTCTTAACCACTGAGCCATCTCTCCAGCCCCCTTCATTTTTAATTTTTAAGTTACAGTTTTATTTATTTATTGTATGTGTGTGATTATGTGGGTACCAAAACATACTTTGGGATGTCAGAGGACAGTTTGTGGCAGTTGGATCTCTCCTTCCATTATGGGATCCAGCGGCTGGACTTTGGTCCCTAAGCTTGGCCACCTTGTGAGCCACAAGTGCAACTTCTCAGTTAGCTGCTGAGAATTTAAAGTCAGGTTCATACTCTTATCTTCTGAGCCATCTTTTTTTTTTTTAGCGTAGGGTTTTACTCTGTAGCCCAGGTGGCCCCAGACTCATGGCAATTCACTTGTCTCAGTCTCCCAAGGGCTGGAATTACAGCCATGAATAAGCCAGCATGCCCAGATCTTTATTCCTATTTGTGGCAGGCTCTCATATAGCCCACGCTGGGTTCAAGATCACTATGTAACTTTGATGCTGTCCTTGGATATCTCAAATATCTTTCTCCACCTCCATGCAGGAATGACACAGGAGAACATGCCACTCCTAGGGGTCTGAAGGCTGATTCCATGGGTGATGGATGAGTCTGTTCAGCTCTTCCTCGATGTCATGCTCCACAAGGTGGCTGGGGGTCTTTGTCATCTCCCTGCCTCCACCCTTTTCTGTATAAAAAATCCTGGGAATGTCTCTCTTATGTACAATGAAGGATTAGCCTACCCACAAAGAGGCCAGGCCTTTGCCCTCAGATCCAAGAGATAATCTTGAGAAGTCCTTAGACTGTCCAGCCCTTAAACTGTCTTTGAGGCACTGCTCAGACACATCAGCCATTTCTGCTAATGATATCATTTCTGTTCTTTCTCATTTTGTTCTTTTTTTTCTTCTTCCTTTGTATATCTGTGTGTGTGCTTATGTGCTCATGTGATTGTAGGCATGTACCACCATACCTAGCTTCTCTTTTATTTCACTTTCATTCCGTTTATCTTTACACTGTATTCATTATTAGTATATGTGTGTCAATATTCCAGTTCAAGAATGTGGAAGTCAGAGGACTTTTTGTCAACACAGGGTTTCTCTGTGTAGCCTTGGCTGTCCTGGACTTCTTTGTAGACTAGGCTGGCCTCTAACTCACAGCCATCCTCCTGCCTCTGCCTCCCTGAGTGCTAGGATTACAGGCATGCACCACCATGCCTGGCTTAGGGGACAATTTTTGGCAGTGGGTTCTCTCCTTCTACCATGGGTTAACCTGCTGGCCCATCTCGTCAACTTTCACCCGATCCTATATTTATCTTTGACATTTTATCTGCGTGTGTGCCATAGTACTTGTGTGGAGGACAGCTTGCAGGGAGTCTGTTCTCTCCTTCAACCCTGTGTGATCCAGGGACTGAACTCAGATCCTCAGGCTTGGCGATGGCACTTTTATCCTCGGGAGTCCTTTCTACCCTCTGGTTGTTTTTAAGACAGAATCTTGCAACTGTGCAGCATCAGCTTCACAATTGCCGGAGCTCCAGGGAGGGACCACTGCAGCCAGCTAGAGTGTTCAGCCATAGCTCCTGACGTAACTGACCTCCCCACTCTGGCCATAAAGAAATTCTGCGATTGTTCCTTGTGCAAGAGTAGGTCACAGGCCTCTTTACTCCTGAGGGGCCCTGCTCCCTGCCCTGGAGGAAGGGATGCTTCAGAAAGGACCAGAGGAATCTGAAGAGAGCCTGCTGACCGGTTCTCCCCATCTAGCCTGAGAACTCTGGACTCACTTTGTAGCCCAGGCTGGCCTTGAAATCACAGAGATCTGCTCGCCTCTGCCTCCCGCAATGCTGGAGCCCACAACTGGCTTTCTGGATGAGTTCTTCAGCAGATTCGTTCAAGAGCAGAAAAATCCCACAGGATTCCTCACAGGATGAGGCTCTGTAAGTGTCATGCATATCCTCATCAGAGGCCTCAGCAGCAGCCAGTAAGTAGTGCTTCTTTGGGTTTGGAGAGCCCCTCCATCTATCACATTAGTGAAAGGAGTCCACTTTGAGTCTGTAGCCTGAGGCCACCCTGCTCCTTTACAAACAGTTATCGTTTGTTTCTTTTTGAGACAGGCTCTTACCAAGTGTCCCTGGCTGGTTTTGAGCTGGACACCTTCCTGCCTCTGCCTCCTGAGTGCTGGGATAGTCAGGTTTACCAGGTGTACACTTGTCACAAAGGTGACTGTGCAGTGAGCACTTTACAGTTAATTAGACCCATGGCATGTCTTGCACAAAATGAATCCACCCTTCTGCTCTTGTTGCCCATCTGTGCAGAGTTCATATATGGTACATACCTCCAGTCCTGTGTTCCACTTGCTTTGGCAGAGTCAGGCTCTTGCTTTGTTCCCCAGGCTGCTTGGGACTCCCAGGCTCTTGTGAGCCTCCTTTCTGTTCCTGAGTGACTGAGTGGGCAGGCACGCCCACCCATGCTTGCTAGGTTCTATGGTTGTGTTGCTGTTGCTTTGTTTCTGTTTTTTGAGGCAGGGTCTCATATAACCCAAGCTGGCACTGAACCCACTACTCAGTGAGTTCAATGGCTACTTGGTCCAGGTTAGCCTGGATTTCCTCATCTTCCTATCTCCACCTCCCAAATGCTGGGATTCCAGGCCTGGCCACTAAGCTGGTTTTGTTGTTGTTTTACACCATTCTCACGTAGCCCAGGCTGGCCTCAAATTTGTGACAGTCTTCTTGTCTCAGTCTTTGACAGTAGGGACTAAGGTGTTTACTGTCACATCTGGACAGTTTTGTTTAGAATATATATTAGGGGCACAGAACACCTACTCACATACATGTGTATATATATGTTCTTATATAGTTTTTTAATTTATTACTCTATGTGTATGAATGTTTTGACTGCATGTATGTCTGTGTACTCAGATGCATGCCTGAAGAGGGCACTGAATCTCCTGGAACTGGAGTTAGGAATGATTGTGAGCCATTGTGTGGTTGCTAGAAATTGAACTTGATCCCTCAGCAAAAGCACCAAGAGCTATTAACTGCTGAGCCGTCTCTCCAGCTCTATATAATTGTTGTTCTTTTCTTCTTCTGTTTGTTTTTCAAGACAGGGTTTCTCTGTCTATCCTGGAATTTACTCTATAGATCAAGCTGGCCTAGAACTCAGGGATCAATCTACCTCTGCTTCCCAAGTGCTGGGATTAAAGGCATGTGCCACTGGGCCCAGCTATAGTTCTTTATGAACTGGATTCCACAAAGCCAGAGACATACCAAGTCATGCTGGGTGATGACTTCACCAAATGGTCATTCCAGAGATATAACATCACACACAACATCATGTTACATATATACACATGCCCTGAATTATACAACACTATGATCCACATCCAGGGAGAACAGAATTATTATATAGTGTGTTCATGTAATCCATCATGAACACACTGCATGATGGATTACTCTTCCTTCTCAAGGATTTCAATACAAGCTCAGGGCCTTCTGCAGTTGCTGGTAGCAGCTCCTGTGGGCACCAAGGAGGATCAGGAATGCAGAAGGGGGAGGAGCTAATTAGCTTGGCACAGGGAGTGGAACCTCAGAGATACTACATATGACCTGTTCCAGAGGTTTTGTTCCATTGTCTTGTTTTGGGAGGGGTTTGTTTGTTCGTTTGTTTTGTTTTTTTGAGACAGGGTTTCCTTGTAGACCAGCTTAGCCTTGAACTCAGAGATCCACCTGCCTCTGCCTACCCAATGCTGGGATTAAAGGTGTGCACCACCACTTCCTTGTCTTGTTTTTGAGAAAGGGTCCTCTACATAGCCCTGGCTGATCTGCAACTATGCAGATCAGTTCAACCTAGAACTCACAAAGATCTGACAGCCTCTGCCTCCCCAGTGCTGGGATTAACGGTGTGTGCCACCATGCTTGGCTCCCTAAGAATGTGGCCTTTGTGTACCCTTGCTATATGGGCTGTATGGGGTCAGTATAAAGGGCCAGTGAGTAACTGTTTTCAGAGACTCAAATCCTGCTAACGTGGCCAGCAACAATGTGAAAGTGAGCACAGCTGTTTTAATAAAACTTTATTGACTGATTCTGCTCAGGGGACTTTTCTGCTAAGGCCTGCACAGTTATGATTGCTTGTTACTTGTATCTCCCTACAGAGTTCTCAAGCTTGACCCTGAGGTACCTCCAGAGTGTTAGGATGACGGGTGTATGCACTTTATACAGTGCTGAGGACTGAATCCAGGGCTTCAAGCATGCCAGACTCAAACCCTGCCCACTGCACTATCTCCCCGCACCAGCTCTTCACGCCTCCATTGGAACGCAGGCTCCATGGTGGCTACACTGCACTTTTGTCTTGTTCCCAGTTAATCTGGACACTGGTAGAACACCAGACACAGAAGCTGCTCAATGAACATGTGTCCAGTTGGAGCGGCAGCACCCAGGCACTAGGCAGGCTTTTCCTGTCAGCGTGTCCACAGTGCTCACCATGGCCAGCCAAGGGATGGCCTTGGGGCCAGGGGAACGGGCTGGAGTTTGTATGAGACCCATTCTCTCCTGGGCTGACTCTACATCTTGGTTCCTTCACACAAGAGCTTGTCCAATAAGGAAACTAACGTAGGGACAGGCAGTGCCCTAGACTTCGGTCCAGGCTGTGTGAGTTGGAATGAATGGGGTTCTGTCTGCCATACCCTGAAGCCCCAAGTCACTCAGGAGGGGAGGAGTCCAGGTAGCCCCATCTACCCACATAAACAAGGAGGGAGCAGGTGACAATGACAAAGTGTGTGCGGTTGTTCTCCACTGGGCCGCAAATCCATGAGGCTGGGACTGTGGCTGGCTCACCAGGGCTCAGATGGCAACCCAGCACGGTAGAGAACAGGGCTGGGCACACAGCAGACAACTCCGACTCTCACTCCCATGGTGGAGAAGCAAAGGGCAGCTATTCTGGTTCATGTGGACTGTAAATTTTTATTTATTTAGATTTGTTTTTGAGACAAGTCTTACAGAGCTCAAGCTGGCTTAAGCTCATTCTGTGGAGGACAA
>CM053747.1:2971521-2983700 GCA_028658305.1 Pachyuromys duprasi
GCATGGACATTATGTCCAATCACTTTTGACTTTTTCAGATGTAGCCCAGGCTTGAACTCCTGATCCTCCTGCCTGTGCCTCTGGAGAGCTGGGGTAGTCTGGCACCACAAGGATCAGGCCTGGCTCGAGAGACATCCTTCAATGCACACGAAGGTACCAGAGAGCAGCAATGAGCAGAAACCTGAGGAGAGCACAAGTCCTCAGTGGGAGGCATGTCCCCAGTGGGTCACAAGCAGCTGCTCTCTGGGTGTCAAGACAACACAGGATGTAAAAGTCCAGCAGCCATAGTTAGCTCCCACTGGCGCTCTTTAGCGGCCAGCTGTCTTCCTCCACTGGTGCTGTTGCTCACTTCCCTGGCAAGAGACCAACTCCCTTTTCTTCCCTTCCCAAAGTGCAGGTGGAGGGCTGCAGTGACGCTGGTGGACCCCACGGAAAGGCTGAGACTGAGACACTAAGTACCTTTTTCGGGTCTGCAGGCTCTCAGTGCAAACTGAAGGAGCTAAGTGGGGAGCAGAACTCCGGGAGCCACACTACTCCTCAGCACCAGAGAGCCCCGAGAAGCATGGGAGAGCAGGTGTCGCCTTCCCTGGCCCCGGCATCATGGTGTCCATCACGTAGGAGGAGGCAGAGGGGCACCCAGGCCAGCTCCCTTCTGAATGCACTTCAGCAGAGCCTTTCCTTTCTTTTTCTTTTTTGAGACAGGGTTTTTCTGTGTATCCCTGGCTGTCCTGGAACTTGCTCTGTAGACCAGGCTGGCCTGCTCTTTGCCTCCCGAGTGCTGGAATTAAAGGCATGCCCCAACCCTAGTCTTTCTGAGATGTCTCACTATGCCTAGCTAACCTGGAATTTGCCATGTAGAGCCAGGCTGCCCTTGAACTTATAGCAATCCTCCTGCCTCAGCTTCTCAAGCCATGAGGATCATAGGCTAGCACCATCATGTCTACCTTCATTTTAGTTTTGTTTGTTTGTTTTTCAAGATAGTTTCTCTGTGTAGCCTTGGCTGTCCTGGACTTGCTTTGTAGACCAGGCTGACCTCAAACTCAGATATCCACCTGCCGGGATTACAGGCATGGGCCACCATGCCCGATTTCATTTTCATTTTTTTATTGTTCATTAAATTCTTTTGTTTTGTTTTGTTTTTTGAGACACAGTCTCATGGTGTAGGCCTGGCTTGCAACTCACTATGTGGAACAGGCTGCCCTTTCTTTTCTTCTTTCTTTCTTCCTTCCTTCCCCTCTCTCTTTCTTTTTTGTTTTTGCAATAGGGTCTCATGTAGCACAGGCTGGCCTTAAATATGTGATATAGCCAAGGATGGCCCCCTCCTGCCTCTCCCTGGGATCACAGGCATGTGCCACCATCCTTGCCTAAATTATTCTGCTTTTGAGACAGGGTCTCACTGTTTTGTTTTGTTTTGTTTAGGGTCTCACTGCTAATCCAGGGTGGGACTGAACCTGAGGCAGAAAGCCTCCTGAGAGATGTGACTTCAGGAGTGTGCCTTCATGACCATCTCCCTGTACACTTTAGACCTGCCTTTAGTTTTACATGATGTTGTATCTCATACACACCCAGAGTTGGCAAGATGGTACAGTATCTAAAGGTGACTGCTAGCCAGCCTGATGGCCCAAATTCAATCCCTGAGGCCCACATGGTAGAAGGAGAGAACCAACTCCTGTAAGTCCTCTGACCTCCATATGCACACCTGTGGCGGGTGGACACACACATACAATAAATACATAAAATATAGTTTTAAGCCAGGCTTGGTAGTGCAGGCCTCTAATCCCTGCACGTAGGAGGCAGAGATAGGCTGATCTCTGTGAGTTCAAGGCCAACAGAGGAAGTTACAGGACAGCTAGGGCCGTTATACAACCTTGTCTTAAAAACCAAAGGTAACCAACCAAACAACCCCCGACCCCTAAACCAAAAAAATAAAATAAAATTCAAGAATTTGCATATAAGGGCTGAAGTGATGGCTCAGTGGCTAAGAGTATGTGCTGCTCTTCTAGAAGACCCAGCCCCCAACATGGGTTCCCCCCATCAAGGGAAGATGACAAACACAGTCCTCTACTATCACAAATTACTCAAGTCGAATTTCCTGCATTTAGTATTTTGACTTTCCCTTAGTATTATATGCATGTTGTATCTCAATAAGAATATACATCTTGTATTCTTGGCAAGATGGCACAATATCTAAAGGTGACTGCTACCTTTAGGTCTAAATGACGAAATGCAGGGGTCAGCACATCTGGAGTGCAATGGATTAGCCTCGCCCTCACCTTTGTGATCATGGTATCTCCCCTGCCAGCTAAGTATATAACAATAAATCTTAAAGCCAAGTATGGCTTTTAATCCAGCACTAGGGGAGGCAGAGGCAGTTGATCTCTGTGAGTTTAAGGCCAGCCTGGTCTACAAAACGAGATCCAGGACAGCCAAGGCTATACAGAGAAACCCTGTCTTAAAAACAAAACAAAAAATCTTTAAAAAATAGAATAAACATACAAAATTATTACTAACTAAACCCCAGTGAAGTAGTCTGAGACCCAGAAGGACTTATTCCTCTGCTTGTACTGCCTCGGGGACTTGATTCTCTCAGAAATATTCCTCCCTCACAAAGCCAACATCACCTAATAAGATGCCTAGCATCATGTGTCAAGATAATAGCGTAATTAAGTAATGCTGTTGTTACTGGGTAGTAAGTTATCACATGGCTCTGAGCAGTCCCTGCCTTCGCCGTCGCTCACTAGATGTGACACAATGAGCTCAACAGTCACTCTGAAGCCCAGCACAGTGGCACAGACCTTTTCTCCTAACATTGAGAAGGCTGAGGCAAAAGGATCACAAATATGAGGCCAAGCTTGGGTATGTAGTGAGAACTTGCCTCAAGAAAAACAACAGGCTGGAGAGATGGCTCAACTCTTCTTGCAGATGACCTGGGTCCAGTCCCCAGCACTCACAACAGGTGCCTCAGAACCACCTCTAATTCTAGCTACAAGGGCATCCAACACCTGATTCTGGCCTTCATGGGCACCAGGCATGCATGTGGTACACATATTTGTGTGTAGGCACTTACACATACACATAAAATTAAAATAAAACTCAAAATTTAGGGGGCTGGAGAGATGGCTTAGTGTTTTAGAGCACTGACTGCTTTCCCAGAGGACATAGGTCTGATTCCTAGCACCCATGTGGTGGCCCACGCAGTTTTTAGGTCTAGTTTCAGAGGATTCCAAGCCTTCTGGCCTCCACAGACACCAGGTACGCAAGTACACAGACATGCAAGTGCACAAATGCCCTGTGTAGCCTCTGGAGGCTGGAACGGCACACCACATACCCCGCCTTGTCCGCCGTGTTGACTCGACAGTCCTCCCTCTCAGAAGAGGTCCTGGTACACAGTGGCGCCAAACACAAGGAGTGACTAATGCAGGCTCCTGATGGCCACAGCACAGAATGACCTCTGCATATGCTCCCCACCCAGACCTGGAGGGACTAGCTGGCCTTAGCAGAGCAATGCCTGGGAGCGCTAAGAGCTCAGCGTGCTCAGAGCTGGGCAGTCTTGGGTTCCAGTCCTGCACCTGCTGCTTACTTGCTGTGTGACTGCTCAGGATTCCAAACAGCACAGGGAATCTGCTTCCCATTTTGCAAATGTGGAGAGCAGCAGGAGGAGGTGGAGTGGAGGAGTGTTCCAGGCCTCGAGGGGTTGTTGGCTCATCCTAGGAGTGAGACAGCAGGGCGGCCTGCAGGAGTGGAGCTGTGGGTGAGCCTGGAGCACTGTGGTTAAGGCCAGCCAGGAGTCAGCCTGGCGTGGAGCCCATGCTGAGCCATGCGCCACTGTTGCCTTGAGGCCTCCGTTTTCTTCATTTGTGGAGCTTAAAATGGCTACAGTAGAGAGGGTGCTGGTTCAGGCCTGTAGTTCCAGCCCTTGGGAGGCTGAGAGAGAAACCTGTTCTGGACTAGCCTGAGCTACATAGTAAGACCCTGCCTCAAAACAAAGAGGTAGACGCGTGACCAGGACACAGGAGTCTCTCAGGGGCTCTAAAAGAGCACTTTTCATCTTCAGAACCCTGTCTCTTAAAGACAAGTTTTCACAGAGCATATTACTGGCCTGGAACTTGCTGGTAGCTGAGGATGACATAGGCGCGTGTCTCCACACCTGGCCAATTGCTTTCATTTTTCTCTCCCCCAAGTACTGGGGATTGAACCTAGGGCCTAAATGCACAGTTTATCACTACTGCATCCACAGGTCCCTCCTGAAGTATAAAAAGCATGGTGTGGCCAGGTGGTGGTGGCATACACCTTTAATCCCAGCACTTAGGAGACAGAGGTAGGTGAATCTCTGAGTTTGAGGCCAGTCTGGTCTACAAATCAAGTCCAGGACATCAGGGCTCATTACACAGAGAAACACTGTCTTTAAAACACAACACAAAACAAAACAACAAAAGCACGGTGTGGGACGTTAGAGAGGGCTCAGTGGTTAAGAGTACTGGCTGCTCTTCTAGAAGACCTGAGCTCTCTTCCCAGCAAACACATAGTGGCTTACAGCTGTCCATAACTCCAGTTCCGGGAGAGCCAACACTATCTCCTGAACTTCTCAGGCACCAGCCATATGTGGAGAAGAAAAAAAAATGCAAAACACTCAAAGTAAAATAAATAAATCTAAAAATATTTTCAATTAAAACAAAAGAAGTAAGAAGCATTGTGCTCAGAGCTCTAGCAGCCTTATTGAGGTCACAAGAACTGTCTGAATTAAAAAAAAAAAAGTCAGCAAGAGGAAGTCAGAGCTACCAAACTACCAAGAGATGCTTTGGCTGGATTTACTGTCTAGCCAGCAGCAGGTCTGACTCCAGGTTTGGTTACGACTCACTGGCTGGTTTTCAGTGAACATGGAAGCTCACAGGTCTCGGCTATACAGTCAGCTTTCTGCACCTGCTACACAGCTAGAACACCAGCCCGCTGCTGGACAGAGCTAAGAACTGACTCGGGTGCCCTCTACTGTCTCCTCAGAGTACTGCGGGCAGCCTGGGCAAGAAAATTTCTTTGATTAGCCAGCCTTCAAACACAGTCAGGGGTGGGGGGGCGTTGTTTGATTTTGTAGTAATGGAGATGAAACCCAGACATTCAGCCAGGCTAGGCACTTAGCCATATGCCCTCTCTGTTGTTTTGAGACAGTCTCATGTAGCTCAGGCTGACCTCAGACTTGTTATGTTGCTGAGGATGATCTTAAACTTACCATCATTATTATTTTTCAAGATAGGGTTTCTCTGTGTATCCTTGGCTGTCCTGGACTCACTGTATAGACCAGCGATCCACCTGCCACTGCCTCCCGAGTGCTGGGATTAAAGGCCTGTGCGCCATCACCGGTGACCTTAACTAACCTTTTGATCCCCCTGCCCCCATTTCTCAAGTGCCACCAAGCCCAGCCCAGACAGGTCCACTAGCCAAGCTGAACCCTGAACGGCTCTAGCTCCAGCCTCTTGAGTAGCTGGCATTGTAGGAGTATACCACCTAACCAGGCAGCAAGAGTTGGGGGGGCGGGCATCCAAATGCCAGCTCAGACCTGCACCGAGGACTCAGAGTGAGCACCTGCTTTGTTTTTTGTTTGTTTTTTAAGGCAGGGTTTCACTCTTTGGCCCAGGTTGGCCTTGATTTATCAGCATTCCTTCTGCCCCAGCCTCTGAGGGTTGGAATTATAGACATGAATCATCAGGACTGAAGGAAAACATTGTTTGTATAAACAAACAAAAACAAAAATGCTGGGGGGGGTTAACATGGGTAAAATTTTAAAGACTATTTCTAAAATACAATTAATGAAGCCAGGTGGATCTCTGTGAGTTCAAGGCCAGCCTGGTCTACAGAGTTCCAGGACAGCCAGGGCTACATAGAAAAACCCTACCTCTAAAAACAAAACAAACAGAAGAGATAGAAAGACAATAAAAAAGTTAATTTCACCCCTAATTTTTTTAATATTTATAATCTAGCCATATATTATATTAGCAAAAAAAAGACATAACTGGTAATAATGATGAATGCATGTCTGTGCGTACATGCACACGCACGCACGCACACACACACACATACACACCACACAGAAAGTTTTTCCTTAGTAGGATAGCATCATAAAAGTATTTGGAGGTCACTGGCAACAGCCTGGCTGCCACTTTCAGGAGCTGATGTGACACTCTCAAGACTATAAATAGACCTCGGGGAAGTGACTTTCTCTGGAGAATGTTAAAAATAAAACCAGCAGTGTCTCCCCAGGTTGGCCAGGTCAGGCCATGTAGGTGGCATCCCTGGGCATCCCAGGCAACTTCCCACAAAGCCACATCGTTCCTACAAGTCGTCTACCTGTTGCTCAGCCAAGCTTTTGGCAGCTGTACTTAATCCAGTATTGGCCTGTCTCTCCTTCTCCCCTTCCTTCTTTGAGACAGGGTCTCACCGTGGACCCTGGCTTGAAGCTGACAGGGCTCCATCTGCCTCTGCCTTGTGCAGGGAGAAGGATGCACACTGCGCAGTGTTGCTGGGCACGGGGCCCAAGGCCTTGTGTGCGTGCTAAGCGAGCACCCAACTACTGCGCTACCACCAGCACTATTCTTCCTTCCTTTCTTTTTTCATAATTGTTGAGATGGTTTTTGCCCAGGCTGGCCTTCCTACCTAAGCCTCTTGCCTCCACACTGCTCCTGGCTCTTTCTTTGTTTTTGTTGTTGTTTGGAGACAGATCTGCCTGCCTGTACCTGCAGTGTGCTGGGTAAAGTGGCGTGTAAACACGCCCTTTATACAGTGCTGGGCACAGACGGCAGGGTTTTGTTCGTGCTTAGTGAGCATTCTAGCAACTGAGCCTCAGCCTCACCTTTAAACCTGGGTATTTTAAGTTCACATCTGGAATTACTGTGGGCTGCAGTGTTTACAGGCCTCGGCTTGCCAGACTATCTCTTCAGGCTTTCCCGCAGCCTGGTGCCTGCAGTCTACAGAGAATACACTTTTCCACTGTGGCCCCACACACGCCGCAGCAGCACATGAAGTTCTCTACGCAGGTACCAGGAGGCGCAGCAGACCCATGCCTCTTCAGCAGAATGTAACTTAGGCTCCAAGCCATAGGAGGACTAGCCAGTGGCCACAAGTTCAGGGGACAACATGCCCATCTAGAGGTTGAGGGGACAGCCAGTGCTGGAGCAGTTCCATCTCCAGGATAAAATAGTATCAAAGATACCAGTAATAAAGGACCTGCCCACCCCACCAGGAGCTGAGGCTTCGGCCTTCACAGGGAGCCTCCTGCCCAGCCTCCCTGCAGCATGGCTCCCATCCCCCAGGCCATTAGAAGCTGGAAAGGTCCCAGAGAATCAGATGGCCTGGGAACAGCCCTTCCTTTGCTGCAGGAGACCTGGCCTCTCTTTCTGGAAACCTCAAACACTCAGTTCAGAGGGAGGCTGTGGTTCAGGATGGACCATTCGCAGACAAGCTGGGGCACTAGATGCCTCGAGTGGGTGGCCCCTGTCCCTCATAGCCACCCCATGATTCTGACTTTCTCTCTCATCTTTATTCCCAGCTGCTTTTCCAATGTCAGCTTTTTCCCCTTGTCATGTGACTCCCTGCTGTAGTGTTTTGTTTTGAGAAAGGGACTCATGAATCCCAGGCAACCTACAACTCGTTACAGAGATGAGGACAGACAACTGTGAACTACAGATCTTGTGCCTCTATAACCATGTGCAGAAATTACAGGGGTATACCATCAGCCCAGACCTTTTTGGTTTTCTGAGACAGGATCTCATACTGCATCCGAGGTTTGTGATATCTTCCTGCCTCAGCCTCTCATGTGCTGGGATTACATGTATGTGGCACCATGCTTTGCTCTAACTGCAGCTTCTGATCAAAGAGCCATTGCTAACATGCTAAAGTTGGAAAGAGGAAGCCCAGACTTGCAAAAGTGATAAGCTTGTGAGAGCCAACTACAAGGTAGGGCTCAGGACCCACACTGTGTGCGCTGGAGCAGGTGTTAACAGTGGATGATAAGACAGACAGCACAAGAGCTAGCATTTCCATGCAGACAATAAAAAACAAACATGGCACCACCATTTCATGTATTTCAACAAACAAGAGCATATAGGAGTCAGGCCAAGGCTAGGGCGTAGCTCAGTGTTAGGACACCTGCCTAGAATCCCCCAGTGAGGGGCCGAGGGTATGGCTCAGTGGTAGAGCCCCTGCCTAGGATGCCCCAGTGAAGGGCTGGGGGCATGGCTCAGTGGTAGAGCATCTACCTAGTGTGCTTGAGGCCCTGGGTTCAACTCTCAGTTTTATTAAAAAATTTTTTTTCAAACTAAATAGAGCAGAGAGAGCAGGTGATAGCCTATGCTTTGCTATACTTACAAAAGTGTCAGAGCACTCAATGACAGACGATAAAACCAGGACCTCGGGAGATGAAATAACTTGCCCAGGTTACTTAGGCTGGGCTCTGGGCCATGCTGTTGACTGAACACAGAGCATGCTGAGCACTGGTCATCAGTCATGAGTATTCTACTGTGTAGAAAGGCAATGGTGTGACACGTGCCCAGGACACACCCAGAGGAAATCACAAAACAGAGCCGCAAGGGCTGACAGCCTTTATTAGGAGGCAGGTTAAGCCTCCAAGCCTTACCACTCAATCGACAACAGAGTCTGTGTCCTTCCAGCCACTGAGAGCAGCGAGGTCTGCAGGCTCTGGGCCAGGGTCTTCCATATCCACACAAGAATCCCAGGAGGTAAGTTTTTAATAGTATCTGCCTTTGCTGTTGTTTTGTTTTAACAGAATCTCATGTAGCCCAGGCTGACCTCAAACTGGCTACAGAAGGAAGGTTAACTTTGAACTTACTTCATGCTGTCTTTACCTCAGATCCCCAGTGCTGCCATTACAGAAATGCACAACAATGGCCAGATGTTTGCTTGTTTTAAAATACAGAATAGAGGTTCAGAGAGGGCAAACTGCTCTGAGCACTACACAGTCTGTGGTGATTCCAAGATGCAAACCCATGAGTGTCTGCACTGTGGTCAACTATGTCAATCTTTGTTGGAGAAGGGCCTTGTGCACTGTGTTTTCAGAGGCTGATTTAGTCCCTGAGATCTGGTTACTGCCCTGCCATGGGCATTGTTATGAATGCTGAACCATCTCCTTTATCCATGTGCCGTACGGAATGATCCCTGATTGACTATAAAGCTGTAGACAGCCTGGGCTGGGCAGAAGAGAGGCAGGGCAGACTTAAGCTCCCAGGCTCGGGGTCTCAGAAGGACCATGAGGAGAAGGAGCAGCAGGGAGGCTGAGATGGGGAAGAGAACAGGAGCAGCTTGCTCTGAGGACTGGCCTGATGGTGCAGAAGCAGCCCAAACGAAACGTGTGCACGTATTTATGGGGTTTTGGATGGGAAACAGACAAGACAGTTTAGAGGGTTGGTAACTGCCCAGCTCTAGTGTTTTAAGGCTTATTATAAATCTAATACATTTCTGTGTCTTTTGTTTGGAAAATAGCTGGTTTAGGAATATCTGCTGCCATGATAATTTTCTGTGTTGGTGTTTGTGTGCCAGCTAGTGAAGTCTCTTCCTACACCTTCTGTGGCCTGCATTCAGGGCCACTCTGACAGAGCCATGGAGATGACAATTACACCTTAACGGCTTATGGCACCCACTTCCTGTTGAACGTTGACCACAGTGTGGTGTGTGAGTCCAGGGAGGGAGCTGGCTGGGAAGCCTGCATGGAGAGAGCATGGGAGCTAGTGGGACCAGTGTTCCAAGGTGGCACCTGCTGCCCGCCACTCAGCTCTGCACCCCAACAGAGAACTTCCCAGCAGAGAGCCCAGCCAAGCCACAGACTGAAGAAACAAAGGGGTCACTGCTGTCAGGGGTGGTAGCAGATGCCTGTAATCTGGAGGCTGAGGCAGTAGTCACATGAGTTTGAGGCCAGCCTGACCTACTGTGTGTGAGTCTGTCTCAATTCCCCCCAAAACCCCCAGCACTGGAGCTGGCTCTAAAGTTAAGAGTGTTCCCTGCTCTTACAGAGGACCTGAGCTCCTGAGCTCAGTTCCCAGCACCCTGTCAGGTGGCTCACAATCACCTGTACCCCTAGCCCTAGGGGAACTGTCTCCCTCTTCTGGTCTCCTAGGGCACTTGCATACATGTGGCACACACAAATAAAAATATCTTGTTTTTTCTTAATTTAAAAAAGAAATAAAAGGAGTCAGTGGTTTGCAAACATGAGCCACCTTGCCTGGCTTTTGTGAGTGTTTTGTCCTCAGAATTCCAGCAGGAGGTTTTTTTGTTTTGTTTTTTTGTTTGTTTTCGAGACAGGGTTTCTCTATGCAGCCTTGGCTGTCCTGGACTCCCTTTGTGGACCATAGGCTGGCCTCAAACTCACAGAGGTCGCCTGCCTCAGCCTCCCGAGTGCTGGAATTACAGGCGTGAGCCACTGCACCTGGCTTCCATCAAGGGTTTAATCCCCAGAGTTCTACTAGTGGTTAAGAGAGTGGAGACTTACCCAGACTGTGAAGACCTGAACATGGAGCCTTCAGGTCCTAAGATCACTATGATGGAGCCCAATGGTGGAATCCCAGAATCCTGGTGGCCTTACAGACAGAGACAAGCCACAGCCATAGTGATGCCTTAGGACTCTACCAGCAAGAAGGCCATCATAAGAGCTGAAGGGATGCAAATGCTGCCAGACTCTGAGCTAAGGAGTCTTTTTTTTTTTTTATTCATCTAGTCTGCCTCAAGTATTCAGTTATAGTAATAAAAATATAATTAATACAAGTGTGGGCTTCTTTGAAGGACCATAGCCTTGCTTACTGCCGTGTGGCAAACTAGGAAAATGAGCAGTATACTCAAAAGGAATTAAAAACACGTGAACTGGGGTTTCCTTCCTGCCCCAAATCACCCACAGCTTCCCTGGTAGCTGTGTAACACACTCTGAGGTGGAGGCTGGGTCAAGAGAGCACTTTGAGCTTGTAGGACATGTCTAAAATCAGAGCACTCAAAAGACCTCTGAGGCAAGAGGATGCTCACAAGTTCTTGGCCTGTTCTGTTCCTGGGCTACTGTATAAGACCCTGTCTCCAAAAGCCAGAAAGAGCTTTGCTTTCCCTGCACAGCGCATCAAGAAACTGGCCCTTCCTCTCAGGAGTGGGGATCACCAGGGATGAGCCAGAACTATAAGGCAGGTTTCCGTTCCATGACTACTGGGTCCCAGGGTCTTCTTCCTTGTATTCTATCAGCTGTAGCAGCCACAGTGGCCTTCCCAGCTGTGTGGATAGGGAGGGGCAGGCAGCCAGATGTGGTGGCACACACTGAGGAGGCTGAGGTGGGAGAACTCTATGGGTTCAAGGCTAACCTGGGTCACATAGTTCCAGGCCAGGCAAGGTTACAGCATGAGACCAAACACGGACCAATAAAAAGGGCAAACCCACCCTGCCAAGTGCCAAGAACCTCAGGTGGAGCAGCAGCGGCGACAGAGCCTGACCTGGAGGGCTGACTCTGGGAACTTGGAGCCACAGCCACAGGCACTTAGCAGTGTGAACGCTGGGGGTTGGTCTGGTGTCCTACGTATAAACTGTTGAATTCTGGGCCCTGAGATCTGGCTGCAGTCCCGAAAAGAACATTGTCATGTACTCTAATCAATACTGTGTAAATTTTGCTCCCCAGTTATCTCTGATTGGCTAATAAAGAAGCTGGATAGCCAATTCTGGGCAGAGGAGATAGGTAGGAGAGGGTTTGGGGGGTCTGAGGTAGGGACCACCAAGGAGGGAGGAGAAAGAAGATGTAGAAATGGACATGGCCTAATGGAGCAGAAACAGCCCAGACAGGACCAATATGGCAAGTAAATCAGGATACATAGCTGGGTTGTAGCTAGACTAGCTTAAAGAATTAGCATAAAAGGATACCTACTCAGTTATTGAGCCTAAAGCTTATTAATAAATCTAATAAGTCTTTGCCTCATTTATTTGGGAACTAGAGTAGGCGATTAGAAAAGACCCCCCAAATATAAAGTATCTTCATCATGTGAAGATAGGAAGATGGAATGAAAGAAAGCAGAGCAGGGACTGTTTCAGTCTTGAACTTGATGGCTGACTCTTTGACCCTCCCCCATACAAGCCGGGGAGTGACAGACTGGCTAGATCCCAGGGGAGGACATTGCAGCCAGCCCTGAGGAGACAAGATGAGCTGGGGTTGGATG
>CM053747.1:2983800-3090258 GCA_028658305.1 Pachyuromys duprasi
ACAACAACTGTGGAGAGACACTGGGTTATAGAAAAAACTGCCAAGATATTTCAGCCTATAGCTTTCAAAGATACCCTAACTTCACAATGGAGCATAGGGAATGTGTTACACTGGGGAAAAAAAAAAAAAAAAAAGCAGGATCCTCCTTAGGTGGAGTTCTCTAAGCTCAGGACCATCTCCAACAGAGCAGGAGGTCCTCTCTGCCTGTCTGCCACCTGCCCTCTCCCTTCAAACAAGTTCGCAGATCAGTCACCTGTGAGAGGAAGGGAAAGGTTCTTCTCCAGGACTCAAGACACCATCACCATCCCAAGAACATGTCTACACATGCACATAGCCACAAAGTATAATGTGCAATGTGCATCAAACTTATCCTTCCCCAGATAGATATGAACACATAATACTTTGTGGGGTGTCCCTGCCGAAGACACATGGCTTAGAGCTAGGGAGAGCTCCAGACTGCAGGTCTACTGTCAATGTCATAAAACATAAGGGTGGGCAGAGATGATGGTGAAGAGCAGAGTCACCAGGCCTCAAGTAGCCCAGGCTGGCCTCTAACTAGCTATTTAACTGTAGGCAACCTTCAACTCCTGACCCTCTCATCCTCTGGCCTCCACTTTCCAAGTGGTTGGCATGGCGGACATTTCTCACTGTGCCTGGCTCCAGCCCGACCTCTGTTCTAGAAAGTGCTCTACCACTGTGACCATCTCTAGCTGCTCATTTCTTTCTTTTTTCACTCATTACTTTGAGACAGATTCTCAAAAGGTGTTCTGGTTGTGAACAAACTCTATTCCCTAGGCTGATCTTGAACTTTAAATTCTCCTGTCTCAGCTTCCTTAGTGGCTGGCATTACAGGCTTGGTGAGCAAACGTTTTTAGTGTCGTGTCATATTGCAGATTAAAGGACATCAAACTGGGCTGCTGAAGCTGGCTCCTCGACGCCTCCGCCTCTGCCAGCGATGACCACAGATCTACTAAAACACAACTTATCCTGCCTTGAGGAGTTACTGCAGTTAACAGTGGCTGGAAGAAGGGAGACATATATTCTTCAGTGATAGGGTGCCTATGGTCAGACAAATATAATCCCTCACCCATGCAGTCAAGCAACTCAACAGATTTAAAAAATAATAATGAGCCATCTTTTTGTTTGTTCATTTGAGACAGGGTTTCTCTGTGTACCCCTTGGCTGTCCTGAAACTCCCTAGCCTCAAACTCAGATGTGCCTGTGTCTGCCTCTCAAGAGCTGGATTAGAGGTGTGTGCCACCAAGCACAGCCAAGGAGCCACCATTAATGCCAGAACTCTAGAAGCAGACGATCTCTGTGAGTTTGAGTTCAGCATGGTCTACATAGCCAGTTCCAGACCAGCCAGGGCTATACTGTGAGGCCCTCTTCAAGGGGGAAAAAGTCCTGAAATTAGAAAGAGGGCTAGCTGGGAATAGGAGGGGCTCAGCGGGAATGGGGCAAGAGAGGTTAACAGGTGGATACAAAATATACGCGTGTATGGAATTATTGAAATCTTACAAGAAAATAGATTTTTATAGCCGAGGCTTATGTTCCAACCCAGGCTGCTGGAACTCACTGTGTAGTCCAAGCTAGTCCTGCCTCAGCCCCCAAGTGCTGGGATTATAGGTATGTGTCCCTGTGCCAGGTTACACTTCCTATTTCAGGTCCTGATGCTGGCTGTTGCCTAGCTTCCCCCACAGGAACAGAAGATGTGAGACCTGGATTTCTGCACATCTCCGCACTCCTCACAATAATGTAGCATTGCACGAAGCATAAATGCAGAGGGCCGACATAAAGTGGAAAGAGCAGCCTATGGCAACCGCTGAGGACTCACTGCTGTGGGCTGGGAGACGCAAGCAGCCACTAAGCGTTGCTGTTCCCTGTACAGACCTGGAAACAAAGGCTCAGAGGGATTAAGTCATCTCCCCAAAGTCATCAGTTTAAGAAGTGAGGTCAAACACAAAGCTAAGACCAGTCCCAGGGCTTGCAAGAAAAGCAGGAAGCTGAACAGGCCTGGGAGTCCAGAGTCCACAACAAGGCTCTGGCACAAGCCTGCACCCTGACGGGTGTGACTGTAATGGCATGTGACCACGGAGAGTGACCGAAGCAAATCACTCCTGCCTGTGATGGCTTACTTTTTTTTTTTTTCCTGTAAAGAAGCAGTCATCTCCAAGTTGTGGCCTGGAAATCTTGGAACTCATTTTGTAAGTAAAGATAGCTCCTAATTTGCAGTGACTCTCCTGCCTCTGTCTTGCAAGTGCTGAGATTACAAGTGTATGGTACCAGTTGATTCTTTGACTTTTGTTTTTCAAGACAGGGTTTTACTGTATAGCCATGGCTGTCTTGGAACTCACTCTCTAGACCAGGCTGGCCTCAAACTCAGAGATCCTCCTGCCTGTGCCTCCCCAGTGCCTGGAACTAAGGACATGTACCACCACTGCCAGAACTCACTAAGGTATCTAAAGCTGGCCCTGACCTCATGTTCCTCTGCCCAACTTCCCAAATACTGCGATATGGGTGAACACCATCACACCTAGCTTCAAAATCCAATACTTTTCCACTGTAAGATCTGCGGCCTAGACAGAAGCTTCACCTAACACCAAAAGGACCAAGAACTGTCAAACATATAGAGGGAGGAAACAAGTCAAGACTCCCCTAGCTATTTGGCCTTTGCACATGTTCCTCCTTTGGAGCCAACGCTGTCCTTCAATGGTCTGGTGAGATTCTCAACCCTCAGGTATCAGTCAGGATGTCCCTCTGCCAGGAAATGCTCTCTGTACTCCATGCCATGTCTAGTGGGCTCTGCCATCCCATGTAGATTGTCACGGCATGGGTCTTGGATTGACAGACTGGTATTGGTGTAGACTCTGCTGCTTCATAAACAGGGTCAGCTCAGGCCTCGCACAAAAAAGTCGCTCATCATATATATAAGCTACTTGGGGTGATGGGTGAACGGTGTGGTTCCTACTCAACAAGCTACAAAGCCTTCCTCTCGTCTCTGCTCCACAGAGACAGATCAACCTTTTTCAGGATCTCCTATTTAGTGTGTTTGCGATTCTCAGGAGGTTCCCTTGGCTCACCCGGCTACTCTGAACTCCAGACTTCCCAGTCCCTGACTGTTCGGAGACAACGGGGCCCTGTGCTCTAAACCCAGGTTGATACGCAAGCACCCACAAGGAGGGAGGGAAACTGAGAGACAAGGTTGAGTTTCGGAAGTAGTCTCTTTAGGATGGCTGGGCAAAGCATCCCGCCCCTAATTTCTGACAAATAAGCCCACCCTAATGGCTCCCACCCCTCGCCCTATTGGCTCGCGTGGACGTCAACCCCCACAAGCCCGCTTCCCTATTGGCTGGCATCCCGAATACACGCGCGGTGACGCCCCTGACCGCTCGTCCTTCTCCACTATTGGACGCGCCCCTCCAGCAGGAGCCATCCCCATTGGCTGCAGGGTTCTGCCGGTTCGCGTCGGGATTTGTCAGGGCCCAGAAGCCATTCCCCCGAGCAACCACCTGAGAAGGGTCGGGGACGGAGGGCCAGGGGCCGCGGGGTGGGACTCACGCTGGGCCGGCGGCAGGCAAATGTAGGTCTTGAAGAACTCGCTGCGGCGGGCGGCCTCTTTGATGCGGTTGGCCAGCGGCTTGCTGACCTGCCGGATGCCCAGGTAGAAGAGCTTCGCCATGGGGAACGCGCCCACCACCATCTCGGCGGTCACCCTGGGCGCGCGCAACCTCGCGGACCGGGCGGGGCGCCGCCGACCTCGCCGTGCCTCCCCCGCCCGCCTGCGGGCCGTGCGCGCCTGCGTGAGGAGGGACGTGCCTGCGTGCCTGCGTGCGAGCGCGTCTGCACGCTCGCGGCGGGGGCGGTGGGGGCGTGCGCGCAGCGGCGCTCGTGACGTCACCGCGGCGACGCCCGCTCGTTGGGTACGCGAATAGAGGGCGGAAGTGGGGCGTCAGAGGGCGGGGCCGTTAAACGGCCGCTCGCGGGGGCGGGGCCCGGGCCCTAGTCCCGACGTAGCGGACGTCACCGCGCTCTCGCGTGATGTCACGTACCGAGTCGGCGTCCCGGCCCCTGGGAGGCGCCCCGCGAGTCCCAGTTACGTCCAGTGAGTCCCGCGCGCGCCTTCGCCTGCGGGTTAGAGCGCTCACCGGGGAGTGAGGAGAGACGCGGCCGCTTTCCTCACCCTCTGAAGCTGAAGGAGTGACTCAGCCCCTCAGGAAGTCAGTTCCCTTTTCTGTTCTTGCTCTCGCGTAGCCCAGCTTGTCTGCGAACTCACTGGGTAGCCTAGGCTGGCCGTGGAACTTCGGATCCTCGTGTTTCTCTCTGCCTCAGTTGGGGGGCGGGGTCACAGCCCCTGCTCTACACCGCCCAGCTTTGATATCAGTATTCCAGTGAGCAAAACAGAGTAACACACAAGTAAATCCACTTGTCTCTGATTTTTTTTTTTTTTGAATGATCGAAGATGGACCCCAAGGCATTTCCCATGCTTGGCCAGGTCTCTTCACCTCTGAGCAGGACTCCCAGCTCCTCACTGGAGGATTCTAGGCAGGGACTCTACCGCCGAGCCACGCCCAAACCCCTCACCAGGTGGTCCTGGGCTAGGGCTCTACTGGTAAGCTGTACAGTAGGCACACAGGCAAGTCCCTCCTTATGCAGGCACAGCTTTCTGTGTGAATCCTGAGTGCAGTTCTTGGAATGGTGCAAGTCCTACAGAAGCCCTAACTATCATGTGTGTTTTATTCTCTAATTCAAGCCTAAATGTGCACTATACCTAATCCATCCTTTTCCCAAGTAACTGACCGGTCCATAAGAACAGGGTGACACAGAGATCCTGTGCCTACGTAACCCTGGTTCTCAAGCAGCCCCACTTCTTCCTGGTAAGGGTCCCCAGGGAGCTGGCTCAGGAAGGAACTTTAAGGACATGTCCCAGACTGTCCTCCCTTACCCATCAGGGAGTAAAATCATATAAACAAAGTCAGTACTGAGTTGAGAGAAATTCCTGGATGGTGGCGTAAGTAAGGGTGGGCAGTTGGGGATGAGACTGGACAGGAAGGCAAAAAAAGGGCAGGGGTGGTCTAGCAAGAGGGGAACACTGGGGCACCTAGCCAGGGACCCCAGGACTTTCTCCATCAGTGTTTTTGGTCAACTGGCCACACCAGGGGACCTGTGCTTCATTTATATTGGTGGCAATTGGGCCTGGTGTCATACAACCATCATCCCAGCACTGAGGAGGCAGAAGCAGGAGGATGGAATGTTCTATGTCAGCCATAATGACTTCAAGGTCAGGCATGGTGACCTAATGAGCCCTGGCTCAAAATGCAATGTACAAAAATAAAGTAAGATGTACAGGAAGGAGGGGCGGGGTGTAGGTGTATTCAGTAAAGTTCAATGTCCACCCCTAGAAAGAAGGGGGAGAGCATGTGTGACCCTGATGTTTTAATTAAGAGAAATGTCCAGAATCTTGAAATACAGATCTTCCAGGACCCCTTTCTGTGTGGTTGGATGAGATCCATCATCTGCTTTGGGCAGCATCTTCCCATTTGTTTTCATTTTTAGTTATGTGTGTATGTGTGTTCTTGGGAGATGCAGTAAGTGCACATGAGTGTGGTGCCCCTGGAGGACAGAAGGGGTATCGCAGTCCCCGGAGCTGGAATTACAAGTGTTTATGAGCCACCTGATGTGCTGGGCAAAGAATTCAGATGCTCTGAGAGAACAGTGCATGCTCTTAACCACTGAGCCATGTCTCCAGACCCCTCTTCCCATTCTACAGACTTCCCAACCGAAGCCTAACCTTCTGTAGGTAGTCAGAGAGAAAACACTGGCATCTCAGGGTCTTCTAATTCCTGCTGGCCAGAGGACCTACTAGGGAGTCTAGGCTCCCCAGAAAGGGTTTAGGAAACTACTAAACTCATGTATATTTAATTCTTCCTTTCTGGCTCTATCCTTAGAGCCCAGAACAGCTTCCCCCACACAATAGGTGTTCAATGCATTTTGCTTTGTTGAGAAGACAGTCTTGCTACACAGCCTGGTCTGTCCTTAAACTTAGAGGATACCATCATCTTACACTGGCCTGGAGGCTCTGGGCATACAGGATTACATCACCATGCAGAGATACCCCATCTCCTTCCCAAAGTGGTGCTTTCTGACCCCCTCCACTCTTCACTCCATGTCTTACAAAATCCTTTCCTTCAGTAAGTGCTTTTATACCCCATTCCTCTCTTCAAGCTTCCTCTTCTGTTCTCTGAGAAGAGTTCCATGGGATTTCTCAGGGGTGTGTATGTGTGTATGAGAGAGAGAGAGATCTTCCCTCTGGGATGAGGGTGGCACTGTGTGTGTGTGAGAGAGAGATCTTCCCGTCTGGGGCCTGTTTCTCCCCCGTAGGGAGAGACCTCTCCTGCGGGTGGGGGCTTGCTCATCAGAGCTGGACACTTCCTTCCCCCTCCTGCCTGGTTGCTTGGAGGAACTACCACAGCATCTGGATGACCCATTAAGCCACAAAGAGGAAGGGACACCATTAGCCAAGTCAGGCAGCCCTGGTCACCCTGGGGCGTGGGAAGAACAGGGAGCCCAGGGTGGCCCAGCACTGACTCACCGTAAGGCCTTCCACCCTTTGCCCTGCAGCTTTTTCAATGACCATCCTGGCCTAGGGCCTGGGCTGGTTCCCAGAGGCCCTTTCCGCCCAGGCCCCTTGGGCACCCTTTTCCCAGAATGGGTCAGGGGCTCAAGTTACACAATCCCTCAGGTCAAGCTCTGTGTGTCTCCCACTAAGTCTTCCTTCAAAAGAAGTCCTAAAAACTGGTCCTACTGGCATAGTGGCACATGCCTTTAGTCTTAGCACTCAGGAGGAAGAGCAGAGGCAGATGGAGTCTCTGTGAGTTCTAGGCCAGTCTGTTCTATATAGTAAGTTCCAGGTCAGCCTGGGCTACACAGACCTATCTAAAAACAATAGTAAATAAAAAACCAAAGCAATCAATCAGGACCTGGCAGCTTAGGTCCATAATCCCAGCTATTCAAGAAATTTAGGTGGGAGGCTAACAAGCTAAAGACCTGTGTGGACTACGGAGAGTTCAGAACCAGGCTGGGCAATTTATCAAGACTAGAACCAAAATAAAAGGGAAAGGGGCCAGCAAGATGGCTGGGCAGGCAAAGGCTCTTATCTGAGCCTGGGAACCTGAGTTTGATTCCCTGAGTTCCACATGGTGGAATGAATGAACCAACTTCTCTGACCACCCCAGACATGATGTGGCAGAACCCACATCCTACAATACAAAAGTTTGAAAAGGAAGTTGTCATTGGATGATGGTGGCACACACCCTTAACCTGAGCACTTGGGAGGCAGAGGCTGGTGGATCTCTGAGTTTGAGGACAGCCTGGGCCGCACAGAAAAACCCTGTCTAGAAAAAACAACAAAAACTGTGTGTTGCTATGTTTACTTTTAATTTCTTAATCCTAGCCTCTCTGACAGGATCTGGTCGTCACAGACCAGGCATCTCTGAAGTGTGAATGAGTAAATGAATGGACAGGTGGATGGATAGATGCTTTTTGTCCTTTTTAAGCCAGTCCTGCTCACTCCTCCTCCAGAAAGTCTGTCCAGATTGGCCCTCATCTGCTTTTGACATTCCTGATCCTCCTACACCATCCCAGACTGAGAGAATGCTGTCTGTATAGAATCTCGGAATTTTTCTACTTGACATAGCAATTCATGCCTGTAAGCCTAGTACTTGGGAAGGTGAAGAAGGAGGACCATGAGCTCAAAGCCAGACTGTGATAAATAACCACACTCTTTTTTCGAAATACAAGCGAGAGAATTACTATTACCAGCATGGATTCTAGGCAAGGGCTCTCCCACTGAGCCACACCCCAGCCCCTCACTGGGGGATTCTAGGCAGGGGCTCTCCACTGAGCCACACCCTAACCCCTCCCTGGGGGATTCTAGGTATTCTGCTAGACCACATCCTCAGGCTTTGTTGCACTCAGTATTTTGAGACAGGGCCTAATTTTGTGGTCCACGTAGGTCTTAAACTTTCAAATCCTCCTTCCTTAGCCTCCCAAGCAGTTGGAATCACAAGCTTGTACCATCAGACTAGACTCTTCTGTCTTTATTGGAAACCAGTTAACTGAATCATCACCCCATCCTAAACTCCCCATGACTGACTCCGTCTGGGAGTCTATGATGACAAACTTCTAGCTGTGACATTCTCCTTCAGGCCCTGTGGGTTATAGCGAATCATTGGGGATCATGGTGGAAGAAGATGGCTTGAGAGAGACACAAAAGCCACACTTTCCCCCTTGTATTCTTATGAATATTCACAAGGACATATTTACATTCATTTGCATACACAGGGAGGGGCAAGCCTGAAAGCTGGGGATGGGGCTCACTGTGCCGGCTGCAGCAGCACCTTCAGTGGCACCTGGTCCCCCTGGGCGGTCGGAGGCACTGCCCAGATTGCCCCTGAGGACTTGCCGGTGGCACTCCTCTTGGAGGTCAAGGGTGTCTCCAGGGTGAGTGAGGCGTTGGCCATCTCCTGAGGCTTGTCGCTGGCCAGGAAGCGGAGGAGATTGTGTAGGGCCTTGGTCACATCACTGCGGGCTCCCTCGTTGACCAGGCAGTAGAGGATGGGGTCAGCCACGCAGTTGAGGCTGGTGAAGGCCAGAGAGCTGTGGTAGGCGGAGAAGACTCGCTCCTCGAAGCCACAGTCCCAGGGCCGGCCCAGGTAGACAGCGCTGCGAGACAGCAGGAGAGCATGGTAGGGCGCGAAGCACACCAGCACGATGGCGATGAGGCTAAGGGCCAGGCGCTTGATCTTGACTTTCTCCTGGCGCTCGGTGGACACACTGCTCTGCACGGCCCGCAGGATGCCGCGGTAGCACAGCAACATGAGCGCCCATGGGAAGAGGAAGCCCACAAAGACGCGGTAGACATTCATCCAGGCCACCCAGCCCTCCATGGGGAACTTCTCGAAGCAGAAGGTGTGGTTGTAGCGATCTCGAAAGAGCTCGTCGTGAAAGAGCGGCGCTGAGTTGGCGCCCAGCTCGGTGGCCCAGACCACGGAGCTCACCGCCACGGCTGTCTTGACCCTGCGCAGGCGCGCGAAGCGCAGTGGGTGGGCCACCGCCAGGTAGCGGTCCACAGAGATGCAGCACAGGAAAGCGATGCTAATGTAGATGTTGCTGTAGAAGATGAAGCCGAAGAGTTTGCAGGAGCCGGGGCCGTGGATCCAGTTGTCGTGGTGGAGGAAGTAGTCGACCCATAGCGGCAGCGTGCAGATGTACAGCAGGTCGGCGATGCTCAGGTTCATCAGGTAGACGCCCAGCTCGTTGCGTTGGCGCACCTGGCGGTAGGCCGCCCACAGGGCCAGGCAGTTGGTGGGCAGCCCCACCCCAATGACGAAGATGTAGAGGGATGGCGGGAAGAGGTGGTCCACTCGTGAGTCCACATGGCAACCCTCCCACGTGCGATTGCCCATCCTGGGCGCTGGGGCTTCCCAGGTGCTTCCCCTGGCCCGCTGGGGCTACAGGGCCACGGGGGGCGGGAGGCCATGGGGCCCCCTGAGCCCCCTCTTTGGAGGCTCAGGGGAACATCACAGGAGACAGTTCAGGAGGACTGAGGTCTGCTTTGTGGCCGCCTAAGCAAAAGGAACTTGAGAGAAAGAGCGTCGAGGAAGGCTGGAAGTAGGCTAAGAGGTGGGACTAATATCAATAACGGTGTCCGTACACGCAATCAGAATATAAAGATGGCGGCACCAGAAAAAAAAAAAAAGGTGAAGGCAGCCTGTATGGAGGAGATGAAGACACCAGAGGTGTGCTTATCGAGGTCTTAGGAAGTAAATGTGGACATGAGGAAGAACCAATGGGATGGAACGTTTTAGAAGAATCAGGAAATAGCACAGGGAGCATTGAGGAAAGACACAGAGTTGCAAATATGCAGCTTGGAGTGCTGGCGTCCACTAGGACCCCAGCAGGAAATAGAGAGCCAGATAAAGTTACCAGAGGGGGAATAAAAATGAGGTCTCCTCTGGGGATGGATAAAGAGGAAGGGCTTGTAAGGGCTGGGGACTGTGGGAACAGAAGCTAGGAAACAGGTGAGCAAGTGGTGGAGCACAGGAGGATTGTGGGTAGAAGAGGGACTCTGAAGGGGCCTCCCGGAGACTCAGAGTTGATCCTGGTGGGGACCGAGGGGTGGAGGTGAGGTTGTCCCACTCATGATCACACTGAGAAGTGAGTTCACTAGGCCTGTGGGGAGAGAAAACAGCAGTGAAATGGGCACGGGCATCCATGCTGGCCTCCCCCATGCCTTCCCATGATTCTTGCAGAAGGCAGAGGGAACACCCCAACAAAGCCTTAGTCCCAAGGACTAAGAGCATGGGATTGAGGTTATGGGGCAACAGAGGGGCTTTCAAAATCCAAATCAAAGACTCAACATGCTGAGCATGTTGGCATGTGTCTTCAATCCTCGATGTCAGAAGAATCAGGAGTTCAAAGTTATCCCCCACTACACATTAGGTTTGAAGCCATGATAACCTGTTTCAGAGTTAAGTAGTGGACAGTGAGGGTGTGGAATGGCCCATCGGGGAAAGGAGCTTGCAGCCAAGCCTTGCCACCTGAGTTTGATTCCAGGAACTCACACCATTGAAGAAAAAAAACAATTCTGCAGGTTGTCCTCTAACCCCACACAGATAGCATATCAAGCACTTCATGCACACACACACACACACACACACACACACACACGCACACACACGCACGCATGCACAGACAGAGACACAAGAGTTGACCAACTGAAGGAAGAAGCACCGCCCAGACCTGTCCAAGGTCCTCAGCCCTGTTCCCAGCCTGTCCTTCAGTGGACATAAAAGGGCCTCAGGGTTGGCAATGGGACAGAGAGCCAGGAGGAGCCTGGGGTTGGCAACAGCCCTCACAGCCCCTTCCCTCTCCTATCCCAGTGTCCGCAGTGAGGATCTTGGGCCTTTTTTATGGGAAGCTCTACAGGTTTAGAGCAGAAAACATTCATGCACCTCACCTGATGACCAGAGTGTCTGTACATATTTAGTGTTCTTGGGCATGAACCAATGTCCCTCCTCCCTTTCCCTCTCAGTCTCATGCAGTCCAGGCTAGCTTTGAACCTGCTATGTAGCTGAGGATGCCCCTCGATGCCCCTGTCTTTTCCTCCTGAGTGTCGGGACCACAGGAGTGCACCACTATGCCCAGTTCACACAGAGATGGACTGTGTTACCCTTGGTCTCATGCATTTGAGGCAGGTGCTCTACCACTCTCCCAATGAGGGCCTGGGAGTGTGGCTCAGTGGTACTTTATCAGTATGTGCAATGCCCTAGGTTCTATGGGCACTACGTGAAAGACTTGAGGCAAAATAGAACCTCCTGGTGCTTGGTCATGGATAATAAGGCTCTTCCCAGTGAGCCTGTGCTGCCTTGCCTACTCCATCTCCCTTCAGCAGTCTCCAAGCCAGAGCTTTCTCCAGTACTGATACCTTCACACTCTGCCTGACTGGCCTCTGCTGTCTTCAGTTCCTGTAGCTATATTCCTTCCTTATACTTTCACAAGTCTTTGCCACAAAGTCCCTATTACCACCACAACCTTCTCTTCACAATGGCGTGTATCCAGTTGGCTTCTGCCTGTCTAGAACTTCTTCTTGGGAGAAAGAAACCTTTATTATCAGGTGGATTGTTCTATGACCTGTGTGAAGGATAGTCCTTGCATACAACAGATGCTCAGTAAGTGCCTGGGAAACCGGTGCAGAAGCCTAGAGGCTGCGGGTGGGGGCACAACACCCTGGCCAGCCCTTCTCTCGTCATGGCCCTCCTCCTCCCTCATCTTCTCCCCGCCCCCACTGGACCCCAGCACCAATACGCCCTGGGGAGCCAAAGAGGGAAAGGCTGTTGGGAAGAGATTAAAGAGCAGAGCCAATCTGCTTCCTGATTGACTTGGAAAGGTCAGGCCACTTCCTAATCCCCAAAGCCAGCTCCCTGTGGGGGTCCTTAGCCACCTACCATCCAACCTCAGAGCTGGAAACTTCTGGGTCCCTTGGGGGATGGAGTGGGAGGGTCTTGTTCCTGGGCGAACCAATGGGAGCGAGCCTCGCCTACCATCAGTACAGCCTCCACCCAAGCCAAGCCTTCCCTCTAAACCTCTTCTGGCATCTCCCTCCTCTTTGCTTGCCCTCCTATCTCTCTTTTCATCTCTCCTTCTTTCCTCTTGTGACGTGAGGGCAAATGTTTTCCTCCAGAAGCCTCAAGTTCTGCAAAAGAGGGGCAGGAACGGTCCTTATCCTAATCCCACCACACATGGAAATCTTTGGTAAAATAAGACATCGTCAGTAAAATGTGCAGTATTTGGGCCTGGGGATATATTAATGATAGAATGGTTACCTAGAATCTAACAGTGGGTGCCAGCCACAGCTACACAGAAGAGTGCTTCTCTAGCAGGCATGAGGTCCTGAGTTCAATCCCCATTCCCACAAAGAAGAAACAGGCGGCTAGAAAGAGGTCTAAAGCATATAGCTTATCTGATGAAATATTAGCTTAGCATGCATGAAGCCCAGGGTTGTATCCCCAGCACTTCCTAAATCAGTCAGGTTGGCCCAGGCCTATAATTCTGACAGGCCGGCCTGGGATAAATGAGGTGCCTTAAATGTAAAGAGAAAGTGAGTGAGTGGCGGGCTGAGATGTGCTGAGGATATGTCTCAGCGCGTGAAGGGACTAGGTGCTAGGTGGGCACCTGCGTCCAGACCCTCAGCACCCACATAAAAGCCCTCCAGGGAGAGCTTGATGTCCCCTGAAGCCCCCTTCCATGGCCCCAGGTCCCTGCTGTGACTGGAACGGGTACACAGGCAGCAAAGACATTCCTGGCAGGCAACGGAAATGAACTTCCCATTGCCAATTTCCTCCCAGGGAACACAGTCTGGCGTCCACCCTGTCCTCAACCTACCTGAGTCATAGGGATGCGAGGCATGAGGCACAGACAGAGTGCCTGCCTGCCTGACCTTTCTTCCCTGCCTGACATCTGGCCACCACAACGCCCCCCTCCAAATCACCACAGAACCTCTGATTCTTAGAATCCCGTTGTATAGGCTAACGTAGAGAGTGGGGACGGGGAGCTCTTTTTTCCTGTACATATGGGGAAACTGAGGTCCACAGTGGAAAGGCTTTTATTGACTATCTGAGCTGAGCAGCATCTCCTCTGTTTCTCTCTTCTCATTCCTGTACTCCTGTCTTTCTAAGGGCTTCAGACCCCCTTTAAGAATCTGTTAAAAATTGGGAATATATATATTGAGACAGGGTTTCTCTGTGTAGCCCTGGCTGTCCTGGAACTCGCTCTGTAGACCAGGCTGGCCTCACAAGAGATCTGTCTGCCTCTGCCTCCTGAGTTCTGGGAGTTAAAGGCATGTGTCCCAGAACCTGGCTAGCCAGGCTAGCTAATTGAAACAGTGAGTTTCAAGTTTAGATCTTAAAACCAAGGGGGGGAAGGGCTGCGTGGAAGAAGACAACCGCGTGCTCCTCTGGCCTCCAAATTAACACGCACTTGTGCACACGTGGGACACACACACCACACACACTAACCCACCACTAACCCACCATGGCTGCAGTGTCCTTCAGGCCCCTGCCGCTGCCCAGCCCCAGGTGAAGTCAGTGTTATCTTAACCCTTAGTGAGTCTTGGGGAGGTGCATGCATGCCCAAATTTTACATATACCCCACCCAAACTCAGGTTCTGCAGGAAAGATAAGTTTGAGTGTGGCACAATATTTGTGAGGGCTAGGAAAGGCTAACTTGTACCCCAAATCCCCGCAGGTGTCCGCTACAAAGCCAGAAAAAAAATCCCTGGTCCCACAAGGCAGTCCACCATCCAGAAAGGTTCAAAGACGTGGAGGTTGAAAAACCCAAGGAAAAAAGAGGTGACGGCCGCCACCGCCACCCCCACCCCCAATCTTCATCAACCCCTTAGCCCACTCACCATCCTTATTTGTGAGACCACTAGGCTGGCTCCCCTCTGTCCCGCCACCACAGGCTCCCAGTCTCCCCAATTCTGAAAAGCCCCAGGGGACCAGCCAGCTCCGGTCTGCTCATTAGGGCTGAAATCTGATCAGTGTGTCTCGCTGCCCACCTGGTGCCTTGGCAGCAAGCTGAACGGGCGAGCGGGGTGCAGTCAGGCCACCTTCATGTCCTGGCTGGGCCTCGGTTTCCCCGTTTCTATTAAGGAGCGTCTCTGCCGCCCCCCCCCCCGTCACTCCGCCCACACCGCGCAGCGGGACTGTGGAATTCTTAGAGCTACCCCGCTGGCCTTCGTTGCTCTAACAGCTCTCAAGGCCCCCGGTTCTGTGGCCAGCCCCGTTGGCGGTCCAGTGTTCTAACATTCTAGAGCCTTGATTCTTTCCTTTCTGTTATTATTATCCTCGCCTTTGCCAACGCACCCTTGTCAGTTTCCAATATTACAGGCGTCTCCCAGCCCAAGAGTCTGAAGTTCCATTGTTAGAACCCTCTATGATTTAAAAAAGAAAAAAAAGAAAAAGAAATTAAAAATAAAATAAAATAAAACACATGCTATGACTTTCATAATCTATAATTAAACCCTTGGCGATTTTTATCTTTTCCTAGCAAATGAATACACATTTCCCTTCTCGCTCTGTACAGAAATGAAAACACCTTGTAAATAGGTGGACCCCACTTCCTCTTTTCCCCCCATTTCTCCTTTGACTTAAAAAAAAAAACCCAAAGCCCATGAATTTTCAGATTGGGTAGCAACCTAAGGCACTCAGGGTTCACAGAGCTGGGGAGGGGCAGGATGGATGATCACCTTCACCCCCGCGATGGCATTCTCCCCACCTCAAGAAGGGACCCCAGGAACCCAGGCTGCTTCTGACCCCTTCTCCGCGGTCTGGCCTCACCCCTCCCTGTTCACACCAGCTGAGTTATTATTTGTCTAGACACAAACCAAATTATAGGCCCTGTCCCAGAGGAACAGTGGGCTTCGGGAGTGGGGGAGGGCCCGGAGACAGGGGCGGAGTTAATTTGCTTGGCTTGTCTCCCTCCTCATGAAAAATCTCCCCCTCAAACCCCCAGCCCAGGCCACCTTTAATGCCTCTCCCTCTTCACCAGCAAGCCCTCAGAAACATCTTCTCTGCTCTGTTCCACAAACCCTCCCATCTGGCTTCCAGCCATTCATACCCAAGTCTGGCATCTCTCCCTACTCACTGAGAGGACCTCAGTGCCCGAATTAATCCGACTTAGCGGTGGTGCAAGAATTCAGGTCTCCAGATACGGTCAAGGGAACCCAGGTCTTCGGATATGGATTGCCATTGTTGGGCAAGAGTCCCAACCTCTGAGGCTGGCGATAACTCACTTCTGCTCTAGGGCTCAGTTTCCCCACTTGTAAAATGGAAGGGGCATGGCCTATACGGTTCCTACAGGTCCTTCGTACCGCACAGCTGTATCAAGATGTCAGCGCTGATCTGCATGGACTGAAGGGTTGGAACATCAGAGGGGCCTTTGGTACCCTGTGCTTGTCTCAGGGTTTCAGCATTCCGGGTCCTGCTCCTGGGAGGCAGGCTCTCATCTGGCCCCGACTGGCCTCACTCAGACTAAGATTCTCCCACCTCAGCCTGGGTTAGAGGCATGTGCCACTACAAGAGTTTTTTGAGGCAGGGTGTCACGTAGCCCAGGCTGGCCCAAAACACTTAACCCTCCTATCTCTATCTCCTAAGTGCTAGGATGACAGTCAGGCGCCACCAGGGCACACTGCAGGGCTCCTGGGTGGTCTGAGTTTGGGAACCTTTCCCCCTACCCATCTCAGCCACCCATTCCTAGGAGGATCCCAAGTCTGAAGTTGATCAAGTTCAACCTCAGAGACAGAGACAATCGGACACCCTTTCGGTAGATTTCAGGGGACACAGCTGTCTCGGGGCTCTAGGAGAAGTGCTGTGGTGTTCCCCATTTTTTACACCAGTGTCCCTACGCAAGCACGTCGAGCTTGGGACACACACAACAAAGCCTTGGGAATTCTGGAGCCTCGCCTTCACCGGGTTGAGGGTGGGGTACTGCGGAGCTCAGTTGCAGGGAAGGGGAGTGAGGCAAAGCAAGGAGGAGTTAACAGACCCAGCCAAATCCTGGAAGGGAGGAAGTGGGAGAGGAAGTCCACCCCCCATCCCCAGCCAGGAATTCCTGAAACTGGAGGGTGGGGTAGGTGTGACCTCAGAAGCCATGAGGGGACTATGAGGTGGGCACTGGGGTCATGGCGCCACTCAGAACCCATTTGCCTGGATTGCAACCCCACTGCCCCCTGCTTCAACCCTAAGCAGCCCCACATCCTGGAGGAAACGATTCTACGATGTCTCAGGACTTACGGAGAGATGCAGGGGAGCAGTGTGAGAGTGAGCAAGGGCGAGCGAGCAAGAGAACCGAAGAGGAGCCCTACGGGGGAGAGAGAGAAGCTCAGAGAGGTGCTGAGATGGGTACAGAGTTGGGGGCACCCAAAGTGAAGGAGGGGTCTCCCACAAACAAGAAACAGAGAAGTGGAGGCCAGGGCTGAAGTAGGAAGGACCCAGAGGTAGACAGTTAGAGCAGACGAGGGACCCCAAGAGATGAAGAAATAGAGCCCACTAGGTTTGTTGCTGAAGAACGCCTTTAACCTCAACACTTAGGAGGCTGAGGCAGGATTGTGGCCAGTTCAAGGAAAACCTGAGCTGTGGAGCCAGCGTCAATCTACAAAACGCCAGAGGGTGGAGAGTCGTGGGTGGTGACACAAGCATACAATCCCAGTAGACCCTAGGAAGCTGAGGCAGGAGGATTGCAGTGAGTTTGAGACCAATGTTGGCAAGAGAGTGAATTCAAAGCTAGTTTACGGTATGCGGTGAGATCGTGTGTGTGTGTGTGTGTGTGTGTGTGTGTGTGTGTGTGTGAGAGAGAGAGAGAGAGAGAGAGAGAGAGAGAGAGAGAGAGAGAGAGAGAGAGAGAGAGACCCCAGAGGCAGGAGATCCTAGGAACCACAGGGACGGGGGAGAGATAAGGAAGAGACAGGCTCTCCCGAGCCAAGTGCCGGAGAGAGGACGGTGCGGGGAGACTGAGGCAGCGGAGCGGCCACCCGAAGGTCTTGGACCTGCTGAGGGGGAGAGCGGGAATGGAGGGAGCACCCACCTGCGCGGCGGCTGGGCTGGACGAACGGCGTCCGCGACCTGGTCCCGTGTCTGCGCAGCGCCGGACCCGGCGGGCGCCCCCGCGGGGCAGGAGAGCAGCCGCAACCCCTGGCCCGGGGCTGGAGTCCGAGCCCAGGCCCCGCCCCGGCCAGGCCCGCCCCCGTTAACCCCTCCTCTGCCGCGGCCCGGCACTCCCCCCCTGCCCCCCCCCCCCCGGAACTCAAGCCTGGAAATCTCACCTGCTGCTTCAGAATCGCATCCCATTAACCCCTTCCGTACCCTCTCTCCAACTCCACACTTCCAACTTAACCCTTCCTCTGGGAAGGGAAGCTTGGCTGGGGACCCTCCTTCCTGTCTTCTTTGAAGAGACCCCTCTCCGCAGGCCTCCGTTAGCAACTTTCTCCATGTCCCCCTAAGGGAACGAGGACAAAGGGGCCAGTGAACTGTCTCAGCAGACAGAGGTGATTGCTACTCATTCTGAACTCAAATGCCCAGGATCCACGCGATGGAAGTGGTCCTCTGACCTCCACACTGTCCCGTGCTACACCCCCTCTGATAAATAACTGTAAAACTCTAAGTTTCAAATGGAGGTCTGTTACGTACCCACCCCAGGCATCAGATCCGTAAATGGAAGGAGCCTTGTTTCCTCCAGAGTCAAAGCGGTTATGCAAGGTCCCTTTTCCATTGGCATGTCACTTCACAGAGAGCACAACTTCCAATCTGTAAGCCAGTACTTAGGAGGCTGCAGCAGGAGGATTGCTGGGGGTTTGAGGCCACACTGGGCTAAATAGCGAGGCTGTTTCTTCAGAATGTTTCCACGGGGCTGTCCAGTGCACCCAGCCTGCCCTCTGGAAGCTTCGAGTCCCGACAGAGCACTGCAGCCTCCCACTTCGCAGCGGCTGGACTTTTCAGTCTTTTCCTCCTATCAGCCTCTCTGGTGGGAAGAGGGCCATTCTCCTGTTGAGGTTGATTACTGCTGTGTGTCTGTTGCCTAGAAGTGAAATCCCCATTGTTTGCAGGGACTGTGCAAGTGCTCCAAACAGCTTCGTTGACTTCTTTTTATCACGGTTGTCATTTCCTGCACAAATTAGTCCTGAGGGTTCATTACAGATGCAGGAACATCTGATCCACCCAGCAGACAGCCCGCCAAAAACAACAGCGATGGTTTACGAATTCTGGTTTACATGGTTATTTTATCTTGAATCCTGAAGAAGACGGAAGTGATGGCCTTACACATACCAGGCAGGGGCTCTGTCACTGAGCCACACCCCAGCTCCTCACTGGGGGATTCTAGGCAGGGGCTCTGTCACTGAGCCACACCCCAGCCCCTCACTGGGGGATTCTAGGCAGGGGCTTTACCACTGAACCACACCCCAGCCCCTCACTGGGGGATTCTAGGAAAGGAATCTGTTACTAAGTATACCACTTGGCGTTATATTTGTTTGTTGTTGTTTGAGACAGGATTTTACTGTAACTCTGGCTGGCTGGGAACCCAGAGAGATCACTTTATTCTGCTCCCATAGTGCTTGGATCAAAGGTATGTGCCACCATATCTAACCCTTTATTTGTGTGCGTGTGCACATAAAAGCCATTTTAGGTAGCTCCTCTTGGATTTTGTTTTGTTTTGTTTTTCCAGACCGGGTTTCTCTGTGTAGCCCTGGCTGTCCTGGGACTAGCTCTGTAGGACAGGCTGGTCTCCAACTCACGTATCTGCCTGCCTCTGCCTCCCAATTGCTGGGATTAAAGCTGTGCAACAACATGCCTAATTAAAACCCTTCTTTATTTATCATTACATGTGGGGAGTTGGGGGGTCACAGAACACATGTAGATGGAGTTGGTTTTCTCCTTCCACCTTCATGTGGGTTCAAGGAATCAAACTCAGGCTTGACAGCAAATGGCTTTACCCACCAAGTCATCTCAACAGCTGCAATATGTCCGTGTTATGTCTGTGCACTATGACCTGCCACAGAGCCTGCAGTACTGTAGAGGCCAGAAGAGGGCAGCAGCCCCCTGGAGCTGGAGTTACAGACAGTTGTGAGCTTCAGTGTGGGTGCTGGGAATGGAACCCCGGTCCCCTGGAGGAGCAGCCAGCTCTCTTAACCCCGGAGCCTTCTCTCCAGCCCCACACCCCTGTCCTCACGTTTGCACCCTAAGCACTTTATGGACAACCATCTCCTCAGGACCACGTTCTTTCTTTTATCACCAAGGGTCTGTTTTCACCCATTCTACAACTTTGTACAAATCAAAGAACTTAACATATAAACAGGGGGCTGGAGAGGTGGCTCAGAGGTTAAGAGCACTGGCTGCTCTTCCAGAGGTCCTGAGTTCAATTCCCAGCAACCACATGGTGGCTCACAACCATCTATAATGAGATCTGGTGCCCTCTGCTGGTGCACACGCACACACAGACGCCAGCTGCTGTATAAATAATAAATCTTTAAAAAAATAAAAATAAAAAGGGGGGGGCTGCAGCTGCACCACTGTGAGGCTTTGGTAGGTGGCCTCACCTCCCTTCACTACATCATTCCCCTCTTTCAGGGACCTTGAAGGACATAGGAAAGAGATGGTTACGAATCAGAGACACAACACCAGAAAGTTAAAAGGACAGGTGCAAGGCAAGTGTCATGGCAACCTTCTGTAAATCCTAAAACATGAGACACGGTTTCCCACAGCTCAGGAAGACCTTGAACTTCACAAGCAGCTAGAGACGACTTTGAACTCTGATCCTCCTGCCTCCGCTCCAGAGTGCTTGGATTACATGTGTGGGCCACTAAGACCTGCTTCTAAAAAGCAATTCACAGTGCCCAGCAGTGAGGATAGGGCACCCCTCTTCTGGCAAACCCTAAGTTTGCTGCAATTCAGTACAACTCGTGATAGGCAAAATCCAGCTTGTTTCTGAGCGTCACTGGAAATATTTCAAAGGGACAGCTAGAAACTGGAGAGGACCATCACCACCCAAGCCTTTGGGGTGCAAATGCAGCCCATGGAATGAAAACTCTTTCTCTCCCCCTACTCTAAGATTTGGGGCACAAGGGACTCTTCATGGGTAGAGGTCATGCACAAGGCAGTTTCTCACGACCCAGCTCAGGGGGCACAAAGTCCAAGAGTGGCTCTGAGGGGGCGCATGGGCACTCACCAGTAATTTTCCAACTGGGCTTTTCAAGGGATATTTTTCCATGCAGATCCAAAGATGACCACAAGGGGGAGATGAAGCACCAAGTGCCACCAGGGAAAAGCCATTGTTTCTATAGCTATAGCCTGAGTCACCTTCCTAGATTGGAATGTGGGAGTCCTTGGGAAGGGGTCCAGGAAAGACTTGACCCAAGAATGTCAGAAAACAGGCCTTTAAAAAACTAGAATCTGGGCCAAGAGGGACCTGCTGAGACTGAAGCACCAATCAAGGACCTTGCATGAGCTGGACCTAGGTCTACTTCAGAGATCTAACTGATGGGCAGCTCAGGTCTCATGTGGGTTCCCTAGTAAGGGGAGCAGGGCTCTCTCGGACATGCTCTCTTGCCAGCTTTTCAATTACTTCCCTCTGAGGGATTGTCTTGCCAGGCCACAGGGGAAGAGTACACACTCAGCCTTGATATGACTTCATGAAGGATGGAAGGGAATGGAGGGGAGAAGGAAGGAGTGTGAGACTGAGAGGTGAGGAGGGATGGAGCTATGACCGGGATGTAAAGTGAACAGACAAACAAACAAATAAATAATTCAAAACCTGGAGGCACACATGTTTAATCCCAGCACTCAGGAAGTAGAGGCAGATGGATCTCTCTGAACTCAAGGCCAGCCTGGTCTGCACAGTGAGTTTCAGGCCAGCCAGGACTATGAAGGGAGACTTTGTCTCAGAAAAGGAAAACAAAACACATACTCAGAAGAGCTCTTGGGGTGGTGGCTCACCCTTGTGATCCCAGAACTCCGAGAGTGGAAGCAGGAGGCTCAGGCCCATGCTTAGCTACACTGGGATTGCACATTGCACCCGGCTCTTCACATGGATATTAGGGATCTGACCTCAGGACTTCATGCTTGCATGCTTGCCAAAATTCCTTCTCAGGAGGAGACGTAGGCAAGTTCTACCCTTCCTCCCGAGGTCCTGAGACAAACATTCCACCAAAGTTCACAAGGGAAACCAATGAGACTTTTTTGGGGGGGGGTGTTCCCTAAAGAGCGCAGGTCACCATCAGGAGTATGGGTGCTCCTTTACCCAATAGGCTACACTAGAGAGTTTACCCAGCGGAAATGATGGCTCATAGATGCATTGATGCAGCCCACTCTCTCTAGCCCCTCTCTGAGGCCACTTGCACACCATGAAAAGCAGGGAGTGGCTGGCTACTCGGGGTCTTGTGGCCTGAGGGGATGTAAACAGTTGAAAAAGCCCATCAGGGATGATCCTTTTGCAAGGAAACACAAGTGAACTCCCCAAGATGGAAGTTGCTGGGCTCTGGACAGTCATAACCCCAGCAAACACTGAGCCATTTTCCCTGGCTTTTTGCAGTGTTTGAACTCAACGGTCTTTGGATAAGACACACTCAGTTATTCAAACATACGCTAGTTGCCGCTCAGTAAACAGTGCCCCAGATCCTGCTTCTGCATCTGGGCTAGGAGACAGAATGGATTTGTTTGTTTGTTTGTTTAGTCTTTGAGGTGATAGGGCTTGAACTCAGGGCCTTGTACATGCTAGGCAAGTGCTCTGCCACACAGCTACACTCCCAGCCAGGAGACAGGCTAGAAGTGATCAGCAAGTGAACCCTAGCCCTTTCCAGGGTTCAAAGTCAAGGGACACAGATCTGTCCCCAGCAGAGATACCCACAAGAGGACCAGGCCTGACCCCCCTCCTAAAAGTCATGAGTCCCAGGAATTAGGCCGTAGGTCGCCAATCCCAGGAAGAAGACAATAAAGTCCCCTACCCAAGGAACAGCCTGGAGAAACCCAGTAATATTTAACCATCACCCCTAGCAAGGGCTAATCAGTGAATATCTGGAGTTTACCCAGGTGTTCTTTACAATAGGATGAGGAAAACAATTACATTGTTCCAATTGCATTGGAATCATCTCCTTGGTGGTCTTTAGGGTCTGCAAGACTTGGGGGCCTACACATTGGGGGCTCGTCTGGGATACCCAAAGAACTCCCCCTTCCAAGACCTCTCCTCCCGAACTGAAGGGCCAAGGACCAGACAGTAGGTATCTTGTCTGTGTCTGTCTGTCTGTGTCTGTCTTGGTGTTCTGTTTCGGACGTTGAGGCAAATTCTGAAATCTGTGTGGTCGGGAACAGTTAGAACACTGGACAACCGTGGGCCACAGGAGGCCTGGAAGACGTTCCAGACCCCATTGGACAGAGGAGACCCCGCCGATAGGGGGTGACAGAGCACCCCAGTTTTCTGTGATCTCTGGATCTCTGGATTAGGGCGAGGCAATTCGCTGCTGTTTCACTTGCAGTTTTTCTGCCACAGGAGTAGCAGGATGTGCTGTGTGGCTCTGTGTGTGTCTCTCTGGTTGAGTGTCTTGTCTGTTGCTGCCTGAGACTGATGACATGGGACAGACTACTTGTAACCCCCTAGACTCAATTCTTAGGCTCCAACGGTGGCAGTGGCGAGGAGGCGCCAGGGGATGGCTACAGAATGCAGAGCCCCAGGCTTGGCACTTCTGCTGCTGCTCTGGTCTCTGGTGTGGTGCAGCTTGACAGACCCCGTGTGGAATATGTTGCTGCTCAGGGCTCTGGTCTGGTAGAGCGACAGGCCGCAGTTCCAAACTCTGGTGTAGCGGGGTGGAGCCCAATTTCAGGCAGGCGCCCCCTAGCGGAACAGGATGGAGAGCCCATCGAGGGACAGGCCGCCATTCTCTGGTTTCTTCTTCTTCTTCTTCTTCTTCTTCTTCTTCTTCTTCTTCTTCTTCTTCTTCTTCTTCTTCTTCTTCTTCTTCTTCTTCTTCTTCTTCTCTTTCTTCTTTCGTTCCTTCCCTTCCTTCCTTCCTCTCTCTCTCTCTCTCTCTTTTTCTTTCTTTCTTTCCCTTTGCATGCATTGTCCTGGTAGGCAGTGAGAGGTCACCCAGGCTGACGGACTTCTTTCCACCTGGATGGCTGGGAAGGCCCAGATGGGGAAGATGGCTGGGGGAGGGTGGTGTCAGCGTCACCCATGACACAGAGCCATCCCCACCCCAAGGATTGCTGCCCCTGGGCAGCAGCGCTAGCTGAAATCCTGAAGAAGAGGGAGCTTGTGCCAATGTGAAGAGCGGGGCTTGGGCAAGCCTGGCCTCCGGGAGGAGAAGTGGTGAACTTCCACTGTGGTGGTGCCCAGTTCTCTGGGGGTCGAAGGGTGCTCTGGCAGCTTCGGCAGGCACCAAGGGGTAGGTTGTACTGTGCAGAGCTGCCCCCGCTGCCCCCTGAAACCAAGCAATGTTGTTGGGGAGCCTCAACTCTTGCCTGAATTCACAGACACAAAGTGCTTGAAATTATAGCTGCAGGAAGTAAAGAAAGTTTTGTCTGTTTGTTTTAAATGGATGTGCGGCCATTACATGTTTATCTCTGACTAATCTTAAGTGGTTACTATGCTCTGTACATCTTTGTTAGAGATTAACAGTTATTGGATATGTTTAAAGTTTAAATTCAAACTCTTGTTTAAAATATATATGTGTGTGCATTTGTAACATCTATAGAAACACAGATGTTTTTAAAAAGCTACCACGTGACCTGACATGTGATGTGACTGCCATGTGGTATGGGGTAGGATAAAAAATTACAGAACCTCTTGGTCGTAATGAATTCTGCTTATCATCCCATCTCCTTTTAGACTAAGAAAACAAGTCTCACGTTAAATTGGTATTGATTTTAGAGACTGAATTATTTACACTGGCAAAATTTGGTTTTGACTTTTGAAATTATGATTATGCATTGTGACCTCACTCCTAAAAAGGGTACTTTATTTTGATATTGTGAAAACAGATTTCATTTTTTAAATTATTTTATTTATATGTTACATACACAGTATTCTGCCTGCCTGCCTGCCAGATCTCACCATAGATAGTTATGAGTTATATGGGTGCTGGGAATTGAACTCAGACCTCTGGAAGAGCAGCCAGTGCTTTTAACCTCTGAGCCATCTCTCCAGCCCCAGATTTCATTTTTTAAAATGTGTTTGAGGCCATGAAACATTTTAAAGTTTATCAGTTATTTTATAATAATGTCTTTATGGAATATATATGTATATGTATATATATACATATATAAATATAAATAATTCAGGGTTGTATTTTTGAGGCATGCTATGTGATTCAGCCCTGGTTTGTGAAGATCTATTCAGATGTGAAGTGTGTGCCTGGCTGCCAGTTCCTGAATGAATGGATTAATGCTGTTTCTTTATGGCTGATAGGTTTGGTGTGGCCAGAATAGTTCAAGTACAGTTTAAAATTGTTCTATACTGTTCTGTTATGCAGTTGGTTCTAAAACTTATTTGATTACAAGGTTAGAACTTGGTTATGGGAAGCTGTACATGCTCCACAGCACTGTACGGCGGGAGGCAGCCACACCATCAGCGACATCTGTTGGCCGTGTATTTTTTATTAATTTATATTTTATTAATTGCAATTTATTCACTTAGTATCCCAACTGTAGCCCCCTCCCTTCTCCCTCTCCCTCTTGCCCTCCCTCCCTCTTCTCCTCCCTGATGGCTATGTTCTAAATGTCCTGCCACAGCTGGTAACAACACTTGGCTGGCTACCATGTTGATCTGGGGATAAAGAGGGTAGAGCCGTGACTTCACTGCCATCTCCACGCTTGGAAGTGATACAGTGGTACTCAGATCCTGTTATGGAAGGGCAAATCTGGAGGACCCCGAGGGGTCATATCTGAAAGACCCATGATTGTGCCTTCAAATGACAATGAGCAGGGTGGGAATGAGAGGACTAGGCCTGACCCCACCTCCCCCCCCAAAAGTCACCAGTCCCAGGAACTAGGCCATAGGTCACCGACTCCAGGAAGAAGACAATAAAGTCCTCTACCCAAGGAACAGACTGGAGAAACTCTACGAAAATGTGCTTGGACCACTCACCTCTGATATTTAAGCATCAGCCCTAGCAATGGCTAATTAGTGACCACCTGAAGTTTACCCAGGTGTTCTTCACAATAGGATGATTAAAACAACAAGGGTCTGACCATCCAGACAAAGGATCATAGATCTGCCAAGCTGGAAATTCCCTAACCTTGATGTAACCCTAACTAAAAACCCTTCTCTCCCTGAGCTCGGGCTCCACGCTAGAGAGCCGCTGCATTGGTTAAGGTATAGGCCCAAGCTTGAGCTTGTAATAAAGACCCTACTGCGTTTACATCAGAATCTCCTTAGTGGTCTTGGGGTCCACAAGACTTGGGCATGACACTCAGGGTTATCAAGGCCTGTGACAGAGGCCAGCAGGCGGCAGGAGCCTCCACCTGGGACAGTTTCTTCTTCACCCTTCTGTGTTGAGGGAGTCCTCCAGGATCTCTCCCCAGCCACTCAGAGCTAGCGTTTTCTGAGGCAGGTCTATCTTCCATTTAGTCTGTTTCTTCTCATGAGGTAGTGCTGAGGTTGACTTGGTTACCACCATACCCCAAAACAGTGCACACACGTGCACACATACACACTTGCACACACTCATATAGTCATATACACATGCTCACACATGCACACACACTTGCACACACATATACACAAGCATACAAACACACACACACACACACACGCATGCATACACACACACCAAATGCACAGATCAGACTCCAGACAGCTCAGTGCATAAGTCTGTATTTCTGGATGATATAAAAGAATAAACTTAAAAAAAAAAAGACCACCCCAAACCAAACACCAATGGCTCCCCCAAGGCACAGTGGCCTATTCTTCCCACCCAGATAAATAGAGGTTTCTGTCTGTCTGTCTGCTCACCCACCCGCCCCCATAACCCCCTTTGCTATAGACATACTCTGGGTATATATTACTCTACTCCGCGATAGACATCTCCCAAAAAATAGAACTCAGTCCTGCTGCGGGACTCCACCTTGGCCCACACCCCTGCTTCAGACCACCCGCCACTGAAGGACACTCGTGTCTTTTCCCCCAGTGGTTAGGACCATGCTGTCATCCCACAAGAAGGCCACGTTAGTCACATGGCTGCTGTGTCCACCGTATTTGTGGCTGAGGGCCTATGGGAAGAAATGGAAAAAAGTCAGATGGACAAAGTCACATGGAAGTCATTGTCATTTTCTTCTTTATAGCCTTTAAATAAATTTTGTGTGTGCTACAGGGTTTTTTTTGTTTTGTTTGTTTTAATGTATAGTCCAGGTTGTCCTAAAGCTCACAAGACCCTTGCTTCTCTTTTTTAAAATTTATTTAATTTTTATTTTATGTGCATTAGTGTGAGGTTATCAGATCCCTTGGAATTGGAGTTACAGACAGTTGTAAGCTGCCATGTGGGTGCTGGGAATTGAACCTAGGTCCTTTGGAAGAGCAGACAGAGCTCTTAACCACTGAGCCATCTCTCCAGCCCCCCTTGCTTTTCTTAAACTAATTAATTGTTTATGTTTTTGAGACAGGGCCTCACTATGTAGCCCTGCATGTCCTGGAACTCAGTCTGTATACCAGGCTGGCCTTGAACTCACAGAGATACACATGCCTCTGCCTCCTGAGTGCTGGGATTAAAGGCATGCACCACTACTGCCTGGCTTATTTTTAATTTTTTTAGTACATGTATATATTACATGTCAGATTATTGGTTGGTACAGGAGCCCAGGGAAGCCAAAAAGGTATTGCATCTCCTGGAGCTGAATATAAGGCAGTTGTGACCACTTGGTGAACTCAGGTCCTCAATAAGAACAGAATTCTCTTAACTGCTGAGCTACCTCTCAGAGACCCCTCCCCTTTAAAAGCATATTTGTGTGTGTGTGTATGTGTGTATGTGTGTGTATATGTGTATGGATGTACATCAACCATACAGCACATATGGAGGTCAGCAGACAATGCATGGGAGCTGGTTTTCTCCCTCATAAAGGTCCTGAGGATTGAATTCAGGCCATTAGGTTTGGCAGCAAGCACACTTACATGCTAAGGATATGGCTCAGTGGAAGGGCCCCCTGCCTAGAATCCCCCAGTGAGGGGCTGGGGTGTGGCTCAGTGGTAGAGCCCCTGCCTAGAATCCCCCAGTGAGGGGCTGGTTGTGGCTCAGTGGTAGAGCTCTCCCTAGAATCCTCCAGTGAGGGGCTGGGGTGTGGCTCACTGTAGAGCCTTTGCATAGTATACATGATGCTTTTGGTTCCATCCTCAACACTGAAGATAAAGGATAGATAAATTTATATGACCTGGCTTCACTGAGCCAAGTTCCCATTAAAAGTGGGGTGTGACAATTCCCCCATGTGCAGCCAGATTCCACACTCATATAGGGCTTACTTTCCTCTTCTTTGAAAAGCCCAGAAGGCCACACTCATGCTCCCAGACATGTCTTTCTTCTGAGTGCTTTTCTCTAAAACCTTATGCTTAAGTTACATTAAGACATCTTCGTGAAATCCTAACTCTACTCTATTAAGAAAAAAGGTTGGGTGGAGTAAGGAGCAGACACTCTCAGCCGCAGGCAACTACTTTTCATCGGTCATTTGGTTCTGCAGAAATTGTTCTTCATCCTAGGCCTATAGGGGAATCATGGATGCTGGGAATTCAAGCCCTCAGCCCTGTAGTCTTGCACTCAGCTTGGTGAGGGCAGTGGCCTCATGGGTCTTCTTATCCCAGGCACACAGTAGGTGCTCATTTAATGTTTTTAAAAAGAGAATATGAGGGGGCTGCAGAGATGGCTCAGAGGTTAAGAGCACTTTCTGCCCTTCTAAAGGTCCTGAGATCAATTCTCAGCAACCACATGGTGGCTCACAACCATCTATAATGTGATCTTGTGCCCTTTTCTGGCTGGCAGGTGAACATGCAGGAAGAACACTGTTTATGTAACAAATAAATCTTAAAAAGAGACTACGGATAAGCAAAAATCTCATAGCTACAAGTTCCATCCCCTAAGAACAATCCCATGCCATTAAGACACCCTAGAGATGTGAGAAACTGAGGTACAGAGAGGAGCGAGTCTCCTCAAGTAAATGAAAAGACGAACATCAACAGAAGGCTAGGGAGGCAGCCAAGAGGGCGGGAGACCCTGGACTCCATCTCTAGCAACAGGCAGACTTGGCCTGATGGTGCGCATCTGTGATTCTAGCTCTGTGGAGGCTGAGGGGGTTGCTGGGAACTTATGGTCACCTTTGGCTATATATGGACTGTGAAGAAAGCCTGGGCTACCTGAGACCCTTTTCCAAAACTGAAACAGATATCCCCACAAGGAGTGACCGCTTCCTCCAACCCCATCCCACAGGCCCTCCAGACTGACTCACTCTGGGCTGACAGCAGGGGTAGCTAAACAGGTGCACTTTGCCGAAGTCATCAGCAGAAACCAGCAACTTCCCATTGTGAGAACGGGCCACAGCATTGATGTCTGTGCCATCTGCCCCCTCCGGCCAGATCCCTGTAGACATGACAAGAAAAAAGATAAAAATTGGCCTGAAAGCTGGGCATAATTCAAGGCCTCCTTCAAGACCTGTTGGTATAATGTTCTTTTGAAATACACCTTACCCTTGTTCATTCAAATGCTGATCCCCACTCCCCCCACCTCTGGTTTCAATCCAGATATTGCATTGTGATACTTATTCTAAGCATCCTGTCTCAACTTTGTGTAAACAGGCCAAAATAAAGCAGCTAGCCACAATGTTGAGCAATGGGAGGAGCCAGAGGGCAGGAAATGAGTGGGAGGAGAAAAGGCGAGAGAGAGCGAGGAGAGAGAGCTGGAGGACAGATCTTGGAACTACGTGGAGATGGACTGGACACAATATTTCACAAAAAGCAAGTATAATGTGGGAAACCTAAATGTTAGGAAACTTTGAGGGCTTGGAGGTTTAGGATGGAATAACTATTGCCCAGCATTGTGTTCTAGGTTAACTAAATAAACCCAGTCTCTGTGTGGTGATTTGGTTATACAGCTGTTTAGGATTAACAGCAGCTTTACTAAAAGATAACTATTAGTAAATATTAATTGTCACCTACAACAAAGACCTTTGAGGCTTATCTCAAAAAGTTAAAAAAAAAAAAAAAGAAAAAGAAAGAAAAGAGAAGAAAAAAGCTCTGGACATGGCTCAGTGGTAGAGCCCCTGCCTAGAGTCCCCCAGTGAGGAGCTGGGGGTGTGGCTCAGTGGTAGAGCCCCTGCCTAGAATCCCCCAGTGAGAGGCCGGGGGCGTGGCTTGACCCTCCAGGCCCCACCTCATATGGCTCTCTCTCCATGAAGCCCTCCCTAATTTCTTCAAAGACTTGGCCCAACACTCTTTTTGCCCAGTGCCATGTCACCTGTTCAGCTAGCCCCTGTGTGGGCCGCACTGTTTGGAGGGAGGCCGCTCCAGAAGAGCGTAGCACACAGTGGCCACCACTACATAGGTCAGTGGAGCTCCTGCCGCTTGTGATAATGACGTGGGGACCTGATGAAGCAGGCGGCTGGAGGAGCTTTAGGGCGGAGCCGTCTGAGCCAGGTGGACCATGCATTCGGTTTCATTTCATCAAAGCTCTGAGGGACTTTAGTGGTCATTTTCCTCTGCCCTTCCTCTTTTGCTAACACCATCCAAGCAGTAAAGAAGTGAGTTCCCCAATCTGGATGCCGCCAATATAAGACTATGAAAATCACAAGTCAGGGGTTTTTTCTCAGAGCTCGGGTCCTCAGTGAAACGTCCCCATGCCAGAACTTACCGAACACCCCAAAACCCAACACACAGGTACTGGTGGCCCATTCCACATTTCTCACGATGTCTGCACTGGTGATCTGCTTACAGGTGGCGGGGTCCCCTGGGGCGGAACCGGGAGAGATGTTCAGTGCCTGAAGAACTACCATTTCTATTTCCCAGATATGCCAGCACTGAGGTCCAAGACAGAGGGGGTCAAAGGTCCCTGGCCTTATTTGTGTCTCCCTGGACCAGCTGAAGGCTAGATTTGAGGCACTGGCTCGCCAAAACATGAGCTGGATCCATTTGTATAAAAACCTGCAGTCCATTCATCAAAGCAGAAGGGAAACAATGGCGAAAATAGGGCGCACCGGGAAGGAAATCACTGTGGAGTTCCAAATCCGATCAGCTCAGGCCAGCTCAAGGTACGGGGAGCTGTATGCAAATCGCATGCAAATGAAGCGGCAGAAGAAAGCACTCTGGCCAGGGGCCGAGAACTCACAGTACAGAATCTCGTAGTCCCCGGAGTTGGTGACGAAGCAGGTGCTGTCCTGAGCCCAGTCCAGGTGAGTGATAAAACTGGAATGGCCCTGCAGGGGACACGAGGGTCACTTAGAGCAGAGGCCAGGCCTGAGCCAGGGAGAGGGGTGGATTAAATCAGGATTGGGAGGCAAAATACACAGAGTGAAAACACAGTGGGTAGGAGGAGGATACACAGGTCTTCTGAGGGTGGGGGCGGGGCTGACAGAAGCGCTCAGAAGACAAGGGCAATTTAGAATACGTGGGCGGGACTCCACACAGGGGGCGGGGCTACACAGAAGCGCTCTTGGGACGGGAGGGATAGGTCGAGAGGGCAGGGGCGGGGCTACAGATGGGGGCAGGGCTTGGAAGGTGAGGGCTGGAGCTACACGAAGAAGGGGCGGCCTGGAACACAGTAAGGGATGAAGGTGGGGGCCAACTGAGACGCCTTGACGTAGTCAGGGCAAGAAAAAAAGATCAGCTGCGTTATGACGCTGTGGCTCCCTTGTGGTAGAAAAATGGTTAATTCTGCACCCCACTGGGCGGGGTGGTGGCGCGGGCTGGGGACCTCTGCCCACTCACCGAGCACTTGCCCAGGCGGCTGACCTTGCGGCCACCCTGGTCCACCGTGTACACGTACACCAAGTTGTCGTGGGAGCCCACAGCCAGGTACGCCCCGTCTGGGGAGGGGGAGCGTCTATGAGGAGGCACCCAGACTCCGCCCCTCCTCCACAGTCCCCACCTCCCTCCCTGGCTAGCCCCTCACCGCCCGGCCTGCACTGCTGAATCTTAGTCCCCAAAGCCCTGCCTTCCTACCTGGTGAAAAGCTGACCACAGAGATCTGCTCATTGCCATCTGTGTGGATAGCCACCAGGTCATGGGTGTCTGTGTCCAGTAGCAGCCACCTTGAAGGAGAAGGCGTGATATGGGGAAGTATGAGCTTCCGTTTAGAGCAATGTGTGGGGCCTGGAGAGAAAAGTGCCTCCCAAATACAAAGCAGGGGGCGGGGCCGGACTGCTATGGGTGGGGCCAGACAGTGATGAGTAGAGCCAGGCTGTGAGAGGCAGATAAATAAGCCCCCCTTCATCTCTTACCTCTTCCCCCTTAGAAGCCCATAGCCCTTCAAATAGGTGGACTGAGCCCTAAAAAGGGGAGGGGGTGGGTGGGGGAAGCATGGACTGGCAAGGGGCGGGGCTACAGATAGGCCCTCAGGATGGAAGCAGCAGATTAAGAATGAAAGGCCTCTAAGGCTTTGGGAAAAAGGGAAAGGAACTGCTAAGGACTTGGCCTACTCAGTAGTACCTGCCAGTCACTGTGCCCACCGCCAGGACAGAGCCACTGGGGTGGAAGCCAGCCGAACGGGCAGGGTCCTGGGAAGGAAGGAACAAGAGCTGAGGTCCCAAGTCTATCCAGGTCCTCCCCAGCCTCAGAAACAGCTCCTAATGTGGCCCGAGGTCCTCTCTGCTTTCCAGTGCCTTCCGGAAACAACCAGAAGCCATACCCCTTTCCATTATATGCTAATATAGGAGACATTTATTCTCTCCTCTCTTCCTACATTTTTTTTTTCCCTCATGAGACAGGGGATTCACTGTGTAAGCCAGGGTGGTGGGCCTTGAACTCACAAATACTGCCCAGCTACATACCCTTCTTAAAGAGACCATGAGCAGCTGTCACGGGTAAACTGAGCCCTGAAGTGTGAAGAGCGGCAGCTCCTGCAGAACCCCACGTCTGCATTCCCATCCCGTTACCTCAATGGTCCTGCTCCACAGGGGTTGGTGGGTTTCTGAACTCCACAGATGCACCAGCTTATCCTGCCCACACGTCACAAACTGCGCCCGGCCAGGGTGTGCGGCCAGGCCCCACAGCTCTTCCACATGTCCCTACAGGAAGAAGAAAGGAACCGCTCTGCCAGCAGCCCAGGCAAGCCCCTTCTGCAAAGGTGCCTCTCCCACAACTGGCTGACTCAGGCTGCCCTGAGGTTTAAAGAAAATCCCATCCCTTCCCCAAGCCCTTTGCTTTTTCCTTTGCAGAATGGAAGGGGACGGGGTGGCTCAGAGTTTCACCTCAGTAACCACACAGGTTCCGTCCAGCCTTGCTACCTGCCTTCCAGGTTCCAGCCCGAAGGGCCTGGGAAAAGCCTTTGTCTTGAGCACAAAACGGAGAGGTCTAAGGTCACATGGCAGACCCTGGGCTTTCTTCCTGATGGTGGGAGCCACCTAGTCTGATGACCTCACCTTGGAACCTCAGCTTTTTGTTGGTGTGTGTAGTCATGTACGTGTGTGTTCCTCTATGTGTGTGAATGTTCCAGTGTGTGTATTCCTGTGTGTATGTGTGTGCACACGAGCGCAGAAGCCAGAAGTCAGTGTTAAGTATCTTTATCTCTCGTTCTTCCTCCCTCCTTTATTTACACTCATTTATTTTGTGGGTGTCTCTGTGTGCATGTGTTGACAAGGCCTGCGTTTGGAGATCAAATGACAACTTGAGAGTGTCAGGCCTCTCCTCCCACTGCGGAGTTTCCGGGGACTGAACCCGGGTCCTCAGGCTTGGTGGTAAGTGCCTTCACCCTGAGCCTTCTCACTGGCCCCTGCTCTATTTTATTTTATTTCAGTTTTTTGAGACAGGGTCTCCTTAAAGCTAGAATGCACCAACTTGGATAGACAGGCAGATCAGCACTCTCAGCCTCTCCAGGCCTGAGATCCCAGGTGTGTCGCCACGGCCAGCTCTTACACATGGGCTCTGGGGAAATCAGGGCCTTGTGAATATATAGCAAGAGTCTTACCAACTGAGCCATCCACCAAGCCCTGCTTGTTTTTGAGACAGGGCTTCTCTTTCTTGTCAAGGATAGGCTGGAACTCATAGAAGTCCTCCTGTTCTTCAGTCTCCTGACTGCTGAGATCATAGGTATATACCACTATGCCCAGCTTGGGGCCTCAGTTTCACATTCTATAAAATGTTCCTCAAAGCGTTGCTGTGCTCCCTCAGAACTTGGAAAGTGGCACAGCGACACAAACCTAGCTCTCAGGATGTGGAAACAGGAGGATCAGGACTCCAAGGTTATCCTCATGCTCATCCTGGGCTATACAAAACCTTGTCTCAAAAACAACAAAAAATAACTAAAAGGGCTGGAAATACAGCTCAGTGGTAGAGCCCCTGCCTGGAATGCCTCAGTGAGGGGCTGGGGGTGTGGCTCTGAAGAAAAGCACTTGCCTAGCATGTCTGAAGGACTGGGTTCAAATTCTTAGCACTACAAAAAAAGAAGTAGAAAGCACCTTTAATCCCAGCACTTGGGAGGAAGAGTCAGGAAGATCTCCATGAGTTTAAGGCCAGCCTGCTCTACAGAGTGAGTTCCAGGACAGCCAGGGTTACAGAGTAAATTTGGGTTTGAAAAACAAAAGAACCAAACTAAACCAAACCAACCAACCAACCAAACAAACAAAAAAACCCAACCAGAAATGAATGAATAAAAATGGTAGGGGGCTGGAGAGATGGCTCAGAGGTTAAGAACACTGGCTGCTCAATCAGCAATCACATGGTGGCTCACAACCATCTATAATGAGATCTGATGACCTCTGCTGGCATGTAAGCAGAACACTGTATATATAATAAATACATCTTTAAAAAAAAAAAAGAAAGAAAATGGTAAACACAGGATAGGTTAAAGAAAGCCCTCAGAGAAAATAAAAGTCACTAGTAATTATCAGCCCCCGAAATGGCAATAACTACAGTCAAACAGGCAACAATATATACTGATAGAAATTCAGCTATGTTCACGCTATATTAACATGTTACTACTAAGAATACTTCATATTATTATAGATATTCACAGTTATAGTTATGCTCTACTAATATATATTACTAATATAATAAAGAACACAGCTGGCTCACACCAGCATACCTGAACACCAGGGAGGCGTTAGGCAGACCAAGTTGGAAGCCAGCCTGGGCTACCTAGAAAGATCCTGTCTCCAAGAAACCAACATAGATATATAAATAATAATAGAGGTTGTTAAAGTCCTTTCTTGCTTCAGGGAAAGAAAGTCCCGCCAGCCGAGCCAGATATGGTGGCATAGAGCTCTAAGTCCAACAGGAGAATTGCCATACATTCAAAGCTACCCATGGACACACCACAAGACCCTGTCTCCAGGAAACAAACAAAATCCATTGAAAGGAACCCCTGGGGCTGGAGAGAAGGCCCAGCGGTTAAGAGCACTGGCCGCATCCGGTGATGGCGCACACCTTTAATCCCAGCACTCAGGAGACAGAGGCAGGCAGATGTCTGAGTTTGAGGCCAGCCTGGTCTACAGAGCGAGTTCCAGGACAGACAGGGCTACACAGAGAAACCCTGTCTCAAGAGAGAAAAAAGAAAAAGCACACGCTGTTCTTTCAGAGGACTCTTTTTTTTTTTCCTGAATTAAAAAAATTTTTTTTCACAATTTAATCATTATATATCCCGATCAAAGCCCTCTCCCTCAACTCCTCCTTACCTCTTCCCCCATCCCCTAGTCCACTGAAAGGAGGAGTCCTCCCCCCCTGCCATCTGCCCATAGCTTATCAGGTCTCATCGGGACTGCCTGGATCCTCTTCCTCTGTGGCCTAGCAAGGCCGCATCGTCAGGCGCAAGTGATCAAAGAACGGGACAGGAGACCAACAAAGCTAAAATGTCTGGGGCCAGGGAGTCCTCCAGAGATTGATGCACCAACCAAGGACCATGCATGGAGAGGACCTAGACAACCCCCACCCCCGCTCAGATGTAGCTGATTGGCAGCTCCATCTCCATGTGGGTTCCCGAGTAAGGGGAGCAGGAGCTCCTCTGTCATAAACTCAGTTGCGTGCTCTTTGAGGACTCTGGTTCTAGTCCCAGCAAGCACAGGATGGCTCTGACAACCAGCTACCTGTAGCTCCAGCTTTAAGGGATCTGATGCCCTCTTCTGGCCAATGTGGGCATTGCACATCTGTGCTCAGAACAGCAGGCAAAACACCCACATATTTAAAGCGATAAAGAAATCCTGCTAGCCTTTCTTTCCTCTTTCAGGCTGTGGTCATCCTCAGGAATTTGTCCACTTCCTTTGAGAAGGGCTCCATCAGCCTCTGCTTCCTCCATGTTGGGCACGCATCACCCAACATTCAACACTGGTTCTGTGGGTTAAACTCGGTCTTCACGGTCGCCGGGCAAGTGCTTTACTGACTCAGCGACCTCCAAGCCCCATCTTTCCTCTGTCTTATAGAAACCATGGTCAAAGTGGCATCTAAATGCAACAGCACAGATTCCAGCTGGAATTGCAGAGGAGAAACGCAAGGATCAGGTAAGGAAAGAGGACCTTTGAGCACCAGGACCAAGACACTGTGAGCGAGTCTTCTGTCTCAGACCCCAGTTTTGATGGTATGCTATGATGACTCAGATCCTCGCCAAACCTCACAAGGTCGCTCTCCATCTCATGGAAACAGAGAGAGGCTACTCTCGCTGTGTCATACAGCTCGTGAGCAAAGGGCTGCGATTTCCATACAAGCAGCCAAGGCCCAGACTCCAACTTCCAGACTACTATGCTACACTGCCTCCTGCCAGGCGGGTTTAACCGAGTATGGCACGTGAAGGAGGACTGGGCATGTAAGCAGCAAGGAGACACCAGAGCCCAGTGTGGGGGTGTGCCTGTAATCCATGCACTTGGGGGGTCAGGCGCCCAAGACCAGACTTGGCCCCACTGTGAGTTTGGGGGACAGCCTCAAATCTCAAAGACAAGGAAAGAAAGAATCTGGGCACAGTAACGCGTGTCCTTAATCCCAACACTCAGGAGGCAGAGGCAGGTAGATCTCTGTGAGTCTGAGGCCAGCCTGGTCTGGTCTACAAAGAGTTCTAGGACAGCCAGAGCTGTTACAAAAAGAAACCCTGTCTCGAAGAACAAAACAAAGAAAAAAAAATTTTTTTAAAGGAAGGTAGGAAAAGGAAAATGAGGAGGAGCGTGGGGCCGATCCCGGGAAGGCCTTCTAAGATCCCTGGAGTTGGGCTGTAGGACTCGCGCGAGAGTGTGTAAGGCCACTTACCAATAGAGGGAAGGGTGCTAACCCCATCAAATGAGCAAGAGGCGGCCTATTGGGAGCAGAGATGCTAGGGACTCACTTTAGAAGGCAGGTGACCCTTTGGGGCGTTCCTGGGCCAGGGCAGTGTGGGAGGGCCCAGGTGAAGAGACACAACCGAAGGGAAGGGATGTGGGGTTTCCCAGGCCAAGGAAAAAGGGATGCGGCAGGATGTAAAGAGGAAGGGAGGTTTCGGTGATGGCGATGATGGTGGCGGCGAGGAGGGTGAAAGAGGCGCATTTAGGGGTGGGGACAGAACTGCTGGAGAGTCACTTACCTGCACAAGCAGCGAGAAACCTGTGTTCACTGAGCCAAGCAAGATGGAGTTACGGGTGGTGCCCACATAGAGTGTGTCTCCCCGGCCCTCTGCCACGGTGCGTACCGGGCCAAAGTCCTCCGGCACCTGAGAGGGTGGAGGTGTGTGTAGGGTACATGTGAGTTGGGGTGTGTTAAGAGCCCTGGTGGGGTAGGGGCCTTGCCACAATCCCACGAGGCCATCGTCCATCCCCCTGTCCTCACCTCCACCTCCTGCACCTTGCTGTAGTCTGAACCCCAGAGGACCACCCGACGATCGCGGCCCCCTCCGGACACCAGCGTCCCGTCCCGCAGGGTGCACAGCCCAAACACGCCGCCATCATGGGCTCCCAATACTTCCTGGGTGATGCGGTTTCCACCTGAGGGGAGATCAGGGATGGGAGTTGGCACGGGCAGGCTGTCCCTCCACTGAATCCTCACTCAGCTTTCTGTCTATCTCTTGGTCCTTGCACCTACCACCCATCCGCCTGCCTGCCATCCGTGGACGTCACTGGATTGCCTGAGCTCCCAGCCACCCACCCGTCTTTGATTTAGTCACTCTCCATGGCTTCTTCCGCTCACCTGTCTCATGGGCTGCACCCCATCTGTCTCCCCTTCGGCAGTTCTGCCGTCTACTTATGTGCCCACCTATACACTCCTTCACCCATCTGCCCACGATCTCAATCAGCACTCTTACACTTCCTTCTCCCCAGCTGCCTCGCATGTATATATCTACATCAGCCTGTTTAGTGACCAACAATCAATCCTTCCTTCCACCCCCATTCATTCATTTATTCCTCTATCTACTGACCCATCAATCAGTCTACCGCCTCAGCCACTTACCCACCCGCCCATCTATTGGTCCATCAATCCATCTGGCCACTACTGCTTCTACCCATCTCCACCCATACACTCATCCATCCATCCAATGACGAAGCCATCAGTTCATCCATTCTGGCCTGTATCCCTCTCCCCTGATCCACTCATGTACTCATTCATTCATTTACCCATCCATTCGTGCACCTCTCCATCCATACATCCACTCATTCACAAAGCTAACCACCAATTCGTTCACCCTCTTATCCAGTCTTCCATTCATACATACATAAATCTTCTCTCCATTCATTCACACAGCACACGGGCTATAGCTAAGTCAGTTCACACATTTATGCTCAGACCTTGGTTGCTAACATGAAACTAGCAGTGGATAAGACTAGGGGAACTGATAATGACGTCACAGAGCTGGAGATGCCTGGGCTGAGCCCTGTGGAGGATGCTGGAAAATAAGAATTTACCCCAAGAGTGGAGAGATAGCTCAGTGTTAAAGGCACTTGTTGCTCTTGCAGAGGACCTGGGGTCCCTAGCACCCCCCATGGTGGTTCACAGCCACCTGTAATTCTGGTTCCTGGGGATCTGATGGCCTCTTCTGGCCTCTGAGCACTGCATGCACACAGTGCACACACACACATGCAGGCACAACGCTCACACATATAACATATTACATACTGTTAGATTTACTTTTATTTTTAACTCTGTATACATTGTGTGTGTGTGTGTGAGTGTGTAGGTATGTGCACAGGAATGCAGGTGGCTACAACTCCAAGCCAGAGGAGATAGATCCCCTGCAGCAGGAGTTACAGGTCACCTGACACAGTTGCTGGTTGGAAAATTCAGATCCTATGGAAGAGCGCAATGTGCTCCTAACCACTGGGCCATCTCTTCAGCTCCCAAATAATTTTTAAGGAGGAAAAAAAAAACCCTAGCGCAGGGCTGGAACTACAGTCCCATGGACACAGTGCTTGCCATACAATTCTGATGCCACATAAATGCCCAGCCTTGGAGGATGGAGACAGGGGCAAGCTGGCTAGCGACACCAGGTATACTGGGGTGAGCTCTGGGTCTGATTGAGAGACCTGCCTCAATGAATGACGTGGACTAGTGACTGTGTGCCACTTGACACACACACACACACTGGAAAAGGAGGACAAATTTATCCTACAGTGACACTGAGCATGGTTAAAGAAAGGGAGACTCAGCCGAGAGTATTTGAAAAGATGGAGGTCGAAGTCCCAACTAGTGTGCTAACACTGACCTTTGCCCCAGACATAGAGGTTCCCCCCAGAGTCTCCAGTGACCACGTCTCCACCTTCCAAGAAGGTCACGCACAGCACATACTTTGGTTTCTCGTGTTTCTGCAGGACAGGAAGATAGAGGAGGGAAGGTGTCGGAGTGTCACTGAAGCAGTGTGGCCTTGTGCAGGTCATAGGCATCCAGGCCTTTTGGTCCAGGAAACTGTGGTTTGGGGTGGGAGACCCCATAGAGAATATCTGCCTTTCCCCTCTCCTCCCACAGGCCACCTGGGAGTTCTGACCATGTTGTGAGCTTTGCCCACGCTGGGACAAACCTCTCGGCACCTCCCCCCGCCCCTCTGCCTTTTGTGTCTTCAGTTTCTTTCCCAGCCTCTCAGCCACATCTCTCTCTGTACCTCCTGTCCTAATGCTTCCCTCTGATCTAAGAGTGGGGAGCCCTCTCTGAAGTGCCCCTTCCCCTGCCATCCTAGGCCTTTTACCTCCTGTTGTGTGTATATTTGTGTATATGTGCCTGTGTGGGCATGTGCAGGTGAGCATGGGTATGCGCAGAGGTCGGAAGTGGGTGTGGGATTCTTGGGAGCTGCCTGGTGGGTGCTGGGAACTGAACTCAGGTGCTCTGCAAGAACACTTTTCACACTTAACTACACAGCTATGGTCTCTGGTTCCCCTGCTGGTTCTCCAGTCAGGGTCTCCCTGGGATCAGGGGCTTGACCAACAGGCCAAGGGTCTGCCTGCTCCATGTCCCCTCCCAGGCTTGTACCATTCACTGTGCACTCCAATCTGCGTGAAGCTTCATGTTCTGTCGGCGGCTGGACCCTCCCACATCAGCAGAATCTTCTCTCATAGAGATGAGGACACTGAGGCCTGGCTGGTAACTGCTCAGCCTCCCTCTACTACTAAGCCGCAGAGCTCTCTCTGACCGTCTACCCCTACCGTCTACCCGGGGGCCTGTGTGGCCCTCAGGTCCCTGGCACTCACCTCAAACAGGCCCTGCTTCTTGCTCAGGCTGCCCCCGTCCAGGCTCCAGAAGTAGATGTGTGATTTTCCACAGGTGATCAGCAGGCTGGGATCAGTAGGGTGGAAGGTAGCCACCAGCACGGCCTCATTAGAGCACTTTGAGAGACATATTCTAAATGAGGACCTCGGAGCCGCCAGAGACCACCACACCATGCCCATCCCACACAGGCTGCCGTGTGCAGCTTGCTTGCACAAGAGGCAGTGTAGCAACGAGCTTCGGGAGCCCCTGTTTTGTGTTAGGCACCGTGCTGAGCACTTTATAAGACTCATTTAGTCCCACCGTCTCCTGGAAGATAAGCAGCGGTAGTGCTGCGGCATCTTATCACCTGAGGTTCAGAGAAGGTAAACACTCGACACAGCCAGAGAACACTGTCTAGACCCAGCTCACAAAAGTTCTTATCCCCTTATCCTTTCCTAAAGAGCCCCATCTAGAATCACGTTTCCTGCACTCAGCCCGGCCGGCCATGTGATCTTGGGCAAATATTTATCTTCCCATCACGCCTCCCTACCCCAAGCTGACCCCCTGAGAGACTTTCACTACACCACCCTGACTGTACAGAAACTCACTATGTGGACCAGGCTGCCTCACGCCCACGGTGATCCACCTGCCTCCCAAGTGCTGGGAGTAAAGACGAATGACACGATGCCCAGCTATCTCTTCATGGAAGAGGAAGTCTTGTAGTTCAGACTAGACTCAAACTCATGATTTTTGCTCAGCTATCTCTTTTTCTTAGAAGAGGAAGTCTTGTAGTTCAGACTAGACTCAAACTCATGATCTTTGCTCAGCTTCCCCCTGCATTCTGGGATTCAAGGAGTATCATATCATGCCTCACTCTGTGCCAAGCCTGGTTCCACCCACATTGCACCAGCCTTCCCGTCTCCAGTGAGAGGGCAGTGCTACAGTTCTCATTTTCAACAGGAGGGAACTGAGGCTCACACAGTGGAAGCCACTTGCACGGTCACCCAGTGGATGATGCCAAAGCCTCCATTTAAGTTCGGATACCTAACCATACGGTACAGCGGGTCCAAAGGTGTCACCCCTGGGCGGGGGGTATGTGCAGCAGGCCCACCCACCTTGCTATCCACCACTTTGCTTTCCTTGGCCCAGTCCCACACAGAGAGCACATGATCGTTGGATTCATCCACCGCACACAGCAGGCTGCCCCCATTCTGTGGAACACAGAGAGGTGAGTTAGGATACCTTTCCCCACGCTCACCTATTCACCACACACCTGTCCACAGACATTTACGAGCATGATATACGAAGCGGGAATTGAGTCTCAGTGAGGGCCTATCTCTGGTCTCTGGGCATGTTTGTGGGGGGATTCCCTTAATTATCTTGAGATGAGACCCCCCCCCTGCCCACCCACACCCATGCAGGTAGCACCATTCCCTTGGTAGGGGAATCTGAACGGTGGAAAAGTGAACTGAGCACTAGCATAAGTGTATGTTGGGATAATCTTTCTGCGCAGTGCAAAGCTTGTCTTTGTATTAGTCAAGTGCTGGTTTCTGTGCCAGCGCAGAGTTTAGATCAGGTCAGACTTCGGTATTGTTCCTTTATATGAAGCATCCTAATACTCAGGAGGCAGAGGCAGGCAATCTCTGTAAGCTTGAGGCCAGCCTGGTCTATAGAGCTAGTTCAAGGACAAAGAAACACTGTCTTGAAAAAAATAAAAGCCAGGCGTGCATGGTGGTGCACACCTTTAATCCCAGCTCTCAGGGAGGCAGAGGCAGACAGATAACTGAATTTGAGGCCAGCCTGGTCTAGGTCTACAAAGCTGTTCCAGGACAGCCAAGGCTACACAGAGAAACCCCATCTCAAAAAAAAAAAATTACCTACATAAAAATATCTTTTTTGTGTGTGATATTGGGGATGGAAACTGTCATACACTAGGCAGGGGCTCTACTACTGAGCCACACCCCAGCCCCTCACTGGGATTTTCTAGGCAGGGGCTCTCCACTGAGCCACGCCCCAGCCCCTCACTGGGGGATTCTAGGCAGGGGCTCTACCACTAAGCCATGCTCCCATCCTTGTCGTGGCTTAAAGAAAGGGTCTCCCTTGGTTGCCCAGGATATGAGCCTGTGAGATGGCTTAGTAAGTGTGTTTGCTGCCAAACCTGATGACTTGATTTCAATTCCCAGGATTCATACGGTGGAAAGAGAATCAACTTCTGTGAGTTGTTTTCTGACCACACATGTGGTACACATGCTTGTGCACAAACACAGAATGAACAAATAAGTGTTAAACTTTCTTAGTTAGTTAAACTGCCCGGGCTTGCCTTGAACTTATTTTGGCTTCAGCCTCATTATTGCCCAGGAAATCTGGTGTACACAACCATGTCCCACCTCTTACAGAGTTTTACAGTGACTCATCCCTAAGAAAATTTGCAGCCTGCACAGTTGGGGATTTTTTTTTTCCTTTCCAAATTTTATTTGGTTATTTTATGTGTATGGGTAATTTTGCCTGCAAATACTTTTGTATGCTTTATGTATAGTGTCCATGGAGGCTAGAAGAGCACATTGGATCCGCTGGAACTGTAGCTACGGACATTTGTGAACCACCTCGTGGGTGCTGGGAATCAAACCTGAGCCCCCTGAAAGAGCAGAAAGTGTCTTAACTGCTGAGCCAGCTCTCCAGCCCCTATACTTGGGGATTCTTTTTTGTTTTGTTTTTTCTGCAACAGGGTTTCTCTGTGTAGCTCTGGCTGTCCTGAACTCACTGTGTAGACCAGGCTGGCCTCGGACTCACAGCCTCTGCCTCCCAAGTGCTGGGACTAAAGGTGTGCACCACCACCGCCTGGCTCACAGCTGGGAATTCATTGTTGTTGTTTGTTTTTGTTTTTGGAGACAGGGTTTCTCTGTGTAGCCTTGGCTTTGTGGACCAGGCTGGCCTCAAACTCACAGCAGTCTGCCTGCCTCTGCCTCCTGGGTGCTGGGATTAAAGGCTTGCACCAGCATGCCCGGCTACAGTTGGAAATTCTTGCTGACACCATCTACTCTGCACTGTCATAAGGAATGAGGGACACTGAAACAGGGTCCTGCTGTGAAGTCCCTGGCTCACCTCCAACTCGCTATTTAGCCCAGGCTGGCCTCAGCCTGCAGTGAACCTCTGCCTCTGTCTCTCCAGTGACTGTTCTCTTTTTCATTTTTTTCCCCTCCCCATTTGGTACAGGAGATGGAATTCTGGGCAGTGTGCAGGCTTGGCAAGTGCTCTACCACTGGACCACGCCTCCATCCCTGGAATGGCTTTTTAAGTACATGAAATCCAGCCGTTATCAACGTTGGCTGCGGGACTTGAGGGGGTGGAGCTGGCAAGATGGCGTCACGGTGTGCGTTGCCAATTCTAACCTGAGTTCTGACCCTAGGATGACACAATTGGCAGAAAGAGAAGGGCAACTCCAAGCCATTCTTGACCTCCACAGGAATGCTGGGGCACTTGTGTGTATGTACGTGTGCAAACACACCCACAATAAATAAATGAATAAATGTTTTTTAAAAAGACAATATAAAGTAGGTTGGGGAAAGGAGAGCGCCAGGTACTGGGTGGATTGAGCATGAGAAAAATACAGTGACTTACAAAATGAAACTATTAGAACCAAGCTCATAAATAAATCAAAACTCGGGGACTGGAGAGATAACTCAATGGTTAAGCTCCCGCTCTTCCAAAGAACCCGGCTTTGGTTCCTAGCACTCACGTTAGGTGGCTCACAAAATCCTGTAACTCCTGCTTCCTGGACTGGTGCCCTGTCCTGGGCACTGCTGCAGTAAAATTACCAGCTACCGCCCAGTGAAAACACGTAAAGACAGAGGACGAGGCACGGTGGCGCACGCCTTTACTGCCAGCCCTTGGGAGGCAGGGGCAGAAGGGATCCCTGTGAGTTCTAGGCCAGCTTGGGCTACATGAGTTTCAGGACAGCCAGGGTACACAGTGAGACCCTGTCTCAAAAATCAGACAATGGATAGACAGACAGCAGAAATAAAGTTGGCCTGATGTTCGTTGTTATTTTGAGACAGAGCTTCACTGTGTAGCCCTGGCTATCCTGGAACTGAATCCAGAGATCAGGTTGATGCTATCCTTACACTCAGCCTTCCTCCTAAGAATGCCAATATTAGCCAGGAGTTGGTGGTGCAGGCCTTTAATGCCAGTACTTGGGAGGCAGAGGCAGGCGGATCTCCGAGGCCAGCCTGGTGTACAGAGAGAGAGTTCCAGAACAGCCAGGGCTACACAGAGAAACCCTGCCTTGAAAACAAAACAAAACAAAAACAAACAAAAGAAGCCAGTATTAAAGGCATATGATGCGACATCCAACTGAGTTGTGTTTTTGAGACAAGGTCTCACATAGAGGAGGCTGGCCTCAAATCCCTGACTCTCTTGCCTTGGGGAACACAAGCACGTGGCCCCACACGAGCTGCTGTTTCTTAAACTACCTTTGGGGAGTAGAATTCTTTTTCCCAATCCACTGTTGGCCAGCACTTTCAAACAAAATTATCATTTAAAAACTCCATCATGGGAGTGGAAGGGAAGGGCGGCCGCACCAATGCTAAATTGCTCCATAAATTCCAGAATGATTATTTTTAACTCTTTTGATGGGGAACTGGATGGCACAAGGTTCTCAGTGCTGGGGGGTTGAAATGCCTTCAGAGATAAGGAACCTTTCAGAATGTTCAGGCAAATAGAAGCCATTGGAGAAAGAAGGCTATATGACTGTGCAATGTGTTGCAATTCTACATGTACTGTCTACTATGCTGGGCTCAGGGTATCAGGCCTCTGAGGCCCTGGGGCCTGAGATTTGAAGGGGTGCATGGCTTCATTGTGACAGCATGATGAGGCACAGGATCCACCCACAGGAAGGTGCATTCTCAAGGCACTGGGCCAAAGACTTACAGATTTGGAGAAGGCCACACAGCAAACAGCTCTGTCAAACATCCCCAGACCCAGGACGTGTAGGGTAGAGAGGGAAACAGAATCCCAGACACGCACATGGGGTGGCAAAGGCTGCAGAAAAGAGAGTCGGGGTTACTCTGGGGAGGGGGTGTCCCAGCGTCCATCAGTCCCTCTGCGCAGTGCCCACTCCCGACAGATACCTTGCCTTCCTTTGTGGTGCCTGCCACCTGTCCCGTGGCAATGGTGACCATGTCTGGGTGGACAGCCAGACTGTGGAGAGAGGGACAGAGGAAGAGAATTCAGCTGTGGGAAGAGAAGGACTCACAGGACCAGGCTAGTGTCAAAATGCACAGCTGTTCACCCAAGAAACATAAATTTTAAAAATACTTTATTCGTTCGTGGTTTGGTAGTACTCAGGGAGGCAGAGGCAGATGGATCTCTGTGAGTTCGAGATCACTGTGGTCCTCAAAAGTGAGTCCAGGAGAGCCAGGACTACACAGAGAAATCCTGTCTTGAAAAGCAAAACAAAAAAATATATTTATTCATGAAGCAGGGTGTGGTGGCACATATCTTTAATCCCAACACTTGGGAGGCAGAGGACCTCTGAATCCAAGGAGTGAGTTCCCAGACAGCCAGGGCTACACAGAGAAACCTTGTCTCCAAAAACAAAAAAAAACGGTATCTTTTTCCCCCCCCATGTGTTTATTGAAACAAAGTTTCATGTAGACCAGGCTTCCAACGGGCTCTGTAGCTGAGAATGACATTGAACCTCTGGCCTTCTCCCTCCGTGTCCTGCATGCTGGTATTACAGGCATGACCCATTACTCCTAGTTTATGAGGTACTGGGGACCGAACCCAAGGATTGTGCATGTCAGGCAAGTACTCTACCAACCCAAACACATGCTCATCCTTAGTCCATTGAAAGCAATGACAGGCGGTTAGAGGAAAGCCTGGGTTTCTAACTCAAATACCCACCCGGCTCAGGCACGTTCTAAGAACTGTGGCCATGGAACCAGATTCAGTCAAACACGGAAATACCTGAAATGCTGGGTCACTTTCTTCCAAAGCAGCGAAACCTGGCGGCTGTGGTGGAGGCATCACTATATGCAATGCTGATAACCGTCAGGTATAGTCGTGCATCTCTACAATCCCAGCACTCAGGAGACTGAGGCTAGAGGATCCTGAGTTCAAGGCCAACGTTGGCTACACATCAAATTCCAGGCCAGTCTAGGTTATATGAAGAAACCCTGCCACACTGGAAAAGGGTGCTACAGAGATGGCTCAGTGGTCACGAGCACTCGCCGTTCTCCCAAAGGACCCGGCTTTGGTTCCCAGCACCCACAGTGCTCGGAACCTGCGGGGGAACGTGAGGCTGGGCGTGGTGGCGCACACCTTTGATCTCAGAGCTTGGGAGGCGGAGGCAGGCAGAGCTCTGTGAGACTGAGGCCAGCCTGACCTACTGAAAGGGAGTCCAGGACAGCGGGGGGCTGTTACAGAGAAACTCTGTTTTGAAATACCAAAAAAAAAAGGGGGGGGTGGGTGCGCGCATAACACCCTCTTCTGGCCTGTGGGGACATTGCACACATGTGATGCGCATACAAACAGCGCGTGCACATGCGCGCGTACACACACACATACACACACTTTTGAACAAAAAATGATAAACCCTATATGGACTAGAGAGATGACTCAGCAGTTACGAGCACTGGCTGCTCTTCCAGATTCCCAGAAGCCACATGGCACCTCATAACTGTAGCATCCGACACCCTCACACAGACATACACGCAAGCAAAACACCAAGGCACATAGAAGAAAAAAAGATACACTCAGATGTACTTATAATCAGTGCTCACTCTCCCCAGAGTTTCCGCCGGGTGGGGGGTGTACATCTGGTGGTCTCATAGGTGGAGCAGCGGTTAGGCACCGCCCCACACGCCACGGTGGCGGTCACGTGGAAAGAGGCCCCGCAGGCAGAGGTTGGACCAGCGCCCCTGCCTGAGTTCTCCCTCCATCCCCGAAGTGCCCGACTCACCATTTGATGTCATCGTTGTGCCCCAGATAGTGTCGCTGTCTTTGCTCTTCCACGCTGTACAGTACGGCCACAGAGGCCACGAAGTACACCACCTCTCCAGTGGGCAGAAGGTAAAGGTTGGCCCTGCAGTCCCGGCCTCGGTAGCCGTGGCTGGAGACGCCCAGGGGTGGTTAAGGAGCCTGTTTCGTACCTCCTGGCTGAACGGAATGTTTTCCTATTTCTGCTGCTGCGTCTACCCGGGGCCGAACCATGATGCTCTCAAAGTAGAAGTCCATGTTCGTGTGTTTGTGCATGTATGCACAAAACTGTAGGGGCCAGAGGTGAACCTTCCGTGTATTCCCCAGTTGTTCCCCACCTTATTTTTCCCCACCTTCATTTTGACACGTGTCTCTGTGACCCTGGAGTTCACAGATTCAGCTAGAGCGGCGGGCGGGCAGGAAGCCTCGTCCTGTGCTCCAGCCGGTGCTGGGGCTTCAGCCACAAGCTTGCCTCCTATCCCCGTGGGTCCGGAGGATGGAACTCGGGGCGTCATGCTTGCACCTTGCTAATGGAGCTGTCTCCACAACCCTGTTCACTAGGTTACAATGCAGCTCGGCCAGGCCTTCAACTCCTAGCAATCCTAGTACCTCCATCTCCTGAGCGCTGCAGATGACAGGCCAGCCACTTGTTGGCGAGGTCTACACCTTGACCCTCCTCACAAACTGTGGCAGTCGACTTAGATGGAGTGTGGAGGTTTATAGATGTGATCAGGCTCTCAGGATGACGCTCCCTCCTACACGATAAGCATAGAGCCTAAACACGGTGACAAGTGTGTTTATAGGAGACAAGAGAAGCCAGCACACCTGTGATCCCAGCCCTTGGGGAGGCGAATCCCTGTGAGTTCTAGGCCAGCCTGATCTACAGAGGGAATCCGTGACAGCCAAGGCTACACAGAGAAATTCTGTCTCAACAAACAACAACAACAACAACAAAAACCAAAAAAAAGAAAGAAGGAAGGAAAGAAAGAAAGGAAGAAAGAAAAGAGTTGGTTGTGGGGTACATATCTGTAATTCCAGCACTTGGAAGGCTGAAGCAGGAGATAGACTTCCTTAGAGATAGGAGGGACTAGGAAGTGTGGCTCGGTGGTAGAGCCCCTGCCTAGAATGCCCCAGTGAGGGGCTGGGGGTGTGGCTCTGGTAGAGCCCCTGCCTAGAATGCCCCAGTGAGGGGCTGGGGTGTGGCTCTGGTAGAGCTCCTGCCTAGAATGCCCCAGTGAGGGGCTGGGGGTGTGGCTCTGGTAGAGCTCCTGCCTAGCATATACAAGGCTTGCATAAGTGTGTGTAGGTGTGCATGAATATTTGTGTATGTGTGAACTTCAGGTCTGAAATTGACTTTGGGTGTCTTCCTCCTCAGTCCACTTTACTCAGGCAGGGTCTCTCACTGACCTGGAGTTCAATTCCAGCTAGTCTAGCTAGCCAGCTTGCCCCTGGAAGCTCATCTCTGCCTCCTGACCATGGCTGCCTCCCCCACCCCCCAGTGTCTGTGTGAATGCTGAGGACAAAACTCCAGTCTGCACGCTCACACAGCAAACACTCTACCTAACAAACCATCCTCCCAGGCAAAACCCAGCACCTTTACCCATCATTCCTCAGCCCCAGGACCCATTAGAAAATCTACTTTTTTCAGAGGAGACAACCAACTGAGGCATAGGGAGGAGGTGATTTTTCTATGGTCACAGTCAGTCAGAAGCAGCACTTCCAGTTCTCCCCCTGTGGCTGTGGCTGAGTGTCACCGGGGACACCATCATTGCGCCTGTTCCATTCCTCAGCTCAGACTCCGTCACTCCCTCATCACTGAAAGTTTCCAATAAAAATATTTTTGTAGCTGGGCAGTGGTGGAACGAACCTTTAGTCCCAGCACTCAGGGAGGCAGAGGCAGGGGGATCTCTGTGAGTTGGAGACCAGCATGGTCTACAGAATGAGTTCCAGGATGGCCAGTGTGTGTGTGTGTGTGTGTGTGTGTGTGTGTGCGCGTGTGTTCTCCCAATGTGCCACACACCCCAATTCTCTGCCACACACCCCAATTCTCCACTCTGGAGCTGAGCTCTGTGAAACCCTTCCTTGGTAAACAGATCATGGTGGCTTACATCCATCCGACTGCTATCCATGAGAACCAGGCAGGTGGTGCAGGAAACCAAACCTTCGATTCCAGCAGGAAGATGAAGTGCTCACTATCATCCCTGACTGACAGGAAGTGCCACGGAAGATCGCTCTCTGGACTCCCTGTGCTGATCCTCCACAGCGAGTGGCCTGAAAAGCCCAGCTGTAGCCCCTCCCCGGGCCTCCCTCTCCTCACCAGGGCTTACCCTCTTCCAAGAGGGCAGAGAAGGAGCATAGCCAAAGGATACACCCAGTCCAGCTTTAGCCGGCTGGAGGGCAGCTCCGATCGAGTGTCCAGGCTATAGGTGGGAGCCAGCGCGTCTGGGATCAGCATGGGCACGGGGCGGCCCCTCAGAAACATCTTCACGGATCCCTCCTCTGCCAAGACACCTTCGAAGGTCAGGGTCCACACCAGCCTAGGCTTGTCCACACCCCTCTCACTATTATTATTCCTGGCATCGTTATTATTATTCGAGACAGGGTCACTACAGCCAGGCTGGCCTGGAATTCACTGTGTAGACCAAGCTGGCATGGAACGCAAAGTGATCCTTCTGCTTCAGATTTTCAAGTGCTGAGATTATAAGTATGAGCTGTAACAGCCAGCTAATTCTACATAGACAGGAGCTCTTTATGTAGCCCAGGCTAGCCCTCCTCCAACTTCCAAACTGCCTCAGCCTCCAAAATGCTGGGTTGCTGGCTTAAACCACACTTTTCTCCCACCGCCCTTTCTTCCCTCCCCTTTCTTTCTCGCTCTTCTTTGCTTCTCTCCCTCCCCCCCCCCCCAACCCCGTTCCCCTCTCTTTCTCGACAGGTGGATAAAAGGAAGGCAGACAGGCAAAGGCCCAGTAGCCAGGACCCAAGTCTTCAGCAGTGAAACTGTTGCTGCACAGTGAAACCACGCCCACCCGCCGCACTCACCCATGCTGAAGATAACTTCTTTGGTTTTCCTGTCAGGAAAAGATGCAGAGGAAAAAGAGAGAGAGAGAAAATAAGAGCTTTAGCAGTCAGAGGACATAGGAGAGGAAACACTGCCCCCTAACCCTGTCTCTGTGGGTCTCGAATGAATAATCAGGCGAGTAAGGAGCGGAGCGCTACCTCTCTGCAGGCCCTGTGCTTTGCTCGTTAGATCTTGAAGAGCCTAAGACACAGGCCCAGAGAGGCAGAGATCGCCAAAGTGTCACACAGCACGAAGAGGCAGGCGCGCGGTCCTGGAACACTGGAGTCACTAGGGACCCTTCCTCCTAGGCAGTAAAACGCTCCCCAGCGCTCCTTCCCTCCCCCCCGCCCAGCACCCCAAACTTCAAGCAGCCAGGAAAGCAATAAAAAGTTCAGAGGAAGGGGCGTGGCTCCGCCTTTTCCTCTGCTAGAGGAGAGAAGGGGCAGGAGGAAGGAGGAGGGGGCTGCGAGAGGGTCTCACCCAGTTCCAAAATTACTCATGGCGGCTGCAGGCCGAACTTCGGGTCGGGGGTGGAGCCGGGACCGGCCCCGCCGCTTCCGGCCCCGGGAGGCGCCCGCGCCACCGCCCCTGCCCCGCCCTCTGCGGCCGACCCCCGCTGGCGTCAGGTGCCACCGGGTCCCGGAGCGCGACCCACGGAAACCAGACACAGGACTCTTTGTACGGGGTGACGGGTGGGCGGTGGCTCAGAGGCGCGCTTGCGTGAGCTCAGACCTCCCCAGCTCTGCCTCTTTCTACAAGTTTGAACAAGTTGCCCAACTTCTACCTCTGTTTCCTCGTTTCAAAAACGGAATAGAATAGCTACACTTCCCAGGGTGATGGCGAGGTTCACGGTGGCTAATGCAGCAAGTGTCTGACCTAGAACGTGTTTGTTATTATTTCAGGGGAACCCTGCTGGGGTTTGCTCCTGAACTTACTCTCCGGTCCGGCCAATCTTGCCGCAGCACCCTTACACCTTGACCCCGCCTCTGGCTACTTGACCACGCCCACCACTGATCACACCCACCCCCTTTCTAACTTAGTCCTGCACTGGCTGTCTCCTTGTCTGTGCCTCTGTCTCTTAAGACAAGGTTTCAGTAACCCACTTACGCTAGCTGTAAGTAGCTAAGCATGACCTTCAACCCCTGATCCTCCACTTTGCCAAGTCCTGAGATCAGAGTTTTGAGCCTCTATGCACTTTATTTATTTAGGTTTTGTTTGTTTTTTGTTCTGGTTTTTTCGTGACAGGGTTTCTCTGTGTAGCCTTGGCTGTCTTAGACTTCCTTTGTAGAACAGGCTGGACTAGAACTCACAGAGATCCGGCTGCCTCTGCCTCCCTGAGTGCTGGGGTTACAGACGTGCGCCATAGCAGCCGGCTCAATTTGTTTGTTTTGTTTGAATTTTAAAAGCTGAGACAGAGCTTCACTGTCATCCAGGCTGGACTGGAACTCACAGTGTAATCATGTAACTCCGTCTGGCTTCGAACTCGTGACAATCCTCTTGCCTCAGCTTCAACTTTAATGACTCTTAATGACTGATGGCTGACCCACCTCTTTTCTTGGGTCCGCTTAGGCACTCTGACTCTATCTAATTTCACTCGACCGGGTCCCGAAGTTCTTCAAGCTATCTCCGTAAGGTGGAACCACGCTCGCTACAGCCCCACCCAACCGAAAGCCCCGCCCATTCGTCCCAAGCCTGCTTCCTAAAATGACAGTTCCCTACCCTAGATTCTGATTCTACCAAGCTAACTCCTGTTACACCCCCAAATTCCAACCACACCCCTCCTCTGATTCTTACAATTCCCTACAGAAACTCTGTGAGTCTTGAGCCCTGACTCCACCCTAAGAATCAAAGGGAACTTTCTTTTATCTTAAAGGCCATACCCGTGAGCCTGGCTCCTCCCTGGCTTCCTCTGCTGACCAGTGATGGTCACGCTCCCAACTTTGGCCCCACCCTTCCTGGCCTTCCATTTTGACCAGGCTACCCCAGCACTGCGCCCACACCTTCAGAACGGGCTCACCCCGCTATAGGTCATGCACCTCGCGGCGAGGGGCCTGTCCCTTGCCTGTCTGGGGTTGCCCCCGCCCCGGACTTACCCTTCTTTTTTGGCGCTACAGTTACTGCTGGAAGAGGTGGTGCGGCTACGGGGGTCCTCGCGACGCACGGTGGCCAGGCGCTCGGGCGACAAGTAGCGACGCGCGCTGCGAAGGAGAGACCATGATGAGGAGGGCAGAGCCCACAGGAGGAAGCAGCCTTCTCCCGCAAGGTCTGAGAGGAGGCCCTGGGCTTACCCTTCGTGCCTTACCTGCACCCGGAGCTCGCCTCCTTCTTGGGAGAAGATGGGGAGGTAGCATAGCCGCCCACGCGCAGCGGGGGCCCGGAGCCATTGAGGGGCGTCCTGGTGGGAAGGCCTTTCAGGAGCTGACACACTGGAGTGGTGGGGTTAGAGCACGGAAGATGGTGAGCGGGAGGTCGGACCTCCCGGGCTCACCCTCTCACCCCACGCCCGATCACAATACCCGAGGCCGTGGTGCCCAGACGCGGGGGCGCCCGGCCCTTAGGGGTGCCCCTGGCGCGCAGCGCGGCGCCCTGCTCTTCGCATGCCCGCAGGCGCCGCAGCGCGTCCGCCAGCGCCGCCTTTAGGACCGCCAGCTCGTCTTCCTGCAGCTGCAGCCGCTGCTCCAGCGCCGACACGCGGTCGTCCACCTCCATGCCGCTGGTGCCGGACAGGTTATCATCTAGAACGCCAAGGAGATGCGGGCTGCAGGGGGCCACCCGGGGGTGGGGGTGGGGTGCTTCAACGACCAGGAGCGTCCCTCTGGCCTTCCGGGGTCTGTCGGGGACCAGCCAGGCCTCCTGCCTTTCTTGCACCCTGGGGCCTGGGGGGATGCTTGGAGATGGGCGCAAGAAGAGGGTTCCGGCAAAGAGGAAGGAAATCCCCACCTCCTCTCTCTGCCACAGTGCCCTGACCATGCGACCTTGGGGGAAGTCCTTTTTCTCATGCAGATTCCACCAATCCCAGGGCCTCGCTTTGGTTTTGAGATTCTGTGACTAAGATGCTAAATATCTTTAAGTCGTATCAGCATTTTAAAGATGACATCAACCTACTCCCAGGGACAAGGTTCTAGAATGCGCCCCCAACGTCCTCTGACGACTGTCAGCATTCTGTCACGGGGACTAACGTTCTGTCACTGAATCCAAGACTTTCCAAGCCAAAAGGTCCTGTCATGTTCATCCCTTCCCCTCTCTCTGCTCTCCAAGGGGTTCGCCCCCTCCAAGGAGCCATAAGGACGGACCTTCAGTGACCCCTGGCGGCCGACATGGGGATTGCGGGACAGAGATGACATCGATCTCTTTTCCCCCAGCAGGGAGTTTCTGTCCTCTGATCTAGCTGGCCCCACTTTCTGCTGCCTCTGTCTCCACACCCAGATTTACCTCTCCTCCTTCCCTTCAATCCGTTGATTCAGTTTTAAATGACTCCCTTCCCGTCCTCTCTCCCATGACGGGGGGAGAGGTTCTAAGTGGTCCTCCTCCACCTCCCTCCCAGACCATTCCTACCCAGACTCATTGCTGAGACAATTCAGGAGGCCCCGGCTTCCAGCCCGTTTCAAGTAAGGATGGTAGCAGGAACAGCAACCGAGCTCGGAGATCGCACCATCCCGAGTCCTGTGCCCATCTCTAGCCGGCCCCGCCTGCCCGCTGGACTCCGCACTGCAGCCTCCTGTTCCTCCCCGTTCCTCTCCCTCCGTGGTCCAATCGCCTGCCTGGTCCTGCCACCCTGTACTCTGCCCACCCCCACCCTCACGGGTCTGGACCTGCAGAGGGAAGAGGGGGTGGGTTCCTCGAGGTCAGAGGGAGAGGACTGCAGACGTGAAACCCCCCTATCAGGAAGTCCCAGGGTCCTGTGGGAATCCTTCTTGCAAAAGAAACTGAAGAAGATGCGAGGGAGTTTAAAGACAAGCCAAGGGCCACACATAAGGGTCTGAGGGAACCACCAAACGATCTTATGTGGATCCCTTTTCTCCCTAACGTAAATAACATTGCAGTGGAAATACAAGAGCTAGGCCCTGTGCTCGCCATGCCTCCCACATCACGATAAGAGCTTAATAAATCCAAAGTAAGATGAACCATTAAACGAGGTAGCTAATGTTTACACACACACACACCTCCGCCATCCACCCTGATGGCTGTAAGCGGCCTCAGACAGGACTGAAACCCAAAAGGTCCTGGGCGCTTGTTCAGGACACAGCTTTTCTTTTTCTTCCAGGAGCAGAATCCCTACTTGCCCCAGCCTGAGAGACCCTGTCACCCTTAACCTTTAGAGGATAGAAGGGGATGAACATTCTAGTTCTTCTGCCAACTCCAGGGGTCCCTAGCAAAGCGCGCGTGCCCGAGGGAGTGACCTCTAAACTCCCAGATGATCGGTGGGGGCACGCTGACCCTGACTTCCGTCTGCAGCCTCGCTTGGTCCCACCCCATGACTCAAGCTCTTGGCTTCCCCCTGGCCATTGCCCTGGCCCAGAGACCAGCGCCCACTCTCTGCATGTCTTGTCTCCCCGACTCCTCCAGCCCAGTTTCCCCGAACACCAAAATGGCCCTTCTGGTGGCATTTGTCTAGGGAAAAAGAGAATTCTTCATGGGTGGGAGGGGCGGGGCTAAAGATGGGGGCTAGAGTGGACAGTAAGTCCGGTGCGGTTCTGCTGGTCCCATGCCCAGCCCTCAATCAGCATTTCCCCTGCTCTGCCCAAACACAGTGCGGGGTCCCAGAGGGCAAAGGGGACCGAAAGAGTTCCAGATTCAGCTGACTCCCTACCCCGGGCCTGCCTTCCCTCCGTCACAGGCTCCTTCGGATTCTTTCCCCTTCCCCCTGTCTAGCAGGTGTATGTGGTAGGGACCAGGATCATGGCTTTGGGGACTGAGGACCTTGTTCTGAGGCCAGAATCTGTTGATACGGGGGGGTGGGGGAAAGGAGGAGTCTCCCACAAGGGAGGAGGAGATAGGACTTGGAAGAAAAGGGTCTGGGCAGGAGAGGGTAGGTCCAACCCTGGGCGGGGCCAGGGTCTGAACTGAGGAGAGGGCTCCTACCGTTGCAGTACTGCAGCAGCGAGGACGTGTCGTAGAGGCCACAGAAGGCCGGGCCGCGCTCCGCCATTGCCCCGCCACAGCCACCGCCGGCACCTGCAGCCCCAGCTCGGGCCCGGTCCCCCCCTCCAGGCCCTGCCTCCCGTTGCCATAGCAACGCCCTTCGTTCCAGCATCCCCAGCTCGGCCCACCCAGCATCAGGCAGCCGGCGCTGAGCCTGGCGCTGGGGTCATCCCCTAGGATGCTCAGAAAGGGGATCGAGAGAGACTGCCCCGTCAGTCCCCCCACCCAACAGTCTTCAGGTCAGAATTGGCTGCCGTCCCGGGTCCCCCTAGGTACTGTCTGGTCCCTCCCACAGCCTGAGTGTACTCTCTCTACACCCCCTCCTCTCGCAATAGGAGCCAATGAGAGTCTGTCGCGCAGGCTCCTTCGCCAATAGGGATGCAAACGGGTTTGAAGGGGCAGGGTCTTTCCTGCTTTTCATCCTGAAGCGTCGCCCCCAGCTCAGGAAGGAGGATGGGATGAAAAAACACACTCCTCTATTCCCGAAAGCCTCCCCTAAATCTTTTATGTGATTTCCCGTAAGTATCCTCGCACGACCAGAGCCTGACATTGAAACCTCAAATAAGTCGGGTTATGCTCTAACCTGCGCCTGTATCCTAGCGGGATCCTCATCCCTTGTTTATTAGATTTAGACCCGCCCCCAGGGCCCTTAGCTCCACCCACCAAATCTAGAAGCAATAAAGTTCTATCCCGCCCCTAGAGCAAATAGCCACACCCCCCGAACGTCCAAGGACCAGAACCTTGGACAAGACTCTTCAGAGGGGTTAGCTCCGCCCTGAGAATTTAGAGCCCTCCTCCCCAAATCCATTAGCCCCTCCTTAGCCTTCCTTTCCACTTCATCCACAGAAGCCCTTAGCTCCGCCCCTACAGTCCTAATCCCCTAGGAACGTTATCCAGTCCGTATTTTGGAAGAGACCCAGTTGTGAAACCCTGGACCAGCTGCCAGTGTCAGTCAGAGCAGGCTCGGAAACTGGGGAGCTAGGAGGGAAGGGGGTCCAAACCTGACAATGGATTTAAAGAAGATGGGACCGCCTCTTCCAAGTCATGACCCAGACCACGGGGCTCGCTTTGCTTTGTTTCGTTGTTTTGTGGTTTTGAGCGAGGACATCACTCCGTAGTTCAGACTACCCTGGAACTTATTTTGTAGGTGTCAATCAGCACCCCACCTCCACGCCGTGCTTGGTTTTTTCTGCTTTTTTTGAGTCAGCGTCTCATGTAGCTCCGGCGAGTTTTTACCTCCTTATTTTCATTCTCCTGTTTCCACTTCCCAAATTCTGGGGTTACAGGCCTCTGCCACCACTCCTGGCTATGTGTTTGTTTGTTTTGAAAGATGGGGTCTCACTATGTAACCTTCGCTCTCCTGGAACTTTATATATATAGTCCAGATTAGTCTTCCAACTCAAGGGCTGCTCCTGCTTCAGCCTCAGGAGTGCTGGAATTAAAGGCAAGTGTCACCACTTGCGAGGTTTTTTGGAACAGTATTTCTCTCTTGTCCAGTCTGTCATGAAACTCACTAAGCAGCCTAAACTGCCTAAACTGTGATAATCCTTCTGCTTTGGCCTCCCAAGTACTGACATTACAGGAAAAACCCTATTAGATTCCCTTCCAGGCTGTGTTTTTGTTTTAAGTTACCTGAGGCTGGCCTCGAATTTATTCTGCGGCTGAGAGGTTGGCCTCTGATGAGTCTCTGATATTCCTGTCTCCCGACTCTCCAGTTCGGAGATTACAGGCATGTACCACGAGGTCCAATTTCAGACAATATTTTTGTTCTCGATTTGTACATTTGTTTATTTGTGTATATAGCATACAGGAGCACATGAGTTCTTAGCACGGTGTGGGTGTCGGAGGACAAACGGTGGGGTAACTCCTTCCACCATGTAGGCTCTGGGGCACTCAGGCCAGCAGGCTGGACAGCAGCTCCGTTCCTGGCAGAGCCCAGACGGTGCTTTATGGGTGGGCAGAAGTGAGGCTGGGAGGAGAAGATTTACTTCTGGACACACAGGATGCTTTTGGAGCCAGATTTATTCAGGTTCTGGTGCTGGGCCCACCACATTCTGATTGTGTGAGCCCAAGCCTCAGTTTCTGCATCTGGAAAGTGAGAATCACAGTTGCGCCAACATCCTGCCCTCGACCAACATGCTTCTTGAGAGCTGGGGATGATGATACACACCTGTGACCCAGCACTCTGGGGGAGGATCGCAAGCTCAAGGCTAGTCTGAGTACACAGAGGTGGCCTCTAAGGGTGGGAGGCATGACAACAACAGCCTGGAACCCCCCGTGAGGGGCTGGGGTGGCTCAGTGGTACAGTGCCCGCCTGCCTTGCCTAGCATGTTTGTTTGATGCCCTGGGTTTGATTCCCAGCAACACTCACACACACACACACACACACACACACACACACACACACACACACACACACGTCCTGAGTATTTACTATAAATCAAGCTCTCATCCTAGGTATTGGATTCTCCACAGTGTCCAAGTTAGAGTTTGCTTGTCTTGAGTCTCACAAAGGTTGTAACTCCCCCCCCCCACACACACACACAGTAAATAACAGCTAGCATGTGCCAGGCAGTTCCTACATACCGTTCATTGGTCAACACTGTTTCACACCTTGAAGAATCAGGCACAGAGCTGGTAAGACAATTTCCAGTCCTGGTAAGTGCTAGGAATATAATCAGGACCAGAGGGTGGAGCTAGCTCACTTAGAGCCTGTGGCACTGAGGACATTCTCTCCAAGACTGACATGAGACACAAATGACAGACAGAAAGCATTTATGCCCAGAGCAGGTCCTGAGGCAAGGTTTGGCTTGCATGGATGGAGCTGAGGAGAGAGAGAGAAGGCAAGGATACAAGAGCCTGCAGAGATGACTCAGTGGTTAGTTAGGAACACTTGCTGCTCTTCCAGAGAACCCGGGTCTGACTCCCAGCATCCATTTCAAGTGCCCAGCTCCATAAGGACCTGACACCTTTGGCCTTTGAGGGCACATGAAATCACATTGCACACACACATAATTAAGAATAAAAATAGGTCAGGCGGTGGTGGCACATGCCTTCAAACCCAGCACTTTGGAGGCATAGGCAGGCAGATCTCTGAGTCTGATTTTACAGAGTGAGTTCCAGGATAGCCATACACAGAAAAACCCTGTCTCAAAAAATCAGTAACTAAATACTAAATAAATATAAATGTAATAAAAAAATTAAAAAGCAATAACAGCAGCTGGGCTTGATGGTGCATGCTTTTAATCCCAGCGCTCAAGGGAGGCAGAGGCAGGCTGATCTCTGTGAATTGAGGGCCGCCTGGTCTACAAAGCCAGTCCAGGACAGCCAGGGCTACACAGAGAAACCCTGTCTTGAAAAACCATCCCCCCCCAAAAAATCCAAACAACAACAACAACAAAAATCAAACCCCCAACAACAGCAACAAAATAGAATAGGACTGTACTGTGTGAGGGAATATGGCCCTCTTGAAGGGTGCCCCAGGGCATTGTGGGAGCCCAGGCGGGTTCCAGTCCTGGGCTCCGTGCTGTGGGAAGGAGGAAATCCAGGGCCCGGGAGCAAGGAGCAGACTCCGGGAGGGTCCACGTGAGCGGTGAGCTACATGACTTTGGTTTTTCTTGGGACCAATGGCTGGGGTGGGTACCCTTCCGAGAAGAGGAGAGCAGTTGGATGGACACTTGGGTGTGAAGTGTTCTATGTTCTATGTGAAGTGTTCTACGGGTACAGCTAATGGAGTGAATTCTCTTCTGAGCGCTTTCACAGGAAGAGGTCAAGGACCCTGAAGACAAGAGTGGGAGGGGCCGTTGCGCTGGAGGAGGTGGGCTAGATGGAATTATAGATTTTTTTTTTTCCTTTTCCAGATGAGCAAGGTTTTTCCCACAACCCGGAAATTACGTTTTGAAACTGGTCATTAGGGACGCTCTTTGGCATTGCATATGAGCCTGGGCCTGTCCGCCATCCATGCTTTGTAGGGACCGCCCAGGATAGTCTAACGCCACTAGGGGGCAGCCAGGGACCCTTGTAGTTGGACTCAGCCACTGGGGTGGGGTGGAGGGAAGTTTGCAGGGGATTTGGAGGTGGAGGGGCTCTGTCTGCGAAGCGCCAGCTGGGGGCCTTCTTTCTGCCCGCCACCCTGGACTCTAGAGCGCCCCCACCCCAACCCAACGCGACATTATGTCAACACAGCCCTGCGATTGCTTCTGGCCTGGACAATATTTGCCTTGGGGATCTGGTTCGGTCGCTGTGGAGACCGGCACCCCCCTAGGACCGGAAGAAGCTAAGAGGAGCCGACTACATTTCATTTCCTTCAGTTTTGTCTTTGGGGCAGTTGAAACAGCCATGTCATTCTGGAGTCTGTCCCTCTCTGTCTCCCTCTCCGGGTGCTGTCATTAACTCACTCTCTGTGGGTCCCCTCTTTCCGTGTTTCTCTCTTGTCTGGTCCCATTTCCTTGGGATTCTCTGTTGTCCTGTCTTTGAAACTCACTCAACCCTCAACTTTTTTTTAAGACTGGGTCTGCTGGTGTAAGCTGTCTTCCAACTCTCTGTGTAGCCAAAGATGACCTTGAACTCTGACCCTCCTGTCTCTACCCACTTCATGTTGGGATTACAGGCATGCCACAGTTGGTTTCTGTGGTGGGGCAGAATCGTCCCCAGAGCTTCATGCACGCTAGCCAAGCAAGCTACCCACTGAGCCACACACGTCCCGCAATCCTTAATATTATTATTTGTGTGTCTCTCCAGGTCTCTTCTATCTGACATCCATCCTTCTCCTGGCTGTGGAGTCCTTCCATGGATCCCACGTATTCGTGCAGGCTAGTTCCCCCTTCCTCGACTCCCAGGATCTCTGTTGGCTACGAGCCTGTTTTTCTGGCTCTGGCCTCCCAGTCTCCTCTCTTGGAGGCTGTGCTCTCTGGCTCCTCATTAGTGGCCATGTTTCCCCGAGGCCGTCTGTGTCCCTGTTACTAGCTCTCTATCCCACCAGTTCTCTTTCCTTCAAGCCTCATATCTTTGTAGTCTTGAATCTTAGGAGCCATCTCTCCCTCCCATCTCTGGCCTCAGGCCCCATGGGGCGTCTCCTCTCCCCATCTCTCTCTGCCTCATTTCTCTTGCACCATCTGCCAGCACCCCAGGCTCTGGCCTGATCCCCTCCAGCTCTGCTTGGCTGGGCAGCCCCAGGGGGAAAGACACAGGCTTTCCAGCTCTCACTTCCAAAGTTGAGGCACTGCCTGGCTACCACTCTGGGCCAGAAGGCAGGAGACAAGAGCCAGGAAATCCAGGAACAATGGAGAGACACCCAGAGAGGAGACAGGAAAGGAGGAAGAGACACAGAGACACTAGAAGACAAGAAAAGGTCTGGGGTGAGGCTCAGTAGTGTAGATCTTGCCTCCTATGTGTGGGATCCTGGGCTCCATTCCCCAGATTCGAAATTAAATAAAGTAAATTAAAAAACAGACAAATGAATTGTGGTAGCTCATGCCTGTAGTCTTAGTACCAGGACAGGGGGGCTGAGGACTGAGGTGATTTTCAGGTCAGCCTAGGCTGTAACTGTGTTGAGGAGGAAACTGAGTGTAGGAAGAAACTGGAGAGCCCTTGTTTAGACTCCCCCAATGAGGGCTGGAGGTGTGGCTCAGTAGTAGAGCACTTGCCTGGAATCACTTGGTGAGGGACTAGGAGCAAGGTTCAGAGGTAGAGCCCCTGCCTAGAATTCCCCAGTGAGGGGCTGGGGGCGTGGTGCACTGTTAGAGTGCTTGCCTAACCTGCATAATGACCAAGGTTTCATTTCAGCAACAAAATAGTAATAAGAACAACAACAATGGTAGTAGTAATAAATACAATAAGAAGACAAGCAAAAGGAGACTGATCCAAAAGAAGAAAAAGGCTGATAGGAAAGACCTGAGAAGCTGAGTGAGACAGAGGAAAGAAAGGGAAAAGTTCCTAAGTTAAGACAGAGACACTCAGTGTGGGCTTAGAGAAAAGAAGAGATTTGGTGGGTTTTGTTGGTTGGTTGGTTGGTTTGGTCCTTTTGACAGGATCTCACTGCGTAGCCCTGGCTGGCTTGCTTGGAGCTTGCTATGCAGACCAGGCTGGTCTTGAACTCACAGCTAGCCTCTGCTTCCGGAGAAGGACTGGGATTTAGGCTTCTGTCGTGTTCTGCTAGACAGGATCGATTTAGAGGAGAGGGAGGGAGGGAGAGAGAGCACGCACAGAAAAAGGAGCTGTGAGAATCAACAGAGAGAAGATGGGCTGGAGGCTGGGAGAGACAGGCTATATTTAGAGACCGGAAGAGCCAAGCATGCTGGAGAAGTAGCCAGAGTGCTGTCAGGGCCTGAGTCTCCTGGGGTGGGTGAAGGGTGGGCTGTGGCACCATGCAGCCTGGGAGGCTCCAAGCTGCTTCAATTCCTGTCCCTAGAGACTGCCAAGGACCCTAGACAGAGCCAGGAGCCAGTCAGGGACCTTGACTGCAGGTCTCCCTTCCTCGGTCTTCCTGCTGTGCACGCCTGCCCTGTGTTAATCTAGAGCAGACGATGGTGGGAGGGGCCATCTATTTGTCTCTGTGTGTGTGCCTGTGTGGATGAGCCGCTGTGTAGAAGTGGAGGTTAGAGGTCAGCCTGTGGGAACCAGTTCATTCTCTCCTTCCACAGTGTGCGTTCGTTCCAGAGGTGGAACTGAGGTGGTCAGTGTTGCTGGCCAGCACCCTTATTCACTGAGCCATCTTGCAGGCCCCTTTTAAGATTTTTATTACCATATATTAGTTATACACATAGGCTTCATTGGGACATTTTCATATATGTGTGTATGTACATACGCATGTACGGATAACATACTCTGTTATTCACCCTGTCTCCCTGGTCATTGCTGTCCTGTTCCTCACTCAGCTTCCCTCCACGTGCACGCTGTTGTGGATTTCATTCTTGTTTTTGTTTTGTTTTTTGGCTTTTCTAGAAAGGGTTTCTCTGCGTAGCCTTGTCTGTCCTGGTCTTGCTTTGTAGACCAGGGTGGCCTTGAACTCACAGAGATCTGCCTGCCTCTCCTTCAAGGGTGCTGGGATTGCAAGTATGCGCCCCTGTGCCCGGATGGATTTCTTTCTTGTGATTCAGTGAGTTTCGTTTGTGTTGCCCACAGGATCATGGCGGCAAGGGGTGATTGACAGGCACATGGGCACCTCACAAGTGGCTTCACACTGAAGAAAATGTCTCCCCTGCTTCCAGAAACCTTTAATGGCCTATAGATTCTCAAGGAGGAGGTGGGGCCTTGTGCCTCTCAAGACCATCTTTCAGGCTCACCCTCTCTCATCTCTCTCTTCCTCTGTTTCTCCTCTTCTTCCTCTCCCTGCACCTCCACCCCCCATCTTTCCTCCTACATCTTTCTGCCATAGTGTCTCACTGTGGAGCCCAGGCTGGCCTCAAACTCAGGATCTTCCTGCCTTCACCTTCCCCCGTGTGGAGATGGTAAGACCTCTCTGCACTCATTCTTTCCTCCACGTGTGTAGTGCTATCTGTCCTGGAACCCGCTCTGTAGTCCAGGCTGGCCTCAAGCACACAGAGATCCACCTGCCTCTGTCTCCTCAGTGCTGGGGTTAAAGGTGTGGGTCATGGTACTGGCCTCCCTCCCCTTCTTTTTATGGGTCTCAAGTTCTTTCCCTGCCCCTCTGGCCACTCCAGGCCCATCGCCTCCTACCCTCTACAGCCCAGTGACCTTCATGCCCCATGAAGTGCAGCAGGATCTTCCGGTCCCCATGTCTGTGAGGTGCTCTCCAATCTCAGACGCCCTTTAATCTCCACTTCAGGGACAGATACTTTCCCAGGACCCACAGGGCGCCAGGAATGTAGAGCAGAGAGCACAAGAGGCCCCCAGGGGCTGGGCGTTAAGGACCCTCAGCCCCCTCCCCGCCCCCATTCTCTCTTCTCCCTGATTCTGATGTGGACCTCAGGCCACCCCTTGCCCTTCCTGGGGCCTCTGGGCCTCAGTTTTTCCTCTGCAAAATGGGCAGGCTTGCCTCTGCCTCACTAATCACACAGGCCTCAGGGGAGCGAGTGAGCGGCCTGACAGGCAGTGTGTATTGAGGGGAGATGTACACACTGAGTTCTCCAGGCGTCCCCATCCTACATTCCATGGACAGATGTTCCCTACATCTAGGCTGAAGGAAGATCCTGGAAGTAGAGATTATAAAACACACACACACACACAGAGGATATATGGGCTCCTGTAACTGTTGTAAGATTGAATGTTAATGTGTGATAGTGGAACCCACAATATGTGGACAGCTGACTGTGTGACTGGCTGTGGGACCTCGGAGGGTCACATATGTGACACACTTAAGCTAGGAGTAGTGACAACCCTAGGTGTAAGCTTCTGGGAAGTGGAGGCAGGGTGATGATGGGTTCAAGGGCCATAGAGCATCCTTTCTCAAAAGAACAACAAAAACAAACAAACAAAAAAGAAAAAATGGCAACGTTGGCTGACGGGATGTTTTAGCAGTTAAGGGTACCTGCCTACAAGCCTGAAAACCTAAATTCCATCCCTGGAACTTACACGGAGTGACTGTGGTTTGTGAGTGTGGATGGGTCAATGGTATAGCTGTGTGGCTATGTGATACTGAGTGTGCCAATGGGAGTATGTGCATTCTGGCGATCCCTGAGGGCTGTGTGTTGTTGGATGTGGTGTGGACTGTGGGAGATGGAGTGATGTGTGTCCCAGGTGACAGTGGTGTTCAATGACACTGTGTGTGAGTTTCAGCTCTGGCTGTGTGAATCACCACACACACACTGGCACATTTATGTTCTGGACATTCATTGCTTGAGGTCCTGCTCTGAGTACTACTTCAGGCGTCCAGTCCTCTGGAACACAAAGACCAGAGTCTGCCGCGACACAGCATATCAAGTGTGGGTGGGTATGCCATTGCCCGTGCTGCTGGGAGCCAAATGTGGCTGCACGTGCCTGTGTGATCGAAATCTGAATCTCAGCTCTTGAAAAGTTGAGGCAGGAGGACCCAAGGTTAGAGGGCACCTGGGTTACATAGTGAGATTCTGTTTTATTAAAAAACAAAATCATCCCAAGAGTGGTGGCACATGCCTGTAATCCCAGGACTCAGGAGGCAGAGGCAGGTGGTCTACAGAGTAAGCTCCAGGATAGTCAGAGCTACACAGAGAAACCCTGTCTCAAAAAGCAAACAAAATGAATGAATAAATAATAAAAAGGCAAGAGAAAAAAAGGGAAATAAAAGTGGAGAAAGGGTACTCAAGAAAGCACAATGTGGTCTCCACATTGATGAGGAAGTTTGGGCACACACACATGCGTGCATGAATGCACATGCACAGACACATACATGCACACAAAATAGCCAGCATCTGCCGGGTATGGTGGCACACACCTTTAATCAAAGTGCTCTGGAAATGGAGGCAGTAGAACTCTGCGTTCATTACCAGCCACGTCTACAGAGTGAGTTCCAGGGCAGCCAGGGCTACACAGAGAAACCTTGTCTTGAAAAACCAAAGCAAAGAAGGTAGACAGCATCCGAGAACGACAGCCGAGGTTGTCCTCACACGCATGTACATGTACACACATATACACACACCAGACAATGACAACAGAAAGACTATAGGATGCCAGGTTGTGTTTGCAGGCGTGTGAAGTGCCCACAGCCCTGGGCTCACAGTCGCACGTCCCTGTAAGCGATGGTGAAGCTGTGGGTGAAAGACTGGCTCTCTCGGCATGGTCCCAGTTGTAGAGCTGTGAATGAGCCTGCTACTCGCGGAGTCTCACTTCTCTTGCTGGGCGTCTGGGATCCTGTGTGAGGCTGTGTGAGAGGCGGGATGTCACAGTGTGTTCTACGGCTTGGAGGCAACCATACTGCTTGGCTGCTCCTTCTACGTGACACAGAGTGGCTGTGATGAACGTGCCTGCTCCCGCGTTCCCACTCTTCCCCAGAGCTCCGGGCTCCGCTCCTGGTCTCTGTTCCGCCCTGGCCCCGCCCCCTCCCAACACCCAGGCTGCCCGTGCCCGTCACCTCTCCCAGAGCTCAGGCAGGCCAGGCAGGGCTGTGGCGGGAGAAGGAGCTTGCAGCAGGACTGGGAGCTCAGGTAAGGGAGCCCCATCACGCCCCCTGCCCTGGGCCGATCTCTTCCTTGTCTCTGTCTCTCTGCCTCTCCCTTTGTCTCTTTCTGTCTCTCTGCCCCGTCAGTCATCTCTTTCTCTTCACCTCTCTCCTAGTTTCTAGATGGGCTTATTTCTACCCACCCCGCACTTCTCTGTCTCCCGCTCCCACTCAGTTCTCTCTGTCTGCAAGCCCACATTTTTGTCTCTGTCTCCCCCTTCCCCCTTTGGACTCTGATCTCTTGCTTGCGACTTACTGACCCGAAGACTTTCTGTTTTCACCCCTGTATCTCTGACTCTGTAGTTTTCTTTTTGTAGCTCTGAGATCCCCTCTTGAAACTCCGCTTTCACATTGTCTGGGGCCAGAGGTGACAGTTGGGATTAGAAAAAAAAATTCAGAGCATTTAACATCCCAAAGTCAGAAATCCAGGGTCTAATATCTCCCTGGTATTTGGGTGCTGGGAGAACGTTGTTCCTCTGACTCTGGGCTTTATGTATACGAAGCCAGGGAAGTTTTAGAAGATTGGGTTCCTATCTAATTAAAAAACAACCCCCCCAAAAAAAACTCTGGGCTGAAGGGATGGGAACCCATATGGTCATTTCAAGTTCCCTTCAAGGCATGACTGGCTGTTTCTATTCCCCCCTCTCCAAGGAGGTCCTAGATTCCCAAGAGTCTCTCCGGTCTAGCCTCTGGGTGACACTGACGCTTCTGCCCGTCACAGCTCTAGGGCAACAGGCCCCTCAGCAAACACCCCTCCCTTCCACCTTGGCTGCCTCAGCAACACTTCGGAGGGCCTGGGAATCGCTTAGCTGGTCCACTGGAGGCCAGGCCTACTGCAGCCCCGCCCCGAATCCTCCCGTGCGAAGTGGGGGCGTGGCTTCACACGCTCTGTGCTTCTGGCAGGTGAGCGTGGACTGAGGCTGAACGAGGCGCCAGCCTTGATCCTGCCCTGGGACCCTCCAGCCCAGCTGCCTCGAGAGGCCAGAGTCTCCATCACTCTCCAAAGATGCCCCCGCGGCTGCTGCTGCTGCTTCTGTGGCTGTGGGCGCTGCCGCTCCGCAGGGCGGAGGTGAGGACCTAGCTCCCCCCACCTTAGGGAGAATTTTAACGCTGTCCTGCGAGACCCTGCAGGGACTTCAAGTTTCTCTTCATGCATTTTTCCTCATCCGTCCTTCCGGAGGGGACCAGCCACCCCCTTCCTTTGATGCTCTTGAAAAGTTTGCCACCTCCCATATTCGATTCCCCAGGCCCATCTAAGGAGGTTTCTCAGCCCCAGGACTCCCGTGTGAAAACACTGGACGGCCCCTAATCTCTAGGGTGCTTTTGGCCCTTCCCAGTCGAGCTTGCTGCCTGGGTGTGTGTAGGGGGTCCTTCCTTCCCTCTTCTCTCAGACAGACTCTCAGGGGCAGACGACCGGGGAGCTGTACCGGCGCTGGGAGCGCTACCGCCAGGAGTGCCAGGAGACCCTGGAGGCCGCAGACCCTCCCTCAGGTGTGACGGGGGGCTGGCAGCAAAGCAGGAGAACCTGGGCAGCTTCGAGGACCCGTGGGTGGGGTGTGGCTTGGGCAAGCAGTGAGGACCCGGGTTGGATTCTGATGAACGGAAGAATCCCGGCTTGATGGCGCACGCCTGTAATGCCAGCACTCTGAGGCAGAGGCAAGAGGATCTCTGTGAGTTTGAGGCCAGCCCGGTCTACGAAGCGAGTCCAGGACAGCTAGAGCTACACTGTTTCGAAAAAAAAAAAAAAAAAAAAACAAACCAAAAAGTAAGGAATGTGACAACTCTTTGTCTACGGCCATACCACGTTCAGTGTCAGATCTCATCTGATCTCGGAAGCTAAGCAGGGCCCAGGGCCGGGGCTGTTAGTACTTGCATGGGAGACCGCTTGAGAATACCGGGTGCTGTTGGCTTTAAAGAGGAAGAACAACAAAAAACTAGAATCCTTAAATAAAGCAGGGAGGTAGGAAGGGTGGTGGGCGGGGCCTGATCTACAGTGGGCATTGTTTGGGGGTGGAGCTTGATAATTCAGTTTTCTAGATGAGAACGGTAATGTGGGGTTGGGATTTATTGGTGGGAGGAGCCTGGAGTAGGACTTGGAGGATGGTGGGAGGAGCCTTGAGGTCTGGTGGGAGGAGCTTGTGGCCTGCAAGGAGATACAGCAGCATCCTGGAGGTGTGGAAGGAAGAAAAGGCTCTCCCAGCCCACCTTGCTGCCTGGGAGGGGGCTGCCCCTGGGAGGGCTCCTCCCTCCCCCTTTTTCTTAGGCTGAGTCTGCGGGGCACACGCCCCTCTCCTCCAGCCTCAGGCTCCCTTGCCTTCTCCCGTAGGCCTGGCCTGTAACGGGTCCTTCGATATGTACGTCTGCTGGGACTACACGGAAGCCAACACTACTGCTCGAGTGTCCTGCCCCTGGTACCTTCCCTGGTACCGCCACGGTGAGGCTCTCTTCGTACCCCTCATCCTGGAGTCCACACTCACCCAGCCTCCCTGCTTCTCCCTGTCCACTGACCCCGTCTGTCAAGCCAGGTGTCTCCCAATGTCTGTGTCCCCTGCGCCCTGTCACATAATTTACTTCTCCTGTGTAAGTGTGGACGGAGCTATGGCAGGGGTGTGGCCACCAGAGGTCAACCTACAGGAATCTTTTCATCATGTTGGGTCCTGAGGATCCAACTGAGGTCTTCTGGCTCGGCTGCCGGTGCCTCTACCTCCTGAGCCAACTCGGGGCCCCAGGCTGGCCTTGACCTCATGGCACGCCTCCTGCCTCGGGGCCCCCCAAGCCTCAAGATTACAGCGGTGAACACCTCTTTCTTGGATCCTCACCCCCTTTCTGCTCCAATAGTGTTTGCAGGCTCCGTCTTCCGCCAGTGCGGCAGCGATGGCCAGTGGGGGCCTTGGAGAGACCACACCCAGTGTGAGAATCCGGAGAAGAATGGGGCGGTTCAGGTGAGGAGAGGAGAGGGGTTCAGGCAAGGGTGTCTGGGGAGAGTTCCAACAAAAGATCTCACACGTTTCAAGCCCACTCTGACTGACATTGCTTTGTACTGAGTAGAACTCTAAGTTGTAAGTAATTAAAATCCAACTCAGGCAGGGCGGTGGTGGGCACACCTTTAACCCCAGCACTTGGGAGGCAGAGGAAGGCGGTTCTTTGGGAGCTCGAGGCCAGCCTGGTCTACAGGCATGTGTTCCAGCCAAAGCTACACAGAGAAAAAAAAAAGTATGTGTGTGTGTGTGTGTTAGCATACACATTCAGCCTTGGGGGTGAAGGGTGGAGTCAGCCTTAATTAAAGAAGAACAAGTGTTGCTTCTAGGAGAAAATAGGGGTGCTTTGCTGCAAAAGAACATTTTTCCCAGAAGAGACTGGGGCGTGAGGGGGAGGGGCGCCCTCCTCTGGACCAGCTGAAGGTCTCCTCTCACCTTCCTTGTCCCCACCAGGACCAAAGGCTGATCCTGGAGCGTCTGCAGGTCGTGTATACAGTCGGCTACTCCCTGTCCCTGGCCACTCTGCTGCTAGCCTTGCTCATCTTAAGTTCATTCAGGTGCGACTCCCCCAGCTCTGTGGGGGGTGGTGAAGACTGGGCCTCAGTTTGTCCACTGAGACGGAAGATGAGGCGGCTTTAGGGCTGGGGCTGGTTAAAGGGATTCTGGGTGACTGAGGACAGCTCTCCAGTGGCATCCAGCCCTCCCTGTTGTCTCTCAAATCCCTCAGGCGGTTGCACTGCACTCGTAATTACATTCACATGAACCTGTTCACATCCTTCATGCTGAGGGCAGCGGCCATCCTCACCAGAGACCGGCTGCTGCCTCCATTGGGCCCCTACACTGGGGACCAGACTCCGGCCCTGTGGAACCAGGTAGCCCATCTCCTCCTTCCTGATGGGAACAGCAGGGTTCCCATCTATTTCCATATCTTCCCTCGTCACTATGTACTGAGGGCATGGGGACATGATGGGGGGAGGGGGGGAAGAAACCCAAAGGGGGATTTGGAAGAAACCAATTTGTTCCCAGAGACTGGGGATCTGAGCAGAGGACTATAATGGGAGGGTCTTGGGATGAAGCTCAGTACTCATTGGAGTCCCTGTTTCGTCTTCTTCGACAGGGTTTCTCTGTGTAGCCCTGGATGTCCTGGACTTACTTTGTAGACCAGGCTGGCCTCGCACTCACAAATATCCACCTGCATCTGCCTCCTTTAGTGCTGGGATTAAAGGCGAAATACCTGTTTTCAATACTGGGAAAATGAAAAGAAAGATTAAGAGGCCACCTGGGGTTGGAGAGATGGCTCAGTGGTTTATAGCATGGGCTGCTCTTGCAGAGGACCCAGGTTCAATTCCCAACACCCACATAATAGCTCACAGTCACCTGTAATGCCAGTTCTAGGGGATCCGATGCTCAATTCTGAACTGCATGTGATACATAGACATGCATGCAGGAAAATTTCCTTTACTCATAAAATAAATTTTAAAAAGTCATCTAGATGGCTCATTGCACAAAGGCATTAGCTAAGAAACCTGATGACTTGAATTCAACCCCACACCCCATATGGTGGACAGAGATAACCAATTCCTGAAAGGTCTCTGATCTTCACACATCTGTGTCACATAGTTTAGCACTTAAATTTAAAATTTTTCTTTATGTGTGTGTGTGTTTGCCTGCATGTACCATGTGCACGCCTGGTGTCCTCAGACCTCCTGGAGCTGGAGTGAAAGCTTGTAATGTGGGTGTTGGAAAATGGACCTGGGTCCTCTGCAAGAGAGGCTAGTGCTCTTAACTGCTGAGTCATCTCTCCAGTCCCAGGAGTTGTTCTTAAGAGCTAGTGTGACCAGATGGTGGTGGCTCACACCTTTAACCCCAGCACTCAGGAGCAGAGGCAGGTGGATCTCTGAGTTCAAGGCCAGCCTGGTCTACAGCGTGAGTTTCGGGACAGCCAGGGCTACACAAAGAAACCGTATCTTGGAAAACAAACATATGAGCATATGAGAGAGAGAGGCAAAGGGCTTCTAAGGGTACTCCACCGTGATGACGGAATATGCCAATAGTTAAGGGTGTCAATGTGGGAGAGACCTCAAGGGAAGATGAATAAGGTGAAATAAACCTTCTACTGGGAACCCAGAGTAAAAAAAGGGCAAGAGATGGAGACGAACCCTGTCTGTTCAGGAAGTCCTGCAGTACTTGCTAGGTGGGGAGCTGAGCAGAACTGATGTTTTAAAACCTGCTTGGGTTACAGAGCAAGTTCAAGAAGAGCCTGGACACTAGAGTGAGACCGGGACTCAAAATAAAGAGAAATGGAATGTAACTCAGTGGTAGAGCCCCTGCCTAGAATCCCCCAGTGAGGGGCTGGGGTGTGGCTCAGTGGTAGGGCCCCTGCTTAGAATCCCCCAGTGAGGGGCTGGGGTGTGCCTCAGTGGTAGAGCCCCTGCTTAGAATCCCCCAGTGAGGGGCTGCGGTGTGGCTCAGTGGTAGAGCCCCTGCTTAGAATCCCCCAGTGAGGGGCTGGGGTGTGGCTCAGTGTAGAGCCTAACAAATCCTGGGTTCAAGCCCTATTACCACATAGAGAAAAGCACGCATATAAATAATGAAACACAGATACTTCCCTTGTCTGATGGCTTCCTAGGCCCTAGCTGCCTGCCGCACGGCCCAGATTGTGACCCAGTACTGTGTAGGTGCCAACTACACCTGGCTGCTGGTGGAGGGCGTGTACCTACACCGTCTGCTGGTGATCGTGGGAGGCTCAGAAAAGGGCCCCTTCCGTTGCTATCTGCTTCTTGGCTGGGGTGAGCCCTGACTTCGTGCCCCACCCTCCCAGCCCAGCGCATGCACATCGGCACCCCCACTGCCCAGCCGATCCGCGTTTCCTCCCCTCCCACACCCTCGCTGAGGAACTCCGCGGGTTTGGGGCCTGGAAGGGGCTCGTGTGCACGCTGACAGCTGCGGCGGGGTGGGGGGCGGGGATCGGGGTCTGCACAGGGGGCCCCGCGCTTTTCGTCATTCCCTGGGTGATCGTCAGGTACCTGTACGAGAACACACAGTGAGTAGCTGGGTCTGGAGGCGGAGCCTGGGCTGGGGGCGGGGCCTGGGCTGGGGGAGGGGCTACGCGGAACCGGGGGAGAGGGCCGGGGTCGCGGCGGGATAGGGTAGAAAAGTGACCTGCTGGGCGGGGTCTAAAGGGGTTGCGGACTGGGAAAGGCAGTTTAGCAGGCCGGAAACTGGATGGGGTGGGACTTAAAGGAATGCGGGTTGGCTTTAAAGAGTGGGCAGGGTCCTGGAGAGAGACAGACCCTGCCTGATTCGGTGTGACTGGGACTGTGGGGGTACTGTGTGTCTCAGCTCTACCCTGCCTCCTCCAGGTGCTGGGAGCGCAACGAAGTCAAAGCCATTTGGTGGATCATTCGCACCCCCATCCTAATAACCATCTTGGTAGGGCCAATGTCGCCTCCTCCAGGCTTGCTCAGGGATTTCCCATTCTGGGGAAGCGGCGTGCCAACCTCCTGACCCACCCCAGAACCGAATGGCTTCTGGTTCAGTCTCTCTCTCCTCACAGATCAATTTCCTGATCTTCATCCGCATCCTTGGCATCCTTGTGTCAAAGCTGAGGACAAGGCAGATGCGCTACCCGGACTACCGACTAAGGTGAGGCAGGCTGAGGGCCCAAGGTGGGAAGCCGTTGGGGCTAGGCTCAGGGGCGGGGACATGCGGACCACCAACGCTGTTCTTCCCAGGCTGGCTCGCTCCACGCTGACGCTGGTGCCCCTGCTGGGTGTCCACGAGGTGGTGTTTGCTCCCGTGACGGAGGAACAGGCCGAAGGCGCCCTACGCTTGGCCAAACTGGCCTTTGAAATCTTCCTAAGTTCCTTCCAGGTGCTCAGACAGACGGGGCGCAGGCCCTCCACTCTTCACCTCGGGCCGTTCTCTCCCTCGGGCACGGCAATACCATCATTCCCTGGAGCAGCCACTGACTGGAGTGCGCCCATGGGATTTCATTCATTCGTTCATCACGCTTGCACAGGGCAGAAAAGACCTGGGCAGGGGAGCGGGGTGGGCGGGGGGTGGGTGGTAGAGGACCACATAGCCTTTCCCAGCACTGTCTCCGGGTGAGGAGCAAGGGCCGCGGGGTGGACTGAGCTGGGGCAGGGTTAGTTTCTGGTACTTGCCAGCTTCATGGCTTCCTTCACCTTTGGGTGAGGCTAAGGTGAGACAGCCCTAAGGTGTCTCAAGGAGGCAGGAAGTTCCAAAATGTGAGGTCAATGCTGGTGCTACCCTGGCTGGCCTTCTCTGGTCCTCACCGCACCGAGTCTGTCGTCTCCCCAAACTGGGGACAGTACCAGTCTCTCCTGTGAGACTATTCATATGGAAGCAAGAACAGATAGAGCACATATGAACCGAGCTGCGACCAGGAGCCAGATGGTTGGCCCCCTACTCCGTGGCAGACACAGGGAGCCAACACCCTACGTGAATGGCCAGTCACACACACCTGGGAGATTGTAGAAGGACTCCGGAAACCGTAGGGCAGCTAGTGTGATGCAGCGCGGTGAGGGCGCCTGCTACCAAAACAGGGACAGAGAAGTGAGAGGGGGCTAGAGCCCAACTTCAATGTGTTTTTTTGTTTTTTTCTTTTCTGGAAAAGGGGGTAGGTGATTTGAATTAGATTTTGGGATTAATGGGATTGTAGAAAATCTTAACAGTACCTTAATAATAGCCCATGTTCATAACTGACTTGAAAATTAACCAGCATGGGGCCTGAAACCGGTACTCTGTCTCTAGCTGCCAAAGCATGTGCTCCATGACTGAGCAGACCTTAAACCCCATATTGAATTAATTAATTGCTGTTTTTGAGACTGGGTCTCACCTTGTAGCTCTGGATGCACGTGGAACTCTGGGGACAAAGGTGCCCTCAAACCCAGACCTATGTCTCCCTCCGCTTCCCAAGTGCTGGAATTAAAAGCACGCACCACCACACCCGGCTAAACACTACATCTTTTTACATATTAACACTGCAATTCTTGCAACCGCCGCCTTTATTTTCTCCAGGCGAGGAAACCAAGGCACAGTGTGGTTAAGCAATTTGTCTTAAATGCTGAAAGCAGGGAATCGGTTTCTACACTCAGGATGCTTGCTCAACTTCCGGCCCTTGTTCTCAGCCTTTGGGGGTTGGGGGACAATGCAGGGGTGCCCTCAGCACCTAGCAACAGGGCGGTAACAGCCGCAGTCATCTGGGGCTGGAAACAATGAGCCCACAGCAGCGATCTGATGTCGCTCCTCTTTGGCAGGGGTTCCTGGTGAGCGTGCTCTACTGCTTCATCAACAAAGAGGTAGGGCCCGCCCCCGCCCCCTGGCGGCGACGCTGGGAACGGCGCCCCCCTGAGCGCCCCCCCCCCCCCCCCCCGTTGCAGGTGCAGTCGGAGATCCGCCGGGGCTGGCGCCACCGCCGCCTGCGTCGCAGCCTCCGTGATGAGCGCCCCAGTTTGCACTTGGAACTCGGACCCCCGGCCCCGCCCTCGCGCTCTGCATCCCGAGAGGCCACCATCGGCAACGCCTTGCCCTCCGGGATGCTGCATGTACCTGGAGATGAGGTCTCGGAAAGTTACTGCTAGGTAATGGGACCCCTGTGTCTGTACAGTTAGCATGTATTGAGTGCCTACTGTGTACCTGCCCCGGTGTGGGGAATGCTGGGGAAACGGGGAGGAGGAACTGGAAGAAAAGGTCCCTACGTGTATATAATCCTTGTGGAATGGCTTATGGAAAGAGCTGAGGTGTCTTGGATAACCGGCTGGGCGGCCGCTTGTGAAGATGCGGTGCTTAAGCCATGTTTGAGAGAAGTGCAGACAACTTGAAGAGTTTGGGGAAAGATTCCAGGCAGATGGAATAACATGTGAAAAGGCCGTGGGAAAGGAGGAGTGAATGGAGAAGGGCTTCGGTGGCTCGGCTGGAAAAAACCAGGGTCTGCAGATGGCGAAGAAGTGAGAAATGAGGAGGAAGCTGGGATTTCATTCCAGGCACACTGAAGATGTTTTTAACGTGAGGACTGTTTTGCTGCACTGTGCATGTGTGTCGCATGCACGCAGCACTTGCATGCCCTCGGGACCGGAGGCTTCTCAACCTCCACGTAGGCAGGGCCAACTGAACTCCGTTTCTCCAGCCCCACACAGATTTTAGCAGGAGTGCCTCCACAGCTCTCTGGCCCCATCAAGGACAGATTATCAGGGGCAGGTTGTGAGTTGGGAGAGCCGAGGGAGAGGAATGCAGGTGGCCCTCAGGTGGCTGGGTACGGCTTGACCAGGATGGAGACCACAGAGGGGTAAGGATTTGCTGATGGATCCCAAGAGAAGAATCAAAGGAGACTGACTGCTGTGACAAAAGGAGAGAGATCAAAGGGCTCTTCCGGGTGGGAGCGCACCAAAGCACCCTGGGAAATCCTGAGCAGCAGGAACTGAAGCTGCAGGTGAGAGCTGGCCAAGACAAGAGGAGCCTGGGGTCAGTGGAGGCAGCCAGACTCGAGTGAGTGGGCAGTTAGGACACGCTTCTGAGAGGGCTGGGAAAGTTTTGGGGGTGCAGCCTCATCGTGGCTGGTCCACCTGCGTGCATGCATACATGCCTGCACACAAGTCTCCTTTAGGTGGAAGGGGAGATGATGAGGGTGTATGTGTGTGAGATGAATAAGGTTCAGCTGGAGCTGCACATTGCCACAAGAAAACATGGATACCGCATTGCCACTGAGCCCTTCCCTAAGAGAATCTTGATCGGAAACTATTTAATACATATGTACAAATTTAAGTTGTGTGTGTGAACATGTCGCTTCTCCAGAAGGCAGCACAGAAATAGCAGAGCCAGGCAAGGGGTGGCACTCATGGAATCCCAGCATTTGGAGGTGGAGGAGTTGAAGGTCATTCATCCTGATGGAAAGCAAGTTGGATATTTGAACTATGTGCCAAATATTTGAACCTGTCTCAAATAAACAGCAAAAGCAGAAAGAAGCAATCTAGTTCATTTCTTGGGCTATTGTATGACCTGTCACTAAACTCCCAACTTGTCCATACTGTCCCTTCTCTGGGATCTGTGTGTTCAGGACCCTGGAGTCACTCAGTGTAGACACTGCTCACTCACTCATGGCCCACCGTGTCTGGCCAGTGTAACATCTGAGGACCTCTATTTCAGCTTTCGTCCTCTGAAAGGGCTAGTCAGAGCAATCAAAGGCAAGGGCACCATTGTTGTACATTCAAAGGCAGCCTTATTTACTTCCCAGGTGTTCAGGCTAGCTAGGGCTAAAGTGAGACCCTATCCTTTCCCTGCAAATCATTTCATCAGGAAATGGCGATGTACACCCATAATCCCGCCATCCAGGAAGCTGAGGCAGGAGAATCACCAGTCTGAGGCCAGCCTAGGCTATATAACAAGACCGTCAAAATAGAAAGGCTCAGAGGATGGCAGTGTACAAAGTGCTGGCCATGAAAGTCTTGGGACTGGAGCCCTGACCCCTAATGCCCACACATGGAGTGAGTGATTGAGGAAGACTTCCTGTGTGAGCCTGGGCCTCCATACATACAAATGTTTACACACGTCCCCGGTCACATGTGAACATGCATACACACACGAACATGCACACTCCCACCATCATATGCAAGTAAAAAAAAAAAAACTAGATAAAGGCACCATTTGGGCAATCAGGTAAGGAAATGGGGAAAAAGGGGAGCCAGGTGCCCAGGGCTACAAACTTCTCTGCTGGAGAGGCAGGCAAACACTTTCGGTGTCTAGTGAGGACTCTGAGTGGGACAGGGCAGGGACTGGAGCCCGAGCCTGTGCCCTTAAGGCTTGATCCAGCCCTGCTCCTGGGTGAAAATACCGGGACACAGGGCAGCTGTGTAGACTGACATCACCCACCAGCTTGGCAGCACGGCTTAAAAATATATTTATTATTTATACAGTATTCTGCCTGTATGTCTGCCTGCACACCAGCTCAGTACCTTTGGATGAACAGCCAGTGTTCTTAGCTTCTGAGCCATCTCTCCAGTCCTTAAAAAGATTTTTAATATTTAATTTTATTTTATGTGCACCAGTGTGAAGGTGTCAGATCCCTTGGAATTGGGGGCATAGGCAGTTGTAAATTGCCATGTGGGTGCTGGGAACTGAACCCAGGACCTTTGGAAGAGCAGACAGTGTTCTTAACCACTGAGCAATCTCTCCAACCCCCTTAAAAAGATTTTTAAGTATTCATTTTGGTTTTCTGAGACTGGGTCTCAGTGTAGTCCTAGATGTCAAAAACACACAACACATAAAGGTCCAGCAGTCACACCCCCACTGAAGCTCTTTAGGTCACCACAGAGTACATAGTAATTAATACGGCAAATTATTATAGCAGCAGTTATTCCTAAACCAGCTATTTTCCAAACAAAAGACACAGAAACTTGTTAGATGTATAATAAGCCTTAAAACAGTAGAGCTGGACAGTTATCAACCCTCCAAACTGTCATGTCTGTTTCCCATCCAAAATCTCAAATATTTGCACGTTTCATTTGGGCTGCTTCTGCACCATCAGGCCAGTCCTCAGAGCAAGCTGCTCTTGGCCACATGCTCCTGGTCCCTGTCACCCCATGGTAATCTCCTGTCCCCTTGCCATCTGCCCTCCTCAGACTCCAAGCTGAGAACCTAAGCCTGGCCTAACTCTCCTCTGCCCAGCCCAGGCCGCCAGCAACTTCAACCAACTAGGGATAATTGGGGAAAGAAGTTACACTGCATTACCAGATCTTGAGGCCAGTGATTAGCATTAGAATACATAGCATCAGACCAACCCCCAACAATGGTCAGCTGTCTTCCTCCACTGGTATGGTTACCGGCTTCCCTGACTCTGTAGTTGCAAGCAGTTTTGAGCTGACAGATGTGCATATTGGGCACTGAGCCATCTCACTAGCACAACCTGGCTGCTTATCTTGATGTAGCTTCATTATTTGCTGCTTGGGTGACTTTGGAACAAGTCAATGGCCTTTCTGAATCTCAAGAGGTTTCAACTGAATGAGTTCTATAGCCATCATCCTAGTTGCCTGAAGACTAAGGCAGGAGGGTTACAAGTTCAAGGCCAAATGGGAAACTTCCTGAGAGGGTCCCTGTCTCAAAACAAGAGTGAATGGAAGAACTGGCAGATGGCATAGTGGTTAGAAGTGCTTGCTGCATGAGGTGGAGCTTGCTGGCTACCAGTCTAGTTCTGTTCAATGAGTGTTTCAGGGGAACTGAGGGCAGTGTCAGAGGCTAGCTACAAGTGAATGGAAAGCTGGGGATGAGGTCCATGGTGGAGAGCTTGCAGAACATGTGGGACACCAGGGTCAGTCCCCAGCACCACAAAAACGAGAGATGGCTCGAGTCCACACCAAGGCTCTTTCTGGAGCTACTCAGGGAACACGGGCCTGTGCTGACCAAGAACTAGTTTTCCCTGCTCCAGACTTCCCACTCTACACCAGGGCCCACAAGGTCACTAGCTGTGGCTGCTCCAGCCAGGCTGGGCAGTGGCGGCTCACACCTTTAACACCAGCACTCCAGAGGCAGAGGCACACCTCTGAGTTTGAGGCTACCTGATCTAAAATCGTGTTCCAGAGCAGCAAGGGCTACACATGGAAACTCTGTTTCGAAAACAAAACAACAAAACCCAACCCAACCCAAAAGAGGAAGGTTAGGGGCTGGAAAGATGGCTTAGCAGTCAAAAGCACTTGCTGCTTCGGTTCCCAGCACAAACATGGCTGCTCATCACTATCTGTAAATTTACCTTGAGTGGAACCTAAGCCTCCCTTTTCTGGCCTCTGTGGGCACCAGGGACAGACATACATGCAGGTAAGATACCCATGCATGTCTTACATATTTGAAAGAGAGCAGCTATCCCTGACCTCAGAACTATGATCTCCTACATCTTGTATTTGGAATTACCTGGAGGGCAGGAACAGAGGGGCGGCTGCTGTACAGTCCAGAGCAAGGCAGGGTCCTTCCACAATCCTCTTACAATTCCCACCTGCATCTCCCCCCAGGTTTGTCAAAAAATCCCTCTGCCAACGATACACAAAGATCAACTAAGGCCATTTCTGTCTAGACTGTCCCCTTCACAGATGTGACAGAGATGTGCCACCATTCACGGGCCTTAGTACTCAGCCATGACAACCTGACAGTCTCTTCCCAGCCTCCCTGTTTACAAGACCCAAGGGCAGACAAGACCACTGGAAAACAAACAAACCAAAAACCACAGGGCTTTATTTCCATTCTTGGGCATGGGCTCACAGGATTCGGCAGGGCAGGGAACAGGCTCTCAGAGAGGAAAGAGGCCTGCCCTCTACTTGCCGGCAATGAGTGGGTTCCGCAGCACCACAATGACTGAGTCCCCGCGTAGGAACATCTTGGAGATGTAGCGGTCCTTATTGACAGGCTTGGACTTCTTCTTGCCCTTGCCGCTCTTAGGGACCTCAGTCCACATCTCCTTCACATTCTCCAGCACCATGTTGCAATGCCTAGTGGGGCAGAGGTGGGTGGGAAAAAGGGAGTGAGAGGGGCCATTCTGAGTGCCCACCTCTGCCTGGCACTGTGTGATCCCTCCAGCAACAGGTATGGGGAAAGGTTCAGGTTCCGGGGCAGGAATGGACAGACTGTAAGCGCCATCTCAGCCAGTCCTTAACTGAGGCTTCAACAAAGGCCTTGACCCCTCTGTGCCTCAGTTTCCTCCTCTCTGAAATGGAGATACTCTATTTCATGGGGCTGACGTGAAGTCTGGATGAATGAATACAGTGTTTCTGAAGCACTCGGGACCCTGGCACACAGTAAAAGGCAATCAAAATGGCCCCACCTCTGCCATTAACTCTAAGAACTTAGAGAAGCTCTTGCTCCCACCACACCCAGAGGGTCCTGGGGTTAGATGTGGCTCCTGACACATGAACTCCAGTGCTGCACTGTCCTGTTTCACAGGGCCAGGTGACCATGTGTTCACATTTGGATCAGTTCATTCCACAAATGCTTGCTTGGGGACAGCGAGTGCAAGCAAAGTACAATGATAGACATGTGTGACTAGACCCAAAGGCAAAGTTCTTTTTGAGACAGGGTTTCTCTGCATAGCCCTGGCTGTCCTTGAACTTGGGAGATTCGCCTGCCTTTGCCTCCCAAGTGCTGGAACTAAAGGTGTGCACCACCACTGCCTGGTACAACTCATCACCCTCTATGATAACTAAAACAATTAACCAGGCAGAATGGCATGTTTAGCGCCTATAATCTTAACACTTGGGAGATGGCGGAAAGAAGATCAGAAATATAAAGTTATACTCTAGGACTGGAGAGATGGCCCAGTGGTTAAGGGCACTGGCTGCTCCTCCAGAAATCCTGAGTTCAATTCCCAGCAACCACTTGGTGGCTCACAACCATCTATAGTGAGATCTGGTGCCCTCTTCTGGTGTGCAAGCATGCACACAGGCAGAACACTGTAATAAACAAATCTTAAAAAAAAAAAAAGTTATTCTTTGCTACATATACAGCCAGCCTGAGCTACACAGTTAAGACCCTGCCTCAAAACACACTAGAAAACATTAGAAGATACTTGGCATTGATGTCTGGCCTACAGATGAACAAGTTAAATATTATAACTGCAGTCCTAACCCCTACCAGGATTCTGAAGGAACTGCCATGCACATAGTGCACAGCCACACATGCAGACAAAATACCTAAACACATGAGAAAGATTAAAGCAGAAATGAGCCTGGCAGAGGCAGTGCACACCTTTCATTCCCCAAACCAGGGAGGCAGAGGCAGGTGGTTCGCTGTAAGTTTGAGGACAGCCTGGTCTATAAAGCAAGTCTAGGACAGCCACAGGTACACAGAAACACGGTTTCATATAACCAAACAAAACCAAAACCAAAAACTAAGCACCCCCACTTTCTGATTTTTTGAGACTGGGTCTTGCTATGTGACCCTGGCTGGTGCCGTGAGTGCTGAGGTAAAGCTGTTTGTCACCATGTCCAGCCTATGATGATGGCTCTTCTGGAATAAGCTTCCTTCAGGCCCCTCACACCCAGCTCCCTGCATGGCGCTCACCTGTCAAAGGCCTTCACCCGGCCCAGGAGCTTCTTGTTGTTGCGACAGTTAATAAGTACTTGTGTGTTGTTCTTGACCGATTGTGTGAGCACCGAGAGGGGACCTGTGTTGAATTCCTCCTCCTCCCGCTTCTGCAGCTCCTCTGGGGTCATCTCACTCTTGGGTTTGTTGAGGAGACTCCTGGATAGAGACCCCATGGGTGAGATGGGTTCAGGATGGAAGCATGAATGATTAAAGCCACACTGTCCAGTGTCTCCCCAGCCTGGACCCCAAACACCCTCCCTGGCTCAGTCCTTCCTGGAGGTACAAGAGACATGTCCAAGTTGGCCTGTCCAAGCTCATCCAGCCACCAATAGCTTCCACCCACTGTGTCCCCCATATCTTCATTGCTGGAATTCACTGGGTTCTTTAAGCTACACTTCTGTTTTGGGGACAGGATCTCATATAGCTCAGGCTAGCCTTGAACTAGCTATGTAACTTGAATTCTCTCTCTCTCTTTTGAGACAGGATTTCTCAGGGGAGCCTTGGCTGGCCTGGACTCACTTTGTAGACCAGGCTGGCCTAGAACTCAGATATCCTCCTGCCCCTGCCTTTGAGTGCTAGAAGTACTGGCATGCACCACCGCACACCCGGCTGCTTGAATTCTCGATTCTCCTGACTCTGACCATGGTCCGGGATTACAGGGGTTCACCATCCTGCTTGGAACTCAAACCTTACATCAGATCTGTCCTCACATCTTGTCATCCAACTCCACAATATATCCAGATTCTGGCCATTTCTAGCCACTGCCTACACTTTCATCATCTCTCTTCTGGAGCCCCCGCCCCCAACAATGCCTCACTGTGTAAGCCTGTCTGGCTTGAAACTCAGACTGCCTCCAGAGTGCTGCCAATACAGTCATGTGCCACTATGCCCAGTTGTGTGGAGCTGAGGACCAAATCCCGTACTGTTCCTACGGTAGCTAAGTACTCTGCCCACTGAGCAAAATCTCCAGCCTAAGGATTACCCTTTCAGTGGGCCCTTTTGTGCTACCTACTGGCATTAATTTCTTTTCCTGCTCAGTTCTTCATTCACAGCCCGATCATCTAACACACTGTATATTGATTTGTTCATTGCTCTATGGCCTTCTCACCCCATACCTTTTATAAGCCCCAGTGATTTTTTTTTTTTTTTGTGGCAAGGAACTTTTTATTCACCATGTGTCTTAACTTATAATCCATCTACATGATATCTGCTCAATGAAAAAACACGCCAAACCACTGTAGTAGCTTGCTACTCTGACAGCCTCTAATTAGGTCGAAAAGGCACCTGTCTGATCTCGAATTTATCCTGGTTAAACCTCATACTTTTCACTATTTCTAACAGAACTTCTTTCCTCGCCAGGCTCTTTATCCAGAAGACCACTCCCATTTAAAACTATTACTTTTGGAAACGGCCTCGCTGTGAAGCCCAAGGCGGACCACCAAGCGGCGATCCTCCTACCCGCGGCCCCTCGAGGCCTGGGACTCGGGGCACGTGTCAGGCTCAGCTTTCCCCTCACAGTTCACTGCCGCAGGCTCAGCACCTCGGAGAGTCCCACGCCCGCTGCGGAATAAAGCGCTCCTCTCTCCGGAACTTCTTCAAATAGCCCAGGAGAAAGGACACTACTCTTGCTCGAGGAACTCTGCCCCTAGCTGTGCGCCCCATTTCAACCGCTAACGCGCTAAGGTGTCCCCCTCCGCCTCCGTGTCCCCGCCGAAGCCCAGCCCGGCCTCACATGGTGGAGGTTTCGCTCGCAGACCGCCGCCGCCTCCAACGCGTTGCTCCGGCCTCTGGAGTAGAGTAAGAAGAGGGGGGGACTTCCGCCTCCGGCGACCCACTTCCGTCAGCGCCTGCGCAACCCTGCCCCAGCGGGAGTGGGCGTGCCCCGTTGCCATAGCGACCCCTCAGGCGGCGCGGCGCTGTAAAAAAATGTTTAGAGGGAGGATTCAAGGCCACCGAGGGTCACAGTAAGGGCCACTGCTCTAGACCGCGGAGAGGAAAATAAGAGAGCCTGACTCGAATTCTCTCCCCGTCCGACAGTCCGGGCAGGAGGGAAACGCAACGCCGCTTCCAAACACCCGCCAACCCTTCTCCTGGAGGCGTGGCTTCAGGTGAGCCAATCGGCTCCTTGCTTCGGCTATGGGCGCCGCCTCTTTCTCCTTGAGCGACAGTTCCTCGCTGTGTTTCCGGGCTGATGCCGGTGAGGGGCGTGGCCCCGAGCCCGCGGGGAGGGTTTCCGCCCAGATGCAAACCGCTCATTGGCTGGTCCTCTCCCGTGGGGGCGGGCCCTGCGCCTCGCGCGGCCATTTGGGTTGTGTGGCGCTTAGACGAGCCAATCGCAACCGTCTGGGAAACGTCGTAGCTGCTCGGCTCTCCTCTGGGTTTTGGAACCTCTAAGAGGCGGATCTTGGCCTAAACTCAAGCCACCGTCCGTGGGTCGGTTTCAGGGCAAAGCTGGCATGAGTCCCTGGAGCCGCGGGCGGCCCCGGCAGCGTGTCGGGGATCGGGGCCTCATGAAGCCACCCTCCCTTTCCAAGCGCCGCCTGCTGCCGCGCGTGCAACTCCTGCCCCTGCTGCTGCTGGCGCTGGCCCTGGGTTTGGCTTTCTACATCCTCTGGAATGGCTGGCACCCTGCGGTTGAGGAGCTGTCTCGGACCCGGGATCTGCGGGTGAGGCCTGGCTGGGGCCCAGGCACCGTCGTTGCCCTCTTTCTGTAGTCTCAGGTTAGCGTGGCTGTATCGTATGGCGCTTGCCGCACGTAACGTACCATTTCTTTATCATTTGTACGCAATGCCGCTTCCCAACAGAATAAGGCTTCAGGCTTGTTTTGTAATAGCCCCCTCCGAAGATGACGGGCCAGCAGAGCAACCTTGGTAGATCTGAATTCTACACTCCCCCAAGTCATCTATTTAGAAAAGTCTCCATCACCCGTTTTCTATTTACCCGTCAGCACTGCGGTAGGCTGGACTAGATTTGCTTTAAAGACCTTCTCCCGATCTAAGCTATATCCTCCAAGACTTGGAGATTGCATTACCAAGAAAAGCCAGGGTCTAGTGGGCACTGGCGTTCAGGATAGGGTGGGAATGTTTTTTGTTTTGTCTTTGTTCTGTTTTTTAATTTTTCTTTTCCCCATCCCATTTCTCAACCAAGGTCCCGCTGACTGGAAGCCTTCCAGAAGCCAAGCTGCGGCGGGTGGTAGGGCAGCTGGACCCGCAGCGTCTCTGGGGAACTTTCCTGCGTCCCCTGCTGATTGTGCGACCCCCGGGTAGTCCTGGCAATCTCCAAGTGAGAAAGGTAAAGGGTCTTATTTCCAAATCTCCACCTCCTTTCCCCAGCCTGTCAGGAAGTGGAACTCAGACACCTAAGATCACAAAACAGCCAGGGGGCCAACTAGGGCTCTGATGTGTGGGAGGTGTGTGAACCAGGTTAGATTCTCATGGTGGTGCACAAATCCCAAACTATACAACCCCCACCAGAATTTTACTATATATTAGGTACAAGCAACGTACCGTTTTGTGAGGTTGGAACTAACATAATCTGCACCATACATATGGGGAAACTGAGGTCCAGAGGGTTTATTACACTTTGTCCAAATCCCACAGTTACTTGAAGTTAAAATCCAAGAAAGTTGGCTTCAGAATTGGTGGTGTTAGCATTGCTTTGTTGCCATCAGATACAGTGTTTAGGATCCACCTTAGATGAACTAATTTCTTAACCTCTCTGGGACTCAGTTTCCTCATCTTCAAAATGGAGATATTCACCGACATTGTTGATTTCATAGGGATCCTACAATAGGTTTGGCACATAGTGAGATCCTTTTAAGAGGAACTCAGAGCATGACTTAATGGGAAAGTGCTTGCTTAGAATTCATCACTGTGAGGTTGGGGCGGGACTCAGTGGTAGAAGGCTTGCCTGGTATCCACCAGCCCGGGGCTGGGGCTGTGTAAGCAGCATGCAGCAAGCCCTGAGTTTAGTCCTCAGCACCATGGAGAGAGACTGGGAAAGGGAGAGGGTGGGTAGAAGTAAGTTGAAGGCCAGGGTCAATGTGATTTTGGAAGAATCAACATGAGTAGAGAGAAAGAGGAGGGTGGGAAGGGAAGAGGAAAGGAGGGAGAGAGCCAACTGTCCTTAGCTGGGTGGGTATGGGGTGGCCTGGGTCTATAATCCCATCATCCAGGAAGCAGAATATGGATTTCTGGGTCAGCCTAGGCTACATAGCAAGTTGGAGGCTAGCCTGGACTACATAGTGAGACTCTGCCTCAAAATAAAGCCATGAAAAGTTTTGTTGCTATCAAGAGATGTGGTTACCCCACATTTGGCACCCGATGTTTCTCAGCAGAAGGATATGTTAAGGAAACAACCTAAACCAAAGTGGGACTTTCTAGTCACCCAGACTGCTCTGTGTGGCTTCAGTTACAAGGCCCTTCTCCCCACCTCCTCCCCAGTCCCTGTCCACCCTCCTACCTCTCTCTTGCCACTAGTTCCTGGAGGCCACGTTGCGGTCCCTATCAGCAGGCTGGCATGTGGAACTGGACCCATTCACGGCCTCAACTCCCTTGGGGTCACTGGACTTCGGGAACGTGGTGGCCACACTTGACCCAGGAGCTGCCCGTCACCTCACCCTCGCCTGCCATTATGACTCTAAGTTCTTCCCTCCTGGGTCACCCCCCTTTGTGGGGGCCACAGATTCAGCTGTGCCCTGTGCCCTGCTTCTGGAGCTGGTCCAGGCCCTTGATGGGATGCTGAGCAGAGTCAAGCAGCAGGTAAGGAGTCGGGGAGGGTTGCCTGTCCCTAGCCCACATCCATCTGAACTTGCTTCTGCCATTCTTTTCTGAGATAGGGCTTCACTAGTATGTTGCCTAAGCTAGCTTGAACTCAGCCATTCTTCTGCACTATCCTTCCAAGCAGTGAGATGGCAGGTACATACCACCACACCCACCATCATCCTTGCTTTCTCCAACCTCTTTCTGTGCTCAGAGACAGATATTACCCCTTTCCCCAACCAGGTCTCAGTAGACCACACCAGAATCACACTCAAGAATGACCTTATGATCCTTTGCCTCCATTACAGTCCTTCACACACCACCATGTCTTATATATGCTATCCTGGAGATTGATCCCAGGGCTCAGTGCATGCGTGGTTAGCACTCTAGCAACAGAGCCCAGCCTCCCACAGGCATCTTTCTACATCCTAAATGACTGTACATTTTCCCACAGACTGTATCGCATTCTAATCGTAAGCCAGAGGCCTGAGGGTAGCCCATGAGATGCAGTCTGTTACTTTGGTATTGCTTCGTCATCACTCCACTGTAGCCACACCCTTTTCTGTGTCCCTCCAATCCACTGGCTTCATTTCCGCCTCATTAGCATTCGCTGTCTACCCTGCACAGATCATGTTTTTCTCACATAAGGTTTTACCCACTTCCTGGCTGGCTCTCAAACAGTTCTTTTTGTTTTTTTTTTTTTTCAAAGAAACGTTTCTGACCATCCTGAAATATCTTCCTGTCACTGTTCATTCCTCAGGGTACTGATGACTTGTTTTCTCTAATCATCATACTTCTTCAACCATAAGGACCTTCTTCTCCTCCCTGTTACTGTCTCCCTGAGTCAGAATAAAGTCAGACCTGAGTAGAAATCAATGGAATGAATGAAAACACAAATTTCATTATGTTTCTCTCCTCCTCAAACCCCTTCTCTGGCTCCCCAACACTAATGCAACAAAACAAAGCCCAGAGCTCTTGCTAACTCCTCTGCTCTCCTCTCAAAGCCCTCTGGTGCCAGCTCTGGGGTAGGCTTTTCCCTTGCCTGAGAACACTGTTCCCTCTTTGCCAGGCCAACTCCTATCAACTCTCTCTCAGCACAAATATTCATGTGCAATAGACCCAGTGGCCTCTGTCAGGCACAGCACTCTGCAGTCTTGGAAGCATCTGTCCTAACAATGTCTCACTATTTGTGTAGTTAGTAGTCCCTTGTGGGTCTGTCTGTCTTACCCAATTGGGCTTAAGTACTAGTAACCAGACTGACTAGTTTTTCAGTGCTTACAGACCTGGATTCAAATGTGACCCCGTGAATAGAACTATTATTAACCATATTCATAGATGGAGAAATTTAGTTAACCTTGGTGGCACAGGCCTGTAATCCTAGCCCCTCACACATGGAGGCCAGAGGAGCACAAGTTCAAGGCTACAGAGTGAGCTCAAGGGTATCTTGGGCAATTTGTGAAACCATCTCAAAAAGTAAGCAGAGGTCTGGGGATATGGCTCTAGTAACTCAAAAGGGGGGAATTAAAATGGGCATTGTATAATCCCAGGAAGAGAGTTGAGGGATGGAAATCACAGCCAGTTTGGGCTATATAGACTTTATTTCCAAACCACAATACAGAACTAAGGTTACCATATCCCACAACCACCTACAACCTGGATTTAAACCCAGACCTCTCACTCAACCTGTGACTTCTGTCACATCTGCATGAGTAAGGACACTTGGTTCATTCCACCTGAGCTGTATAAATAAGCAAGACATTTGGGTGGGCTGATGCCAAGGGTTGGTACTGATTTGGTGGCTTGCTCCCACAGGCAGCACCTGTGACCCTGCAGCTGCTCTTCTTGGATGGGGAGGAGGCGCTGAAGGAATGGGGACCAAGAGACTCCCTGTATGGCTCCAGGCACCTGGCTCAGATCATGGAGTCCATACCACACAGTCCTGGCCCCACCAGGATCCAGGCTATTGTAAGATTTGTTCCTCTGGGCTCTGGAGGAGGCAGGGCGGGAGGAGCAAGGAGGGCAGGCAGGGTCAGTGGCATTGGACTCAGCAGCCTCCAGCCCTGGACTCCTTCCCCCAGGAGCTCTTTGTCCTGCTTGACCTTCTGGGAGCACCCAGCCCAATTTTCTTCAGTCACTTCCCCCGCACAGCCCGCTGGTTCCAACGACTGAGGAGCATCGGTAAGGAGGGTAGGCCAAGGCCGGGGTGGGGTAGGCACCTGACTTCTTTGTACTCATCTAGCCTTCCCTCCCACCCCTGGGCTGAGAGACTAGGGCAGAAACAAACTGATCCTATGAAGGTCCAGTGGAGGGATTCTGACAGTAGAATCCTTTTATTTTTTTCCCCCAAGACAGGGTTTCTCTGTGTAGCTCTGGCTGTCCTGGAACTTGCTCTATATATCAGGCTGGCATTGAACTCACAGAGATACTCTTGCCTTTGCCTTCCAAGTGCTGGGATAAAGGTGTGTACCACCACAGCTGGGCAACAGTAGAATTCTTATATGTGCCAGCCCTGGTTTCAAACCCAGGGTCTGCCTGGGCAAGACACTTCATCTCTGGAAGCCTCTATTTCTTATGTGTAAACTAAGCATGGGGATAGTGCTAACAGGGGCATAGCTGTGAATTGGCCATCATGGTGGTGTGGGCCTGTAATCCCAACACCCTGAGGAAGCTGAGGCAAGGGAATTGCAAGCTCAAGGCTATCCTGGGATGCATATGAGTTCCAGGCTAGGATAAGCGGCCTGGTGGTGTTCACCTGTATCTCAGCACATGGGAGACCAAGGCAAGGGGATTGTAATTCTAGGCAAGTGTGGACTACGAAGCAAGACCTTATCTCAAAACAATAGCTGCTACCGGTCTTGTATGCCTGTACTATCACTTGGAAAGTAGCTGTAGGGCAGCAGGGTCATGGGTTCATGGCCATCCTCAGCCACACACAGAGTATGAGGCTAGCCTGCAGCTACCTGACATCCTGTCTCTATGTCTCAGTCAGTAAAGATGGTTGCCTCAAAATCCTGGCAGCCAGAGTCAATTCCCAGAACCCACAGAAAGTTGAAAGGAGAAAACTGACTGACTGTCCTCTGACCTCCACATGCACAACCCACCCCTCCAACCACAGAGACAAATAAGAAAAAGAAATGGAGGTGCCTACGTCCTAAACAGGGTTAAATGAGATAGGAAACTTGCAATAAAAAGAAACACATGGGACTGGAGAGATGGCTCAGCGGCCAAGAGCACGGGCTGCCCTTTGAGAGGTCCTGACAGCCTCTTCCTGGGCCTCCACAGGCCCTGCATGCACACGGTGCACATGTACAGCACCAGTGTTGGGTGGTGCGGCTGACTACTGACTAACCTTGCTCTCTAAACCTGACCCGCCCCTTCCAGAGAAGCGCCTTCACCGTCTGAACCTGCTGCAGTCTCACCCCCAGGAAGTGATGTACTTCCAGCCCGGGGAACCGCTGGGCCCTGTGGAAGATGACCACATCCCCTTCCTCCGAAGAGGTACTCACTGAGGCCAGGGGTACTGGGAAGCCTCCTCAGGCCTAGGGGCTGCTGGTGGGTGGCTCAGTCCTGATTTCCTCATGTATAGGGTGGGGGGTATCAAGGGCATCAAATATGCAAATAGGAGTCAAGATTTGAGGCCAGTGCACAGCAAGCACACAGCATGCTAGGCAAGTGCTATTCCATTTCTTCACTGAGTGCCCAGGTAAGGGATGGCGTGTCAGAGATACTCTACTGGGGCCCAGTCCACCTGCCTCTCTGCACTCACAGGGAAGCATTCCAAGAGCAGGAGCCCAATGGAATACAGGAGTTAAGAGTACAGGTTCAGCTGGGCGGTGGTGGCAAATGCCCTTAATCCCAGCATGTGGGAGGTAGAGGCAGGTAGATCTTTGTGAGTTCAAGGCCAGCCTGCCTGGTGTTGAGTGAGTTCCAGGATAGCCAGGGCTACACAGAGAAACCCTGTCTCAAAAAACAAACAGAACAAAAGCACAGATTCAAGCCTGGTGACTTTGTTTCAAATCTTGTCTGTATTGTTTCCTAGGAAAATCAGAATGCCTGTTTCTGTGCTTCAGTTTCCACAGCTATAAAATGGGAGTAGTGCACAGGACTATCATCTTAGCAGAATTACCTGAGCCCATAAATTTGAGACCAACAAGGTAGAGTGTAGTTCAGTGTTAGAATCCCCCAGTGAGGGGCTGGGGTTTTGGCTCAGTGGTAATACATCTGCCTAGAATACCCTAAAAAGGGATTGGGGTGGAGGGAAGGGTAGCTCAGTGGAGCCCCTGCCTAGAATCCCCCAGTGAGGGGCTGGGGGTGTGGCTCAGTGGTAGAGCCCCTGCCTAGAATCGCCCAGTGAGGAGCTGGGGGTGTGGCTCAGTGGTAGAGCCCCTGCTTAGAATCCCCCAGTGAGGGGCTGGGGCGTGGCTCAGTGGTAGAGCAGCTGCCTAAGTTATCTTAGTACCAGTCAATACCCTCTCATACCATCCGTTGCACCCATCCCTTGGCCAACAACACAAAGCTACCCCAAAACCTGAAAGAAGAATGTGAACAGCCTGGTCTCAGTAGAGTGACACCCTGTTTCTCAACAAATAGCTAAACATTAAATAAGGGTAATGATAGTAGATGCCTACCACAGATGAGTCTCCGGGCTGGAGATGTGGTTCCTTTGTTCTTGCTTCTTGTCCATGGGGTCCTGGGCTGCATCCCTGGCAGTTGAGTAGACAGGGTTTGTTGGCACACATTGGTAACCCCAGCATTGGGGAGGTGAAGGCAAGTAGACCAAATGGTTAAGGTCATTTGCAGCTCTATTGCCTCGTATATACCTAGTGAGGAGTAGGAATCTCCTCTGCCTCTACAAGTCCTTCAGTTTTGAGGTCCTTGGATTTGTTATGTGAACAATAATTTTTACTTTGTTATTATTTTTTCAGGACAGGGTCTCACTATATAGCTTGAGCTGTCCTGGAACTCACTATGTAGACCAGCTGGTCTTCAATTTACAGAGTTCCACCTGCCTCCAAGTGCTGCGCTTAAAAGTTTTTTGTTGTTGGTTTTTTGAGACAAGGTTTTTCTGCGTAGCCCTGGCTGTCCTCGAACTCATTATGTAGACCAGGCTGGTCGTGAACTCACAGAGATGCTTGCCTCTGCCTCGAGTGCTGGATTACACATGGCAATTACAATTTTTAAAAATACTTTTATTTTATGTACATTGGTGTTTTGCCTCCATGTATGTCTGTTAGCGGGTGTCAGATATTGAAGTTACAGTTGTGAGCATGTGGGTGCTGGGAATTGAACCTGGATCCTCTGGAAGAGCAGCCAGTGCTCTTAACCTCTGAGCCATCTCTCCAGGCCCAATTACAATTTTTAACATTACATTTATTGTGTGTACATGCATGGGTATGCCAGTGGAGGTCAGAGGACAACTGTGGGAACCAGTTACCTTTCTCCTTCTACAACGTGCCAGGGAGTGAACTCAGGTCGAGAGGCTTGGTCGTAGGTAGGTGCCTTTTCCTGCTGCCTAATTACTCTTCTTAAACAGTGTGTACCCTCTCAGATTTAAAATCATTCTTTACGGTTTGGGGATGTAACTGAGAGGGAGAGTTTGGCATACCCAAGTCCTTGGGTCGAGAGGCCACAGTGTCTTCTGTGTCTGTGGGCTGAAGCGGGTGCTCTGTAAGTGCTGGATGCAACAAGTGATGAATCGCCTTTCCAGGTGTCCCAGTGCTCCATCTCATCGCCACGCCCTTCCCTGCTGTGTGGCACACACCTGCTGATACTGAGACCAACCTCCACCCACCTACTGTGCACAACCTGAGCCGCATCCTCGCTGTGTTCCTAGCTGAGTACCTGGGACTCTAGCCTGCAGACTGGTATCTTGAAGGGATCTTCCACCCAGCTGGGGACTTGACAGGACTACCCTGAGCTGGTGCAGGGTAGCCAGGCTCACCTCAGGTGTTTGCTTCAATTGTCTCAAGCCGCTCTGTTTCAAGGATATTCAAGGAACTGAGGGCAAGAGAAAGCCAAAGGAATCATTTGGTCTCCTGAAGTAGATGAGTAGTCTAGACTACTCCAGGGACCAAATGATGTGTCATGGGCTGGCACCTGGACATCACCACCAACCAAATGAATCGTCCGTCTGTGGCTAATATTTCATGTCAGTTCATTTGCTTCCACACAGACTCAGTTCTGATTCCCACATGGGCATGGGCTCAGAACTCAGGAAAGGCAAAGCCCAGCTCAATGCTCCACGTTCTGCTTGGCTCATGGGTGCCAACCTAGAGGGGAAGGGGAACTGAAGCCCACAGTTCCCATGGGGAAGTTACATTAAATGAGTATCCTCACTGCAAAAGGTGAGGTCTTCCAGAGTAAGAGACAATGAAGTGGTTCTCAAAGTACCTCACAGTGGAGGCCCTTTTTAAGTTAAGTATTTCTGATGAAGCTGCCTCAGAGGATATAATGGGAAATTCTGGGTTTGGCAGGTTTTAGACTGAGAATGAGTTGACTAGACCTAGATGCACCTGGGTACAGACCCCAGATCACCCTTTCCTTTTGTTGCCCTAGCTCACCTGGAACTTTAACAACAACAAAATTATCTATCTAGATTTTTTTAGATAGATACATAGATAGATACAGGCACATGTGTATATATAAATGTTTCTCCCTGTAGCCCTGGCTGTATTAGAACTCACTCTCTAGACCAGGCTGGCCTTCTACCTCAAGTGCTGGGAATACAGGCAGATACCACCACTGCCTGGCTCTCCTGGAATTTTCCAAGAGGTCTGACTCCACCCCCACTGGCATTAAAAGCACAGGCCACCACGCCCAGCCCTGCTTCTTCTTTTTTTTTTTTTTTTTTTAAACAGTCTGAACTATGCTGTCCAGATTGGTCACAAACTCAGAGTCCTATTACCCAGTCCCCTGAGTGCTGGGATAACAGGTTTATACCTTGCCATATGCAGCTAGAGGTTATTTCTCAATTCCATTTAAAAGAACAAAAACAAAAACAGGCTTCCTAACCAGCTTTAATTCTAGCACTTGGGAAGCAGAGACAAGAGGATCTCTTTGAGTGTGAGGCCAGCTTGATCTACAGGACAACCAGGGCTACACAGAGAAACCCTATCTAAACAAAACAAAGCGAAACAAAAAACATAAAACAAAACAGGCTCCCAAGATCCACCCCAAACCTACCGAACCAGTACCAATGGGAGAGGCAGAAACAATAACAACATAGTGGCTCTCATGGACTTCACCTTTAATCCCAGCACTCAGAGGCAGAAGCAAGCGGATTTCTGTGTCTGAGGCCACCCTGGTCTATAGAGTGAGTTCCAGGACAGCCAGGGCTACACAATGAATCCCTGTCTCAAATCAAACAAAAGAAGAGACACTATGGGAACTGCCTTATCAACTGAGTTTAGAGAAGGTTATCCCTAAGGACAGTTTGGTGAATGCAGTTGCTTAGAAAACATATGCCAGGAAAACCACAGATGGTGGGACCACACGGAAGGGCAGCTCAGTCACCTTAAGCAGACAGAGGGTGTCCATTGGCTTTCCTAGTCAATTTCAGCAGATTTCAAGGGAGACTTAGCACAGCTCAGGACACTAACTAAGCCAGGTGTAATGGCATGGGTCTGTTAGTAACAACTCACAAGTTCAAGGCCTGCCTGAGACAGAATGAATTCAAAACCTGTTTGGGAACAGGCTGAGAATGTAGCTCAGTGGTAGAGGTCCTACCTAGAATCCCCCAGTGAGGGGCTGGGGGTTTGGCTCACTGGTAAAACATCTGCCTAGAATACCCTAAAAAGGAATTGGGGGTGGGGGAAGGGTAGCTCAGTGGTAGAGTACTTGCCTAGCATGTGTGGCCCTGGGTTCCATCCTCAACATGACATACAAATACACAAATTCACTATCATATTGTGTATAAGCTGACAAGAAACAGGAATTTCTTGGGTCTGTGAAAAGGCTTCAGTAGACAGAAATGTTTGTTGCATAAGCCTGATGACCTCAGATTGATCCCTGGAACCTACAAGTGGAGAGATGTGCACACGAGCGCAGTGCCATATGTGTACTTGTATACTCACACATCACAAGCACCAGATGATATGAACTCAAAGACTGCCTCTGCCTCCCAAGAGCTGGGATTAAAGGCGTGCACCACCATGCCTGGCAGAGACCCACCCCCAGCATGTCTCATGTAAGTAAAACTGAAGGGGTGGAGAGATGGCTCAGTGGAATACCTACATGTAAGCATGAAGATCTGAAGTCCAAGTGAACATAAATCTATGTAAAGTGAGCATGGTGACACACATCTGAATTGTGATGGCTCTGAGGTATTCACAGTGAGTGCAGCAACTACCCTGATTATACAATAGGGGCAATCAGGAATTCCTGCAGTCATAGACCACAGTCATGAGGGGACCCCAATGCTGGATTCTTGAAAGAAAGAAAAATCTTGTTTAAGCTACCACTATTGCGAGATATTTAAAAAATACTGGCAGATGATAAGAAAATACTAAGTCCTTTCAGGCTAAGGGACTTAGCTAGGATCCCTTCTTCCCCATCCCACCCTGCCAAGCAGAGACCTATGGGTCTCTTCTGTTACCAATTTCACTCCCTTAACATCACAGACCAGTCTGGGCCCAGCTTTATAAATACTGATTTTATAGAAAGGACCAATTCAAAATTGGTCAGATGCCACACACTAGAAGTTTCCAGAACCACAAGGAAAAAAAACAAACCAAAAAACCCAAACAAAAATATCTTGGACCAAATTGCCTAAAAATCAAGGTCCCAGGTAACCAAAAGATTCTAAAGAAAGTTGTAGCTGGGGGCAGAGACCCTAATGCCTCACTGAGTACCCCAAGTAGAAGATGAATCACTGAGAAATTCAGACTCCCTGTCCTTGCCCTCTGGCCTGCTTGCCATCCAAGAGTGAGGCAAGGGGCTTCACAGCATTACTGGGGAAAGTCAGTGACAGCTTAAAGGGAGGCCTCCACACTTGGGGCTCTCGCTCCTTTCCCTATAGGGAAGAGGGAGACTCTGGTAGTTTGAAGTTCAGAAGAAAGCATTTTTTATTTCATGAGGAAAACATCTAGAAATGGTGGGCTGCCTCAAAATAGTGCCAACTGGAATTGTGAGCTAAGACCCTTGGAGCCTGCAGCGTCTTGGGTAAACACAGCTCCAAAGGTAACTGGGGGAGGCACAGGACCGGGAAAGCCTCAGGTGGTACCAAAATTAGCTGCCGTCTGCTCCCTGCTGGTGGGTCCCTGGGCTGGAAAGAGTCAGGGCTGGGATTGGGCTGGATGGAGGCAAAATTGAGATGCTGATAAAAAACAAACAGAAAAACACAACCCTCTCTGAGGGTTCATGGCCTTGGCTCTGAAGAGTAGAAAACCAACAGAGGTCAAGCAGGGTATTTACCCCGGTGATCCCCAAACCTAGTCCCAGTTCTGGTGGGAGATTAATGCTGCATGGACTGGTAGGTGTTGGCTGGGGACTCAGTTCTGTGCCCCAGCTCCCAGCAAAGCGGGCAGGGGCTAGGTATGGCAGGTGTCTCCTCATTGTCAGGCTTCACCTCCCCTCTTCCCGGCCAGCACGGCCGCCACCCACCCCATTGCACGGCAGTACCCAGTTGTTGTCATGCAGGCCCAAGCGACAGCCTGGTGTCTCACGATCGGCTCTGCGGCAGCACATCCAGTAGGAACGTCCATAAGGCAGGTCATGGTGGTAGGGCTTGGGGTGCCAGCGGCAGAGTGACACATCGCCCTTCTCATATCTCTTGCGGCACTGCTTACAAGGGTCATCGCGGTAGAGTGGGTCCCGGCTCCAGCGAGAGTCCGTGGCACGTACACCGAAAGCCTCAATGATGCCTTTGAAGTGGTGGCACGTGCACTTGAGGGCTGCCAGGGCCCGGGTGGGCAGGAAGCTGAAGATCTTGACCAGCACGTGCTCAGGCAGCAGCAGCATATACTGCCGGGGCTCCAGAAGACGCTGGATTTTAAAGCGAATCTCCAGGAAGTCGTGCGACACGTGTCGGTACAGACGGCACAGAGAGGTGTCCGTTGTGCCCTCAGAATCATCAGGGCCTGGCACTGTGCTTGGTGTATCAGTTGGGGGTGGCTCAGGAGGCCCTTCTGGGCCCCGGGACTGGAGGAAGAAGAGCTGGCCGGGTGGGGGAGGTTCCTCAGGGCTCACTGTCAGGCACACAGTCTCTTCCTTCACGTTCTTAGTGCCATCTTTGCCAAAGAAGATGCACTCATCCACTACACCAGTCACCACCACATCCACGTGGAATCCTGATGCACCACAGTCCCGGGCAGGAGGTGGAGGGGGCGCTGGGGGAGTGTCCTGAGCCCTGGCTGGGGTTGGTGTGTCAGCCTCGCTGGCTTCATCGGCCCTGGCCAGCAGGAACTCCACGTTGCTGGGAAGGGCATCCCTGGAGGGACTGATGAGCTGGTACAAGTCGCAGGTGATTTTGTCTTTGGCTCGAGCCCCAGGCCCGGGACTACCAGGATAGGGACAACCAGGCCGACCTGCGCCCCCATTGGGTAAGCTGCCATCTGGTGAACGGGGTTCTCGGCCATTGGAGATGCGGAAAGCTATACGCACTTCGCCGGGCCCAGGGCCTGGTCGTTCCTCCTTACGGAGACCCTTGGTTGGAGGGCTGTCCCGCTGGGCCTCAAAGTGGGCAACTGCCTCAGCAACTCGGCTGCAGTCACCACCACCAGACCGCCTTTCTGACCCTAGGCCCTTGGCTGGTCGCCCCTGCTCAGCTGACACAAACACCACAGGAGCTGGGGTCGTGGGGCGTGGGTAACTCTGCAGGGCCAGGGCAGCTCTCTGTTCCACCAGGGCCACCATTTCTGCTACAGAAAGGAGGTCTACATCATCCCCAGATGAAGTGGGGGGCGCCTCAGTGGCAGGAGGTCCTTCTTGGCCCCCTGGGTCTGGAGGAGCCTTGGAGGGCTCAAGGCAGCGCCTCCTCCTCTTGGCTTTGGAGCTATCGCTGCCCCAGTGCCCCTTGACTTTCATAGAGCTAGCCCGGCTCCCCCCACCACACTGGTGGGCCACAAAGAAGGCCACCTTCTCCTTTGTATTTCCAGGCTTGATAACATACCATGTGTCCAGCAGGACTCGACCCTCATCACCAGCAGCTGCTGCAGAGAGGAGTGGCGCATGCGGGGAGGCAGGGGCTTCTGCAGCCAAGGCAGGTGGTGTGTTCTCTGAGTGTGCAGGCCCGTGATCAGGCTCAGGCCCGCTGCTTGTGTCAGGGCAGACGGGGGGCTTGAGGGCTGCGGAAGGTGGGCACGGCTGGTTCTGGGAGTATGTGCCGAAGGGCCGGGGGCACCAGAGCTGGAAGGGCAGGAGGCTGCCTCTGTCCATACTGATAGGTGATGGCAAGCAACAGCAGGCAGTCACTGAACCTCAGGACCAGGGTGGTAGTGAGGAGCTCCACAGGCCACCTGGAGACATAGAAGGTTGGAGCACTGAACTAATGGCCTTTCTTCCCAAGACCACCCAACTCAACTTCTGCAGAGAAGACAGCAGATTAGAGCACTGAGCACTGTGTACAAGCCTAACCCCAGCACGTGGAAAGAGAAATAGGATTAGAAGCCGAAGGTCATCCTGGGCCATATGAGACCCACCTCCAAAGCACATGAGCGAGTGCAAGACAGCACGCACACATGCGCTCACGCTTTCAAATTCTGTCTTTGGCTAGGGACATGGCCCACAGTGTGAGCCGCTGCCTGGAACCCCGTAAAGGGCCAGGAGCACGGCTGCGCAGCACCGCTACAGCCTCGCCCGGCCTCGCCTAGCGAGGGAATTGGAGGAGCCTAGCTAGCAGGCCGGGCTGTGTCCCCAGCATGCCCAAGAGAGCAAAGCTGTTCCAGCCCCACATCAGCTAAGCAGAGGGGACACAGCCAAACTGCCTTTGCTCACAGTCCAGAGCCCTGTCCTTTTTTTTTTTGAGATACAGGGTCTCTCTGTGTATAGACCAGGCTGGCCTTGAACTCAGAGATCCATCTGCCTCTGCCTCCCATGTGCTGGCATTAAAGGTGTGCAACATGACGCCTGGCCTGACCTTTAACCTTAAGGGAAAGTACCTGCTTGACCAAGCTCTATTTGCGCCTCTATTAGCTGGTTCTTGGCCTTTTCCACAATTGCGGCCGCTGGAGCACAGTGACGAGTGGATCAATTAGGAAGGAGAGGAAAATATGAAGCCAGAACCAGACAGGCCCTAAAGAAATTCTCTCTCCACTTGTTTCGGGTCATGAGGTTCTTAAATATGATGACAACGGCTCTTTTTCTCCTTTTGAAGACATGGTCTCATTGTAGCCCAGGCTAGTCTTGAACTTACAGCAATTCAATCCTCTTGCCTCATTCTGGGATTACAAGTGTGAGATACTACACTCAGGTTTTTGAGATTATTTTTTGAGACAGGGTCTTACTCTTTAGCTCTAGCTGGCCTGAAACTCACTAAGTAATCCAGGCTCTTGTCAAACTCCTAGCAATCAACTTGCCTCAGCCTTCCAGGCACCTGGGATCACAGGCCTGAACCACAGCATCCATTGAAGACACCCTTAATACTGATTCTTTCTTGTTTTGCAATGACTTTGCATGCATCAAATGATCTGGAGAAACTTTTGTTAAAGAGTCTGATGGCAACATTTTCCATTCTACTTTCTACTTACCAGTAAGTAGCAGACCCCTAGTCTCCATCTTTGGCCCATCTCCTTCCAGACATCTCAACATGAAAATAACCCTCCAACAGGGCATGGTGATGAGTGCCTGTAATACCAGAACTGGAGAGGCTGAGGCAAAATGATGCAGAGTTCCAGATCAACCTGGGCTACATAGCCAGACCTTGTCTAAAAGTAAACAAACAAACAAACAAATGAATGAATGGAAAAGAAACAAAAAGAAGAAAATAATCCTTCATACTTTTATACCCTGATCATGACAATGCAATGCAGAGGTAGGTAAACTGGGCAAGAATTAAGTCTGGCCCACTGTCTGTCTTTGTAAATTAAGTTTTATGGGAACAAATTATGGCTGCTTTCATACAAACAGAGCAGAGCTGCATCAGTAATTGTATGGCCTGAAATCATTCATTACCTAGATGGTTACGGAAGAAGTTGGCTGATGCTGTAGACAGACTGCCCATTCTAAATGCAGACAGTTCTGATACACTAGCACTTCATGGCCCTGCAGATGCCATTCAAAACAGCCTCCAAACAGAACCTCACCATAACAGAACCCCAATCTTAAGAAACCTAACCCAAGGCTAGAGAGATAGCTCAGAGGTTGGGAACACTGACTGCTCTTCCAGAGGTCATGAGTTCAATTCCCAGCAACCACATGGTGGCTCACAACCATCTAAAATAAGATATGGTGCCCCCCTTCTGGTGTGCAGATGCACATGCAGGGAGAACATTGTATACACAATAAATAAATCTTAAGCCAAAAAACCTTACCCAACCCTTCCTTCTCCTACCCTCATTTCCAGTATCTCAATGTCCCACCAAATATCTAGGCTTTTTCCTCCTCCCCAATGTCCAACCAAGCCTGGCGGCACATGCCTGTAATCCAGCACTTGGAAGTCTGGGGCATGAGACAGGATAAGCAGTTCCAGACCAGCCTGGGCTATATAAAAGACTCTTGCCTTACATTAAAAAAAAAATTCAAATTGTTGCAGGCCTTTAATCCCAGGACCTGGGAGGTAGAAGCAGGTAGGTCTCTGAGAGTCAAAGCCAGCTTGGTCTACATTATGTAGTCTTGGGTCAACTTGGGATACCTAGAGACCCTGTCTCATAAATAAATACGAACAAGGGCTGGAGAGATGGCTCAGAAGTTGAAAGCACTTTCTGCTCTTGCAGAGGACACAAGCCCTGGTTCCCAGCACCCTTAGAGTCCCAGAGGATCCAATCTGGTCTCCACCGGCAACAGGTATGTATGTGGTACACAGATACATATGTAGGCAAAACAACCATACACAAAAAAGCCTACAATAATAAAGCAATGCGCCGTCCAGCACAGAAAAACCAAATCACAAGTAACTTTTCATAGGCCCGAAGATACACAGCAATACCCGAATTTCCTAGGTGACTCAGTGGCTCTCCTAACATCCCGTCCTTATTCTACTCCTTCTTTCCCCAGAAGCCTAGGAATGTTGAAAAAACTAGACACCCTATTTAAAAAAACGACTCCCCAAACAAATAAATGTCAACATCCCCAATGGAAGCTGGAGCGGCGCAATGGCAGACGCGTGCCCGCACGCTCGCAGGCTCTCCAGAGGTTGGCGCGGCTCTGCGGGCTCTGGGCGGGGACACAGACAGGAAGGTGCCTGTCCTTGGTCACAAAGGAAGGAGGCACTCCAGCCCAAGCATTCTGGCCCCGAAGCGCTCCTGTCTTGTGCGCGCCAGACACCCCGAGCTACAAAGGACACCTCTGAAACCCAACCAAGCCTCCCGCGGTACAAAGTAACCAGGACCGCGGCGCTCCTTAAGCTGCGGAACCCGAAGCACCCCCTCCACCTCAGCAACTTCCCCGGCCCGCCTCCTTGCGCCCCCACCGATGACCGGCCCCCCAAGCCCAGACACGCCCCCCAGAGCCCTCACCCGCAGCGCCTCCCCCAGGCGGCAGGGAGAACGGCGGCCCCCAGGCATGCGCACTCCTGCCCGCGGGCCGGCCCCCCCCTCCCGCAAGCGCCGACCCGCCCCTTTGTTGACAGACGCGCGCGTGACGGGCCCGGCCAATGAGCGGCCGCGGCTCAGAGCCGTGCCCATATAAGGAAGGCCGTGAGAAGGGGCCCGGCCAGAAAGACAGGAGGAGTAGGCGTGAGGTGACGGCAGGGGGTGGGCGGGGCGGACACAGGCAGATGCAAGGGAGCGGAGACAAATTCCCGCCGTCCGACACTGCCGAACGGAAACCCGGGCTCCGACACAGGCCTCCGCACTTAAGGGGAGGAGAACTACCACACAGTCCCTTAAAACTGAAGCCCAGGTTGACTTAAAGATTTAAAGGGCCATGCAGCCAGGGAATTGAGGACTTGGGGCAGAAAGAAGTATGTGGGAGGGATGTCTGAGACCCCAGCTTTGTCTACCAGATGTGCTACGGATGGAGAGGTTTCTTGGTAGCACACCGGGGGCTTACCTTTAAGCAGAAAGAGCTGTAAGCCAACCTGGGCTTATTGTGTGACTGTCGTAAATTTTTAAAAAATCCTAGAAAAATGGAATAAGCAAAATAACACCACCACCAACAACCCAATCCACAAATAGGCAAAGGAGAGGCTGGAGGGATGGCTCTTGCAGAGGACCCAGCTTCAGTTCCAGCACCCACAGGCAGCTCGCCTGTAAGTCTAGTTCCAGAGGATCAGCACCCACCTTTGACGCGGTGTGCACTGCATGCATGCGCTACACAGATATACCTGCAGGCAAACACACACACACACATACACTATTCAAATGAGTGGGAGAAAGCTAGCATGTAGGAAACAGAGGTAGGAGGAACAGGAGTTCAAGGCCAGCCTGGGCTACGTCAGACCTTACTTCAAAAGCCAAATTCAAAACCAAAGAACAAATTCTAACCAGGTACTGGTCCCCAGTCACTGTACTTGGCATTGAAGGCTAAGGTAGCTGGCCATGGGACCTGTCCAGTTTTCCCTGTCTTACAGTTACTACAGGAAAACAACAGCAAGTCACTCAATAATGACTTCTAATGTATCTTAAAATTACAGACATCTTGCACTGTTTTTGGCCTGTGCCAGGCTGATTCAGGAGAAACCCAAAGGTGGCCTTCAGTGCAGTTCGGGGGACTGGAGAGGTGGTTCATCAGATAAGAGTGGGTATGGCTTTTCCACAGAAGCCAAGAATTTCACAGATCTACAGTTTTAAAGATTTATTTTTATTACTTTTAAAGTGTGTGTGTGTGTGTGTGCACGAGCGTGTCTGAGTGTGGGTATGTGCAGGTACCCAGACATGAGGGCCTTGGAATTACCAGCACCTGTGAGCCACCAGAAGTGACCCTGGGAAACAACTCAGGTCCTCTGAAAGAGCGGCAAATGCTCTTAATCGTTAAGCCATTTCTTCAAACATAATCCACAATGTCAACGAGAATCTGGACACTCCAATCACAGAAGACTGCCCGAGGGAGCAAAGCTGGGACGAGCACGGCCCCGCACTCTACACCCTCATTAAGTGATCCCTGTAATCAGAGAATGCACATTTCCACACAGACAGAGGGGTCTATAAACCTTGCCTTTGACACACACTGAGGTCCTCCTGCGAGCTAGTCCTGGATACACACAGACACTGGGCTCACAGGGAACAGGAAAGACATCCGCTCACAGGCCACATTAATCACAGCAGCAGGTAGCACGGCACTGAAAATTAACTCCCTGAATTCTCAGATCTGTCTCTCCAGTCTTACTCTGGCCTCAACCTCTTGAGCACTGGGAGCCCAGGCTTGTTCCTCAACCAATGTGTCTCATTTTTACATCTTTATTTGGGGTCTCTGTATGGCATACAAACATTGTGTATGGGAGAATACAAGTGCTTGTGAATGCTCATGACTGTGTAGCGGCCAGAGGGCATCACCAAGTGTCTTCCTCAATCACTCAGCCCGTGTTTTGTTTCTGAGTCAGGGTCTCAACTACATAGACTTGGCTCGGCTAGAGCTCATTTTGTAGAGCAGCCTGGCTTTCAATTCACAGATCTGCCAGCCTCTGCCTCCCCAGTGGTGGGATTAAAGTGCATCACCATAACAGGCTGCATGTGGCTTTTGAGGCAGGCTCTCTCCCTGAAACCCCAGCTGGGGAGTGGCTTTACTAGGTGGCCAGTGAGCACCAGGGATTCAGTCCTCCCAGTTCTGGGATTACACACATGCATGGCCATACCTGGTTTCTTAGGGGGCCCTGGGCTGAGCTCGGGGCCTCGTGACGCAGAGCAGGTACTTGACCGACTAGCCAGCAGTTCTCAACCCACCACATACCTGCCCGCCAGGTCTTTACATTACGGTTTATGAGAGCAGCAGAATTAGAGTGAACTACATTAAAGGTTCACAACGTTACGAAGGCTGAGAACCATTGGGTTAAGCCATCTCTCCATCCAAACTCAGACCCTTGGCAAGAACAGCAAGCACCTTCAACGGTTGAGCCACCTCTCCAGCCCGGCCGAAGGCTAGGAAGGAAGAGAACTCTGAGGCAGCGCTGTCCACACTCCCCATGCTCCCTGGCACGGGTTCTATCACTCAGTTTGAAAGGCCATCACAGTCACTGCCTAAAGTACTGTTCCTCACCTACCCCCACGGCTTAGCCTTCACCTGCCTCAGGCTTGGCTCAGGTCGCCTCTGAGAGACCTCTGATCCAAGCCCATAGCTTCTACACAACAGAATACATAGTCTCAACCCTCAGTTTTTCTCCTTAGTGCCTATCACCAGCCACTGTACTAAACACTCTGCTTGTTAGGTGTGTTGTCTGCCTCTCCTTATTGAAATCAAAGCTTAAGGGCTGGCATTTCCCTTTGTCTATGTGGCACAAGCTTATCTCAAACTGGAGATCCTCCTGCCTCAGTCGCCTCAAGACTGGAGATGACAGATGGGAAATCCCATAGCTGGCTCGGCTGGCCTGCGTGTCTCCTCTTCCTAAGACTTGCCTTACTGAAGCACAGTACCCCACATACCAGCCCCTGGGAACAAGCACAGAGAGGTTCTAAGTCCCTGCCTCAGGGCGGTTGAATTCAAATGCGCATGTCATTAAACAGCCCAGGCCACTGTGTCCACTGAAGTTCAAGAAGCAGTGACCTAGCACGTGGGAGGTGTGCAACACACATGGCCTGGAGGAGTGACTGAAGACATGACCCGATTGCTGGCCAACTTTTCCCTGTCTACTGCTGCAGAACTCTGCGTAGCCGGCGGCAGCTGCAGCCAGCTGCCCTGGCGAATCCCAGCACCTCCTTCAGGGGCAGTCCTACTACCTTCCCAGGCTATCCCTGACCTCTTCCTCACCACCATTCTGTTTCTAACATCTGTCCTCTGTCACTGCTCAATGGCGATGAGCGAGAGAAGTGAGAGGCCTCTCCCCTCCAGCCTCCACATGATTCAGGAAGGTTGGGATCTCTTCCTTGTAGCTATCCTGGATTAGTGAGTGGCTCACCAGATGCCTCAGGGTCCACAAGCCTTGCTCATCATGCCTCCCCCACCCCACCCCTGGCTTTTCGGCCTGGGTGTCATCTTTCTTCTCTCTCTGAAGTTCAGCTACCACATCATCCTCATCTCGTTCTACATTGTGAAGAACGGGTTTGCTGGCCAGCCCCTAAGTTGGGAAAACTGGGACACAAGGAAGCAACCTTGGCTGTTTTCTGTCTGCTTCTAGGATCTCTAGATGCTCAAAGGGTTAGATAGCTCTGCCCTGGGGGTTATTGGTCAGGAACATCTTCAAAGCAAGCCTGATAGCCACATCTGGAATTCTAGCTCTTCCAGAGGAGGAGCACAAGTTCAAAGGCAGCCTGGGCAACTTTCAGGGAAACCCGACTCCTAAAAAGAGAGTGAGGGTGTGGCATGGCGGTACAACATGCTCCCACGTGGATGGATGGCTCACCACCAGCCTCAGCCTCAAGTCCATAGAGTCTGGTGCCTTCTTCTGGACTCTGCAGCACAAGGAATACACACAGTGCACACACACATATATGCAGGCAAAACTGCTATATATGCAAAATCAAAGTAAATAAATCTTTGAAAAATAAATATGCTGAAGGGGTTGAAAAACCATTGAGCACCAATGGCTGCTACTACAGAGTCTTTTGCAACCCAAGCTAGCCCAGAAGTCACTGTGAGCTCAGGCTGCATTGGAACTCCCAGCAATCCCCCCGTCTCAGCTTCCCCTGTGCTGGGATCACAGGTGTATGTCACTGCATCAGGGTGGCCCTCTTTAGCTCACATTCTGACATGAAACTGATCACCAGGAGTCACCCACAAAGCCTAGAAAACTTGCCTCAGCTACTGCTGGGTCCTGAGCCTTGCTTATCGATTTAAAAGCCTATACTGTTGGGGGCTGGAGAGACGGCTCAGTGGTTAAGAACACCGCTGATCTTGCAGAGGACCCAGGTTTGGTTCCTAGTGCCAACATGGCAGCTCACAACTGTTCATACCTCCAGTTTCAGAGGATCCAGTGCTCTCGCCTGGCCTCAGGGTGGTGCACACACACAGTGCACAGACATACATGCAGACAAAATATCCATACACAGAAAAACAGACTAAAAACAAAAAACAAGGCTGGGCATGGTGGCACACACTTTTAATCCCAGCACTTGGGAGGCAGAGGCAGACAGATCTCTGTAAGTTCAAGGCCAGCCTGGTCTACAGAGTGAGTTCTAGGACAGCCAGGGATATTATACAAGGTAAACCTTTCTGGAAAAACCAAACCAAGGCCAGCCAAGGAGACTCTGCCGGAAAGAAAAGAAGAGCCTACACTGTGGCAGGTGCAGGAGACAGGGCTCACTGGCACTTTCCAGGCAGAAATAAACAAATACACAAGGGCTGGCCTATGTGGAAGGCGAGTTTATGTTTTCAAGTCAAGGAGGCAGCGACATGTCAGAGAAGCCATGTCCTTTTCCATATAAAGGTAGGTGCCAACAGCAAACTCTTTACAAGCTATGCTTTGAGGCCTAAGACAGCTTTGCTACCACAGCTAGCCAAATGGAATACAACTTTAGAGGCAGGTGTGACATTGCATGCTTGCAAACTCAGCATTCAGGAGGCCGAGGTGAGAGCTCCCTGAGAGCTTAGGGCCAATCAGGGCTACAGAGTTGGGGCTGGAGAGCTGGCTGAGAGGTTAAGTGTACTGGCTGCTCTTGCAGAGGACCCAGGCTCAATTTCCAGCACCCACATGGCAGCTCACAAAAGTCTATAACTCCAGTTCCAGAGGATCAAACACCCTCTTCTGGCCTATACAGGTACTGCAGGCACATAATACACAAACAGGCCAATACTCAGAAACACAAGAACAAATAAGTAGCTCAGTCTGCCTAGAAAGTGCTTGCCAAGCAAGCATGAAGAGCTGGATTTCATCTCCTCCACCATGAAAACAGCACGGCATGGTGGCATATGCTTTTATGACCCCACCACTGTGGGGACAGAGATAGGAGGATCCCTGGAGCTCGCTGATACATGCACACACAAGCATCATGTGCTATATGATCAAGCCTGAGACAGGCACAGACTGAAATCCAATTTAAGATTATTTTTAAAAAGCCAAGAGTATGGTACCTGGAGCCTGTGATCCCAGCACCTGGGAGGTAGAGGCAGGAGAATCAAGGTCATTATCAGCTACATAGTTTGACGCCAGCCTGGGATGTATGAGACTCTTCCTCTTAATAGCGGAAAGAAAAACAACAGCCACATGTGGTGGCCCAGGCCTATAATCCTAGCACTGTACAGCTGGGAAAAGATGACCAAAGGTTTGGGAACCAGCCTATGCTACAGAGTCAGACAAACACAATGGCTCCTGCCTTTTCATCTCAAGGCTCAGTCAGCAGAGGTAGGTAGATTTCTGTGAGTCCGGGGCCAGCCTGGTGTATTGAGTTTCAGAGCATCGAAGCTATATAGTTAGACCATGCCTTACAAAAACAGACATGAAGGGGGAAAAAAGAGGCAAAAATAAAAAATAATTTGGGAATCTGACTCATTTTTTTTTTCATAAGACAAACAAGTAGGTGGCACAGGGGTAGGGGGAGTCAGTTCACCCACTTGTGACACACAGGGCCAGAGACAAGTGAGAGATGTTTGACTTTACCCTAAAACACTCGGTGTTCAAGGAATTTCCAAAAGAGTGGAGAGACACTGTTAAAAGTTCTCAGGTGGGGGCAGGAGAGGAGATGGCACAAAAGAAACCTGAAAACTGAACTCAAAGCCAGTAGTGCCGAGAGAACAGTGCCCTGGCATTATGGCAACAGGGAGCCCTAGAGGGTGAGGCCAGTCTGCCTACAGTCCAGGCCTGGCATCTAGTAGGATCTGGCCACTTAAGTGAATCCCAGTCTAGCAAGGTGACTTGTGGGTACAGTTAGTTGCTGACAAGCTTAACTGACCTGATTTCCACTCTCAGAATCCACAGGGCGGGAGAAAACCAATTCACACGGACCTCCACAGCTGTCCCATAGTGTACACCATACAATAGCTCTTTAAGTGAACCCCCATTTTTCCTCTCCCTCCCCATCTCCTCCTTTCTTTCTTGCCCAGGCTAGCCTCAAACTCCCGACCCTCCTACATCCACCTTCGCTGTGCTATGATTATAGGCTTGTGCCACCACAAACAACTGAAATGCGTTTTTCCTGCAAGAATGAGAACCCCAGAAAGCTGTCATACTTACAGAGAGCACGACACACCAGGCATTTTAAACACATGCTCTCATTATCAACTCTTTAGGAGGACATCATGGGTTAACTGTGGTCTCGCTTTACATGTAAAAAAATGGAGGCCAGGCATGGTGGTGCACCCCTTGAATCCCCACACTTGGGAGGCAGAGGCAGGTGGATCTCT